>CM057459.1:69597000-70260000 GCA_016271365.2 Neoceratodus forsteri
TTGCTTAGCAATTCCCATTTCAAATTTCAGTTTTAGTTAAAAAACAAGACATCAACCTCACTTCACTTTTATCATAGGCTTAAAGAACATAAGCTTTATAAACAACACAACTTAGGTAGGTAGGGCTTAGGTAGGGCTTTTCATAAAATCTGTCAGTCAGCAAATTCTGCCTATTGCCCCGCTGGAGTCTGTGCCTTCATACAACTGAGAAACCACAACCGTTTTACCAGGGGAGTGAAACCACAGCTTCTGCAAATCCCCCATTGCCACACAACACAAGGCCAAAGATCCTTTCCTTACCGGGCCCCCAGTGGGTACAGCGGTCTACCCAGCGACATCTCATCCACACTATCGCTCAGCACTTTCAAGACCCAGCTCCGCCTAACACTCATTGCCTCCAACCCCTGTGACTGTTGTGGCAAAGCACATCACTTGGTTCTGTAGCTGAAGATGCCCTAGTGGATCCTCATCTCCTCCAGCACTTTGCCAGCGCCCCTCCTCATCTATTTGCACTTTCCCCTACTGGCCCATGACAATGCCACCTAGCTGCTTTACTTCTCTCTTATCCCCTTCCACCTCTCCTCTCTCTGCTCCCCACCACCCACCTCCCCTGTCTCACTCCCAACTCCCCTATTTTTCCCCTCCCCCCCACTTACCTCCCTGACTACCCCCACTCCTCCTTTCCTTTCTTCACTACATTTCACATTATTTTTCAACATAACTATGTTTTTTCGTTTTTTTTTATAAGATGTTAACTTTGCCATGTTTGTCTAATTGTAACCAATGACGTGGAACCTTTGTAAAAGAGCCTTGGCTCAAAGGTACTTGTAATCCTAGAATCAAATAAAAATAAATAAATTGTTCCACACAGGTTTTTGGTCTTCTGGTCATCAAGCGAATGTTCTGGGAAAGGGTTCTGAAAGAGTTTCTCTGTGGGCAGCATATGGAAGTATTCACAGACGGAGTTCCCAAATTAGTGATTAGGTGTGGCAATTGGTATATTCATACAGTTGCAATGTAAAATTTGAGATGACACAGCAGAGTCTGAAGTTACCCACTGTCATAAGAGGAGCACCACAAACAAGTCTATCCTATCACAAATGACTTGCAGTCCCCTCTCCCCATGAGCGGCACTATACTTAGGAACAAAGAACACACAAAACATACACCAGTATTGCAAACATGCCTGAAAAGGCAAACGCAACTGCCAACAAAAGAGATTTTTCTTCACAAGGGTGCAGTGAAACAATGCAAGGAAAGACTCTGTAAAGCAAATCACCTGGCAAAGTCACACCCACAAAAAAAACACAAAGAACATGTATACATGGCACAAACATCTGTTTGCTGCTCACAACCGGGGCTGAGCCTAAACAGCAAATGCTCATTTTGAAAAGTAGAATGGAAATGACCCACTTATCACGCAACTCGCGTACACAACCATCTCAATGACTGCAACTGCCATGCCATTACGTGTGATTTCTATCCATTTAAAAGGGCACTATCCCACATGGTAAATGAAGGCTGTATGCTGCTGAATAAAACAGATCATAAGATGCAGAGATGTGAAGATGCAGTAGTGCAGACATGTGGGAATATGTTAAGAGGCAGTGTTTATGCTATCACTAGCCAAATGACATTTTGCTAAGCATTGCTGTACTTGGCTAACAATACAGTTGTGAAAGCAGCCGCACTACAAATGCTGATCCCACATGCTACAAGTCAACATCCAGCAAACTGTGTTCTTATAGTGTAGTTTTAATAGCATCAATTGTTGTCATTTGTACTGTCATTTAATTAATATGTACCAGAATAACTTACATTATACAAACGGCACAAAAAAACATGCCAAATCCTACATTTTCATTGGCTGGCTGGCACCTTTTCAGCGTTGTAAATCCTCCGGTGTACCCACTGGAAAAGGTGTCATCCACCAGTTGACCGCATCATGAACTGGCCCCGAAATCACTCCGAACATACCAAATGCAATCCTAGCAAAGACTGCAACCGACAGCGAAAGGCTCCGTCTCAGTAACCACCCACAGTAGGAAACTACTCTAATCCCGCTCTCTTTTCAGTCCAGCAGCCCCAATTAACCAGACCACACACACAAAAACTACCCTGGCTTCTTCTATTTTCTATTCCCTCTTTTTTTTTTTTTTTTTTTAATTTCAAGAGCCCCCTCTTACCAGAACTGTCCCTCGTCCTCCATGTCCTGAACATTTAATCTCACAGCCCCATACCACTGGAACCCTACGGAAGCTCCACACTTCAGAACTGTCACAGTTAGCCATGTGCATCAGCCGGCCTCTCAATTTTTCACATGCAGAAACGCGTAATAAAATAAAACCTTTCCGTTCCCCTCCACAGTGTCTTCTACAAGCCACACCACCACATTAAACGGTTCAGTCTGCACCGGCACCACGGGACTTCGAAACCGAAAATTATCATCAGGTACTGCAAACTGTCGAACAGGGAACTATTTTTTTTTTTCCTCTGGCACCAAATAACAAAAATAATTTCAAACCTGCGAAACATTTTTTTTTTTTTTTATATAAACACACACAAAAAACAGACATTGCATAATAGCAATATACCCCTCTAGGGAATGACCCTGCTCTTGGATGTGGCTGCAGTAACATCTGGCATATTCAGGTCCCCCATCAACAGTATCTCCCCTTTTTCAGCCATTTTGAGAATGTCCTCTATCATTTTGTTGTCCATTTCCTCCCCTTGAGACGGGGGTCTGTATACAACCTCTGTGCGGATTGTGATGCCTCTTGTCCTCCCCCTTTACTTTTTAGTTCTGTTCTGTAGCTTTGATCCCTTCCCTTATGTATAGAACTACTCCACCTCCTCTTTTACCTTCCCTGTCCCTTCTGTAGATTGTGTACCCTGGTATGTTGACATCCCAGTCATGGTTCTCGGTGTACCATGTTTCCGTGACTGCCACAATATCCAATTGTTCATCTTCCATCAGGGCTACTAGCTCAGGAAGCTTGTTTCCCAGACTACGGGCATTGGTACTCATTTCCCTCCATTTAATGTTGGCTTTATCCTTCCCCCTTCCCTGCTCTTATTGCCCTTGTCTATTTTTCCATTTACCCCTGTCCTGCCCTGTGTTGAGCTCTGTACCTCAGTGTTTACCTTACTACCTGCCATGTTTTGTGCGGGGAGGCTTGAAATTTCCTGCCTTTTATCAGCGCCTCCCCCCTTGGCTAGTTTAAAAGCTTGCCAAGGAAGCATTTAAACCTATCACCTAGGAGTTTGGTTCCCTTCATGGACAGATGCAGACCATCATGCCAGTATAGACCTTTATCTCTCCAGGTGGCCCCCCAGTCCCCAATGAAGCCAAAGCCCTGTGCTCTGCACCAGTTTTGCAACCATTCATTAAACTGCATGGTGTGCAGTACCCTAGCCTCACTCCTGCCATGGACTGGTAACACCTCTGAGAAGGTTACCGTGCTTGCTACCCGTCTGAGACCCTCCCAACTCCACAAATTAATTCTCACTGCATTGATCCCATGCCTAGCTAGGTCATTTGTCCCAAGGTGGACTATGATATCTAGTTCCCTCTCCTGTGATGCTGCTTCTGCAATCCTGAGAGTGCTTCCTGTCCCTCACGCCATGGCACCAGGCAGGCACCTTACTTCTTCTCCTCTCCCTTCCCCAGTTTTACCCCCCTAACAACCGAGTCCCCTTATCAGAAGCTGTTTCCTTCCCCTGTGGTGTCCCTTGCCACCCTTTTGTGGGTCTCCTTTGTGGATGTCCTCAGCATTCTTCTGGGTCTCCACTGAGGGTGCCATCATAGAGGAACCTTGCTCTGCCAGAATAGCATATGATTTGTGTAGAGGTACAACTATGGGGCTTCGCCTCTGGTCCACCACCCTCACAGAACCCACTGTGGTCCAACTGCTCTTCATACTTGGCAACCTCTGAGGCAGTGGTAGTGGCAGTGGTGCTCTTTGGAAGGGGGAGGCCTCCTTAGTCCTTGCTAGTTCAGCCTGGAGGTGGGCAACCTCCTCCCTCAGAGCTGACAGTTGCCTGCAAATAGGTTCTGGAGGGGTCGGCATCGCCCAGGAAGCGGTAGCCAAGTGATGGAAGAGCCAGCTTCTGCCCAGTCAAAATCAGCTGCTGGCCCCTATCCCGGCTCGGCCCATCAGACGGTGCTGGGCAGGAAGCTGGTCGCTGACACAGCTCAAGGGCCAGGCCAGTGATGGCTTCGGCCACTGAAAAGGCCTCCGTCGGGGGATCCCCCCTTTTTAGGATGTCCGTAAGGGGGTACTCCGTCTTTTTCTGGAAAGACTACAGGGGCATTCCGGTGGATTGGGAGATCAGGCGGAGAATGCCCTGAAAAGAGGAAGGACCCTCCTCTAAACCCGCCCCGGAGGACTCATCATCCCCAGGATGGGAGTGCAGTCCTGTGACGTCAGAGTCCGAGGAGTCATGGTACAACGGTCTCCCGCCTAGGTCCCCTTCGATCTGCCGGGGGCGGTCAGGGATAACCGTGATGGACAGACGTCGCGGAAGCCCGGTATCTGTACAGTCCTCTTTCGAGGGAGCCCCTCCCTGAGGCTGCTTAGGTGGTGGTTCCACCAGAATCAGTGGAGAGACCGAGATGGGCCGAGCCGGGATATGGGCCAGCCCCGCGGGCGGGGGAACCAAAGGCTTCGGTTCTGGAGGAGTCGGAGTCGCCCAGGAAGCGGTAGCCAAGTGATGGCAGAGCCGGCTTCTGCACGGTCAAAATCAGCTGCTGCCACATAAGATCCTCATAACATCGACGGAGTTTCCGTCGAAGCCTCTCCTCATTCGAGGAGGATGAGGATCTGCGGCGATGCCTCTTTTTAGAGTGCTTATGACTCTTTTTAGGTCCTTGACACGAGGGTTTCTGGACCTCGATCGAGATCGGGCTGGTGCGACTCAGTCGATCGGGAGACACCGGGTTCGGTGAAAACCGAGGGTCCGGAACCGTTTTCTCGATGGGGACACCAGCGGGCTGGGTCTTCCTCATCGGGAAAGACAAGGACCAGAGTCCTTTCCAAAGAATCATCGACCGGAGTTGGCGAAATAGGGTCGATTAGGTCGAGAGAAATCTCAACCTCGTCGGATACTTACTTGATCTCTTGGCCAGACGGAAGATCCGTGAAGCCGGTGGCCGAGGATGCGATCTCGACCGAGGTTGAGACCGCGTGTTCCTGGGACTCGGACCTTTCTCGGTCCCAAGAATGTCTTAGTTTGGACGAAGACTTTGGGTCCTTATCCCTCTTCTGAGGGTGGGAGGAGTGCGAGCCTGAGGGCGGCTCACCCCTGGTGGGGAGAGACTGGCACAACTCTTTGAAGGAGCCTGAAAAGGTGGAACCGAGGTTCAGAGGAACAAAAAAGCTCCAATTGGCCGAAGTTTGAGCCACTTCCTCCTCGAAAGACTTCATTTGCTCCAACTGCTCAGCGGATCCCGGAGCCGCAGAAACCGCCCACCTCGCCTCCTTCGATTTCACCGGCGGGTTCCTTTTCTCCGGTCTCCCCAATTTTAGGTGCGTCAAGTGGTCGTCTAGGACATTAGGATGGAAGGCCAGGCAGAACGTGCAGGTGGAGGTGTTCTGTCCGACACCTAGGCAGTAGACGCATGTTAGGTGGGGATCGGTGCGCGACATCTTCTGGCCACAGGAGCACCGGTAAACTCCGAGACATGTTGTCCCCTATGTCCCGATGTACTACTATCGGAGTCGTTAAAGTCGAACGAGTTTTAAAGTAAGTTGCAGTAAAAACTGACGCTTTGAATCCAGGGCCTACGAATTGCTGTGAAACACGAGGGAACCTGTATCTTTCAGCGGAAAGGAAGATCTGGCGTCATGGGGCAAAGCTAAGGTTTATACCACCTGGGTGGGTGGGAGGAGCCAGCTTGAAGAGTTCCGCGGCAAAATTTAAAGGGGAAAGGGACATGCCAAGAAGTGTGGATGAACAACATATCCACGCTCCTAGAAATAAATTTGCCCAGTATAACTCAGCTGAGTTGCATCATCTCATTTACAATGGGGTACCCATTCTACCCAATACTGAGAATGGATGTAGCAGTACATTTGGCAGTTAACGCACCTGTTCAAGGTCACACTGTAAGTCTCTGGTTATAGTGGGGACTGCAACCTTAATCTCCATTCCCAAGCTAGTTCTCGTACCACTAGACCGCAACGCCTAGGGGAAGTGTCACAGGCCATGGTGTGTGCATGTCACACTGAAGCCCTTTATATGGGCACTGACTGTGTTTGTAAGGGCCCTAATGTCCTTTGTGAGGAGCTGTGTGCATTCAGCACTCCATAAAGGAGTACTACAGTAAAGTTTTGTTAAATCATATGTTGTGCAGAGTGTTTTGATTTGTAGGTTTAGTCTTTTTGTGTACTTCCCTTTATTAGTTTTTTTCTAAATTTACCTACTAGTTTTATGGCCTCTGAGGATCTCCACGTTAGCAAGTTCTATTGCTCTTCTTTGTCCTATAATGCCTCCTGTCTCATGCAACAGTGATGCATCCGGGACCACTGATACAGTGAGGGAAAGTACAGCAGCAGTAATCTGAAGATAGGACCCTGATGTTCTGGTCTCAACTAAATAAGTCAAATTCAATATTTTGGTTTTCTATATGTTTGCCTAAGTCTACCCAGCAGGAGTAAAAGTTTTGCTTTTAAAGCTTTTAACCGGCGAGGTCAAGTCCAACATGGACAATGGTTTACTCACTGGTGCTGTGTTCATAGATCTCACCAAGGCATTTGACCTGGTTAACCATCCTCTGCTCCTGCATAAACTACATTCATTAGGCGCCTCTGGACCCACCCTTTCATGGTTCAGCAGCTATCTCACAAATCGTTCTCAATCCATCTCCTTTGGCAAAAGTTCTGTCATCCCCCGCTACGATCTCCTGTGGCGTACCTCAAGGCTCCATTCTGGGACCTCTACTCTTTTCCATCTTTGTTAATGACACTCCCTCATCCTTTCCCCACTGTCGATCCATCATGTATGCTGACGACCTAGTACTCTATACTGCCTCTCGTTCTGTCCCAGACATTAACTCCCACCTCTCTTCTGCATTCCAAAAGATTCAACTCTGGCTCTCCTCCAACTCATTCCTACTCAACCTACCTAAGACCCAGGCCATGCTTTCTGGGTCCACTAGGAAAGTCTCTGCTGAGGCTACCAAGCTCCACGTGGTTAGCTGTGATGGATCGGCAATCAAGTCTACTAGCTCCTTCAAATACCTAGGTGTGACTCTTGATCCTGTCCTTGGATTTCTCTTCGCACATAAACGAGGTTTGTAGATTGGTTAACATCAAGTTAGGAGCCTCCTACCGTGAGCGTCATTCCCTAACTCCCATTGCCAGAATCTCTGTAGCGCGGGGCATACTGCTTCCTAAACTTCTGTATGCTCTCCCCATTCTCTCTCATGCCAATGTGGGTATACTCCATCACTGGGACAACACATATAACAACATCTGCAGATTTGTACTCTCTGTTCCTTGCCTTACCCACCATTGCATACTATACTCCTCATTGAACTGGCTATCCCCTAAAGCCCAGCGCTCCTTCTCTCTGGGTTGTTTTATTGACTCCATGAACAGATCCCCCCGCCCTGTCTGCACTGCGACCATGCTCACCCCTGTGATTCAGGCCAGTACTCTGAGGTCCTCTAACTCGCACCTGTTCTCTGTCCCCCACTGCTCAACCAAAATGGGGGAAAAAGCTTTCTTCTATTTTACCCCTAAATTCTGGAACACTTTACTGGACACCTTAAAAGGCTCCTCATCTCACCTTGACTTTTAATCTGCACTTTTTTCCCACCTCCAAGCACTTGACTCCTGTGTGTGTGCCCAACCCCCATATTCTCTGCTCCCAGCCTTCCCTTCCCAGATCCTCTGGGTTCCCCTAACTGAACTGTATTGTCTTACTGTATCAAATGAACTATTTTTCCATCCCTGCTTTGCATGGTCACTACTTGCTGTTACGCTGTTGACTCTCTCTGAGGTGGTCACTATTGTATTTTCTCTGACCATTTTGTATTTGTTCAATTTTGCATATGAATTTATTCATCTGGCTATTTGCAGGCCTGTACGGACAACTGCTTTGTATCTGTTCTTGTTGATTGTCATTGATTGTTACTGTACCCTCCCAGGTCATGCTTGAAAATAGGCAGGACTAATGCCTAATGCACTTACTCGGTTACCAAAAGCTAATAAATAAGTAAATAAAGTTTCATCAAACTACCCAGCCAGAAAAAGCACACAAAACACCCTAAGTCATCAATGCTATAATCAGCAAAGACTCTAGCTGTTTTGTTATAGAATACCTACTCAATTAGACCTCAAGTGTTTGCTAAACTGTAAATGTAGCCTTCAGTGCCCACTGGATAAGGAAAGTGACTTACAGCTGTACTGCTATAAAATTGACTGTAAACCAGTGGTATGCTCTTGTACCCAAGCCCTTGTCTTCTGCAGTCTCACGCCACTTGTAAATGGAAGTCCTTGCACTTGTTCTCTTTGTAAATCTGGTAAGTTTGTACTTCCAAACTCTGCCAACGATCTTTCTCCTATGCTTCCTCTATTGATAGGCATGTACTGTACTATGAATTCTGCAAATTTATTGTCTTGCATAGTGTTTCTCCAAGTTTATCATGTATTCTAATGTCTACTTCGTTGTCTGCATTGTACTGTTTTATGGTTTGTACTCTCCCCGGGTCATGCCTGAAAATAGGCAAATGTTTGTCTAGCACACCTTACCTGGTAAACAAAAACTAGATAAACAAATAAATCTATGGTTCTGGACACATCACTATCACATCAGACAGGAGACACTGTAGGGGGGAAAAAAGAACAAGGAGGTAACATGGAGATCCCCAGAGGCCATAAAACTAGTAAGCAGACTGAGGAAAAAAAACTCATAACAGAAGGACGAACCAGGACTTAACACACACATCAAAACACTCTGCACAACATATATTTTTGCAAATTTTGATTGCATCACTCCCTTAACTAAGGGCACTAATAGGTACTCTTCGAAAACATTTTTTCTTCTAATATGGCTTTGTACCTTGTACAGTACTCATGACTTTGTCTCTCATTTGCATATGCTTATGCCCCATCTTTGCAAGCAACTGCAAATAGTTTGAGCTCAGAAATGGCAGCTTTCCAATGTAGGTGTTACCTTGCAAACTGTTAACTCTGCCCTCACAAATGCAGTCTGTAAATGTGAATATGCTTCTGAACACTGGTGAACACCCTAACCAATGTGCCCAAAATAAGGTTAATCTACAGAGATTAGGTATGTCACAGTAACCATATTTTAGGATAACCAAGATCATTTTCACGGATGATACTAATATTGTGTCTGTTTTCTTATATCATGGCAACAGTCTTTCCCCCAATATACCAAAACACATTACGATAAAGTGTGAAATATGCAGTTCTTCAGACCCCTATCCTCTCTTTTGCAAACAATTTAGGGTATGGAGGGTTGCCACAAACCCCAAATCTAATTAAGCAATAATGCATGACAGGATGTGTGTTGTGCTGGGAGAACCTCATGCCTGGGGTGGTTGGGCACGAGGCAACAGGCCGAGTGTGTCCAACAACCACAGAAGTGAGGTTATCCCAGCACAACACACACCCTGGAGGGCATTATTTCTATTATACAATGGCTTGTCGCTATACAGAATAAAAAATAATTTTAAAGGGAAACTGTGGAAAACTTAAAATTTCTGCAATACACACGTTTGTGTGCTGGACTTTAGTTTCTCCACCCATTAACTCTGTGCCAATGCTTACAGTAAACTATTACTTTATCTGGTTTCTGTTTTGAACTGTACCACGCCATTCAGCAGTACACAGCCACTCACTGTGCGCTCATGTGCAAATTAGCAGTCGGATGTGAGAGAAGTTCTCTGCACCTTATTCTGGAGACACTGATTGTATACCTCTTTCACAGCGTCTGAGAGCACTGTGTACCGATGCTTGGTGTCTGCTTTGTTCCTAACTGGTGTCCTTTCTGCAGTCGCTAACTTTAAAATCTACAGTTAGATTTAGTTTGGTGTCACAGGGCAAAGAAGTTCAAGTAGCTTGTTTTTCTCCAATTCACTGCAGGACGCCACGCTTTCCACTTCTGTTTACACTTCCTTCCCTCTCCTGCACGTGCGGCGGGTGCCAAAATGTTCCGTCCCCACTGAGGAAGCCATAGCAACCAAGGGTTGCTAAGCATATTCTTAAAGCTACAGTGGGCAATAACAAGTATTTGAATCTGGTGCAGCTTCTAAAGGTAATGCATACCCCCCAAGTGACCCGCACTGCCTGGCAACAACCCACTAAGCGAGTCCTCTACGTCTGCCTATTTTTTACAAGACTTCCAGCCCCGTTGTGCGATCTGCCTATGCTTTATTTATAGTTAAAAAAAATAAATGCCTTTTTTCCAGTTCTTAGAAGGTAAGGGCAGACTGGTGGGGGCAGACTGGCAGACAGATGGAGCCATGACCGAATGAACATGGCAAACCCAGTGACTGTCAGGGCGTCACACTGTAGACCGGTCTACCTCCCGCTGGCAGCTGTGAACTGGTATGCAGTGGTAACTGCAGGTGTGAGGGGGGCTGAGTGGAGTGGCTGAGGCAGCATTACTAACAGAACTCTAACGGATCCGCCCAGAGACTCCGAGCACCCTCCACCAAGAGCTGTCCTCGTCTCCGACCCATACTGGTCTTTGTCTCTTCCCCAGAGTGGTCTGCTCTGCTGCCCAGAACGTTCATATGTGGCCTGTTGCCCCAAACGGTCCTCCGCTGCTGCTGGTGAGATTACGCTCCTTGGTGGTCTCCGATGGGTGGAAAAATCAAAAGGCAACCCTGGCAAGGAGCATGAGAGTCTGCTTATCAGCTAGCAGCTTGGACCTGAGTGGGAACAGATTTCTTTGGGTCCATGTAGGCAGGGTTATAAAATATATCGAGGGACAGAAGTGAGTGAGGATGCACCATTATTGGTAAGTAGGAAGGGCGATGTCATCAAATATGATGCAGAACCCACACCGGTACTGCACATAGAAGGAGACAGGCAGAAACAAACAGGGAATCTCAATGGACACAGACACGGGGGAGGATTGGAGATGCGGACGGAAGAAACGTACTTGGGAGCCAGCAAATAAATAGTAATAGCAAAGGGTGTGAAAAAAATTAGGAAGGGGAAAAAGACAGAGACAGACAGAAAAAAGGGAGGTGATGGTGCATGTGCACATATGATACACGGCAGCGTGGCTAGGTATGCAAAATGTGGTGCACGTACGGATCCCAGAATACCCTACGCACAGCACAGAGCGCCATGGGAGCAGGAAGATGGCGACCCCCAGTTTGACCACGCTGAGACACGGAGTTCTAAAAGCATCAAAATCCACCATGGTGAGTACAGAATGTGAAATAATGGCTTGGGAATTCTACATTTAATGTGGAAGTCAAAACTAAATTGCTACTGGGGGACATATCCACGGTTTTCCTTTAAAGATGTTTTAGTCAGTGTGGAAAAATATTTTTGTTTCTTAAAAAAAGATACAAAAGAATCATCAATTGGCAAACAATCAAGTGGATCATGTGGCAAACAATCAGTTGGCAACGAATCATCAAGTGGTTCACAGTTCTGAGACTAGACCCGAGAGGTTGTACTGGATAACCCCACACCCATGAGGTTGTGCTGGCATAACCTCACTGTGCCAGGAACACACTGACCAGAGTCCAAGAAATGTTCTTGCCATTGTATAATGCCAGATAATATTGTAATACTACAATAAACGTGATTTTTTTTTCAAGGTTGCCATACAGTGAAAATTTTTATATCGACACTCCAAACACTGACAACACACTAAAATACTGCAGCAGCCCCATACTGGCTTGTATGGAAAATCAATGTCAGACCGACTTCAGAGCAGTGGGAGTCAGGTTAAATAAGAACTACCTCATTTGCAATACTGAAAGACCCCGTCATGTTCTCTGACACCCACCCTCAAACCGGTACACTGGATACCTCCCCTCTTCATCCACAATAAGGGCAACCTTGCCATCGAGCAGGTCCTGTCCTTGAAATACCTGGGTTGTGGCTGGATCGCAAACTCACCCACCCAAAGCCTGCAGATCACATCACTGCCTCAGTTGGTTCCATGGTATGAGCCTTGCACAGTGCCAAGAACAGCTTTAATTCTCTCATGAGAATGCAGGTAATGAGACCTTTCCGACTCTCTCTACTGGACAATGGAGAGGTGATGTACTGCTCAGCTGCTAAGGCTACAAACTGCATAGGTTGGATGTCTTGAACAAAAGGCTCTAAAGGGTCACCCCTGAGAGCACCTCAAGGGATCAGCACTGCCTGCTGTATTGCACCTCAGCTAGCTGAACTCCACTACGTACAGGGACTACCAAACGCTCCTTGTGACAGGGCAGTGGACCCAGTGACTTCATGGTGGGTCGTCCAGTTATGGAAATACACAGCTTCAAGTTATCAAGCACAAATAAGTTTTACCTCAGCATAAACAAAGATAAGACAGCTTGCTTTCACTTCAACAAGTATCTTAATATAATAGCATCCCAATTCCAAAAAGAATTTGGCAGATGGGCCTCTCCTTCTCAGGCCCAGCAGACTGGACAGCCGACCACTGCCCCCTTTGACAAACCCCTAACCATCGGACTTTCCAAAGGCTGCTACCTGAGCAACAAAAAGATCCATATGGAGTCCCTCCCACCTGAATCCCCATCTTTAGCAACCCCAACAATTGCTAAGATCTATGAAATACTGTAGTGTACATGCCACACGTAAAATGAGAAACATAAAATTAGGCCTCACATCACAGGGTGTACAAGAAGTAACATTTCGCTAAGAGCCAGAAGTATTAGGGTCAGTACCCCGGGAGAGCTGTCCTGCTGTAGTAAACGTTTTTTTGCCTAAATTTATAGTACTTTCTTTCCTGCCTGGCTGATCTTGGCCACTCTCTCTCCCAGCCTCGTCACCTACTGTCCTAACCAGATCAATGTCCCCTCATGGCAGAGCCTCTCAAGTACTCCAAGCCCGGGAGGAGTTACAGCTGGACTATGGTCATGAGTCCAGTGAGCAGTTTGGAGCCTGCAGAGAAAGAGAGGCGGTGTCATGGTGCTGCAAGCCAGGGAGGTTTTTTTTCTTTCCTTCCCCATTAGTCTTCTCACTGACTGCCTCATGGGATAGGACCGGGCAGATGCCTGCACATCCTAATCAGGACGCACTCCATCCACCCATCGCAGCTCTGCCGTATTGCCACATGTGGTCACCCAGGTGGCAATGTCATAGTCGGGCACACAATCCTCCCTCCCCAGGTGGAGAAGAGCATCCTCTGGGACACTCGATCCTCCTCGCCCCAGCCAGCCCCTGACAACCCAAGCTTGTTTTAAAATCCAGATCGCTGGCACCGTGAGGAGTAGTGCTACCGCTATGCTGACAGGCCAGTTCACACTGCAGTAAACATTAAAGCAGTCAATCATTGTTACAGTATCAACTGTCACGCCACAGAAATCAGGAGAGGTAGTAAAAGTGTTACTCCTCGACATGGAGCCACACATCTCTGAAACACCAGCAGCTCGTTAGGATGCACAATTGTCTGTTACACTGTGGAGATACGCTACAGTACTTCAGGACACACAAGCTGCTGGCTAACGCCCACCCACACTGCAGAAGGATGCCATACATTAACACTGTTGAACTTCCAGAATTTGATCTGGGAACCCCACTTTTTAATTTTTTTTATTTGGAAGCTCTGGTACCACAAAGGGCAAAAGCTACAGAGACCAGGACTAAACAGTTGGAACAGGCCACCAAAGCCCCTCAAGGCAATTGGACACATGATTCTCACTTCAGGGTCACTTCATACATCCTGGCCAATGTGGCCACCTAACAGTCTGTACATGCATACACTCCCTTGATCAGCATAAACACCACAGTAAAACAAGCAGTCTATAATTTAAACTAGTTTTAACGGACTGCAAAATAATACTGCATACCAAACTAATATTGAAACTAAGTAACGTTTAAGATGCCACATGCCAAACAGCATTTTGATTTCCGGATTAAGCTGTTTCTTCTGGGCTCCAAATCACCAAAATGTGATGCTGATGGCTGCTGTGTGTGCCTATCTAAATGTAATGTTTGGGTTTAGCTACAGATTTGGAGACTTCACTACAAAACGTCAGTAGCAATTAGCCAAAAAGCTACAAGATTTAGATTTCCAGCTTCTACCTGGCTAAGAAATGAATCAGTAAACGTATTGCACCAATAGACCATCATAAAAGGAAGATCCTGCATCCTGTTGCGGCTATCCAGCAACTGTGATGGTTCCAGAAGAGGCACTAATAGCACAAAACCGGCCAGGATCCGTTATGAGTTTGTCCTGCGTTTCTGGTCTCTCCCAGCCATAATGACTGTACTGCTCATTTTTAAATGTTTTGTGCTTTTCTGCACCACTACTGTTATTATGGAGCGTGTGGGTAAATAAACTTTCTATTTTTGACTGACCTCAGAGGTGCCGATATTCTTTTGTTGCTCTAGTACCAATGCAATAAACCTATCAAGGCATTCCAAGTGACTGGCTGTCTAGGGTTAATGTGTCTCCAGGTGCTAAGGCACTTGGCACAAGTACCTCATGCCTCATTGTGCACCTAGGTGACTATTAACCCCCACTGAACCAATAACCTGTTGTTTCTTATTGCTTACTTATACAACATGCACAGCATCTTTCAATAAATCACAAAACAATTGTAAGGCAATTAAGGACAAAAACATTGATACAAATACCACAGTATTAAACAATGCACAGGGTTGGGACTGGTTGCACCTCTGACAGTCCTGTTTAACAGATCACTGGAAACCAGAGTGGTTCCGGAGGACTACAGGAGGGCAGATGTAGTCCCACTTCACAAAAGTGGTAGGAGGGAGGAGGCTGGCAATTATTGGCCAGTCAGCTGACACTGGTGGTGGGAAAGTTAATGGAATCACTGCTGAAGGAAAGGATTGTGGACTAACTTGAATCCAATGGATTACAAGACCCACGGCAGCATGGATTCACGGGGGGAGGTCATGTCAAACAAATCTGATAGATTTCTTTGAGTGGGTGACCACGGACTTAGA
The DNA here is from genome assembly GCA_016271365.2 of Neoceratodus forsteri. Taxonomy (NCBI): domain Eukaryota; kingdom Metazoa; phylum Chordata; order Ceratodontiformes; family Ceratodontidae; genus Neoceratodus; species Neoceratodus forsteri. Next base: position 69,612,147 of record CM057459.1, read on the forward strand.
TCAAGGAGGAGGAGGAGTGGTGGACGTAGCCTACCCAGATTTCAGTAAGGCTTTCAACACCGTTCCACACAGGAGACTAGTAAACAAGCTGGGTAGCTTAGGGGTCGGTTAAAAAGGTGATAAACTGGGTAAATGGAGTTCACTCCGAGGAATGGAGACTGTCCAGCGGGGTACCTCATGGATCAGTGCTGGAACTAGTCCTCTTTAATGCCTTTATCAGTGACACCGCAGAGCAGCTGGAAGGGATGGTCTGCCTCTTTGCAGATGACACAAAGATCTGCAACAGGGCGGATACTTGGGGGAAGGGGCGGGCAGAAATTATGTACAGGGACTTGCAGAAAACGCAAGGAGTGGTCAAGGTAATAGCAGCCGAGTTTCAATGCAAAAAAAAAGTGCAAAATAATGCACTTTGGGCACAGAAACCCAGGAGCGGAGAACAAAATGGGTTGAGTGTCACTGATGGCAACCAGCAGGAAAGAGATCTAGGGGTAATTGATTCATATCTGATGACCTAAAGGTGGTCAGGCAGTGTGACAAGGCAGTCAGGAGGGCTACTGGGATGCTGGGGTGCAGCAGAAAGAGGGAGGTAGTGTTGCCCCTGTATAGATCGCTGTTAAAACCCCACCTTGAGTACCATGTCCAGTTCTGGAGATCAAATCTTCGGAAATACATAGAGTGCAGGCGATCGAGAGGAGGGCAACTATAATGGTGCAGGGTCTGCATCAAAAGCCCTGCAAGAAGCGACTGAAGGTCCTCAATATGAACACCCTGGAAGAGAGACGGGAGAGGGGATATGACAGAGACCTTTAAGTACCTCACTTGGGGGGGGGGGGATAAGGTACAGGAGGGAAGTACTTTCAGAAAAGAGTGTGCACAAGAACAAGGGGCCATGCTATGAAGCTGGAAGGGGGTAGTTTCAGGAGAGATGTGAGAAGGTACATCTTCACAGAAAGAGTGGTGGATTCCTGAAACAACTTTCCAGCAGAGGTGGTGGGGGCAAAAACAGTGGTGGGGTTCAAGAATGCATGGGATAAGCACAAGGGAATCCTAGTGTAAAGGAAGGGGAGGAAAAAGAGCTGTAGGTCAAGTAGGGTCTGCAGTGAAAATGTAGGTAGGGAAAAACAGGCACACTAGGTGGGCCAAGCGTCCCTTATCTGCCATCAGATTCTATGTTTCTGAAGTATAAGATTGAAAACAGGCTAGGCTGGCACTGAAGAGCTAGGAGTCAATGGCTAGGGAAAATAGGTGGGTTTTGAGACAGGATCTGACTGGCACATAGCACCCCCTGACTGTTGAGTTATCAGAGCACATCCAGGAAGCTCAGAAATAAATTAACTGCTTACGCTACAAAAATTAATTTATGATCAGAATAACACCCAGCATGATGATATACAGACTTCTCAGGTGGTTGAAGACACTGGGTCTGTACCACATGTCTTACAATACACCCAAGGCATCAGTATATCACAGCCTGACCAAACATCTCGGCGGTTGATATACATATGTAAATATGGGAAATGCCATGCCCCACTACAAAGATTTTTTCCCCATGTGCAGTTTGACATTATGACATCAGAAGTGGCGAAGCCCATGTCTCCCCACCGCACGGGTCCTACGCCCCTACTAATTACTTTTTAATATCTAGCAAACACCAGCACCAGATTGGTAACTCTGAACACACCTGCTCAGTTTTGTCAGACCACTCGCAGTTAATGTTGCAATCAGACAGGAAGGAAGAGAAACGACAAACATTACGGAAATTTAATAACTATTTATTAAATTTGAAAGAATTTACAGATCTGGCCAAACTGAGAACTGCACAAATTCTGATGATGCACCAGAGCTCTCAAGGGCCACTCTTTGGGATACATTGAAAATGGTTTTCAGAGTGGATGTAATTAAATTTGCAGCTTATTTTAAGAAACAGCAGACCACACACTTGGAAACGTTGTAAAAGCAGCTGAAAGAAGCTCAGGCCCAACATCCAGCGGGGGATGAGTCCACTTTAGTCAGAATACAGACTCTCAGACAGCATATACAGAAACAACTAGATATGAAGACAGAACAGGAGCTCCAGTGCCTGCGACAGAGATATGGTGAAGTGGGTCCTTGAGCCACTAAATTACTGGCTCATCGTCTGCGATAGCAGACGACTCAGTCCATGATAACTCAGGTTGGGGACCCTAAGAACTGGGAAGCTGCTGCACTCCCAGCAACAAAGAGCAAATGAAAGCCACTGCTCGACTAATAGGAACCTTTTTAGTCAAGCGGTGGCTTTCATTTTTCTTAACAGGCAGTCTAAAGTGTGTAAAATCGTTCCAAAAATTAGTCCCATATACTTGTATGGGGCGCATCCCCACGATCTCCCTGGCTAAACGTCACAATACGGAGGAGCGTGGGGGTGGAGTGGGCAGACTAGGAAGTGGAAAGGGATCGGCTGGCTGGGAGCTCATCCACAGTTATGATCCTTCCCCAAACCTTGCAAAGCATTTTAAGAATTTTACTATTGGCACAGAGGGGCTATCGCTGCCACAGGGTAGTGGGTTGTGAAGCACAAAGTCTTAGTAAGGGGGAACTTACACCTTTACTTTAAATAAATGATTTATGTGCACAAGAGCAGTTTGACCTCAGGTAACCTCACAAGTGGCATAAGCCCTGAACAAGTTGCCCAAGGGCACACTCCTCCACCAGTACACATAAATCATTTATATGGAGGCAGTATAGCACAGTGGTTTAAGGATCAGAGCGGCAAATCTGGAGACCTGGGTTTGAATCCCACAGCCCCCACTTGCATACTGTGTGACCCTGAGCAAGTTGCACAACTTCCCTGTGCTCCCAGGTCGCACCTGTAAACAAGCTTTCAGCTTAGCGTACCACTCCTGGTTAAACAACTGAAGGGAAAAAAATAAATAATTAACAAGTTTCCCACTGTACAGTCCATTTATGCAACACGGATGTTACTTTTATGGTGTAGTTTGTATTGATTTTTTTAATTTAGTTTGGCAGTTTTTTTTTTTTATATTAAACACAGACAATTTCTCTGTGCTGCGTTTTGTGTTACTACACAGGTTTAAGAAGGTTGCTAAGGGCACTAACGTGGTTGTTAGGTGCTGCGGCATCCATACATACCCAATGCAGCACTCCATTAGCTGTGATTTTGTGGGTGGATGGGCTAAACAGTTTTTGAAACACGGTGGCCCTGTTTCTCGCTTAGTGAGGAGCCGGAATGTTGCTGAAGAGTTTATTTCTTTTTACTTTTAATATATGTAGTTGATTTAATAAAGTATCTGCTTGATCCTGCATTTCCCTTGTTGCTGTGTTTGTTGTGCAGGCAGGGAGTGAGAAGCCTTGGTGAAAGCGCTAGTAATGCATAGGTGGCATTTAGTTAAAACACAAACATTTTTTCCCCAGTCCAAAAAGTAAAGGTGCTGCATGCTTGGCTGCTGCTACTGAGAGAGTAAGCAGTGAAGAAACAGTATTTGTATTTCATTTCTCTCTCCCCTCCAGTCCACAGTACAGTTGCTCAGCTGCTGGTAGTGAGAGCCATAGCCAGGAGTGCATCTGCCTGCAAGCAGAGAGGTAATGCATGTTGAGATGGTGGTGAGAGCGAGAGAATGGGACGAGTGTATGATAACAAGCTTTTTGTTTTAAAAAGTGCTATGAATATAGCAGAGAGGGGTAAATGCTACAGTGTAGAGAGAGAAAAGGATCATGAAATGGGGGAGAGCTTCTGTGGACAGTGAAGCAGGTATGAAAGCTGGTGGTAGTGCTGGCAGTCGCGGGGGGGGGTGACTGACATATGTTGTATACATTTTAGAACCCAAAATTTATACAACATATGTTAGAAAAATAATTATACAATGGCAATAAAAAAATCCTGGAACCCGATTGGCTGTCTGCCCTTTGCAACAGTGAAGTTATCTGAGCACAACCTCACTGTACCGACTTGTTGGATTCCATACTCCATGGTTGTTATTATCTTAAGAAACAAAGATATATGGCCACACTAAAAATCTACTAAAAACATTTTTTAAATGTTGTTTTTATTTTGTATAACAACAAGCCATTGTATAATAGCAATAATGCACTCCAGGGTCTGAGTTGTACTGGGATAACCTCCCTTCTGGGACGCTGGACACACTCAGCCTGCGGCCTCGTGCACAACCACCCAGGCATGAGGTTATCCCAGCACAACCCACACCCTGTCATGCATTATTGCTTAAATAAACTTATACAAAGGCTTCTGAGTCCACTCCTACTGGAATTTATACAAAGGCTTTTGAGTCCACTCCTACTGCATGCATAGAGGATATCATTTTTATCTGCACGCGAGGAGATTTGTCTGTTGCAATCTCATGAGTGGCAAATGAAGATAAAAATGATATCTTAAGTCAGCATATGCCATGTTTGATTTATACAATAGGTGTGTAGCTGGTTTTGTGATAGAAATGGTAAACAGCTACAAAAGAAAAAAGCAATATAAACTACTTAGATTACTGTGTGTGTTTTTTTAATTCTCTGGTAAATGAGTAAGGCCCACTAGGCACAAGAACAAAATTTAAATACCTGTAAATTTTCTTTCTCCAACGGCAGGTCTCTGGGCTTCCATACAAATGGGCTGCACCTCCTGATGCAAATACGCAGGCAGGAACTAAGTTCTGCAGCTGGGGATATCCAGCCCTCTGCTTCCTGTTTCCATCATGGTAGTCACAGAAATATGGTACACAGAGAACCATGACTCGGATGTCAGCATACCAGGATACACAAGCTACAGGAGGGACAGGGAGGGTAAAAGAGGAGGAGGAGGAGGAGGAGGAGTAGTAGTAGCTCACTATGTAAGGGAAGGGATCAAAGCAATGGAACTAAATGATAAACAGGGATTAAATCAGGCACTGTGGGTCACCCTGGAGACAGGCAATGGCACCACAATCCGCATGGGAGTTGTACACAGACCCCCATCTCAGGGAAAGGCAATGGACACGGATGACAGAAGGCATCCTTAGAATGGCAGAAAAGGGGGACATATTGTTAATGGAAGACCTGAATATGCCAGATGTTAACTGGAGCACCTTTGCTGCAGCCACATCCAAGAGCAGGGTTATTCCTGATGCCCTACAGGGGGCATGCCTCAGACAGCAAGTAGTGGAACCTACTCAGGAGGGAGCAATCTTAGACCTGGTACTGTCAAATGGGGATGGAGAAAGGATCTCAGATTTAGAAGTGGGTAGCAATCTGGGAACAAGTGACCACCAAACAGTGTGGTTCACGATAAATACAGCCATAGAGTCCAACCATACAAAAGCAAGAGTACTGGACTTTAGGAGGGCTGACTTTGGGAAAATGGGAGAGTGCTTCGGAAAAGCACTAGCAAATGGGCAAGAAGGAGGGGTGGTGGAACAATGGGGGAAAATCAAAACAGCCATCACACAGGCAACAAGCCTTTGTGTGAAGCAAATCAACAAAACAAAATGAAGGAAAAAACTACTATGGTTCTCAAAAGAGGTGGCAGGAAAGGTTAAGAAGAAAAATGTAGCATTCAGGAAGTATAAAGAAACACAGAAGGAGCAGGACAGAGAACTGTACCAGTTAAAGCAGAAGGAAGTAGGGAAGGCAGTCAGAATAGCAAAGGTCCAAACTGAGGAAAAGATAGCCAACTCAGTTAAGGAGGGGGATAAAACCTTTTATAGGTACATTAGGGAGCCAAGGGAGGGATAGTGAGGCTTAATAAAGGGAAGAGAGGATGGGCAGAGGGTGACAGTGAAAAAAGCAGGGATACTAAACGAATACCTCTGCTCAGTATTCACAAAAAAAAGAGGAGGGGGAGGTACCTAAATCAAAGAATAGAAGTACTCTGGATAGGGAGGCCGATTTCAGTCCATTCACAGAAGAAAGGGTTCTGAAAGAACTTTTAAAACTGAAGGTGGACAAAGCAATGGGGCCTGATGGGATTCACCCAAGAATTCTAAAAGAACTAAGGGGAGAATTAGTGACACCACTGACTACCCTCTTTAGAAAATCATGGGAGGATGGTGTGGTACCTGAGGACTGGAGGAGGGCAGATGTGATTCCCCTTCACAAAAGTGGGAGCAAGGCAGAAGCAGGAAACTACAGACCTGTTAGTTTGACCTCAGTGGTAGGGAAAATGATGGAATCACTTCTGAAGGAAAGAATTATTGAGTTCCTAGAGGCCAGTGGGGCACAGGGCCCACGGCAGCACGGATTCACAGCAGGAAGGTCGTGTCAGACGTATCTGATAGATTTCTTTGACTGGGTGACCAAAGTAGTAGACCAAGGAGGGGCTGTGAACATGGCCTACCTAGACTTTAGCAAGGCATTTGACACAGTCCCACACAAAAGATTAATATACACGTTAGCCAGCCTTGGAGTGGGCCCCAAGGTGGTAGTCTGGATAAAAAATTCACTGGACAACAGGACGCAGAGGGTAATAATAAACGGAGTCCACGCTGAAGAAAGGGGGGTTACTAGCTGGGTACCACAGAGTTCAGTACTGGGACCGGTTCTCTTTAATGTCTTTATAAGTGACATTGCAGAGGGACTGGAAGGAAAAGTATGTTTCTTTGCAGATGACACAAAGATCTGCAACAGGGTACATACAGAAGGTGGGGTGGAAAGGGACTTGGCAAAGTTGGAGGAATGGTCAAAGGTATGGCAGCTTAGATTCAATGCAAAGAAGTGCAAAGTAATGCACCTGGAAAACAAAAACCCAGGGGAAGAGTACACAATGGGGGGTGAGATACTAAGAACAACAAAAATGGAAAGGGACCTGGGGGTAATCATATCAGATGACCGTAAGGTGGGCAAACACTGTGAGAAGGCAGTAAGGAGGGCTGGCGTGATACTGGGATGCATAGGGAGAGGCATCACCAGTAGAAAACAGAAAGTTGTTATCCCTCTGTACAGACAGTTGGTGAGACCCCATCTGGAATACTGTGTGCAGTTCTGGAGACCCTATCTCCGCAAGGACATAGACTGGATGGAGGCTGTCCAGAGGAGGGCAACTAAAATGGTGCAGGGTCTACACCAGAGGATATATGAAGAGAGATTAAAGGACCCTAATATGTATATCCTCGAGGACAGGAGGGAGAGGGGGGACATAATAGAAACTTTCAAGTATCTTAAGGGAATCAACAAAGTCCAAGAGAGTAGCATATTTCGGAAAAAAAGATGTGCAAGAACAAAGGGGCACAATTTGAAGATAAAGGGGGGATGGCTCAGAGGTAATGTGAGGAAGTATTTTTTCACAGAGAGGGTTGTGGATACATGGAACAGCCTTCCTGAGGAGGCAGTGGAGTCAGAAACAGTGGGGGAATTCAAGAATGCATGGGACAGATGCAAGACAATTCTATTGGGGGGGGGGTAGGAGGAAATAGGCTGTTGGTTAACAAGGATCTGCAGCTTTTCCATTAGGTAGGGAAATGGGCAGACTAGGTGGGCCAAGTGGTCCTTATCTGTCATCAAACTCTACGTTTCTATGTAGCTCTTCCAAAAGCAGTCCAAATGTGGCAATACTACATGAACCTGGAAACAAAAAAAACAAGAAAATTAAGCCATCCATGGCCAATTGGCCAACTTTATACATTCTGGGAGGGAAGCAGAAGACTGGAGACCAGCCATCGGAAAAAGAAAATTTACAGGTATTTAAATGTCATTTTCTCTCTCCTAAGCTGGTCTCCGGGCTTCCATACAAATGGGATATACAAAAACAGTACATCCCCAGACATTTTTTTATTTTAGTCTTTGGTAACTGGGTAAGACCTGCTAGGCTTACAAGTGCCTGTTTTCAGGGGTGACCTGGAAGCACTAGGTGGTTCAGTGACTTGCTCAGAGTCACACAGTATGCTAGTGGAGGTTGTGAGAATCAAACCAAGGTCTGGTCTGCTGGATGTACCAAGCTTGTTCACAGCTCGTTACTCTAACCTCTAGGCTATACTGCCAGCCACATCCCAGGTGGGAAGAATGTAAGTGCCCTTAACCACCGCCTGATGAACTCGGCAGCCAAAGGACACCTCCGCTGAGGCTGTCACACCCAGTTTGTAAAATGTTTTGAACATGTGAATGGATGACCAAGTGACCTCCTGGCATAGGTCTGCTGGATATGCTTCTCTGAAGTCCACCCACAAAGTGGCCATAGCCCGGGTAGAATGGGCCCTCACTGGGCCAGGCAAGGTTACTCCAGCCTGATCATAAGCAGTGGTGACTGCAGAATGGATCCATCTGGCTATAGAGTTCATCGAAGCATTTTTGCCCATATTTTAACCTGTCGTTAGGATGAACAAACTGGAAGTTTTTTGAATAGAATCCATTTGTTTAATATTTGTTTTCACCGCCCTTCTTGGATCCAGTGTGTGAAATTCCCTTCCTTTTTAATTTTTTGAGTGTGGGCAGAAGGAAAGCAGAATCAACTCCTGGTTTCAATGGAATGGAGACATAACTTTTGGTAAAAAACCTGAATCTGTTCGGAGCACCACAGAGTCCTGTTGAAACACAGTACTGTACACGGCTCTTTGGTGGATAAGGCTCCAAGCTCACTGATTCGCCTGAGTGAAGTAACAGCTATGAGAAAAACTACCTTCATTGTAAGATGCATGAGGTAGGTCTCCTTAAGAGGCAAAAAAGGAGCCTTGGTCAAAGCTTTGAGAACCAAATTAGGCCTCCAAGGTGGTACCACTGGCTTGATTGGAGGGCGCTTTAATGTTGCTGCCCTTAAAAACCTTCTGACATGGGTATGTGAACCCAATCACTCTCCGGAATCCACCAACAAAAGCACCCCCAGCGTGGAAAACTGAACCCATTAGGTGACTGGTTGCAGTCCTTTGTCAAATCCATCCTGAAGAAACTGCAGTAGTACAGGCAATGATATTGGCTGGCTCTGTGTTTGGATTGGAGCCAGAACAAAAATTTCCTCCAAATTCCGTAATACACTTTAGAGGAAGAGGGGTAATGCGAGTGCACCATCATTTCAATAACAGGAGCTGTGTAGCCTAGCTCCTTGAAAGTTTCCCACTCAATCTCCAGGCCGAGAGGAAGAGGTTGTTCAGACTGGGATGCAGTATTGGACCATGATGGAGAAGATCCAGGCTGATCTGGATGGATAGAGGTGGTCACCTTGAAGGATGCATGAGAAGAGGGAACGATGAGTGACGAGGCCATAAGGGACAGACTAGAATCAGTTCTGCCCAGTCCAGAGCCACTTTGTGTAGAACTCTGGATAGAAGCAATATTGGAGGAAAGGCATATAGGAGACCGAACTTGACTAAAGTCTAGGGAAATGGCATTCTGAGCTACCACTAGTTCATCCTTGGCAATGGAACAGAATTGCTTTACCTTGGAGTTTCACCGGCAGGCGAAAAGATCTATCTGAGGATTGCCCCACTGTTCTGACACAGTTTATGCTGTACCTTGTTTCTAACAGCGACCACCTGCCCTGAGTTAACAGCTGATGCAAGTGAGCCCCCCAGCCCCTGAGGCTGGCATCGGTCATGATTCGGATTTGGTGCAGATGACCCAACTTGCGACCCCTCATGACATTTGACCTCTGAGTCCACCACTAGAAGAAAGTTTTTATCTGTTGAGAAATTAGTATCAGTTGGTGCTGGCTGTGTCTGGACTGGGACCACAGCTTGAGCAAGTGTGCTTGAATGGGCCACAAGTGGACTAGGGCCCAAGGGACTGAATCCACCAGCGATACTAGAGTCCCAATTAGGTGCATGAAGGAGTGAGTCGGCAGCTGAGGAAGCTGTATGAAACTTCTTGATGAGCTTCAGCAGGTCCCCGAATTTCACTTCCGGGGGAAAAAACCTTGTTGGTTTGTGTCATGAAGTCTGCCCCCAAATGGTTCAAGGTCTGGCTTGTAATTAGGAAACTCTTTCTCCAGTTGATAACAAATCCGTGTGCCAACAGGCACCAGACTACCTTCGCCACTGCTTGTACAGCTTGGTCAAGCTGCAGGGCCTTGATGAGAATATCATCCAAGTAAGGAAATGTTGTATGCCTCAGTTCCGAAGGTGAGCTATGATTGCTACTAGCACCTTGGAGAATGTCCTTGGGGATGAAGAAAGCCTGAATGGCAGTGTTTTGAATTGGAAGTGCTGCTCCCCCCACCTTGAACCTGAAACACTGCCTGGGTAGTCCCTGGATGGGACTATGCAAATAGGCATCTTGCAGATCGATGGATGCCAGAAAATCCCCTTGCTGCAACTCGCTGATAGTATTTGTGGTTTTTCGTGTGTTTCTTCTTGGAGGAACTGGACCATTCTTGGACATAACATCTATGAACATTTCCTGGACTAAGAAACTACAAAACATCACCACCAGGTATAGGCATTCTCATCATAAATCAGCTTTTTTGGAAGACATCAAAAAGCAAAAGTGAGGTCAGTAAATCTTTTATACAAGTTTCTGGGTTGTGGAGTGCTGCACTGAATCCACATTTCCGTCCGACTTTCTTAAAGGATGTATGCTTGTCTTTGAGGTCTATTCAGAACTGTTTTGGAGAACAAAGGGAAGATTCTAACAAAGGATTTTTACATCCCGCATATGCCCTAGGCTAATGTTCATCACCTTCAGGAATTTAACACTTTCTGGGTCTTTGATCTACAGTAACAATCAGTTTTCTGGTCCACAGTAGCTCACCATGAGTCACTCAGGAACACTCACCCTTGCTACAGTAAACATTTGCAGTCTCCTGCCAAAACTGGCAACTCATAGATTGGGAGGACGAATCCTGCTTCTGATACTGCTATTATGCTTACATGGGGTATCTACTTCTGTTCCAATCAACAACCACTATGGAGAGAATACCTCACAACACAATGACTTTACTTTCTCCAACCAAATTGCCGAAACACAACATGTGCGTACCTACACCACCCTTATCCTTCTGAAGGGTTGTACCTACAACTCATTTCTTATGCTCAGAAAATACAAAATGACACAAATGGTTCATTTCCCGTTCCACACTATTAAACTGTGGTTTCTCCTACTCCTCATCATCCTATTGTCAGGAAACGTAGAACTTAACCTTGGCCCCTCTGTCCACCACTATCCCACTGACTTATCGGCTGTCTCAGGAAAAGGACTTCTCATTGCCCATATGACTATTAGGAGCATTACCAGGCACTTTGCTGATCTCGAGGCATGAATGAAAATGTAAAATCCTAACCTACTGTGCCTATCTGAAACATGGCTCAAGCCTCACATTCCAAACTCCTTATGTTCCTTGCCCAATTATTCCTTGATACGGAGAGGCAGGCCTTCCCCAAAACGTGGAGTGGGGGGTCACCATCCTCTATAAAAACCATCTTGATGTTACGGTCTGCCCACCTACTGGCTCACCCTCAGTCTGTGAGTCCCTACACACAACCATTGCCCTTGGTGCAAAAAAACTCCACATTATCTGCGCCTACAACCCACCCACTGGAGGTATCACAGGTCTTCAGGATTCACAATCAAACCATCATAAACACCAAGCAAAATGAGGTCATAATCTTAGGTGACTTTAACCTAAACTGGCTGGGACCAACTCACAGCACACTGCTGACACTAACGCAGAGCTATAACCTGCACCAGATCTTAACTGAACCCACTAGAACCACCCTTCTCTAACTACCTCCACCCTCATAGACTGAGTACTGGTGAACTGCCTTGACCATGTGCAAACTGCAGGCATCTTGGCAGATGCTATCACAGACCACGCCTCCACTTTCTGTGTATGGAGCCCAGAGACTGCTTCCCCATCCCTTCCACGCTACATCACAATTACCAACGTTGCCAAACTGGACGTGGAAGCTTTCCTCTATGATGTATCCTGTATCAACTGGTCTGATATCTATCACTCCCATGATGTTCAAATAGCCCTTGATATCTTCATTGATAATTTCACAGCACTTCAGGATAAACATACCCCAAAGGTCACCAGAAGGGTCAGGGGTAAACAAACAAGATGGCTACACAAGGACCTGCTGGCTAACCTGCGCACACGGGACAAACTCTGGAAGAAGTATAAAGTGTTCAGACTACCAGAGGATTACAATACCTACTGGGCCTCTCAGGGCGCCTGTAAAAAGCAAATCAGAACAGCAAAGAGCATCTACTGCAAGGAACTGCTCACAAACTCTACTGGTGACCCTAGAAAATTCTGGACATACATCAAGACCTTTCTTGGGGCTACCCAGTCATCGACCCCAGGGGATATGATCCTAAATGGTGTACACTGTAACGACTCAAACACTATAGTGAATGCCTTTAACAGATTATTCACGGACCTGTCTCAGTACACCTCATCCTTCGCTTCACCTCTCACAGCATCTCAGCCTTACTGTACACCCCAGAGATCTGCATCTGGTGCTGACCAATGCCAACTAACTACTACCCCCCCTTCCACTTTAAAGCTATATCTAGATCCGAGGTCCAAAGGCTATTGCAAAACATGTCCAACAGCACTAGCCCCGGCTCAGATTCACTTGAGCCACGACTCCTGAAGCTAGCGGCACCACTGATTGCCCCGCCACTGGCCAAGATTTTCACTCTGTCTCTCTCTCTTGGCATTGTCCCAAATCTCTGGAAAATTGCCCGAGTTACGCCTATCCTTAAAAAAGGAGACCCAAAGGATATCAACAACTACAGGCCCATAGCCATCCTCTCTGTGCTAAGCAAGCTACTGGAGAAGCTTGTTGCAACCCAAACCATTGACTATCTCACAAAGAACAACCTTCTCTCAGACACTCAGCATGGTTTCAGAAAAGGGCACAGTACCTCAACCGCTCTTCTCAAATTCTCCACCGATGTACTCTGCAACATGGACAAAGGCCTACTCACTGGAGCAGTATTTATCGATCTTACCAAAGCTTTCGATCTTGTTGATCATCCCCTGCTTCTCTCAACCCTGCACAGACTTAACTTCTCATCCTCAGTAGTTGACTGGTTTAACAACTACCTATCAAACAGATTACAACTTGTTAAATTCAACTCTGCTCTCTCGGATGTCACCAGCACTGACACCGGAGTACCCCAGGACTCCATCCTGGGACCCCTTCTGTTCTCGCTATACATCAATAACATAGATTATGCCATACTCTCCTGCTCAGCTATCTTATACGCTGATGATCTTGTCCTCTACTACAGCGCTAACAAAGTTAACATCATTAACAAAAACCACTCCTCGGATTTCAGGAATGTGCAAACATGGCTAAATGCTAATAAGCTCATCTTCAACACAAAAAATACTCAAGCCATGCTATCTGACACTGCCCCCAAACTCAGGGCCTGTAAGGAACCCCTCCTAGTCCATGACTCTGGGGGGTCTCTCATCGACTGTGTCACATCCATCAAATACCTGGGAGTCCTCCTTGATAAATCCCTTGATTTCAGTCTGCACATCCAGTCAACCTGTAAAGCAACAAATGCCAAACTTGGAATCGCCTATAAAACTTGTCACCTGCTAACACCATCTGCCAAATTGGCAATTGCCAAGGGTATTCTGCTTCCAGCGCTGACATATGGTGTCTCCACTTTTGCTAATGCCCATAAGACTGCTTTCCATAAATGGGATGTCACGTATAACAACATATGTCGGTATGCCTCCTCTTCCCATCGCCTCAAGCACCACTGCACACTGTATAGCGACCTAGGCTGGCTCTCCCTAACTGCCTACTGACTATATTCCCTAGGGACCCTCACAGACTCTGTAATCCGTAACCAAACCCCCACCTCCCCTGCAGCTCTACTTGTACCACAGACACCTGCCCACGGACTACGCTCGACAAACAAATTTCTACTCACCATACCCAGATGTCTTACTTCAAAAGGCTCTAGAGTATTTCACTGCACCGCCCCAGCCACCTGGCACTCCCTCCCTCCCTCCTGCCCTGAGGCAGGCTAACTCCAACCCAATCTTCAAAAAAGAACTATATCACCACCTGTCCCGGGACCCCTGCACATGCTTTGATCCCACTTAATGCCTCACAGCTAACCACCCTATTTCGCCCAAGACACTGCTGCACTTCTAAACAAGCTTTGCTATAAAATGTCTTTATAGCTGCCACTTAGCCCACTTTCAGTTATTTGCATGTACTGTCACTTTTGTCATCTCTGCATAGCTATATGTATTATCTCGAGTACTGTCTGACTTTATCTGTATTCCAACCTACCCGTACTATATACCATGTACCTGTACTATATACTATGTATTGTATAATGTCATCTTATTTTATGTATGTATTCTCCCGGGTCGTGCCTGAAAATAGTCAACTTTGGCTAGTGCACCTAACCCGGTTAACAAAAACTAAATAAATAAATAAATTATTGAAGACAAGGTTTCCATCTTGAAGGGTCTGCTGCAGGCAGAATGATTCAGGAATTTGAGGTCTAGAACTGGCCGAATCCCCCTGTGCGTTTTGGCATGATGAAGAATAGAGAGTAGACCCCCCAACTGATCTCTGTGGGGGGAACTTGCTCAATAGCCCCTGCTTGAAGAAGGCCTGTAATGGCCCATAACATAGCTTGTCTTTTGGATGGGTTGCCAGAGATAGGGAAGGGCACCACCTGAGGTAGTGGGGGCTTGGATTCGAATTTTATTAGGTAACCCTCACTGATGATGTCTAGGACCCATCTGTGTGACATGGTTTGGACCAATTCCTCGAGAAAAATTGGAAGTCTGCCCTCTACTTGAGGATGGGCCCGGATAGCTTCATTGTGACATCTTGTCGCTGTTACAGGCGTCTCTGGTGCCACCACCACCACCATCTGATCTGTCTCCACCGAAGCTACACAGGTTAAGCAAGGAGAACCATGTTCTCTTTCCAGAGAAATTAAGAGTTTTGACCCTTGTTGTAACCTCAGTCACGAAAATTGCGTCTCAGGTTTGAGGATCATGACTTGCCCCTGCCATGTGACTGAGGTATATGCACCTTAGCTGTCTCCTCGGATTCCTTCACCGCCTCCTTCAGAGCTGAGTCAAACAGGAGATTACCTTCATAGGGGGTATTTACCAAATGGCTCTTCGAAGAGACGTCTGCTTGCCAGGCCCGAAGCCAGAGGTTACGGCGAGCCGAAGTTTGATAAACATGGTCCGAGTGGCGCACCAGACTGCCTCCTCTGATATGTCTGCTACATAAGCAGATGCCAAACCTATTAATTGCAGCTGATGAATAATAGCCTTGTTCGTCTCTGGGTCCTCAGTGAACTGAAAAGCTAATTCTGAGGCCCAGGACAGAGTGGTTCGGGCCGAAAAAAAGATTGACAGTTGCTACCTTGAGAGACATTGCTGATGCTTGGAAGGCATTCTTGAGTAAGGCACCCACTTTCCAGTCCACTGGGTCCCTGAGTGATGACCCTCCCGTGATGAGGTTCGAAATCAGAGGGTCGATTCTGGGGCAGTCTGGCCACTTCCCAGATTGTTTCTTGTCAAAGCTTAGAGACCTGCCGGGGCAATGGATATGTGTGTGTTCTAAACCCTGCCATTCCTTCTTTAGCAAGTCCTCTACGGCTGGAGAAATAGGGAAGGCTGTGGCCGGTTTATTGGCAGATGCCAGGCAAAAGGAACGTTCCGACTGTGCTGGAACCGCTGGAGAAGAATCAAGATGAATTTCAGCTACGACCTTCTTGATGAAAAAGTCTAGGTCCTCCGGGTCAAGTTTCCAGACGGGGAGTCATCAGAGTCCTAAGATAACTCCACTAGCTCCCCCTCTTCTGGAGAAGAAGAACCGGAGTCTGAGGAGCCCGGGGAATGGTCCTCCATGCAATGCTCCCCCTTGTGAGTGCTCCTAGACCTACTCCGAGAACAAGATCTTTTCTTCATCTTGTGGCATGAGGAATGCTGATCCTCCTTGTCCAAGGATCTGCTCCTGTATCGGGATTTCTTTCTTATATCAAAGTGATGTGAGGACAGCTATCCCTCTTCAGAGGAGGACAGGGACAGGGCCCACTTTCTTTTAGCCTTCTTGTGAGGTCACATATCTGGTGACCCCAGAGGTTGCCAGTCGAAGCATGTAGGGTCCAGTGCAAAGGCCCTATTTAGCTCATCTATGAGGTCTGTGGCCAGAGATGGGGTTGTGCACTGCTGGATCTCCCTGGTGGTCGCTGCTCTCTCAGACCTAGCAGCTGCTACTCGTTCTGACTGTCTATCTGCTGGCTATCAGTCTGAGTTGATGCATGAGAGGTCTCTACATATCTTCCCCAGTTATAGACGCTGCCTTCTCACATTTTAGACACAGTGAACCTGCAAAAGTGATCAGAAGCACATCTTCTTGACCTGGAAGGACACTACTTCTTTATTCAGCTGTGAGCTGTGTGAGAAATTCTATATTGCCCTTGCAAATTCTATATTGCACTTTGTGCTCACAACAGAGGGAGGTGAACCTCACAATTGTCTTTGGTTTGTAGCAGATATTCTGCAGGTGGAGGCTACTTCTAACTGAAAGGTGAAATAAGGAACTTAGAACTGTCAGGAAAAGACAGTCTTTCAAGCAACAGAGGGAGGTGGAGCTAGCTTTACGTTTGTTACAATTCTTAAGATTTTCAGTGCAGGAAGAGTTTAAAGCACAGCTGACTTATTTTGGGTCTGACTGCTTTGAGAGCATAAACCACCAGGCTGTTTTGGGGCTGGGGAGGTTTAATTGGGTCTGACTTGGATGTCTGGATTTTTCTCTGTTTAATTAGCAGGGTATTTTCTCTGTCAAATTGTTGTGTAGGGCATTTTGCTGACAGGAAGGCACTCATCCCAGCAGTGGGTCAGAGCTTTTAGCTGATTGTTTTGTGAGGGCACAGTTTAGGCCCAACCCTTCCCACCCCTCACCCCACCCACCCCTGGAAATAGTTCCTTTATACCTGGGGATCTGACATAATTTCCTCAAGAGTGCAAGGTGCATATCACTGTCATATCCTCTCTAGCACACTGCACTGATAATATCAGCATACACATTGTATAATATATATATTTCCATATAACAAACCAATCACACACACAAACACACACACACAAAAAAAAAAGTAGATAAACATGTGGAGAGTAGTGCAATGTAATGGCTGTGGGGCAGCAGTCTTCCGGGAGTCTTTCTGGAGGCTGAGATGCTGCCCTATTTGCAGACAACTCTCTGCCCTGAGGGAGGAAGTTGCCCGTCTTCAGGCCATACTAGACAGTAGTAAGGGAACCTCCCCCATCCAGGGAGCACCAGAGCCACCACCACTACCTCAGAGGTTGCAAAGAAAGCACAGCAGTTGGACCACAGTGGGCTCAGGGAGGGTGAGGATGGCGGAACAGAGGCACAACCAGTCAGTTGTTCCACTCCACAATCCATACACCATTCTGGGGGAGCATAGCTCCCCTATGGATGCACCCGCAGAGGAGACTAAGGAGGCTGAGGACAACTGTCACAAGGGAGGCCCACAGGAAGGTGGCAGAAGACACCACAAGGAAAGGAAGCAGCTCCTGGTGGGGGACTCAATTATTAGGGGGATAGAACTGGGGGGAGCAGGGAAAACTGAAGTAAGGTGCCTGCCTGGTGCCATGGTTTGAAGGGACGGGAAGCGCATCCTCAGGATCACGAGAACAGCTGCACGGAAGTCTGAGCTAGATGTCACTGTCCACCTAGGGACAAATGACTTGGCTCATCATGAAATTAGAGCAGTGCAGAAGGACTTTGTAGAATTGGGGAGGGGCCTAAGACAAGTAGCACACACAGTATCCTTCTCTGAGGTGCTGCCTGTCAATGGCATGAGTGAGGCGAGGGTACTTTGCACCATGCAGTTTAATGACTGGTTGAAAAAATGGTGTGGAGCACAGGGGTTTGGCTTCATTGGGGACTGGGGTTCCACCTGGAGGGACACCAGCCTATACTGGCAGGATGGTCTGCATCTGTCCAGGAAGGGAACAAATCTTTTGAGCAACTGGTTTAAATGCTTCATTGGCAAGCTTTTAAACTAGTCAAGGGGGGAGGCACTGATGAGCTGCAGGAAAATCCCAGCCTCTCCCTACAAAACAAGTACTAAATGAGAAAAAGACCGAGGTAGAAAGGTCAGTGGGGGATGCTGCAAAAGAAGGTAAAGCCATAAAAAAATGGAGATAATGAGTACCAATGCCCGTAGTCTGAGTAACAAGCTTCCTGAATTAGTGGCCTTGATGGAGGAGGAACATCTGGATATCGTGGCAGTCACAGAAACATGGTACACACAAAACCATGACCGGACGTAAACATACCAGGATACACTATCTACAGGAGGGACAGGGAGGGTAAAAGAGGAGGAGGAGTAGCTCTTTACATAAGGGAAGGAATCAAAGCAACAGAACAAAAGGGAAAACAGGGAGGAGAAGAAGCACTGTGGGTAAATTTGGAGACCAGCAATGGCACCACAATCCGCACAGGAGTTGTATACAGACCCCCTTCTCAGGGGGAGGAAATGGACATGGAAATGATAGAAAGTATATTTAGAATGGCAGAAAAAGGGGCGATATTGCTGATGGGTGATTTGAATATGCCAGATGTTTACTGGAGTGCAGTTGCAGCAGCCACTTCGAAGAGTGGGGTTATTCCAGATGCCCTACAGGGGGCATGCCTTAGACAACTAGTATTGGAGCCCACTCGAGAACGAGCAATCTTAGACCTGGTTCTCTCAAATGGAGATGAAGAGAGGATCACAGTTGTAGAAGTGGGTAGCCAGCTGGGAACTAGCGACCATCGAACAGTATGGTTCACAATAAACACAGCAATAGAGTCAAGCCATACAAAGGCAAAAGTACTGGACTTTAGGAGGGCTGACTATGCAAAAATAGGTGAGTGCCTAAGGAATGCACTAGCAAATGGGCAGGAAGGAGGGGTGGAAGAACAATGGGGAATAATAAAACTGCCATCACAGAGGTAACGAGCCTTTGTGTGAAGCAAATAAAACAAAACAATGTAAGAAACCACTATGGTTCTCAAGGAAGTGGCAGTGAAGGTTCAAGAGAAAAGAAGCATTCAGGAAGTACAAAGAATCACAGAAGGAGCAGGACAGAGAACTGTATCAGTTAAAGCAAAAGGAAGCTGGGAAGGCAGTCAGAACAGCAAAGGCCCAAACCGAGGAAAAGACAGCCAACCTCGGGTTAAGAAGGGCATAAAACCTTTTATAGGTACATCAGGAGCGAAGGAAGACCAAGGAGGGATAGGAGGCTTAGTAAAGGGGAGGAAGGGTGGGCAGAGGGTGACTGTGAAAAGGCAGAGATACTAAACAAATATTTTTGCTCAGTATTTACAAAAGGAAGAGGAGGTACCTAAAACAAACAGTGAAACACTCTGGATGCAGAAGTTGATACCAGCCCATTTACAGAAGAAAGGGTTCTGAAGAACTCTTAAAACTGAGTGAACAAAGCAATGGGGCCTGATAGGATTCATCCCAGAATTCTGAAAGAACTAAGGGTAGAATTAGTGACACCACTGACTACCCTCTTTAACAAATCATGGGAGGATGGGGTGGTACCCGAGGACTGGAAGAGGGCAGATGTGATTCCCCTTCACAAAAGTGGGAGCAAGGCAGAAGCAGGAAACTACAGACCTGTTAGTTTAACCTCAGTGGTAGGGAAAATGATGGAATCACTTCTGGAGGAAAGAACTGTCATGTATCTAGAAGCCAGAAGGGCACAGGACCCAAGGCAGCATGGATTCACAGCAGGAAGGTCATGCCAGACAAATCTGATAGATTTCTTTGACTGGCTGACCAAAGTAGTAGATCAGGGAGGGGCTGTGGACATGGCCTACCTACACTTTAGCAAGGCATTTGACACAGTCCCACATAAAAGATTAATATACAAGCTAGCCAGCCTGGGAGTGGGTCCCAAGATGACAGCCTGGGTAAAGAATTGGCTGGAGAATAAGACACAGAGAGTAATAGTAAATGGAGTCCACTCTGAAAAAAGGGGGGTTACTAGTGGGCTACCGCAGGGTTCAGTATTAGATCGTCTTCAATGTCTTTATACATACTGCAGAGGGACTGGAAGGAAAAGTATGTCTCTTTGCAGATGACACAAAGATCTGCAACAGAGCTGATGCACAAGGTGGGGTGGAAAGGATGAGAAGGACTTGGCAAGGTTAGAGGAATGGTCAAATGTATGGCAGCTTAGATTCAATGCTAAGAAGTGCAAGGTAATGCACCTGGGAAACAAAAACCCAGGGGAAGAGTACACAATGGGGGTTGAGATACTAACAACAACAAAAATGGAAAGGGACCTGGGGTAGTCATATCAGATGACCTAAAGGTGGGCAAGCAATGTGAGAGGGCAGCAAGGAGGGCTGGGGGGATACTGGGATGCATAGGGAGAGGCATCACCAGTAGAAAACAGGAAGTTATTATCCCTCTGTACAGACAGCTGGTGAGACCCCATCTGGAGTACTGTGTGCAGTTCTGGAGACCCAATCTCAAAAAGACATAGACAGGATGGAAGCTGTCCAGAGGAGGGCAACTAAAATGGTGCAGGGTCTGCACCGGAAGACATATGAAGAGAGACTTAAGGAGCTTAATATGTATAGCCTCGAGGAAAGGAGGGAGAGGGGGACATGATAAAAACTTTCAAGTACCTCAAGGGAATCAACAAAGTCCAAGAGGGTAGCATCTTTCAAAAAAAAGAGGTGTGCAAGAATAAGGGGGCACAATTTGAAGATGGGGGGGCAGCTCAGAGGTAATTTAAGGAAGTATTTTTTCACAGAGAGGGCTGTGGATGCATGGAACAGCCTTCCGGAGGAGGTTGTGGAGTCAAAAACAGTGGTGGAATTCAAGCATGCATGGGACAGTCATAAGGCAATTCTAGGGGTGGGGGTAGGAAGAAGTAGGCTGCTGGTTAACTAGGATCTGCAGCTTATCCACTAGGTAAGGAAATGGGCAGACTGGGTGGGCCCGAGCGGTCCTAATCTGCCATCAAATTCAAATGTTTCTATGTAAGAGGGGATCTGCAATGCTGGCATTTTCTGCCCTTGGCAGGTGTGTCTGAGGCCATAACTGAAAATGTCTCTACTCCCCTTTGATTCAGAGTACCCCCCCCCCCCGGAGGTTCCTGATCAAACGGGAGGCTGTCCGGAAGAATACTGAAGCTCCAATGGGACACTGCTGCTGGCCCTTTAAGGGCAAAAAGCTGAGCTGTTTAAACTGTTGCCTATGGCCAGCCCACTGGCGCAGGAGCAGGCTGCCTGTCGGCGACACCAGCAACCCAGGTTCAGGAACGGACCAGGGACGCCGGAGGGGTAGCTGGAGAAGGATCGAGCATCCAATAACTGCTCTCCGTCACCGGGGAGGGGGGTTTGAGTGTCTGGTGCAATACAGACACCTAAAGGAGATTGGGTGTACTGATCATGCTAAGACCAACATACCTCGGGGGCAGGGCAGATGCTGGATATCATTGCATGCCCCCGCATACCAGGGAAAAAGATGCTGCCAGCTGCCCTAAATGAAGACCACCTCGGCTTCTCTCAGCTCCCAGGCTGGCCCTCGACCTATCCTGTCATCTGCGGCACTGCGGGGGGTATAGTTCCACAACCCCACCCTGGGGGGTAAGCCAGGAGGTATTGAGGGGTTAAGGCTAATATGGAAGTGGAAGCGGGGGTCCATGACCAGAAAGATGCACCAGGCGACTGGCGGCGGCAAAATGCATAATAAAATAAACAAACAAAAGAAATGCTGCTTTGGTCCTGATTAGTCAAGACTTTCTTGCTCCCTTAGTACTGGGGGGGTGGGGGCAGGGGACCTGCAGCCCGGGTGAGAAGCTCCGTTATGTCCTGAGCAGCACTCCTGATGAACTGCCACACTCATTGACAAGAGAGTACTGGACCGTCGACGAGCGGCTGAATTAGAGCTGCAGGCCTATCAACAAGCAGCTGAAAGAGTCAGTGAGCCAGCCGTTGACAGGAGAAAAACAGCACTGCTGTTGGCAAGGAAAGAATCCCCTCAGAGCACTGAGGTGTTATTAATGTCCGATCGCCGAAAAAATGGCACCAGCTGACGAAATCCACCAGTCGACGAACTCCAAGGCTAAAACGCACACTGGGCTGAGCCCAGAAATGTGGGAAAAACCTCTGCAGTAAAGTGGGGCCAGTCTGTGCAGCTTGCAAGGCTGAGACTGGGACCCACGCAGGAGTGCTCTAAAGTGCTGCGTTTCTACAGCAATCCCAATAAAAAACTTAATTTTGTGACTTACAGTCTGATGTCTTCAGCTCTGCCACGTGGTGACAGAGCTCTGCTGCAGAGTACCTGCCAGATGGAAGGCACAAAGTAAAGAGATGGAAAACACGAAGTAGAGGGCTGGATATTGCCAGCTGCAGAGTTTAGTTCCTGCCTGCATATCTGCGTCAGGAGGTACAGCTCATTTGTATGAAAGCCCAGAAACCAGCTTAGTAGAGAGAATGCCTGTTTTCAGGGGTGACCTGGGAACACTGTGGAGGTTAGGTGATTTGCTCAGAGTGACATACTACACAGTGGAGATTGTGAGAATCAAACCCAGGTCTGCTAGATGTACCAAGCTCATTCACAGCACGTTACTCTAACCTTTAAGCTATACTGCCAGCCCAGTATATTAAATAAAAAAAAATAAATGACAACTCACATTTTACTTTTTATTGAAAGAGTTTTACCAGGAAAGGCCTAAGGAGCCATAAAACTCAGTGGTATTCTGGGGGTAAAGAAATAAAACTGGACACTAACCATGCTCAAAAATTTGTCTTCACATGGGAAAATATATTTCTGAGCATGCTTAGTGTGACCACAATGAGTGAGACACATTTCTGTGCATGCTCAGTAACCAGCTTCATTTATCTTGCTCATGTTGCTTAAGATAACGTGTTTAATCTTTGCAAATTTATTCTCACATCTGTTGTATATATGTATTTGTTTATACAACATGTAAATGCCAAGAAGACTGTCTCCATAACCTCTGGCACAACGCAGAGACTCTCTAGGCTTCCCTCCCTACACACTTTCCACACCCATGATGTGACTTTACTTGATAACACATCCTCCCCACCTAAACTTCTCTGGACATATTGACGCCATCCAGAAAAAACTGCACCCCAAGCTTGGTGCCCTGTTCAGGAACCGTAGTTGCATCCCTCCTAAGGCTAGGCATGAACTTGTTCAGAAGATGATACTGCCCATTTTTGACTACTGTGATGTAGTCTATGGTGCTGCCCCTAAGTCCTCCATGGCCAGACTGGACACCCTCTTCAATTCCTTCTGCCACTTTGCCCTGGATATCCCCCCTTGTACCCACCACTGTGATCTTTATCGTGCCCTATCCCTCCCCTCTCTTGCACATAAGTGACTCTCCCACTGTGCTAAATTCACCTCCAAGCACTGGTAGGGTGAGCTCCCTTCCTATCTCACCTCCACCTTTATAACAACTTCCTCATCCTCCCATTCCCTTAAATCAACCGACTCCCACACCCTGGCTGTCCCCCGCAGATCCACCCTAACCGGCCAATCTGGTTACTCTCACTGTCTCTCAAGAATCTGGAAACTCCCTCCTCCCTCAAATCTGGCACTCCTCCTCTGCCTACTCCATCGGCTCTGCCCTCAATGATTACCTTGCACCTAGCTGCTCCTGCCATGTCCCTCCCTAACTCTCCTCCTCTAAGCCCTGGATAAACCCTACCCCTCTACCGTCACCTTCATTTTACCCTGCGCACCCACACACACCAAATTTCTATCTCTCCTCACTCTCCCCCAAATTGCTCCCCCTTACTAGCCTCCCTTGATCTCTCACAGAATGTAAGGGACCCCGGATGCTCCCCATGGGTCCATGCATCCTGATGGACTATTGATTAGGCCCCATCCCCTCCAAAGGTGCGAATTCTCTCCCCTTCAAAGGTTCAATTCTCACTCTCCTTCTCCTATCAGTCTCTTAACCCTATCTAATTACCTTCTCCACCACCCGACAGGGTACCCCACATCCTGAAGGGTCCTTTCTTGAGTTAGGTCCTAGTCCCCCTCCTAGCATTTAAGTCACATGTCCTCCTTCTCTTTCTCCTCCATCTTTAAATTCCTACAGCCTTATATAAACACAGAAGTTGACGGCAGATAAGGACCGCAAGGCCCATCCAGTCTGCCCATTTCTTTTTCTACCTTATGAATGTGCCATTGGCTTTTGCTCGGTCAATGGCCTATCTATTCATACTTATCTGTATTGCTCCCTTATTTTATTTTATTTATTTATTTATTAAGCATCAGTTTACAACCTTTAAGCCAGAGGCTCATTTACAAAGGTACCATGTCACAGAGAGGACAAAACAGTGATAACAAATAGGTACAGGAAAACAATGTACAGATTTTTGAGGTAACAGAAGTACATAAGAAAGTAACAATTTGCAGTGATACAGGATTGGTGAAGTTAACATTGGTCAAGAAATAACTAGACCATCAAGCAAAAACAGAGGACGTCAATACAGTGCAGTTTGGTGGAGTCAGCAGAGAGGTATCAGGAACCAAGGGCAGAGGAGGTAAAGGATTTGAGCAGCCACTCGGGGAGCTTTGTCAGATAGTGAGCAAGAGAGCTTAGAAACAGCAGCAGCTGCGAGTAGTGATAAGGTGATTCCAGAGGGTAGTTTTAAAGTGAGAGATTGTGGGGGCGTCAGAGATACTGGCAGGGAGGGTACTGTACCAGGACGGGGCACGGTAGAGGTAGGCCCATTGTCCATGAGAGGTCCTTGCCCTGGGTACCTTCAACTTGGTTTTACAGGAGGACCGCGTTAGAGCTAGTGAATTTACATGGTGGATAAGGGCAGACAAACCAGGTGGAGACAGGCCAAGGAGAGTTTTTTTTGTAAGGATGCTGGTTTGGTACCCAAGACGTTCGTCAAGATCGAGCAGATTTGCCTGGGCATAAAGATGGCAGGTATGCGTAAGTCTGGGAGCGCCGGTGATTAGCCCACAGGCCTTATTTAAGGTGAGGCAGATTTTGTTTAGCGAAGTCTGGTCAGCAGCCCCATAGACTGGTAGGCCATAATCTACTAGTGACAGAACAGAGGACATAACTGCGAGTCAGAGGGCATCGGGGGAGACAGTGTTTGTGGCGTAAAGGATACCCAACCGGATATTGGTGTTGGAGGCTAGGGCGGAGATGTGGGAATGGAACCCGAGGGCAGGGTCAAAGGTTATCCCAAGGTACTTGTATGTGTAAACTTGCTCGAGTGGGAACTTAGAGCCGGTGAAGACTTGAAGCTGGAAATTACTAGCTTTGTTTTGGGGGTGGGAAAAGAGCATAGATTTAGTCTTTTTAAGATTGATAACCAGTCTAGGCTTTTTAAACCAGGCTTCTGCGTCTTTATAGGATAATTGCAGGGAATCCTGGAGGGTGGTGGGTTACGGTCAGAGGCGAAGATAACAGCATCATCTGCATAAAGTAGGATTTCCCAGTACAGGCACCTGGCAGGGTGTTGAGATAAAGGGAAAAGAGCAAGCCCAAGAATGGAGCCCTGGGGAACCCCAGATCGAATAGGGCAGAGGTCAGATAGTGTCCCATTGATTTCAACATGCTGGGACTGGGCAGACAGATAGCTGGAGCACCAGGAGACAGGCCCTGCAGCAAAGCCAGAGTGGCTGAGTGCATCCAGCAGGAGAGGATGGGAAACAGTGTCAAAGGCTTTTGACAGATCAATGAACACTGTGCCAGCTAGAGAGCCCGAGTCCAGGGAGGAGTGAAGAAAGTTAGAAAACTCAATGAGGGCGGTATTGGTACTGTGCCCAGCAGGGAATCTGTGTTGTTCAGGGCACTAACAAGGTGAAATAGTCTAATATGTTTCAATATAAGAAAAATAGTAGGATGAGAGGACACAGCATGAGATTAGAGGGAGGCCAATTAAGAGGTAATGTGAGGAAGTTATGTCTATCCCATGCCTGTTTGAAGCCCTGCACTGTATTCATATCCACAACTTCCTGAGGTAGGCAGTTCCATGTATCCACCACCCTTTCTGTGAAAAAGAACTTCCTCACATTACCCCTTAATTGGCCTCCTTCTAATCTCATGCTGTGTCCTCTCGTCCTACTATTTTTCTTATATTGAAACATATTAGACTATTTCACCTTGTTAATGCCCTTAAGGTGTTTGAATGTTTCAATCATATCACCTCTCTCCCTCCTTTGCTCTAGGGAATACATACTGAGCTCCATTAATCTGTCCTCATATGTTTTCTGATGCAGTCCCTGCACCATTTTGGTTAATGTCCTTGTGAAGGTGCAGCCTCCAGTACTGCACGCAGTATTCCAGATGGGACCTAACCAGTGTCTTGTAGAGAGGTATTTTTACCTCCCTCTTACGACTTGTGATACACCTAGTAATACACCCCAACATCCCCTTAGCCTTACCTACTGCTTTAGTGGGTTGCTTGGATGATTTCAGGTCATCTGTGATGATGATGTCCAAGTCTCTTTGTAACATGGCAAAAACATTAGGAGTCGAGGAAAGAAAGCCGATAGGAGCAATAGTGGCAGGTGGTACACAAGCAACATGGCATTATGAGATGATAATGCCATGTGGCTTGTGAAATTCATAAAGGAGCCACGGGAGGAAAATGAGAAGTGTGTCAAATATGAGAAGAGAAGAAATAGAAACATAGAATTTGACGGCAGATAAGGACCGCTTGGCCCACCCAGTCTGCCCATTTCCCTACCTACTGGATAAGCTGCAGATCCTAGTTAACCAGCAGCCTACTTCTTCCTACCCCCACCCCCCAGAACTGCCTTATGACTATCCCATGCATGCTTGAATTCCACCACTGATTTTGACTCCACAACCTCCTCCGGAAGGCCGTTCCATGCATCCACAACCCTCTCTGTGAAAAAATACTTCCTTAAATTACCTCTGAGCCCCCTCTATCTTCAAATTGTGCCCTCTTGTTCTTGCACACCTCTTTTTTGAAAGATGCTACCCTCTTGGACTTTGTTGATTCCTTGAGGTACTTGAAAGTTTCTATCATGTCCCCCTCCCTCCTTTCCTCGAGGCTAACATATTAAGCTCCTTAAGTCTCTCTTCATATGTCTTCCGGTGCAGACCCTGCACCATTTGAGTTGCCTCCTCTGGACAGCTTCCATCCTGTCTATGTCTTTATGGAGATTGGGTCTCCAGAACTGCACACAGTACTCGGATGGGGTCTCCCCAGTTGTCTGTACAGAGGGATAATAACTTCCTGTTTTCTACTGGTGATGCCTCTCCCATGCATCCCAGTATCCCCCACCCTCCTTGCTGCCTCTCACATTGCTTGCCCATCTTTGGGTCATCTGATATGACTACCCCAGGTCCCTCTCCATTTTTGTTGTTGTTAGTATCTCACCCCCATTGTGTACTCTTCCCTGGGTTTTGTTTCCCAGGTGCATTACCTTGCACTTCTTAGCACTGAATCTAAGCTGCCATACATTTGACCATTCCTGTAACCTTGCCAAGTCCCTTCTCATCCTTTCCACCCCACCCTGTGCATCAACTCTGTTGCAGATCTTAGTGTCATCTGCAAAGAGACATACTTTTCCTTCCAGTCCTTCTGCAATGTCGCTATAAAGACATTGAAGAGGACCGACCTAATACTGAACCCTCAAGTGTACCCCACTAGTAACCCTCCTTTCTTCTGAGTGGACTCCATTTACTATTACTCTCTGTGTCTTATTCTCCAGCCAATTCTTTACCCAGGCTGTCATCTTGGGACCCACTCCCAGGCTGGCTAACTTGTATATTAATCTTTTGTGTGGGACTGTGTCAAATGCCTTGCTAAAGTCTAGGTAGGCCATGTCCACAGCCCCTCCCTGATCTACTACTTTGGTCACCCAGTCAAAGAAATCTATCAGATTCGTCTGGCATGACCTTCCCGCTGTGAATCCATGCTGCCTAGGGTCCTGTGCCCTCTGGCCTCTAGATACTCGACAGTTCTTTCCTTTAGAAGTGATTCCATCATTTTCCTATCACTGAGGTTAAACTAACAGGTCTATAGTTTCCTGCTTCTGCCTTGCTCCCACTTTTGTGAAGGGAATCACATCTGCCCTCCTCCAGTCCTCGGTACCACCCCATCCTCCCATGATTTGTTAAAAGGGTAGTCAGTGGTGTCACTAGTTCTACCCTTAGTTCTTTAGAATTCTGGGATGAATCCCATCAGGCCCCATTGCTTTGTCCACCTTCAGTTTTAAGAGTTCTTTCAGAACCCTTTCTTCTGTAAATGGGCCGGTATCAACTTCTGTATCCAGCGTGTTACTACTGTTTGTTTTAGGTACCTCCCTCTTCCTTCATAAATACTGAGCAAAAATATTTGTTTAGTATTTCTGCTCTCTGTCTCCTCTGCCCACCCTCCCTCCCCTTTATTAAGCCTCACTATCCCTCCCTTGGTCTTCCTTCACTCCCTGATGTACCTATAAAAGGTTTTATCCCCCTTCTTAACTGAGTTGGCTATCTTTTCCTCGGTTTGGGCCTTTGAAGTCATCAAGTTTGTAAATAGCAAGTACGTACAGTAGACGAACAATAAAAAAAAAATATCAGAGGGACTACGTAAAAGGTAGAACAAGGAAAGTGGAAAAGTTAGATATGGAGAAAATGTGAACAATGTTTAGGTTGAGGATGACCAGATACTGATGGCAGAGGGAGAAAGAGCCAGAATTTGAAATATTGCAAAGTAGTGACCACAGAGCACGTGAGACAGAGAGAATGCAGCAACCTGGACCAGAAGTACTAAGGGAGAGAGGATCAAATGGACCGGAACAGCGAGCAGCACAGCGAACATCCGGAAACGCATTTCAGTTTAACAGTTTTACGGTCTATGGGACTGTTAACTGTAATTATCCAGGAGCAAACACAGACACAGAACATAGCAGACAGAGTGGAGAAATCTGACTACAGAAATGAACCGAGCTATAGAAAGAAAGTGTGAATACCCAAACAATAGAATGAGAGCAAAGTAAACCACGATTTCTGTATGCAAATGAGAGAGACAGACAGACGGCGAACTAGAAAACGAGCAACATCGCAGTCAGCCTAGCAACAATATTAAATGAACAGTCGCTAAAAAATCTATAAAATGTATCCCAGTCATTAAGAAATCTATAATTGTACTACTATAAAAATGAAAAAAAAAAAAAATGTATGAAAGAGAGGTTCATTCAGATTTTTCAAAGTAACAGTAAAAATAAGTGAGAAACTTTATTAGTGTGACTGTGTATTGTATCACCAGAAACATATACAGTATAAGAGATATACATCCATCTCTAGACCATGTTACAAGCGCATTAATCCACTCTGAAGATGGCATCTAATGAGGAGTTAATGCATAGTTGGTCCATTGTATGCACTCGACCTGTGGCCTCGGGCCACAACGGTCCCAACCATGCATTAACTCCCCATCAAATCCCACCTTTGTCGTGAATTAATGCCTACTTCTTCCCTTGTGACTGCCAACAACTCCCCTCCCAACCCATAGGTGGCTTCAGAGTTTCTCTTCCCTATGCGTATGATCTTGCACTTCTTTCCGTTAAACCCCAGTTGACACTCTTCCGACCATTTTGCTAGTTTATCCAGATCTTTTCTCATTCTGCCCACCCCATCTGGATCATCTACTCTGTTGCAGATCTTGGTGTCATCTGCAAACAGACAAACCTTACCCTCCAGTCCATCTGCAATGTCACTGATGAAGATATTGAAGAGGACTGGCCCCAGTACTGATCCCTGAGGTTCCCCACTTGTGACTTGCATCCCTTCTGACTGTATACCATTTACCACCACTCTCTGTTTTCTGCCCGCGAACCAGTTTGCTACCTAGCTGACCAACTTCTGACCCTCGCCGAACCTACCCAGCTTATTAATCAATCTTCTATATGGAACAGTATCGAAAGCTTTGCTGAAGTCAAGGTAAGCGACATCAACTTCTCCCCCTTGGTCCACCATTCTGGTTACCCAGTCAAAGAAATCTATGAAACTAGTTTGACAGGACCTTCCTATTCTAAATCCATGCTGTCTTGGATCCTGTGCTCCTATGGATTCCAGGTGTTGCACTATCCTTTCCTTAAGGAGTGCCTCCATAATCTTGCCCACTACTGAGGTGAGACTGACTGGCCTGTAGTTCCCTGCCTCCTCCCTGCAACCACTCTTGTGGAGCGGGATCACATGAGCCCCTCTCCATTCTTCTGAGACCTCTCCTGTGCTCAGAGACTCCCTAAACAGTTCTGATAATGGCTCTGCTAGCAATCCCCTTTTCTGTCTAGCCCTATATCCACCTTGCAGGGTTTCCCACATCCTGAAAGGGTATCTCTGGGACACTGCCTATCCCTTCTCTCTGGTCCCCCGCCCCTTGCAGGGTT
Source organism: Neoceratodus forsteri (assembly GCA_016271365.2). Taxonomy (NCBI): domain Eukaryota; kingdom Metazoa; phylum Chordata; order Ceratodontiformes; family Ceratodontidae; genus Neoceratodus; species Neoceratodus forsteri. The sequence continues at coordinate 69,642,441 of CM057459.1, forward strand.
CCTCACATCCTGAAGGGGTCTCCGGGACACTACTCTTCCCCCCCCCCACCAAACCCTTTCCTCTCCTTTTCCCCCCTTTTCTTTCACATAAGCACTTGTTTACTTATTAACTCAGCACTTATTACTGTCCACTCTTTCTACCTACTATGCGCAACACTGTTGTAACACTGCTTGTAACACCTGCCTTACAACTGTATGTTAATGTTGTTCTTGTAACTTAAGTGTTTAATGTCTCACTCCTATCGTACCCCTTTTCCCCAGGTCGCACCGGGAAGACAAGCAATTTGTCGCTCAGTGTGCCTTCCTGGTGAAACATTTCAATAAATAAATAAAAAATACAAAGGAGTGAAAGAAGAATGTACAGATAAATCAAATATTTACATGGCAGTAGGCCCTGGAGTGATGGTAAACTGTTGATAAATGGTGATGACCCACCTCTAATGATGATCATCACTTGAAGCTAATTACACAGGCGCTCTTAGCCAATGGGAGGGCAGCTTGAACAATGCCTGATGACATCACACTGACCTCTCTGCTGCACTCAAAACAGAGCAATGAAATCAAACTGTATAAACTGGACACACAATGGACTCGTATGACATTTATCATCACTTGTGAGGGGCAGAACTTTCATTAACGCATTTGTGGCTCTGCCACCCGTAAGTTATGGTTCTACCCCCTCACTCACGATGATAAATGGCATATTTTGAGTCTGGCCGTTGTGTATCCCATATTTATATAACATATGTATTAGGATAAAGAGCAAGATATAAAGAGTTATCGTGAACTACCACAGCAAAATAATATTATCTTGCAAAGTAAGAAATATCACAATGACCCAACATAGCAAGATAAGTTTCCTGCAGAAGTTGAGTATGTCGCAGAGCATACTGAACCAATCAGAGTGCAGCCTTCACAATGTTGATGACATCACAATAGCAAAGTGCGGCACTGAAGACAATGAAGTAAAATCAGCAAAAAAAAAAAAGGCAGAACAATCAATTTTTTCTACTTTTTCAATGAACAAATGCTAATAACTTTAAAACTAAAAAGAATGGTAATATGAGCACAAAAGTTGTTCAGCACAAAAATATCAACAAAATGAGTGTTGTTTCATTTATAGGAACCTTTATGATTTTTTTTTTTATGACACAAAAAGACAGAAAATTCAAGTTTTTTTTTTTCCATCTTTCAAGACCAAATGTGAATAACATTAAAATGGAAAATTATAACATGCTACTATGAGCACAAAAGTCGTTCAGCACAAAATATCTATAAAATGAGCAGTGTGGTATTTCATTTATAGATACTGTTTAGATTTTATTACAATCAACAACAAACAGCAGAAAATTCAACCCCCCCCCCCCAAGCAAAAACTAATAAATTGTACATCAAACTGTTTCATTATGTACTGGCCATAATGTAAAGCTATGGGTCTCAGTGAGTTAAACGGCAGTAGTGGTACAACCCAGAACCCACTCCCAAATGAATACTGTAACTGGAAAAGCAGCGAAAGTTAGTCACAAATTTCAAAGTCACAAACCCTTTTTATTTATTTACACATTCCCAATTATGTTTACGCCAAAACATATGACTGTATAAAACAGAACATGATATGGCCTGACTGAAGATATTATATTTATCTTCATTCCAGGCCAACAATATTAAGATATCACACTCATGAGATATCAAAATAGCATGTCTCTTAAGAAGAGAAATATGTCAAATCCCCTAAATATTTGGAAGTGAATGGGAAACCAGTTCAGGTATATAAGGATGGAAGTAACTTGGTCCTGTTTACAAGACCAGATTAGGAGAAGTGCAGCAGGCAGACTGGAACTTAGTGATTAGAGACTTAGGAAGACTGGAGGGAGTTGAAGTAGTCGAGTCAGAAGGAAATGCATACACAAAGGAGAGTTTCAGGTAATACAGAGTTGAGGTAGTGCATATTATCACAAACAGTTACGTATTTTAGAAAATACTGATAAATCTACTTCGGTGTTACCTGAAAACACGCAGGCAGCAGGTTCTGCTATGAGAAACTGTATGGGTCAGACTTATTGTGGGGGATGAAACTTATTGCGGGGGGGGGATGAAATGCAATGCTCATGCAATGTGCAGCACTTAAAGGTATGCTTAGCAATGAAATGTTTATTATACAGTATAAGGAATACAGTGTACCCACGTATGCATAATAAAGATGCAATTCAATCTTTCTTTAAAATTTTGGTAACCAGAAAAACACACTGAGCTGAGGCTCATTCCCAGGTTCGATCTGGCAAGGGGATTACATAGCATAGATGCTGTCTGCAGAAAAAGACCACTAGGCCCATCCAGTCTGCCCACTTAAGCTGCCTAACGAAGTGTCCAGTGACCCTGTGTGGTCATTGGCTTTAGCCAAGGCCCCTAGTGCTCTGCGGCAGAATTTTCTGATTTCTGTGGCAGGGTTCCTAGGCTTCTGCGACAGCACTTTCTGATTTCTGCAGCATGATTTATTCATTTCTGTGGCAGAATGCAGCCCTGCCATTGGCTAAAATATGAAGTGATGTCATTGATGAGGAGGGGCTTCAGGATAAACAAGGTACAGGAGCCTGGCACTATGAAAAAAATGTATGTTTGAATGAAAACTCACCAAAACAACAAATTCTGCGGCACTATATAAATTCTGTGGCATGATGCAAATTCTGCGGAAAATTCTGCAACTGCAGAATCGCAGAATTCCAGGGGCCTTGGCTTTAGCATAAGGGACAATGTCACAAAACACAATGCAGTTACATGGGTAACAAATACAAATGTAACAGCAAATGAGGTGACCAGAAAAATATTAACAGCATGGCAATAATCCAGCGAAATGCAGACAACAAAGTGCATAGTGTCTGCTAGAGTAGGTGACACTGCTAAATTGCCTTGATTTATTTATTTATTTATTTGCACATCGGTTTACAACCTTTGAGCCAGAGGCTAATTTCCGAAGGTACCTCGTCACATAGAGGACAAATACAAAACATTCTCGGTTGGATATAAGATACATAGTTTGTAGGCTCACGTGACAATGAACATGACAAATATATATACACAAGCGATATGGGTTACATAGATAGCAAGCACATGTGATAAAGACAATTATACAGATAAGCCAGTATGGTTACAATGGTGCACAGTAGTACGAGGCGGCAACAGTGTAACAGCAGTTTAATCAGAAGTGGTACATACTTGCACAGAAAATGAGCAAGCAACAGGAATAATGACAATACAAACAGAAAAGGGTAGGATTTAAAGAGGTGTGGTAAGGATGCTGCCCAGTGGGCATTGTCAGGGAACAGAGTGTTGCACCTCAGATTATAGGCAGGTGCAGCTACGCGTGTTGAGTAGCTCGCTTCTGAGTGCAGTTTTGAATTTGGAAATCATGATGGGGGAGTCACAGCAGGACAGTGTAAAAAGAGAGAGGTCGACAGGTCAAGATTTACAAATCATGAGAGGGAAATCTGAGTAGTTTATAGAAACCGGAGATAGAATTACACCTGTACTTATGCATATCTTTAAGTATTTTATTTGATATACTATAAAATAGTTACTGAAGTTGCAGTGAGTCAACATGGAGGGGAAGGTTTGTTCAGCATGAGGGGAAAAATCAGTCAGCTGAGCAGGATGCACTGGGGGAAGCAAGGCATACCCCAGATTCAGCAAGCCTGAGTGCAATTTAGTGGTAGTTTGCCAAGGAAAATATGTAACCAGTTGAGTTCTCAGACATTAGTCTTGGCTTAGTTTAAGGCTGTGTAATTTGAGAGATTACAGCTCTAGTAAGATTATCCTCCATAATAAAGAAGAAAAGCTGAATAATATAGCAAAGTCCTGAATTGTGACCAAGAGGTCTGATTAAATACAAAAATGCATAACATACTGTATTTATCTCTACGAGTAAATGTAATCTTAGTGTACACTAAGCAACATTTTCTTAAATATGTTTTTCCCACTCAAGGTACATGAAAACACACAACCATTCAGTTATTTTTATAAGTTATTTGCTGTTTTCTTCTGGTCAGATAATTTATGGAAGGGTTGGAACCACAATGAATAGTGTATATACACATATACAGTACATACTACTGCCCACACACACACACACACACTGAGAGGCCTGCTGCTGCAAGAGTACAGCTGAACAAGTCTACAAACTGTAAAACTTTGAATTAGTTATTACCCACATTGTACAGTTTGTCTCAAGTCTCCATAAGCGTCACATTTCCCAGATTCGACAAGACTCAGAACAGACAATGCAAAACCTGATTCACGACAAAAAAAAACAAAACAAAAAAACAAACAAACAACGAGCATGAAAAAAAGGAAAACTATGTTTAAAAAAAAAAAACTCACTTCCACTCTGAGGGTGGCACAGCCTTTCAGGAATTCCCTGATGTTGCATAAACACTCGCTGTCGTTCCTGGGTTCGGGGTACACCTGGTGGGGGAGACAGAGATTTATTGCTTGCAATGACTGACTGGTCGGCTGTATGAGCTGAGAGGGAGATGCGAAGGAAAATTCCCAAGTTTTTCTCCAACAGCCCCCTCTATGCCTTTCTTTGGAAGAGATTTTTCACCGGGAAGTGGATACAGATACAGGAAATGACGTCAGGGGTGAAACCCTCCGTAAACATGCAACAATGCCCCGTGTAAAAAATGTTTACGGAGAGGGGGTTCCTTAACCCCCCCCCCAGTGACATCGGGACCTGCCCACCCTGGAGAATGATGCCGGCGGCGCTTTCAGCCACCCGCACACATCGGTGCAGCAGGGAAACGAAAACTGCTGCCCAGTAGTATTACAGTCAGGGTACACCGGCTTAAACCCTCGTTCCTCAAATCTCTTCAAAACTGGGGGTTTAGCCGGAGCACAGACAAAGCGAAACGCTGCCAGTGACTCAGTACCGTAATGCATTTAACAGATCGTGCTGTTTCAATTTCCCAGCTTAATGCTTCTCAACAGACCCGTTAGCAAAGGTGTAAAGTTCATTCAGTTTTAATAAATGTACAACATGCACAAGTAAAATTCAGGATCCATACCCTTCTTTTCCACTGCATTTAGGGTTATAGGCAAGTACACACCTGTCTAGACCTGTTAGTACTAAAGCATGCAGCACTGGCTGTTAAAATATGGAAACTTTGAACTAATGGAGTGTGTAAGAACTTGGCCAAACCTGCAAGGCATCTTTTCCCCAGTAGAAGCCGTTTTTAAAATGTTTCCAACTCTGTAACTGTTCGATGTTTACTGTCCTTTTAGTCATACCTCTCAACGGTCCCCCATTTTCAGGGACGTCCCTGATTTTGCCTCGAAATTTTAATTTGTCCCTTCTAAAAATTGTGTTTCTGTGACCAAATAGTGGGGGGTTGTAATCACAAAATAATGTCAAACATTAAAGTTACAGACTTGTTCTTCCTTAGAAAATGCATTTTACACTAAGCCCCTTATTCTACCAGCTCCCTAAGTGGACACCTCCAATTTTGAAGATGTGTCCCTGATTTTGGTCCTTTGTCCCTGATATTTTTAAGCCTTGTCCCTGATTTATGAGGCAGGAGGTTGAGAGGTATGCTTTTAGTACATTCTGTGTTTCTGATTTACACGCTGGTGGTAAGAACCCATTTCAGAACTGTATAATGCATTTATAGAGAGAACAGTCTCTGACCAGGTTGTCGCAGGATGACGTCTGGCAGCACCACAGATCCAACATGGCGCTGCTGCAATACACCAACTATGTTCGTGAGGTCCTTGACAATGGTGACCTGGTTGGAGCTATATATCAGATGACCTAAAGGTGGGCAAGCAATGTGAGAAGACAGTAAGGAGGGCCAGGGGCAGGGCCAGATTAAGGTAACCTTGGGCCCTCCCTCACCACAACCATGACCCTTCATCACCCCTGTGCCCCTTATGCTGTGACCGCACCCTTTGGCCATTGCATATCAGTTACTGAAACTTGAAGAAAAATTGAAACATAGTAACATAGAAGTCGGCAGAGAAGGACCTCTTAGCCCACCTAGTCTGCCTATTTCCCCTACATACTGTGCCACCACAGACCCTACTCACTCCTTGGTCTTCACCCCCCCCCTTGCCTTATTTCTAAGGTCCCCTTTGTGTCTATCCCATGCATGCTTGAATCCTGTTACCATTTTGGCACCCACCACCTCCACTGGAAGGCTGTTCTAGGTGTCCACCACCCTTTCCGTGAAGAAGTATTTCCTCACATCTCCTTTGAGTCTTCCCCCTCCAGTTTCATAGCATGACACCCTGTCCTTGAACATCTTTTTCTATGTAAAATGCTACCTTCATGTAACTTTTTAATACCTGTAAGGTATTAAAACGTTTCTATCATACCCTCCCTCCTTTTCTCTAGAGAGTACATATTTAATTCTTTGAGTCTTTAATCGTAGGGCTTCTGATGCAGGCCCCGCACCATTTTTGGCTGCCCTCTTCTGTACTGCCTCCACCCTATCTATGTCCTTCCGGAGATGGGGCCTCCCAAACTGGACACAGTACTCTCTAGGTGGGACCTCACCGTCGATCTATATAGGGATAACATTACTTCCATCTTTCTACTGGTTATGCCCCTCCCTATGTTCTTACTGTCCCTCAAAAATGGCATAAAACATAAATAACCTAACTAAAATGCTTCAGACTGAATGAAACTAATAGAGTTTTGATCATTTGAGAACATAATTACTAATTGGCATGGTAAAAAATAATAGGAGATGTGAATTGTCAAGATGTACACTTCTCCAAAGCCCCTCAACACACATGTATGTGCTTGCAGTCTGGGTGTGTTATCATTTTGTTGTGTCAGGTAAGGTCCAGAACAGTGTACCACTTTACAGTAACCCCTTGGACCACAGAACCACAAATTGTGCTGTAAACTTGAATACAAAATAAATGTTTTGGAATTTCATCTACAGTTTGAATGTTTTTAACTGTTACTGCAGAGTGCTGCACTGTTCTGGAACTTGTTAAGCATTTGGGCTGGCCACCTATTTGTGTGTGCATCACCTTTTCCCAGCAAGTCGCAGCAGCCGCTTCTTTGGACTTTGTCCTGTCAGGTATTATGACCCAGGATGTGGGGCTTTTGTGGGTTGGGATAAAGACCTATCTCTAAAAGAGGGTAGGTCCTCAAGTGGTGTAGGAATTAAGTTGGTAGTTTACTACAGGACTCATGAACTTTAGAGATTATATTTCAAAGCGAGTGATCGTTGGAAGAAATCATTCCAAGGATAAAACATTTCTGTTATTGATAAGTAAGCCAGGATTGATAAATGGCAAGATTTACTGATGGGATCCAGGAAATACGTTCATTTTTTTCACCCTGAAAACAGCTATATCAAGGTCAGAATTTCAATATGAGTGGGATGAGGGAATTAAAAAAAAAAAAAAAAGTACAGTTTGTAATTGTACCACTGAAATGCATTGTAGATTTCTTAATTTTAGGAAATAGATTAAATATAAAGCACACGCATTGAACTGTATTGTTAATCTGTTATACTTAAGAGTAAGACTTGATCCTAAATTGGGATTGTAAGTGGGGTTGGGAGACAAATCAAAGGAAATGGGCCTGTTCACACCTTAAAGGTCAGCCTGGCCAGGGCCCCTGTAAACTATCATCTGCACTTAACACCTAATCAGGGAGGCGAGAGTCATGTCACATTTCATCCCGTCTTGCTCAGATTACTCAGTGGCTGAGTTCTTTACAAAACAAAACAAAAATGCAGCTCAGGCAAAAAGAAAAGGATATATAGCAAATATATGTTGGGGATTGCTGGAGCCCTAGGACTGTGCCTATATTGCCTATGCCTTAATCTGGCCCTGGTTGGGGGGATACTGGGATGCATAGGGAGAGGCAGGTAACACCCTATATTAGCGCCTATTATTGAGCGACTCAATAGTAGTGCTTGGAATGGAGCGAGTGGTGAAAGAAGTCACTATATCCTGTAAAGCGAGTGTAGCAGGAAGCTACACTCACTAGAGCAGGATATAGCATAATGGGTGGGCTAGCACTGCCAAGCTGGCTGTGTATCGTGGCGGTATACGCTACTGCCCCTGAAGCGAGCGACCCAGGTTCAGGTCTAGTGGCCGGAAAGGAAATATATATTTTTTTAAATCTTTATGTTTTCCCCCAAGTCCACGCCCCCATGGAGTTATCTTTATTTTGGGGGGTGCGCAGAGCTGCGTGCTCACCCGCGCATGCTCACTGTGCGAGTGTTTTGTAGTTGGGACTTGGAAGTCACAAACAGTCACGTGACCAACACCGGGCATCCTGACTCAAAAAATTGAAGTACAAAAATCAGGCAGTTTAAATATAAACTCACTGTTGGAGTCTTCAGATACTAATAAATGCAGGACGCTGCATCCCCACACAATATTCACTCTATCTGAGATATGTGGTCACAGCCAGTAATGTAGTCCTTACAAGGACTACACTTCCCAGGTAACACCTTGACTGACTCAGCTAGGCCTACCACTGTGTGTTTTAAAATCAATATCTAACAGCGAGTGCTGAATCACAGCCTGAACACAGCCTGTCCCACAGGTCAGTCCTCATGGGGGACATGATAGAAACCCTTATGCACCTCAAGGGAATCAGCAAAGTCCAAGAGGGTAGCATCTTTCAGAAAAAGAGAGATGCAAGAACAAGGGGGCACAACTTGAAAATAGAGTAGGGACGGCTCAGGGGCAACATGAGGAATTATTTTTTCATGAAGAGGGTGGTGGATGCATGAAATGGCCTTCGTGAGGAGGTCGTGGGGTCAAAAACAAATGGAATTCAAAAATGCATGGGACAGACATAAGGCAATTCTAGTGGGGGGTAGCAGGAGGTAGGCGGTTGGTTGACAGGGATCTACAGCTTATCCAGTAAGTAGGGAAACAGGCAGACTAGGTGGGCCAAGTGGTCCTTATCTGCCGTCAAAGTCTATGTTTCTGTACATCAGCCTTACTAAGGTCTTCAACCTGGTCAACCATAAGCTCCTACTAAACAAACTCCTTGGCCTGGGTTTATCACAGAACACAGGTGACGGGTTCCACAGCTACCTCACCAATCACTCTCAACATGTAAAGATAGATAAATCTTTGTCTGACACTAGCGGAGTAACTATTTTTGTCCCCCAGGGCCCCATCTTGGGCCCACTCCTATTTGGCATCTTCCTAAATCAACTGCCCAATGCCTGTCAGACAGCCAAAGTAATCCTCCATGCTGAGAACGCAGTCATTTATTCCAAAAACCCTGACCGTGACTGCCCTACTGCCGCTCTCCAAACTAATTTTAGGTCACTAGAAAGTTGGTTCTCCAGTAGTAGACTGGTCCTCATCTACAAAACTAAACAAAGACCATGCTGTTCTCTAGCCTTCCACAGAAGAGGAAAATTTCACCCTTTGTCTTCCAAAATGGTCAAGGGCAAAACCTTGAACAGGTGAGGACCTACAAATACCTTGAATTACTCCTTGTCTTTGCCCCCCATGTTGACAATCTGGTGGCAACAGTTAACAGAAGAATGGGTGCCCTGTACCATAACTGAAGCAATCTCACTGGGGATGCTAGACGCCTTACTGTGGTCAGCTCCATTCTGTCACTTACAGATTATGGCCTCTCTTTCTCTGCAGCTGCCTGTGACACAATGCTAAACAGTAAAACTGATCTGTAATAAGGCGTGCCACTTTGTACTTGGTGCAGATAACCGCACTCATAGTAGTATCCTTTACGTATTGGCTACCTTTACCTAGCAGAATAAAGTTCCAGGCTTGTTTGCTAGCCAAAAAGGCACCCCTGGACCTAACACTTATACCTCTCAAGTGTCCCTCATTACGAGGGACATCCCTTATTTCATCCCTCAAAATTACCCCGTCCCTCATTGAAAAGGTGCTGCACACAGAGAGAATGTACTGTCAATTCAGACTTTAAAGTAAAAATTAATAATATTCTAAGATACTAAATAAAAAATAAACTTTGTATAAATAAAGGCAATATTTTCCACAGTGTTTTGAGCTTGTATCTCCGTGTTTGAGAATGTGTCCCTCATTCTGAGAGTCAGTGTCCCTCATTTTGAGTGTCTGTGTCCCTCATTTCAGTGACAAAAGGTTGTGAGGTATGCTAACACTGCATGCTTTAACAAACTGCTTTGGCACTATCTCCAACCAATACAACACATGGCACATGGCCAGGAATGCACTTAAGCCTCCTTTCCAGCGCACTCAGCTGGGCAAGCAGTCATTTGCTATCAGTGCGCTAACTGGTTAGACGAACTGTATCATGCTCTGCTGAATTGCCCCAAGTTCAATAAGCTCTGGAGATATTTGTAGTCTACCTTTACAGTTCAACGCAGCTGGAACCATTAAACTGTTTTATTTGGCTTGTGTCTGTATATAACCTTTGATTTTTTGCACGATTTGTGTGGGGTTTTTTTCAAAATTGTGTAATTGTTCTGTCTTAAGTACTTTGGGCCTGACTCAACTGCATTTCCTCAGGAATTACTTACTGTACTTGTAATGTTTTTTGTGACTGTGTATGACGTGGAACCTTTGTGGATGAACACTTGTGCTCAAAAGTAATCTCTGAAGTTTTCAATAAATAAATAACATTTATGTCCTTGCTGAGTTCCTAAATAGTTGTCACAGTGCATCTTGTTTCTACCACAGAACCCTGAAAGAGCCTTAAACTACATGAAACAGTTCTAAAATGGTATTTATCATCACAGACTGAATTAGAAACATCCACTGCGGTCGCTAAAAAAATCCCATTTAGGATCCATACTTAATCTGGGCCCTGAAGACACCATCATCTTAGGAGACATGAACTTAAATTGGCTGACTAATGCATCTGCACCCCTGGTAACCTTCTGTGACACCTATGGATTCTCTCAATTAATCAAAGAACCAACAAGGATCAACCCAAAGAATACTCTCAACAGCACACTCCTGGATATTATATTGGTAAATAAACCTCATCATTATCCCTATGCAGGAGTACTTCTCAGTGACATAAGTGACCACTGTCCCATAGCTGCCATTAGATCAACAATCAAGCCACCCAATCCTGCAAAATTCCTCCCACGAAGGTCAAAAAAGAACTTTAATATTACAGGATATCTCCATGATCTGTGCCACACCACACGTTGGCAAGAATTCTATCTCACAGCCTCAATAGAGTCAGCTCTTCAAATCCTAAATGATATAATCATAAGTGCCCTCAATTCACATGCACCCTCACCAGTGTCAGAACCAAACTCAAATCCTGTCGCTGGTTCTCTGCCGACCTTAAATCCAAGCTGCTTGCCAGAGACAAACTCTGGAAAAGGGCAAGAAAGACAAAGGACCAAATGACTGGCTCCAATTCAGAAAAAGCCAGAAACTCCTGCACAAAACAAGTAAGAAAAGCCAAGGCAACCTTCTACACAGCTGAACTAGATGCCTCCTATAACAACCCTTCCAGGTTCTGGGGTACCATAAAGGGCATCCTAGGTCAAACCTCTACCCTGTCTTACCATCAAAATTCAATTAAATAATATTGAAATCACCGACAAGCAAAATATCTTGAATGCCTTCAATGACCATTTCACTACAGCTGGCCTGGCTTTCGACTCCTCTCCTGCAAACCTATTAAGATCATCTCTAAACCTACAATCTACTGAGAGTCAAAAGTTGCTTCACATTCTCATTCAAAACAATATTGTTCAAAGTAGAAGACCTCCCTACTCCAACTAGATTCCACCAAAGTGCAGGTGCAGACTCCCTGGACCCTACTTTCTAAAAGTAGCACTGTATGCCTTAACCGCCCCCCTCACCCACCTCTTCAATCTATCACTTGTCACTGGTACTATCCCCTCAATATGGAAAACAGCTCAAGTGTTTCCATTACTTAAGGCAGGTGATCCCATGGACCTCAATAATTATAGGCCCATCTCCATCTTACCAATACTATCCAAGATGCTTGAGAAGCTGGTAAACTCTCAGTTAACTGCCTACCTTGATACCAACAATCTCCTAAATCCAGCTCAATCTGGGTTTAGATCTATACATAGCACCATCTCTGCACTAGCAAAAGTCACAAATGACTGGCAGACTGCCCTAGACAAAAGAATAATACCTGTGCTGTGTTTCTGGATCTAAGCAAAGCCTTTGACACTGTGGATCATGATCTTCTAATCACCTCACTAAACTCCATAGGCCTTGACTCACTCTCTATTAAATGGTTCAGATGCTATCTCTCTGGGAAGGCTACAACTGGTAAGAATGATGGTGATCTATCTACCCCTAAGCCACTCCTAAGAGGTGTACCAAGGAGGCTCCATCCTGGGTCCCATCCTTTTGCCATTTACATCAACAATATTGACTCCAATCTCTCTCTTCTAATATCCACCTTTTTGCAGATGACACTGTACTTTATGTGGCGATCCCTCACCATCAAAAGCCTGTGAGCTCCTACAGTCTCAATTCTCCCTCCTCCAGCATAACCTATTAAAAAGAAATTATTACTAAATGCTAAGAAAACCAAAGCTATGTTCTTTGCCCCAAGAACTGTTCTTCCACTATCCATCATTCACCCTCCACAACTCTCTACCATCCTTGAGTGAAAATCTGGAATATGTTGACAAATTCAAATACCTAGGAGTATGGATAGACAATAAACTAGACTATACTACCCACGTTGAAGAGCTCTTGAAAAAGCTAAGACAAAGACTTGGTCTATTCTATAGAATCAAACACTACCTGACCAAAGATTCCAAACAAAGATTAATCCTTGCATCATTCATGTCCCTCATTGATTATGCTGACTTCTCTATGGTCATTGCTCCTCTCCCATCTAAACAAACTAGACACCCTGTATCCATAGAGCTATTAGATTCATTACTGACCTTCCCTCTAGCACCCATCATTGCTCTCTCTACAATGCAGTCAGCTGGACATCCCTGCAACATAGAAGAAGAAAATGCTGCTACCTGGATCTACAAAGCTCCTGACAAACAAACTCCCTTCCTACATCTCAGACTGCTTCAACCAGATCACATCCAGGCCCTACACCTTGAGGATCAACAAACTGATCCTGCTGAAGATTCCTATCACCTGCACCCGTATGGAAGAGCTGCAATCAGTTATTCCCTGGCACTTATCTGGAATTCTATCCAAAGACATTGAAAATGGGAAGCACTGATCCCCCTTACATCCTTCAAAAAGCTGTACACCAGCCTAATCCCAGATTCATGCAATTGCTTCCTACAAGGCCTAGTCCTCCCACACCCCCACACCCCTCTCTCCCCACCCCCTTCTAAAGCTCCTCTCCTATTCTTCTATCATTCCTCTGGTCCTTTCCATCAAACCTCAAACATATTGCCACCCATGTACCATTATCCAAGCCTTATCCTACCAGACTGTTTGTTTCTCACCTTAATAGGTTTTGGTTTACTGTCCTTTGCCTTGTATATATGTAAATAATTGTACATCTATCTCACTCATAAATGTTTGTATTTGTGCTATTTCAATATCATGTTTTTGTATACACTCTGTAACCTTTTTTGTTATGACCACTCAGGTCCATCTTGTAAATGAGCTATGCTCAATGATGTTAGCCTGAATAAATAAAGATTTTGATTGATTGATTGATTGATTAAAAGGTCTGACTAGATTGGAATCAGTATTCAACATACAGCTTCGACTGGGAAAACTGACTTACAGGTTCAGAGCAGTTCTTAAAGGGACACTGTCAACCCTTTTTGCATAATTTTATTTCTAGTTCAAAACCCACAATTATTGCTTAATTTTTTTTTAATGCAGTGATGTTGCTGGTTGTTTTACCTGATTCCTTTCTTGATACAACTGTTGTATGTTAATGGTGTAATTATGCCCAACCTTGTTTTGTTTCTAATCCTTGATCTACTCTTACTACATACGTCCTGAACATTACAAACACCCCCAAACAGCGCAGCCACTCACGATGCAATAGTTTCCTCTCCCCCTACTGCATTATGAGTGGACAGACTACGTTGAGGGTGTCTTTGGATACTGTGGGAGTTAATCAAGGAATACAAACAAACATGTTTTTGTGTGGCAACACCAATATGATAGACTGCCTGTTTTTCACTTTTATAAAGAAAAATGGAATTAGAATCAAACTACCAGCTACATCAGCAGCAATATCTACAGAATACCATCAATCATAATGTATTTTTTTTAAATTAGGGACAGTTTGAGACCTGAAGGAGTTGACAGTGTCCCTTTAAATGGATCGAAAGTGTTAAAATCAAGGTGCCATATGTTGGGTATGAACAGTGTTCATATACCCTTGAGAAAGCACAGAGTTGCTGTGCAAAACATTGGACATTTGGTAGGAGCTCCCCCAGAGGTTTTTATATTTTTTCTCTTCAGTCTGTACTCGCCTAAGAATAAAGGAGTTCGTACCTTTCCATAGCATTGCGGTGTCTTTTCAGTTTTGCGGGTGCCCCATTTCATTTGTTGTTTTCCTCAGTTTCAGTCCTACCGGCAGCACAGCAGGCTTCAGCAGTGGCCCCATTTCTTAATTGTTCCCAGAGCTGATACATTACACATGTGGGGAGGTGAAACTAGCCAGTTGGCCAGGTAGCTTAGCTGGTTGGTTAAAACCATCACAAGCAAGCACTATTGTTGGAGTGTCCAAGAATATGTGTGTGTGTGTGTGTGTGTGTGTGTGTGTGTGTGTGTGTGTGTGTGTGTGTGTGTGTTTGGGGGAGGCAGTTGCACCACGGAATATCTTAAACAGCCTGCCTGGTTTAATCCGCCCTTTTTCATGAATTATCTATATTTATTTTCATATAAATGTATGGCTCATTCATGATTACAAAGCAGAACAAGGTCAGGATGCATAGCTTTTAGACAGCTTTGAGAGGAGAATGAAGTAATCGATAAATAGCAAAATATGGGGGGGGGATTCTAGGTTGCAAGGAGCTAAGGCAAAATTGTTGTGCTCCAGCAGTCCTTTGCATGAGCACACTTTAAACTACATTGGTGTATAGATGGGGGCTGCATCATGCAGATGGCACAAAGGGCATGGTGACACCACATCAGTCGGTCACACAATGGCCCCTGCCTGTAGAACTGTTACAGGGATGCATTAGGGCCTTCACAAAATTGCATCCAGAACCAGAGGAGACGGCAAAGGACAGAGATTGGTGAGGGACTGGATTGTTCAGGGCTAGGGAGGGGAGGCTACTGGACTACCAGGGATAGATACGTTTATTCTAATTTAAATATTATTATTTACACAAGTGGGGTTCTTCCCCCAAGTACATATACCTGTTTCAGAGTATAGCAATTATTTAAGTTTGTGGAACAAGGCACATTTTGTGCTCAATTTTCCTTTGTAAAAAATTATGACTGAGAATGAGGCCCAGAATGTCAAAAAGTATTTGCTGCCCATCCCCCTTCCCCCCGCTAGAAATGTATGTATTCGGCAAGCCTGAGTTCTGTTACCATTTAGGTCATACTCATTGCTCAGTACAGTTTGTGTTTCAAATACTTGGCCATGGCAAATACAGCACTATCTAGAAAAAAAAAGTCACAAAATGTTGCCCCCCCCCCCGACTTCCGGTTCAGGTTTGGAGAAGGGTGGTAGCATAACCCTCGAGCTCTAACATTCCCCTTCATCAATCCTTAAATAATCCTCAGATCATCACTTAAAAATCTGACTATATCTCCCTTCGAGAGCAAGCTGAAGATGGCTATTAAGCCAGCACATCTTAAGGGACCGAAAAATACGTCAGCGCAAACAAAAATGAAGCAACTTTCCCTCAACAAGGAATTGGACAGTCAGACGGCCCGACCACGCGGTCTCAGGACAAACATGGCTTCTTCCTCAGAATTGGAGGACGAGGATTTGGCAATGACTCGTAAATCAGGCAGAACCCTACAGAAAATCCTACAGTCAGTGCAAAAGATAGAGTCCTCACTGGCAGACTTACGCCAAGGCGTTCGAAATATGGACACAAAAATTGCTGAAAATACCGTGAAGCTAGTTGAGGTGTCTGAGGCCCAGGACTCAAGTGGACGCTTGATGCTGTATCTTCTTAAAAAGAGATCAGGAAATCCAGGGCCGGTTAGAAGATATGGAAAACCGTGCCCAACGAAACAATTTGCGCATCCATGGTGTTACTGAGGGCGCAGAAGAAGGGTTTGCCTCATCTATTGATTTTATTCAACAATTGCTTAGAACAGTAATGGAAATCCTAGCAGATCTCAATATTACAATCGATAGGGCACACCATTCCCTCGTACCAAAGCCAACCAACCCACTGGCTTGACCTAGATCCTGGGTGATTCGGATGGCACTGTATCAGAGTGAGGAGACGGTGCTCCGAGAGGCCTGGAGGCTTAAAAACCTGAAGTACGAAAACAACACCCTATTCTTTGAACAAGACTTCTCTACAGCATTACAGGCTGAGCGTCAGAAAACAAGAGCCATAATAAAAGAAATACGAGAAAAAAAAAGAACCTACGTGCCCAGCTTCTTTTCCCTGTGAGAGTCAAGCTGTATCTTGATGAGGGCCCTAAAACCTTTAGGAACCTGCTAGAGCTGATGTCATTGCTGCAGGAGTAGAAGATCGTACCTCTGGATATGGAAATGGCATGATTGGAACAGGTCCTTGCGTCCCAAACATGGTCAGTGGCTAAAGAGTCTCCCTTAAGATCCGCCTCGGGAGCTATACCGAAATCTATCTCGCAAGACATAACTAGCCTGATCCGTCGTGCAGACAAGCGGAAGAAGGATACCCGAGAGGTCCCTCCTCAAACCTCCCCAAAGCGCTGACTCAAGTGAACGCGCACAAAATGTTTTTTTGGCGCTCGCTAGTGCAGAGCACTTTGCTAATTATCTAACCCGCGTTTTCTGTGTTTAGTGGATCGCATTGCTCTGCCTGAACCCAGATTCTAGGAATCGAACGTTTCCTGATTTGTAATCAAAGGAGGACTGTGAAAGAAGTAAGAAAAGGGGACCATGATAGCAATGGGTTCAGGCTTAAACTAGGTGGCATGTCTTTCATGGAAAGGGGGGGGGGTCATGTACAAAACATGAGAAAGTGTAAATGCTGACTAATTCCAGACAAAGATAAAGTATCTACTGAAGGGGGAGTGCCCTTATTCCTTTTATGGCTGGAGCAAGATGGGGAAAGGGTTTCTTTTATTTTCTTTCATTTTGTTTTTCATTTGTCTCTGTTATGCTCCCAATATATCATAGGATAGAGCTGAGTATATGGGTATTCCCATGTAGGCACGATTCTCCAACATATCCGGATACATTAAAGAGCCTCGACATCTGCCTAGGACTCACATTGTTTAGAGTCCAGGAGATCCGAGTCAAGAAACTGGCTCCCATTTCTCCCACCCGGGTGAGAGCTGCATCACAGCAGCTTACCCGGATTCTTAAGAGTGCCCCATGAATGGCACTCCAGCCTTGGAGGTAGCATTGTATATAGTTCCTTCCCTAGAGAGGGTCCTCGAGACAGAGGCGCCACTTTGTGGGGAATTCTGATGTTTGTAGTTGTATTACTGTTTGTTAAAGTTAAATGTTATTTAGTCTTATGTTATGCTTGTGTCACACGACCTGAGTTTATGGAACTATACGGAGGTACTTGATGGACCAAAGGGGAGATCACACATGTGGACAGAAAAAAAAACAAGGGAAGAGTGCATATGGATCAGGAATGAGGAAAATATTGCATTTAGATGGAGGAATGGAATCAGGAGGAATGGGTATGTGTACATGTAGAGATAATGGGGGATAAAAGGAGGATAATCATTGTCTCTCACAATGTCAATGGATTGAATAATCCAGTGAAGAGATGGAAGGTCCTCTCGAGCCTTAAGAGACAGGCTCCTCTCACCATGCTTCTCAAGGAGACGCATCTCAGTAATCAAGAACATGTTAAGCTGAGGCAATTTGGCTTTTCACATGTAGTATCCTCCTCATACTGGGGAAGAGAGGTACAGCTATACCTAATATGCGATGGGCATATTAGAGCATCTCCTTGACCTATTCAGACCCCGAGGGTCGACTGGCAATTCTGGTGGGCGTACTGGAGGGCACACCAATCACCCTTGCATCACTCTATATCCCCCCTGGATCCACAGTAGCTACTGTAAGAACCTTCTTACAAAAAATAACCGAATTACAGGTGGGGATGTTAATAGTGGGAGGAGACCTAAATCAAACTAT
The DNA here is from genome assembly GCA_016271365.2 of Neoceratodus forsteri. NCBI lineage: Eukaryota > Metazoa > Chordata > Ceratodontiformes > Ceratodontidae > Neoceratodus > Neoceratodus forsteri. The sequence goes on from CM057459.1 coordinate 69,660,646, forward strand.
GGAACAAATGGACTCCTCTAACCTGAGACACTGTAGAAAAACCCCAGCTAATAAAGCACTAAGAGAATATATGAGGAGTACCTTATGGGTAGATGTCTGGGGACGTCAGCATCCGGGGCGCAGAGAATACACGCATTATTCCCCCCGTCACGATACATATGCTCAAACTGATCGCTTTTTAATTTCTGGGGAACACTTTCATAGAGTGGTGGACTGTAAACACATCCCCTCAACCTTGTCAGACCATTCCCAGCTGCTCTTGAGGTTAGACTGGGGGCCTGAACGGAAACAAACCCTCTGGAAGTTTTATAATTATTTACTAAACTTGAAGAAATTTACAGAACTTGCTAAAAGAACGTATATCCCAAATCATACAGGATAATGCCTCTCCGCAGATTTTGGATGCTACCCTTTGGGACACAATCAAAGTGGTCCTGAGGGGAGACATAATTAAATATGCATCTTATTACAAAAAGCAACAGAACTTGAACCTGGAGAATCTTCAGCTACAATTGCGAAGTCTCCAAACGGCCCATGCAGGAGGGGATAAGACAGCTGAACCACTTATACAATCCACCAAGCAGTGGATTCAAAATATAATCGACACAAAAACAGAACAGGCCCTACAAAGCCTATGCCAAAAATATTATGAAGTGGGTCCAAGGGCAACACGACTACTGGCTCACCATTTGAGACAGCAAACCTCCTAGTCTCCGACAGTGCAGATCAGAGATGCTAGAACTGGTCAATTGAAGAGAAACCCAACCCAGATTCTAGACTCCTTTAGGGAGTACTACCGTACTCTCTACACCCTGGAGCAAATAGCAAGCAATGCTCAAATACAGTTATATTTATTCAAACTTAGATTGCCGAAACTTTCTCTGGACCTTCAGTCTCAGTTGGATAAACCATTCCCTCCTGCAGAACTTACTAGAGCCTTCACTTTTTTAAAGACCAATAAGGTTCCGGGCCCTGATGAATACACACCCGAGTTTTTCAATTTTTTTAAAAAAGAGTTAGAGGCTCACCGCCTGGCGGTTTATAAGGCCTCCCAGGGAGGAGAGAATCTACCCCAGTCCTGGAACTATGCTGTCATATCCAGTATACTGAAACCAGCAAAAGATAAAACACAATGTAAATCATGCCGTCCTATATCTGTTTTAAATAAAGACTATAAAATATATACTACACTGATAGCAAAGCATTTAGAAGGGGTAATTCCGAAACTAATTGAACAAGACCAGACAGGGTTTGTCCCCTCTCGACAGGCCTAGGATAATATTCGGAGAACCTTGTCAATACTTCATCATGCCTCCCGGTCAGACTTGCCCTTCCTTTTATTGAGTTTAGATGCGGAGAAGGCGTTTGACTGAGTGGCGTGGAACTTCCTGTCCCAAATATTGAAAACATTTGATTTCTCAGATGCATTCATTAAGATCATAGATAATATTTATCTGGGCCCGAAAGCCTATGTCAAAATAAATGGGGCAGTGTCCGATTCATTCTCGCTACACCGAGGTGCCAGGCAGGGGTGCCCCCTTTCCCCTCTTCTATTCGCCCTTTACCTAGAACCGCTAGCACAACACCTGAGGCAGAGGGGAGAGGTGGAGGGCCTGACTATAGAAGGGGAACCGCATAAATTAGCTTTGTATGCTGATGATCTTCTGATTTATCTTAGCAACCCAGCTGAAGGACTTATACCACTTTGGGAAACACTGGAGAAATTTGGTCATTTAGCAGGATACAAGGTAAACACTACCAAAACCGAAGTACTGAGGCTATCCTACACTCCCTCAGATAGAATAAAAAAGAGATTCCCCTTCAACTGGAATAAGAACCACCTTAAATATCTGGGGGTACAAATCTCAACAGATCACTCTCAGTTGTTTGACCTAAATTTTATTCCCATTCTGACACAGCTCCGAGCAGATTTGGAGAGGTGGGCACTTACACCTATCTCCCCCTGCTTCAAAGAGTGGAAACAATCAAAATGGTTCTCCTCCCTAAGTTTCTATTTCTATCGCAAACCTTACCAATCTGTATACCAAACCCATTTTTCACTCAGCTTATTAGAGGGATCTCACGCTTTATCTGGGGTGCCCAGAAACCTAGAATTCACTTATCAGTATTACAAATTCCAAAGGGGGGGGGGTGGCCCTCCCAAACTTGAGATTGTACCACCAAGCAACCCAACTTCGTACAGTTTTCTACTGGCTGGATAGGAAATATGTAGCCAAGTGGAAGACCCTGAAGGTCTGGGGCAGGGACTGCAATTCGATCCTACAAGGATCCCTCCTTGCTGGACGGAGTCATTTCCCGGTTATACACAGAGGGAATCCTTATACAGAGTCTACTTTAATAAGTTGGCATGAACTGCTAAATGATAAATCCTTAAAAAAATGGAGACCTCTTTTAAACCACTTAGTATATGACCCAGCCTTTGTTCCTGCCAGCTGGGACTCGGGGTTCCGTGGATGGGAGGAGAGGGGCCTCTTCCTGGTGTGGCATTTTATGGGAGAGAGAGAGAGGAGTATTAACATTTCCATATTTGGTCTCCCAATTTGGGGTGGCATGGCAAGATAGAGTCAGATATTTTCAAGCCAGCGATTATGTCCAATCCCTCAGATTGAGCCCGAGGGAGGGAGACCCCTGCCCCAATGGATCCTACACCTTATTAGATTGGCGCTGGAGTCTCAAGCCCCTTCGAAAAAGATATCTCCTACCTATATGGTGCTATCCTCCAGTGGAAGGGTGATTCAACGCTAACAATTAGGACAGCATGGTCTAAAGATATAGGGATGCAAGTATCTGATAAGATATGGTCAGAAGCTCTAGAGAAGACATACTGGGGGTTAAATGCGATATGCTGGAGGGAGTTTTCGTGGAAGTTGCTTGTAAGATTCTTTCGGACCCCAGCAGTACAAGGAAGATTTGGGAAAGGGATGGGTTCAACCCAGTGCTGGAGAGGCTGTGGACATTCCCCGGCTACATTGGTTCATGTGCTTTGGGAGTGTGCCCATCTGACCCCCTTCCTCCAAGAGCTCCAGCAGACACTATACAATATATTTGACCGGGACCTGATCCTAAATCCAATGCTTTATTTCTTTCTGGATCTTCCCCCTGGATATAGGGATTCATGCTCAGCAAAACTGGTGAAAATTCTGCAATTAACGGCACAGAAGGTGATCACTAAAAATTGACTTACTGCTAACAGCATATTTATAGTCTATTGGCATGACCTTATGATATCTATCAAATGGAAAGGCTTACAGCTTCCCTTAATAAAAGACTAACAAAGTTTGAATTGCTCTGGAGGAGATGGGTCATTTATATAATGAATGTGAAACCTGATTTCATTCCTTAATTGAAGCATTTGTAAAATCAGAAGAGTATCAAACCATCCAGACTGACTGACTGATCTAATACTTCATAAGTGATATGTGATTCCTCCTATTATTTAAGCATAACATGTTTGACACAGTGCATAACTAGTGTATGATGTACTTTTAATTGTGTGTTTGTTACTTTGTATAAACTGCAATAACTTTAAAAAAAGTTAAAAAAAAAATGTTGGCCCCCCCCCACATCCTTAATTGGAAAGGGAAGCACTGCAACAGTCCCAGTACATATTTGCTTATACCTGTGTTCCTTCTCTCTTGCTTAAAAGATGCCTAAACCACTAAAAATGTCAGTATGCCATTTTAAAAATGGATAGAAGGCAACTGTAGCTCAAACTAAGCCCTGTTGAGTACTTTTAAAATCTTCTGTGTTTTCATAACATTTGAATAATGTCAACAAACATTGCCTGTTTTCTAAAAAGTGTGCCACAATCTGAGAACGCTCCATAGATGATCCTGAACGTAATACACCTATTATTGCGCTGCCCTGAATATGTTTTGAATATGGACAGCAACCTACTAATCAGAACTTAATAAGTGTATTAGACTGACAAGTACACTCATTACTTGTCGACTGCTAGGCTGATGTCCACAAGCAAGGCACATTTAGGATTATATAGTAACACGTATATTGCATTCAGTGGTATCTGTGGAGCGCCAGCCCCTTGTTGACGATACAACCTGGTTGCAATATTAGAGTCTGACTGTGCCGCTGTTTGTAAAAGAAAGCATTGATCATGGACATGTGGTAGTGAACAATATGGGAGGACTTTATTGTCAGCCAGCACTGCAAGAGAAGTGAGTGGTGTGTAATTTGTGGAGAGATAGATTAGTAATCTAGTCAAGTGTGTGCAACATAACCAGGGAATAAGTTACAGCTGTAGCCAGGGCTACTGCATTGAAAAATCAGTTTCAAGGTGTTAACTGGAAGGTGGGCTTAGTGCCTGCAAGTCAGATACTGCGTGAGCCATCAGCGAGAAGTCCAAGGGATGAAGAGTCACAAAGCCAAAGAAGTTTGCTGAAGTGGCAGCTGGGCTAAAGGTGAGTGGGCTAAGGGACTAACAACTGTTTCTGACAGTGTAGGTTACCACGGAGGATGGAAATGCTTTTGGAGCACTTCCAGGGCTACGAGATGTATGCCTTCCTACCTGCAGTGTCGAGGGGGTACATCAGCCATCATGAGCTGGTAGATGCTCTGGAGAGGCAGGGTCACAGGGAGGAGGGTTCACAGCCGAGGGAGGGGCCAAAGGCTAGCATTCAGGATAGTGAGAGGGAAACACATCTGGTGTGCTGCCAGGACTGTGTAATGCACACTATCCTGCCTATGGAAGGCAGGGATGATACAGATGTAACCACTGCTGAGTGGTTGATATTCTCAGGAGGTTCATTTCCAAGCTGGGGGCACAGGGAGGTGAGAAACAGCTACGGACGCTGGAGGGAGAGGAAGCTACAGATATGGGTGCTAGGCTTGGGAGTAGCGATTGGCAGGGACACACTGGGTAAGGAAGAGGATGGCAGGGGACTGTGGTCAAGTAATAGGGATAGAAACGTAAATACATAGAATCTGCAGAGAGAGACGGATGGTTCATTGGGTCTGCCCATGTTATACTACCTTACCTCCTGAACCTAGTGTCCTGGGGGTTCTCCCCCTCTTAACCCCCAACAACTACCCTCATCTCCCCTAGATCTCCCAGTTGGACTATGAGTCGCCTTACTCTGTCCCAACCGTGTTTGACCCCAGTTAGGGTACCTGCCCCCACCACTTTTGCCAGCATTCTGTTACTTGGCTCCACCACCCTCTTAGCAAGGTAGAACTTCCTTGCACTCTCCTGAAGTTACCCACAAATAACCACCAACTGTGCCCTCTTGTGACTGCATCCCTATTTCTAATAAACAAGTCTTCACTATCAACCTGTTCATACCACTCAGAAATGTATACATCTCTATTATGTCCCCATATCTGGCCTTCAGCAAGTACATATCCAGGACCACCGCACCAGTTGGTCTTCATAGGATCTGCCTCGCTGACCCTGGATCAGTTTGGTGACCCTCCTCTGTACTGACTCCAGCATGTATATGTCTTTCTTGGGTGAGGACTCCAGAAATGGACACGGTATTCCAGGCGAGGCTTCTCCAGGTATCTGTATTGAGGCAGTATCACTTCACTTCTCCTGTAAAAAACCCTCTCAATACACCCCAAACATTCTCAGAGCCTTACTACATGCCTTATTGCACTGGCTGGTTTGCTTAAGGGAGTTACTGATGATGACACCCAAATCCCTGTCCTCTTGTTGTGGCCAGCTTGACCCTTCCCACCCAGTACTCTGCCCAGTGTTCCTGTTCCCTACATGCATCACCTTGCACTTCTTGGCACTGAATCTCAACTGCCAGATCTCCGACTACCTTTCCAGCTGCCATGCACTGCCTGTAGATACAGAAATTAATTAACGCCACCAGTACCTGCTCTATCTAAGGTAGTTCTGTTGGTGACTGTATAAATTCTAAGCAAAGAAAGTGCAAATTAATGAGCCGTGACAGAGTTTATTTTGTATTACATGTACTGATCATGATGTATATGTTTTCAGTGGGGTCACTGCTGTCACTAAAAGACACTTTCCCAGTTAACTTTGGTACCAGATACTGAATGGACATGTTTTCCAATAACTATGAAATTATCTTTAAGGAACTGACAGCTTTGGATATAAAAGGACTGTGTTTTGCCACAAGCCCTGCCCCCTGATGAAGCTCCTGTCCAAGTGAAGCATCACGGCACTGAGTCCATCTGCTGTAAATTTTGCAGAGACCACCTAATCTGCATTTATCCTGTTTACTATTTTCAGGGTTGGATGCAACGTACTCTTCAACATGGTGCACAATAAACATTTATTTTGCTTTCAACAACCGGTCTCTCCCTGTCTGCTTTAGAGCGCTAGGAATTGTTGATTGCTGTAAGAGACAAATCTTACCCTGGATACCCTCCCCTATGTTATTTATAATTATACTAAGTAGGAAGGGACCCTGGACCAATCCCTGCAGTACCCCCTCATGACCCTCACCCATCCCAGATTTGGCCATATTCATTACCATCCTCTGTTGCTTCCTACGTAACTGAATCTTTCTCTACTCCTAAATCCTCCAGATTTGTCAGCAGCCTCATGTCTGGCACCAAATCAAAGGCTCTGCTGATGTCAGAGCAAATCTACCACCTGCTCTTTATCTACTGACCTAGTTGGAAAACCAGTATCAGGCTGATCTAGCATGGTCTCCCTGACACAAATCCTTGCTGCTTGATGTCCTGCAGCGACTGTCATCTAAGCAGGCCACCCAACTTTCCTTAACTACTGTCTCCATAGCTTACTTACAATGGAGGTAAGAATGTCTGCCTTCTATTTTCCGGTCCTCCCTGCCTCCCCCCAACCTTCTTAGCACTACGCCAGACTCTAATGTGTCATTAAGCAGCTGGGTCATGGAAGGAGGTAGAAGACATGGTAGAAATGGTCATGGGGAGCACATAATAGCAACAGGTATCAGCTTCTGGTTGGCCAGCTTGTGGGGAGCCAACAGGTGACTGGAGCTGGAGGGGGCAGATCTGGCATCAGGATACCCAACCTGTCGAGGAGGCTGAGAAAAGGGGCAGTAAGGCATTAGTTATTGGGGACTATTGATGGGGCAGTGGGTGAGGTGGAGGTGTATTGCTGGACCAGGATTTTGCAGAGGAGCAGACCACTGCCATCCGTGCTGGCATGAACATAATAGTAAGCACAGAGTCTGAGGACACAGGGAAGGCATTCATGAAACTAGGGATGTTCTTGAAGGGAAGGGTATACAGGGTAATCTTTCTGAGATCCTCATGATCCTTTGGGCTAGCGAGGAGCATCAGCGGACCACTAGGCAGGCTAACGCTTGGCTAATGGTCTGATGTACAAAGTAGGGTGTTGTTTTTCTGGCCAATTGGAAGGCCTTCTGTGGCAAGCAACACCTTTACACCACGGACGGGCTGCACTTGCACCCAGAGGGAGTAGGGGCAGTGACCAGTAGAATAAACAAGGCAGTCCATGGGGGGTTTAAACTAGAGTATAGGGTGGAGCGTCCTGCTGGAGGGGATCACCATGGGCAGAAAGCAGATACAGGGGATTCTACAGGGAGAGACATAGCAGTTGAGCACAATGAAAAGAGACCTCCCTGGGGGTTATGGAAGCGTGGAGGGGCAATAGTCGTCACCTGCATGCAGGCCAATGGGTGAGCTTGTGGGCCTAGGTTACTTAGAAAGCTAGGACTTAGTGGGCCTCACAGAGACTTGGGGGGAGACTGGGAGACCAAGATAAAGGGATACAGACTGTGCTAGAGTGACAGACCTGGGTTTAGCTCTTGTCATAAGCTGAGTCACTGTGGAGGACAAAGAGGACATCAGAGGGGCCTATAATGCCACGGAGTCCATCTGGGTCAATTGGGGGGGGGGGAGTGTCATCCTGGTGGTGTGCTACAGGTCATCAAACAGCTCACTGGAGCATGATGCCCAGCTGGTCTTGGAAATGATACAAGTATTCAATATTCAGTGGTGATCCTGGGGGATGTCAATCTCTTATTCATGAACTGGTATCTTGAGAGGGCTAATAGCAGGGCTGAGACTGAGTTCCTGTCCCCCTTCAAGTACTGCTTCCTAGAGCTGCATGTCCAACAGGGTAAAAGGTTTGAGGTCACCACTGACCTTGCTGTCAGCAGAGGGGATGGCGTTATCTCCAATGTAAAACGTCAAGGAACCAGAGGGAGGCAGTGTCAATTAAGTCACGTTCTCCCTGCTGACAGAGACAACTAGTCTACAAACTAAGGGGCTCAGTCAAGGAGGAAAAGGACCTGGGGGTCAGAACAGACAAGGAAATGAAGCAGAACAGGTGATGTGTAACTGCTGTCAAGATGGCCAGCAGAATGCCGGTGTGCATCAAAGGGGGGGGTGACCAGTAGAGCAGGGGAAGTAATCCTGTCACTTTACAAGAGACCCTGGTCAGGCTCCACCTGAAGTATTGTGTGTAGTTTGGGTCTTCTCAATATAAAAAGGACATTGAGGCAGCAAAAGGGTGCAACACAGGGCCACCAAAATGATTAGCGGTACGGGGGAAGCTACGAGGACAGGTGAAGGCCTTTACCACATTCACCCTAGAGAAAAGGAGGTGGAGAGGAGATATGATCTCAGTCTTACTCAATAGCATCACAAAGACTGAATAGTCAGAGATGTTTAATCTGGTACCCTGCAGGAGGACTTGGGGACATGCACTGAAGCTGAAGGGTGGTAAATTCACGAGTAACTTTGGCCTTTAAGGTAAGTCCGGACACAGCTTTGCTTACCAAAATACAGTACTCCCTCACTATAATGAACCCTGCGATAGCGAAATCCTGAGTATAACGAATGTGAAATGTGGTTCCCGAGACGACTATTGCCCCTCCATGCTTCCATAACCCCCAGGGAGGTCTCTTTTCATTGTGCTCAACTGCTGTGTCTCTCCCTCTAGAATCCCCTGTATCTGCTTTCTGCCCATGGTGATCCCCTCCAGCAGGACGCTGCACCCTATACTCTAGTTTCAGCTGTCAGTGGTATAGAGGGGTGGGCATTCTCAGTGAGGGAGCACTGTCTTTTTAAACTCGGAGCTAAACTTGCGGCTTCTGACTGCAGACTGCCTACCACACACTCCTCCTGCTTCCTACCCAGCTCGGTCATGAGAAACACCACAGCCTGCTACCACAGCATGCTGTCTGAATGACAGCCATGGTGCCTGGCTCCCCTGGGTCCTAGCACCTCCAATACTGGATCCTGCACACTTGGTAGACAGCCATGGGGAGGGGCCTCGTCCCGGAGGGGAAACCATGGGAATCATCAGGTGGTAGCTGGACACAGGAGCACCAGGCTTAAACAGGGTATATCCCTGGGACCAGGAAATTTCCCTAACGATGTGTCCAGGGGTGAAAATACTCTATGGGAAGGACCAAAAAAGAAACTGTTTACTGTGCCATATACTACTAGTTTAATTTATTTGTTCGAGCAATATAAAAGATGATTACAAATTATTTAAAATCATAAAACATCAGAATAGATACATAAATCATTCTTTATTAGAATCAGTGCGTACTCCGCATGATCATTACGGCTCAGTCTGATAATAGTACAGTATTAAAATGATATGCCTCCAAAATTATACATGATAGGTATCTAGGACAAACATACTATGAGGGACTCATTTTTTTTTGTTATTTTATTTATTTTGACACTTCTTCTTGTCCTGATTTTGATAACTGATGAGAAGAAGTGCACTAATCTATTTATGGACCAGACATCCTCTGTAGTAAAGAGGATATTTGTTGCTTTTTCCTTTTCGATCTCCTAAAAGGATTTTATACAAGGGCCAAGCCAATAAGTAGTTCCTGGCTCTGTTATACCAGGGATAGTTCCAAATTACATGCTTCATGTCCTCCCTACCACCACTGGAACAGGAGCAATTACTGTCTATAGATACATCTCTTTTATTATACCTGGCTAGTAGGACACTGCTGTCAAATAACTCAAATCCTTAACTGGGCATCTAAGAGGACACTGAGATAATATTTGTAGTGGAAGTAGAGGTTATTGGCAGTAAACTAGGCAGAAAATCTGTATTTCTGTATACTTTCCAAATCTAATAATGCCCAGCAGTTGCTTATTTTTTGTTTAATATATTTTTTTGTATTTTAAACTAAGAGTGATGTTTCCAGCATTCCAGGACATATCTAAATTGGACTATCACCGGGAAGACTTACTGCAGCCAATTTTGTGCTGTTTTTTTTTTTTTTTCTTCCAAGCATAAAAGGGATCTATTTTGAGGCATTCTAGTAATATGAAGCCAACAGTTATTTTTTTTTAGTATCAATGGTGGCTTTAATATTTTCCAGCCATTTGTTACTAGTAAAACAAACGGGTAGAATCTAACTTTATTTTCAGCAAGCATTTAACCCTTAGTTTTATCAGTTATCCACAAGCAGATGCAGCACTGATTTTTCACATGCATTTTGAGATTTTCTGCTACAAGGCCCACCATCATGAGCACAACTGCGTGCCCATGGGTGCAGACTATGAGGGGGGGTTGCAGGGCTCAGACCCCTCCCCCAAAGTTCCCTCTGTAAATTAGTAATGAGCACCTGGCACCACTCCCCCGATCTATACTAAGCCCCCTCCCCCTGGCCAAAATAATACCACCCCTGTAAGTAGGAGTTTCACCTAAACAAGAGCATCCCAGAGTCCACATGTATAAACAGATGGAAGAAGTAGCACTAAACGTGCCACTGACATTTTGGTGAGCCTCTCTGTCTAAGGAAGCTTATCTTTTGGCAACTGTATATGCAGTAAACTTGCAATGTCTACTATTTAAAGGTAAAGAAGATTACTTAGAAAATTATGACAGGCATAACCAATTAGCTGCTTAGCTGCAATGGTGCCCTGCCACAGGAGCATTCCAAATGCTGAGGAAAAATGCTCTTGGAATCACAAAGGTAACCCACCAGCTTAGGGCTTGACAGGGGAGTACCCCTGTTGCTTGGCTGTGGTCTTAACTACTGTATGTCATGAACAAACTGACACCCAACACTGTTCCTGTCCTAGGGCTGCAGGAGTCTGTAGAGAGCCGCAGAGGCAGCAGGGTCCTGTGCCAGATGGTAAGTTATGTCCACCACTCAAATGACCCCTATGGCATCCTGGACACCACAGCTGACCACCCAACATCCTCTCCTCCTTGCATTGGTCATGCACAGTTTGGGATAGCCTACATCAAGGGAGGTGGGATGGACTATCAGGAGATATAATGGAGGAGTGGCCAGTTCCTGCTCCTGCACCAGTGGCCTGCTGTTGACCGTGGAAATCACCATTTGCATGCCACATCCTGGAGGATGTGAAGAGGGGCACCCCTCTGTATGGTATGGGAGTGCCACTGAGACATTTAGGAGATGGAAGCAGAAGGATAACCAGGACAGCATGACACTGAAAGGAGGGGGGGGGGGTTCAGTCAGCCAAGCGGAAGGCAGCTGCCGAAGTTTGAGGGATTCTAAAGTGCTGTTCCTGACGCTCCCCCCGATCTGCCTCTTCCCTTGTTACCATTTCCGTTACCAGTCTCTTCTACTCCTTCCTTCTTGCTTTCCTTGTCCTCTGCTTTGTCCCCACCCCTGTATTCTTGTGCCCCTGCCCTAGGAAAGCTTACTCCCCTTGGGCTCTCCTTCCCTGCTGCTTCCTCATCAGGAGTGGGGCAATTGTTGCTTCCCCTAGCTCTACAGTCTCCCCTCCATCACCAGCTAGTAAATGCTCATCCACGTAGCATTTAAACCTCTCACTAAGGACTGTGCTCCCCTTCCTGGAAGGCTGCAGGTCGTCTCCCCTATAGAGGCCCCTATCATCCCCGGTTGGCCCCCCAGATCCCAATGTAGCTAAAGCTCTCCTCCATACACCATGCCTTCAGCCAATTCTTTAAAGCCCTGGTGCAGAGTGTCCTTTCCTCTACCTGACATATACAGGTAATACCGCGGCAAAAGCCACTGTGCATGCCATCTCCTTGAGGCCACTCGGCAGCGCCTTGAAATTCCCATGTGCTACCCCTACCCTGTCCCTTGCAAGATCATTTGTTCCTAGGTGAACAGTGGCCTCTAGCTCCATCCCATCTCCTGCTGCCCTAGCTCTCTATCCCTCCGAGCAACAGAACCTCTCAGAACTTCACCTCCCTCTCCCTTACTCCCCCCAACTCCCAAGTCTGTCTCCCTAACAACAGTCCCCCACCAGCAGTTGCTTCTTCCTCAGCTGGGGCCCTCCTCCTCCCTCCTTGGGGCCTCCCCTTCTGAGGACCCCCACTTCCTCCTTCTCACTGTTACAGGTGCCTCCTCCCAGCTGCCCTATCCCCCCAGTATGGCAGGCTACATTTTAGAAAAGGCTACCACTGCTTTAATTCTACTTGCCATTGACCACATCAAACCTGTATGCCTTGCCTGCTTTATTCAATTTTCTTATACAATTTGTAGCATCAACAAATTCTAATGTGCTACAACGCGAAAACAAAGTGTCCCCAGCATAAAAGCAAGTGAAAGCCTCTGCTATGATAGTGAGAGATGTAACCTTTTCCAACAGACTATGTGCTGTCTTTTTAGAACTGACCTATAAGTCAATCCCGGTATATTTATGGATTTTCCTGACGTGTTTCGCCTTTGATCCTGCAGGCTCCTTTGCACTGCTGTCTAGTCTACCAGTATTCAAATTAATGTCACGCAAATGGCTTTTGTCACCTGCCCTGCTTTAATGCGCCCTGCACAAAGAAAATTGCGAAGGTCCTCTTGATTGCCTGTTAAGTTAATGCCTGCTGGGGGAAGAGAACCGCTAACAGGGTGCTGCGGGAAGCTTTTCAGTGACACCATGTGCGTGTGCAAACAATTTGGGCTGGCTATTTTCGTAAAGCTTCAGGAAGTCGGGGGAGAGGGCACAGAGGACTATAAGGCCACCCAGAATTTTGTTTTTATATAAAACAGTTTACATGACGGTATGTTGCTCTATACCAAATACATTATACAATTACTTGAAGCGATGCGTTTAACCTACAATGGAAGGCACGATATGCAATTGACTCGGTCACACAGTTGAACTGAACACGACAAATGCCTCGCACGTAGCTCCCTCCCATGAAGGGTCATCTTGCAGTGATTTTTTTTTTTCTTTACCAAATGCACTTACTTTATCTATAGAACCAGGAAGCAATCGATCCAGCAATTTGCAGAGGACCACCCCATCTTTGAGGGACGACTGCAAAAATCCTTCGGGATCCGAGATTGTCTTTTTAGGCGAATCCAAGACCCCCAGAGTTATCAGCCATGTAACTGTCTGCTCGGCCGAATTCATGGTTCCTTAAACAGCAATGCATCCAAGGAAAAAGGCGAGAGCGACCGAGGGGAACAAAAACCATTTAAGTACAGTATGGCTCTAGGTTGCCTTCACATTAGGGCAGAGACTGAAGCCAAATGATCCCTCCTTCCCCATGTAGATGCAGACGATGACGATTCGCCGTTCGAAATCCAGAAGGTCCAGTTTCTCCCTCTCTTCCCCGACTCCCTCGGATTTTTTTTTTTTTTTTTTTGGCAGACTGTCAAGTGCTCTTTATGAAATACACAACCTGCAGTGCTTCACAGCCCCGCTCTTCCGGCAGATGACATCACTGACATTAGAGAAGGAGCCGTGCTGCAGCCCCTCACAAAGACATTTGCATGAAACGGCGGTTATGGGACCAGGTTTTGCATGAACGGTGTTCAGACAGCACCTGTTCAGTGCCTGGTGCCCGTCAATCTTAGAAAGCCTGCGCAAACAGATTGTTTTGGCTAGAAGTACACGTCAATTCTTGGCTTTCTAGCAGCGTTCTTTTTTATATTGTTTTAATATCATGAACGCATTTTATATGTGAAATAAAATAATGGTGGGATTTGAGATTGTGTATTCATCGGATTCAGCCAAAAAGTCGCCTTAGTTAATGCTGAGATTGGTCTGGGAGCAACTCTCGGCCGTGTTCACCTCAGGTATCTTGCGACATTAACCCTGAAATGATTTTTCAGCAGTCCGCTAGGAGGCAAGTGTAAGGGGAGCGACACACAACTGCAACCAATCATTTCCTCAAGTCCTGCTGGCCCTGGCCGGGATAGTCGATTCAGTGAATTGCAGTTGCTGTGGCGTGTGGAGTATGTGCCCCCTAACGGAAGGCTGGCAACTAGGTTTTTTTGTTTTTGTTTTTTCCCTTAGGACACAGACACTTTGTAAATATTAAGAGTCGTTACTGACACACGTATTAGCGCGAAAGAGTTAGAAAGATAAAACATATATCTTAACTGTCTGTGCCTGATTGTCGGATCAGACTGAGGAGGTCGGGTCCCTGGGTTTACCTCAAAAAATGTCCTGTTTCCTTCCTAAATTTTCCAGTTTTGTCATTGAAGAATAGGGGTTAAAGTATAAAATAATGCAAGGCACATTTACTTCCTAGATTTTCTTCAGAATTTTTTTTCACACTGAACAATACAGTATAGCAGGCGTCTTATTTATTTAAAATGTTAACCAGGAAAGGCATACTGAGCTGAGAACAGCTCGTTCCCAAATGTATCCTGGGAGGAGAAAAGGGGAGAAGGAGATGGCTAAACAATAAACTGATGAGAATAAGAAGTCAATTACAGTAATATAGTAATGCATGAAGCATACATATAAACAATTAGAGGCAATTTAATAAATCAATGCAAGCAGAAAATAAAACATGTATAGAAAAGGGGAATAAGAAGAGATGAGGGTCATAGCTGCAAGTAGGAGAACAAAAAGTCATAAAGAAGGGACTTTAGGGGGAAGGATAAGAGGTAGAATGAATAGAACGTTGAAGGGAGGACCAACGTTAAGAAAAAGCAGATTGACCAACAGTAGATTTTCTAGAAGGAATAGAAATGTACTATTAAAAATAATGGAACAAAAAATAGAAGGAATAGAAAGAGAAGGGCAATTAATGTTGCATAGAAGGTAGAATGAAGGAGGAGAGGATAAAAGGAACTTAAGATAAGAGAGAAGAGAGCTGAACCAGAATTTGGATATAAAAGATGCATAATGGGAAAAGCGCCTAGCATCAAGAGAGGGGAGATAAAGTGCTAAATAAAGATAGTGGTGAGTACAAAAGGGGCAATGTAAAGCAAAATGACAGAAAATATTGAAAAGGGGGTCCAGTCTGGCAAGGGAATATTTATGGGCACTGCTGTAAACTAAGTCACCATAGTCAAAGATTGGGAGAATCATTTTTACCACAGTTTCTCGGCAGGCAGGAAGCAGAATACTTGCTTTATTCCTGTACAATGTTCCAAGCTTAGAGTGTAGCTTACAGTGAATAGCATCAATATGCACTGAGAAATCAAGATGCCGTTCAAGGCAGACCCAAGGTACTTAAAGGAGGAAACATCTTCTATCTTAGTACCTTCAAGGGTATTAAATAATGGGAGAGAAGTAAGTCTGGCAAGCCTCTGATGGGTGTCAAAAGTCAAGGAGCCTGTTTTATTGGCATTGAGGGACAACTGGTTAGACTTGAACCAGTGCTGAATGTTTATGAAAATCCAGCTGCAGCAGAGAGGTTAGGTTATTGGAAGAGGAGCCAGAAGCAAAAAGAACTGTGTTATCAGCATATATATGAAAGGACAAAGAGGAACAGACAGTGGGGAGGTCATTTAAGAAAACTGAAAAGCGAATAGGACCCAGGACAGACCCTTGAGGGACACCTGAGTTAACGGGAAGCAGAGATAAAATGGATTTTCCTATCCAGACAGCTTGAGACCTCCCGTCAATGTAAGAATGAAGCCAGTTGCCAGATGTATACATAAGCATTAATCACCGCCAGAGGAGGGCTCTGCCAATGGATTAGTGCCCGCAGGGGGGGTTGGTACCCGAGGGCGCAGCCCGAGGGTCCAACCGCCCAGTGGGCATTAATCCATGGCAGAGCCCGACACTGAAGGTGATTATTGCGCTTGTAACATAGGCTCACCACGGCGGCAATGAGCCTCTGTTACAGCACTCACCTCCGGCGAGCTGTATGGTCGGGCGGCACCTCTATGGAGAGAAGACAATCCTGTCCCATGTGACAGTGATGTGTCAGAGAGCTGTGCATTCTTTGTCTCACATATTTCGTGCAAGTGTTCTTGCTGTCCAAAGGTAGAGGGCTACCACTGTATATTTAAGAGTGCCCCCACCGGGATTCAGTCCCCAAATTTGGCATTTCAGGCACTAAAGAATGAGGATTTGAAACATGCACAGATACAGAGCAAGGCTGTCACTGCTGTTACAGTCAGTTCTCCTTCATAACATCCTTTATACACACCGTCACATACTGTACTTATGGAAAGTTGCATGCACTAACGCGTGTCCCCGATTTCTGCTTATTTGCTCATGTTTTTCTCCCAGTCTTGAACTGCAGTGTGAAGGTGTACGCTGCCAGCTGCCCGTGGCCCCGCCGCCCCATTCACCAAAGCCTAGCCTCCTCCTGGCCCCGCCCCTCCCAATATATAGTTCTGCAGGCTACTCTTCTAGTTCCTGCCTCTCATCATGATGGCTCTCTGACTACTGCTGCTCTGGTGCTGCCTAGCACCATGGGCGCTTCTCAGGACCACCGCAGGTAGGGGGATCGGGATCATAGGAGGGACCGCAAGTATGGGAGTTGGGACTTGGGCATGGACCACAGGTACATGGTGAACAGCGTTCCCTCGGGAGGTGTGGACTTGAGGTAGGATTGGGGAGACGGGTAAAAGTCAAGGGGGCACCACAGGTACATGAGACCAAGGGGCATAGTGCCGCCTTCTCCACCCACCTGGTAGGGACCACGGCGGCAGGGTCTTGATCGTTACTTTACCTGCAGTAATCGCACTTCTCGGCTGGCATTTGGACACCTGCAGCCCAGGGGCACCGCATTTCATTTCTCCACCTGTGGAAGGACCGGGAGTGGGGGCCACAGCCGAGCCGGCTCTCCTGTCCTGAACTCGGCAGAGACTGAGATGGGATGGGGTGATTACCCTCGTTGAATTGTGTGTGTGTGTGTGTGTGCGTGCTCAATGTTTGTGTCAAAATGGTGAGACGTCAATGAAAACTTGAACAAACAATATCTGTGATAAGAACTTAATTCACATAAAAGTTCGCAAAATCTAGTGGCATTCTACATGACACCTTGCCTGAAGCCAGTGTGTAACCACTTGATGTGATCCAATGTGTATCAAGGGATTTCTATACTGTAACATACACCACTGTGTGGGACGCTGGCGGCTCGCGGTGGTGACGGAGCGGGCGGGTGCCCTCTGGTGTCTCCATGGCCACAGCTGGTACTGACTGATCGGGCATTACCTGTGGCTTAATACCTGCTCGGTTTCAGTCAGCTGTGGCCGTCCGGCGAATCCTGGCGCTCCATTACAGCGGGCGAGACTGAGCCGTGTTACAACCAGAATGGCGAGACATCAATGAAAACTTGAGCGAACAATATCTGTGATAAGAACTTAATTCACATAAAAGTTCACAAAATCTAGTGGCATTCTACATGACACCTTGCCTGAAGCCAGTGTGTAACTACTTGATGTGATCCAATGTGTATCAAGGGATTTCTATACTGTGACATACACCACTGTGTGGGACGCTGGCGCCTCGCGGTGGTGATGGAGCGGGCGGGCGCCCTCCGGTGTCTCCATGGCTACAGCTGGTACTGACCGAGCGGGCATTACCTGTGGCTTAATACCAGCTCGGTTTCAGTCAGCTGTGGCCGTTCGGTGAATCCTGGTGCTCCATTACAGCGGGCGAGACTGAGCCGTGTTACAAAAGACTGTATCGTCTGCGTACATATGAATGGATGTGTGAGGGCAGGTGGAGGGCAAATCATTTAGGAATATGGAGAATAGGAGCAGTCCAAGGACAGAGCTTTGGACCCCTGAGATTACTGGGAGGGGTGGTGATATGGTACTTACAATTTTTACCACCTGGGAGGCTAATGGTGGTGTCTTGACCTGATGTTAACATTTCAAGAGATGTCCTTGTTTTTTGTCATTTGTCTCCAATTTATTTTTCAAGCAGTGTCCCTGATTTGCAAGGCAGGAAGTTGATAGGTATAGTATGAGTACAACACCCATCTCTTATAAGCCCACTTCCCATGGTGATCCATTGTAGTTTGCTCTTAAAATAGTAAATGTGCACTAAAAGGTGTTAATTCCAGGAAAGAATATGCTGTAGTATATGGTTAGCCCCTACTGTGTATGGATTTCTATACACTGCGATTTTCTTGTAGTAGGATAGTTAGAGTTCTTCAGGTAGTTGCAGTATGGTTCAAAGGTCAAAAAAAGTTGTTGTAGTATAGTAGCAACATCACCACTATATTGCAAAACTTTTCCATTTTAAGTTTGTTTCAAAAGTCTCTCCTCATGAGGCTCCCCTGCACTCCATGCTCACCCAAAACTCAAATCTGCCAGCATTATTTTAGATTTTAAAAGTAACATTTTGCTTGTTTTTGCTAAGAACAGAAGTACTACAGCCACCTCAAAAAATGGGCTTAGAAACCCCTAGACTCTGATTGGCTGATACACCTGGCAAACTGTGAAAGTATCAGACAACAGAGCCCAGATTACAATAAGTGCCAGTGCCAACCAACCTCATCATGCAAATGAAGCAGCCAGATCAAATTTGAATACTGATCTGCCACCATTTTCTTTCTTCTTGGTTAGCGAGCGAGTTTGTGGCTGATCCCCATTCCCCACCCCCCTGTCTGTTATTGAAGCCTTCAACTGTCAGGTGATCTCCCCATCCCACTTTCAGCAATGTACAAACAACAGTACATAGTCTGAAAAATTGAAGAAGCACAAACACTGTTGTGGCCAAAATAGATCAGGGCTAACAAATGGGTGGAGTGACAGCGCAAGCCCTAGTAGCGCAACTGTGTATGAGAGCAGTGGTAGTTTCTTCATTCTCCATACCGCAGGTGGATGTCTATCTGCAGTACGGAGACCGAAGAAAGTACCGCTCCTCTGACACTCAGTAGTGCTGCCAGAACTAGCACTGTCTCTCTCTCTCTGAAGTCAGATATTTTTCCCAGAATCAAGTGAGCTCCTCCTTTTCCAGATATGAAATGGGAAAATATGTAACTGTCATTCCTTTGATTGTGTGTGTGTGTGTGGGGGGGGGGAGGGGGCACGAATGACAGTTCAAGCTGTCACTGTATGTCTTCGCTGCACAAAATTCGGACACATTTTTTTTCTTCAGTGAGCCACAACCAAATAAATAATGGCACAGTATCCAACAGTTACCTTCAGCCTCCTGCAGCATTCATCAGTGGAACAGATTTTCTCTGTAAGCAGTGATCACCAGACTGAGGGTAGAAAGTTCAGGCACAATCGGGTGAGAGAGGTCAGGCAGATTGTAGTGAAAAAGAAAGCTACTTTAGTATCCCTACTATCTTCTGAAATGGGGGGGGGAGGTTGACAGAGGTAGATGCTTGCTGTAAAAAGAGTGCTGTTTAACACAGAAAATTACTGTACTACACCTATTTAAAAAAAAATAATTCTAAAGCTCATCATTCTAATGCAGGCAGAGGAACTATTTTATTACACAACTTATTTTAAACTAATTTGTTTTCAAAATTTTTATTAAACTTTTTTTTTTTTTACAGTGCTCATTTTCTAAGCGCAATAATACCATCTAGGGTGGGCGGTATTGTACTATACTGGATTTTCCAGGGGCTATAAGGCCCTCCGACTGTGGCGTCGGGCCTCTTTACACTCCTGGGCAGTCCGGTATAGCACAATACTGCCCACCCAGTTAGGTATTATTGCTTACTTAATTATACACTATAAAAAAATATATGGGCAACCAAAGCAACACTCAGCATGTGTTTCCATTTCGGGGTTGAGATGACATCAGGGACCTCTCGAGCTTCCCTCTCGAAGTCCATTTTTGATGTCATCCCACACCATTGATGGAAACACAGCCTTATTGTACATGGTTGCCCATACATTATTCTATGTGTTATGAACTAAAGTTCAACTGCCCCAGGGTCAGTGCTCATGGCCCAGGGAACAATCTGGTAGGAGTTTATGGGTGTGGAACCATTCTGCTCACTGCATTCCTGCTAGTTCCAGCATTCAAACAATGTTGTTTGACTCAAGGCACAAGTTAGCCAAGCTGAAACAGCATTAGAGTATTCACTGTCCAGATGGGGCAACTGTGGAAAACACAAAGGTTTACAAATACTATAACTGGAACTCCTGTTTGATTCTCGTCTGACTTTCACTGATCATTGGGAAACAAAGCACAACAAGGCAGCGTTTGCACTGAGAAGTTGTGGTGGCACCATCTTTGCTCAGGAGGCCCCTGATGTCATTACAATATCTCACTGAACTCCGTTCAGTTCAAGTGCTCATTCAGTGAGGAGCATTACGAGATGCTGGACCTTTTAAAAGTAAAGTTAATGAGATTTTTTTAACTAAATAACACCAACTATTTCTGGGACTGGGTAGAAAGTAAGCTAAGCAGCTGATGTAGGATGGATTTAAAGCTACACAACATGGGAAATGATCTGGAGGAGGGAGATGGAAAACGTGATTATCTCTTGTGATGTAGCTACTGTAGTACAACAAGAAGTCATTGTATCCCAGCTACTTTGTCATTACTAGGGTACAGCAGCATTTGGGAGTGCATGGAAATCTAGATGTAGCCCTCTTTCCCACTAGGGATTTGCAGCTGAAATGGCTCCAAGGGATGGTGCCCACCATGAACTTTTATACTTACTCTAGATCTGCAGATGCTTGGCTAGAGAGCACAGGACGGGGGGGACAAGAACATAGGCACAAACAATTGTCCACAACTGTTTATAGAGTCAAGCAGCTGGCCTTCATTCATTCTTATAGCTTCAACTCTTGTTCTGGTAATGACAACCCCATCAGGAACTGCAGAAGTATTCGTCATTCAAGCACATAAAACATTTTCTAATGTGTAACCTTTACCAAAGATCTTAAACCTGGAATTACAGGCATTTGTTTCCCACTAGGGGACTGCACTGGAGACAGTTTCCAGACTAACCCTTTAACTTTGCCAGCCTCCACAAAGAAAAGGTCCTAGGGGAACTAGTTACTGGGCAATACAAATCTTAACCCCATTATCAACGTCCTCTTCTCAGGTGGGATGAACTCCAGTAAGGACTTCTAGCACATGCACATTGTACTGAACATTCAGAAAGGATGTGGTGAGGGTGTCTCATCGGTGCAGTGGTAGCACTGCCGTTCGCGAAGCCAGCGACCTGAGTTCGGGAGTGAGCTCAGGGTCATTGGGGGCCAGCCGGGGGTAGGAGGATTGAACCTCCCACAGGATGCTTTCCTCCTCTGAGGAGGGAGGGTTGCTGTCCCCACTGCAATACTGCCACCTGGGCGATCACAGGTGGATGTGCAGTCAGGGACGTCAGGGGAAAGGACAGACATCAGCGGGGTTCCAGAAGTGACACGCCTCTGTGTGCGCATGCTCCCTTGGATCCCCTCTGCATGGCGACTTCCTTGGGGAGAAAATAAGGAAAATAGCCCCTGTACTCATGAATGACGGAGCACCTGGCACTGCTCTGGATCTTTCCTACCTGTCCCTCTGCTCCGGCCTCCTGACGCATTCAACACTGTGAGGGTCTGCCCCTCTACCTCGTCCCCACCTGGGGGGAAAGCCACGGCTTGATGGGGGATGGGCCGGAGCATGTGAATACAGGTAAGGAAGGAGGAACAACAGCAGATAGGGTGCCTTGGCGACTCCTGAAGGAGTGTGAGCGCAGGAGAACTGACAAGGGGCATACGAATAGAAATATCAAAAAAAGACAGGATCTGATGGGTCACTTAAAATTACTCTCACTGAACATCAGCTTTGGAACAGTAGGAGACCTGCACTTACGAGGGCCCCCCCCCATGGGAGTCTGACCCTCAATTAAGGGGCACTCTGGAGATGTCCGTCTATCCATCCATCCACCTATCCCAACTCCATAGATCACAAAACAGCCACATTATTAATTCCATGGAGTCGGGGTCTAACATCTGTTCCTGGTCTAGGAGCAGAGAAGCTACTGGTTTAATAGAAACATAGAAGGTGTCAGCAGAGAAGGCCCACTTGGTCCACTCAGTCTTCCCATTTTTCCCTGCTTATACTGTCACCGTAGACTGTACCCCCCCCACACTTCCCTACCAAGATTTCTTTGTGTCTATCTCATGCATGAAGCCTGCCACTGTTTTTGCCCCCACCATCTCTGCTGGAAGACTGTTCTAGGCATCCACCTCTCTGACAATGAAGAAGTACTTCCTCACATCTCTCCTAAATTCCCCACTTCCAGTTTCATTGCATGCCCCTTGTTCGCGTGCCCCTTCACGTCCGAAAAATACTCCCCTCCTGTACCTTGTTCCACTCTGTGACATATTTATAGGTCTCTATCATGTCCCTCCTCTCTTCCAGGGTGTACATATTGAGATCTCTCAGTCTCTCCTCATAGGGCTTCTGATGCAGATGTAGCCGGGTGCCATGTAACTGCGGGCTACCTCCCCTGCCTGTTAGGGTTCAACCAGGTTGAGGGGCCTGGCTTTGTTCTGATGGTGATTGGGGGGGGGTTCTTTCAAAATAGAAATAAATAATAGAGCAGTGCCTCCACCCAGAGTGAGTACAGTGAGCCATATATTTGTAGGGTACAATCCCCTGGGATGCTGTACCTACACAGCTCCCCTTCCAGTCACCTCACACACAGAATACCATATACCAACTTAAATACTCTATGTGGCATGCAGTTCATAGTTATCGCTAATAATATGCTCTCAGACAACGTTATGCAGTAACAACAACTGATTTGTTATTGGGACAAGGGGAATGGGAGTTGCAAAAAAGGAACAGTTGATAATGATTTGCGGATTGGCAACACAGGAACTCTGAACAACACTGTGCCCACCCCCATAGCAACATCATACAGACAGACCCTCCTGCTTGCTGGTACCAGTGTCCCTAAAGAGTCTACCTTGGCACCCAGACTGTGGTGCAGGCCTGATCATTGCCGTGAAGTTGGCTGGTGTCGGTGCACTTAGCTTGAAACAGTTGATTTGATATCCCCAGCTCGGGGTATGCCCTGTGCTTGCTCACAGTTCTGAAGTTCACAGCACAGGGTCTGAGGCAGATCCGCAGATGACGGTTGTCTTAGTTGTTGCTGGGGCCTTGAATGGAATGCTGGTGGTTGTAGAGGCTGACCATGTAGTCTGGCAGCTTGTCCCCTTCAGGTGGTTGCAGGCATTTGCAGCTTGTCACCTTCAGGCTGTCCTTCTGTGGATACTGGATTAGGCCAGTCTCGAGAACCAGGGCCACACACCCCACATGTTAAGGCTTCTAGTTCTCAAGGGCAACTGTTCAGTACCGTCTGACATTAGCAGTGCTGGACTGGCTCCTCAGACCGTCCTGAGTGGCATGCAGTGTCTCCTCAAGCTGAATTTCAGCCAGTCACTTTCTGCCGGTAGCAGGCACACTTTGGTGGCAGATTTGATGTACTCACAGACAACAGTGTAAACAGTCTTTGTAAAGATCTCTTTGCTGAGTGGTGGTCTTTAGCACTTTCTGGCTCCCTAGGCAGTAGAAACCCAGCAGGCTTCTCCTGATGCTGATTACTGTCACTGGGATCACACTCCAAGCTCTGGATACTCAATCCTGGTCCCCATAATGGCTAGGGGCTATTCTGAAGGGTGCCAAATGATCTTTCAGATGAAACTGGGATTCTGCCTCTCCCAGATAGTGGAAGACTTCACCAAGTCTCTTTGTAGTCACACAACAGAAGTCATGGGCCAACTTCACAAAAGTCTTTCTCGCTCACTCACAACTCCCCTCTTTCCTCAGGAAGCAACAGCTACAATCTGTTGCGAGCAGCTTTCTCTTCAACTGCCTCAGGGGGAAAACGCTACTCCAGCTGAGCAGTACAACTGTCCCTCCCAAAAATTAATATGCATTAGGATGGTGCTAAAGGGGCCAAGAACATTGTTCACACCCCCAATCCAGGAGCCATAGCTACAGTCCTTCGCGCTCCTGCATCCCTGATTGTGCAATGAAGGGTCAGGGGTCACAAAGATGGCTTCCATGTAAACAATCCATAACAGATTCAGCTTTGCAATCTTGCTGCAGGCAAAACACACAATTTTAACACACTTCTGTCCCACTGGCCAATAACTACAACCAGTTACTGTTATCCAGTTGTAGAATGGGCACTGATAGTGTTCTGGTCTGTCTGTTGCTAGTGCCGTAGTGCTAAATCCCACTGCGGCAGGCAGAAAGCATTCACAACACTGTCTTTAATATTTAAAGCAACAGTACACACATTTACAGCTCATCCATTCATTTACTTAACCCGCTTATCTTTAGTTCCCATTAGGTGTATCTGAGCCCCTACATATGTTTCAGGATCCCAGGAGTTGGAACACATTAGGGCATGCCCTGATAACCACTGGGGGGGTGCAGAAATAGTGGGAGTTAGGCAGCATCCCCAGCGCAAGCTGCACTGTGCCAATAAATGGCAAAACATCAAGTATTTACACAGCTCCTCCATGCAATAAGGCAAGCAGGATCAGCAAGTTGGCAGCACTAGACACCACGAGGCTAGACTAGTAAGCCCTACCCATGGGGGGGGGGTTTCAAAGTTCCTGCACCATTTTAGTTGCCATCCACTGGACAGCCTCTGCCCTGTCTATATCCTTCCTGAGATGTGATCTCCTGAACTGGACACAGTACGCCAGATGGGCTCTTACCAACAATCTATAAAGCAGTAACACCATCTCTCTCTCCTTCTGCTGGCTATACCCCTCCCTATCACACCCAGCATCCCGCTGGCCATACATACTGCCTTGTCACACTGCCTCGCTGCCTTGAGGTCATCCTATATGATTACTCTGAGATCCCTTTACTGTTTTGTGACCATCAGTACCTCTTCCCCCATTTTCTACTGTGCCTCAGGGTTTCTGTGCCCTAGGTACATGATTTTGCACTTTTTTGCATTGAAACCCAGCTGCTATACCCTTGACCACTCCTTGAGTTTTCTCAGGTCACTACACATTCTCTCCATTCCCTCTGAAGTGTCCACTGTATTGCAGATTTTGGTGTCACCTGCAAAGAGGCATATCTTCCCTTCTAGGTCTTCTGCAATGTCTCTTATAAAGACATTAAAGAGGACTGGTCCCTGTACTGAGCTCTGAGGTTCCCCACTGATCACTTTCCCTGCCACGAGTGAGTTCCATTTACCAGCACCCTCTGTCACCTATCCTTCAGCCAATTTTGTACCCAGTTTACCACTTTAGGACCCACCCCAAACTGCCACATTTCCTTATGAACCTTGTGAAGGAGTCTATACAATCCTCACCCAGGACCCTCTTTCCACTAAGATGCTATCAAGAGAACAGACTCCTGGACCTGCAGATTTCTGGCCTGGCCCTTTAAAGGCCCTTTGTAATGGATGTGTGGAGGCCTGGAAATCCTGTGGGTGGGGCACAAATGAGCCTCACCTGGAAGGCCTTAAGGGAAAACTAGAAAAAGCAAGGAGGAGATTTGGGGGGCCAGAGAGAGAGAGAGGGAGAGAGAGAGGGAGTGGGCAGGGCTGCTGTGAGCCAGAAAGTTGAATCAATCTAAAAGTTTTTTTTAATTTTTTTGTTAATATTTGCTCTGCTGAAATAAAGCAACTTTTGTTTCAATGAATTTTGTATGCCTGAAGTTTTTTTCTGCGGGTTCCCCAAATGTCTCAATTGACTACAATGCTGCTATGTGTGGTTGACTTTAGTGGTGAGAACAAACTTCACCCTTGACTAAAAAGGAGTAAATAGTGGTCTCCGGCAGCTGTGACTTCTGAAACAAGCACCGCCCACCCCTCCGAAGCGAGGAAGCATGTCCGTAAGCCAAGCGGCAACCTGCAGGCTCCTCTCCCCACTGGGATTCAAGACTGTTCCGCTCCCAGGTACAGCAGCTCTTGCACTAGTTTCAACCCGCCGGTTTACGGTCACATGGGGGCTTTAATGTACCAAGTGGCTACTTCCCCATCTGCAATTTATACTTAGTTGCCACCAGAGGGAGCTCATTCCTGTTCAACGCTAAGTCCTCTCCAGATCCACCCACAGTGACTATCGTGTCTGTGTGATACAAGTGTCAATCAATGTACTGAGATACAGGGAATTGCATTTCCTATCCTACTCTAAGCTCCTCTTTGACCCTTGTAAAGGGTGCATCGAGGTAGGCATGAAGCAAGTGACAGCAACGTGCAGTCCTATTTCCCCAAAATGGGGACGTCTTATCCAGCTATCCCAATTCTCATTATCTGGGCCTCTCTTCACCATGGAGACTTTCAGGGTCTTAAGGATCACTCAAATCCCCAACTTATTATTGTTGGCAGTCTTCACTACGACCCTTGCTTCATAATGGGAAACTTTTTTATTCTAACTAAAGGTGGATGGTCATATCACTGGCTCCTGCTACATCCACCACCCTGGCCATCCATGTGGGTGCATGCATCCTACCCCCTACAGGCACTTCATATTCGCACCGTAGTACTCGCACCCCGGCCCAAGGAATCGCTCCAGACGTAAACTGTCATCCAAGCTGAGCTACATGCCTCTGAAGCGATACCTTATCAGAGTCACTCTGATGCTGCTGATGATGTCAGGCAATGTCCATCCTAATCCTGGCCCTCCAAGAGCGCACCCTCGCCCCAAGGGGAATTCAAAACATGGGACTATTACAATGGTCACCATCAATATCTGTAGCTTCTTAGGAAAACTCAACAATCTCAAAGCCTGGACCACCCAGCATAGCCCTGAAGTAGTATCAATAGTGGAGACCTGGCTTTCTCCCAAGATTCCTGATACGGCAGTCCAGTTGCCTGGATACATTGTTTTCTGACAAGACAGACTAACTAAATGTGGGGGAGACTGTGCCATTTATCTAAAGGCTTCACTTAAGGGACATTCCTTGCCATTATTTAACTTCGGAGGCTCCATCCAGGCTCTTGCAATTAAGGTGATGCTCAAAGCTCACAATAAGGCACTAACAATCTTATCAGTCAATGTCCCTCCTAAAGAAAACACCGCAGGCTTTCACAGCATTATGGACTATATCCTCAACTTGAATCACAATTCTGAAACAATATTTCTCGATGATCTAAATATCAATTGGCTCTCCCCTGATATAGGCCCATTCAAGGATACTATCTCTGCGCTTAACTTTTCTCAGCTTGTTATGTCTCTGACCAGGATCAGCTACAAGATGGGAACAAGTACCCTCCTTGACTGGCTCCTTACTAACCACCCTGATTGGATCCCCAACATGATAGTGCATCCTGACTCACTAAGTGATCACTCCCCCATTAACTGCAGTTGTTCTAATAAGAGACTGAATAAATAAAAAAATAAAAAGATGGACTCGAACAAAGTACTGAAATGGCTGGCAGAACAGCAAGCACAACAGGCCCAGATCCAAGCACAACAGGCCCAGATCCAAGCACAATATGTCCAGATGCAAATGTACTGAATGGCCTAGCAAGCACAACAGTAGGCTCAGCTGGTACAACAACAGACTCAGGGAGACCCAACAAGTGGTGCAACAGGTCCAGATGGAAGGGGACTGGATGGCCCAGCAAGCACAACAGCAGGCTCAGCTGGAGCAACAGCAGACTCAGAGAGACTAACAAGTGGTGCAACAGGTCCAGATGGAAAGGGACTGGATGGTCTAGCAAGCACAACAGCATGCTCAGCTGGTGCAACATCAGACTCAGAGAGACCAACAAGTGGTGCAACAGGTCCAGATGCAAATGTACTGGATGGCCCAGCAAGCACAACAGCAGGCTCAGCTGGTGCAACAGCAGACTCAGAGACACCAACAAGTGGTGCAACAGGTCCAGATGGAAAGGGACTGGATGGCCTAGCAAGCACAACAGCAGGCTCAGCTGGTGCAGTGACAGACTCAGAGAGACCAACAAGTGGTGCAACAGGTCCAGATGCAGATAGACTGGATGGTCCAGCAAGTGCAACAGCATGCTCAGCTGGTGCAACAACAGACTCAGAGAGACCAACAACTGGTGCAACAGGTCCAGATGTAAAGGGACTGGATGGATCAGCAAGTGCAACAGCAGGGGCAGAGAGACCAGCAGCAGGTGCAACAGCAGGAGCAGAGAGACCAGCAACAGGAGGAGTTTATGAAACTGGTGCTGCAAACACAGAAGGAAACTCTGCCCCAGCTTCAGGTCACAGGGAATCCAGTCACTGTAGGACCTCACCCCATGCCAACAAAAAGGAGTCTTGAGGATGACCACAAAGCCTACCTTATGACTTTTGACAGTTGCCAGTACAATTGACAAAGCCCAAAAGATCTGTCTGCGGTCAGCAATGCAGGGCCAATGTTCACTACAACCATTGCGGCCTGCCCTAGACAGTCAAATACAAAACCAAGCAAGCAGTAGTGGCACTCAAGACCCATGAAACAAACACTGGCAAACAAGCAGTAGTGGCACTCGAGACCAGTGATACACACTTTGTGTGGTAAGGCAAATGAAAATGTATTGCTGTGTTCAGGAAAAAATGGAAGGCAAACCACTGCTGCTCCAGCACGAAATCCAAGCACTTCAACTCTCTCTCTCTCACGAGTTTTCTTCAGGGGCTGAAGAAGACTGCTGAGAAATCTCAGAAAGAGTTTCTTGCTGGAGCAGTTTTGCTAAGACCTTGGTTTGGCTTCTGTTTTTCCTGAACACAGCAATACATTTTCATTCGCCTTACCACACAAGGTGTGTATCATTGGTGTCAAGTGCCACCACTGCTTGTTTGCCAGTACAGCTACCTGGCCATGAGAAAGTTGGGTCACTCACATTGCACCATATCTGACAGGAGAGGCAGAAGCTTTTTATCAGAGCCTGAATGATGCTGCTGCCCATGACTGTGACCAGGTGAAGTTGGCTATCCTCGACTGGATTGGGATAACTGACAAAAGCTATCAATAGAACTTTTACGCATTTTGTATTAAAGCTGGAACCAGACCCAGACTCGTGGCTCAACATTTGAAAGACTTAGCTACCCAGTGGTTGAAACCAGAGAGAGTTGCATTCAAAAGAAGACATTTTGGATTTAGCTGTGTTGGAGCAATACCTGAACATTTTGCCAAATTGAGTACGTGACTGGGTGAGTCATCATGAGCAACCCACCCTGGCTACTGCTGTTAAGATCTCAGAGCATTACTTGGAAGAGGGGAGACTGGGAGCTGCTAGGAAGAGTGGAACCCACAACGAACCTTGGGTAGCAGATTCCCATAGAACAGGGGAGAAAGGACAATGGGGAGATGGGAATAAGCATACTGCTATGTGTAAGTGATCAAATAGAGAAATGATGGTTACCTCTCCATGCCCAAGAGGTATTATCCCATGATCTTGTGTAATTCCCCCAGTCCTAAGACCCCAACATACCGGGTCATAATGTCACACGCTTTATAGCGTATGGCATTAGGGCGAACTGAGACTTGTGCGCTCCCTGGATTGGACCCCCCACAGAGTTGAGAATCTTTAGTCGGGTCCGGGGCACAGCCCTCATGAACAAAGACATATGCCTCATGGCTTAAATCATGTAGCGCGATTGTGCCATGCGGCATTATGTTTTGTGACATAATGACCCCGTGCCAGACCCCGATCCCCAGTCACCTAAATGGAGGGGGGTGGTGCACAGGTCAACAAAGCACAGACAAAGGAAGGTATTGCCCAGGCTATTAAGAAAGGTGACAAGACCTTCCTCAGATACATTAGCAAGACCAGAAATGGGATCGTTAGGCAGAAGAAGGAAGGAGGAGAAAGGGAGTAGGATGACCTAGAAAAGGTTGAGGTACTGAACAAGTACTTTTGGTCAGTATTCACCAAGGATGGGGAGGGTGAGAGACTGAGACTCAGTAAGAGGGGTATTCAGGAGAGGGAGGTAGACAGCAGTCCATTCATGGTGGAAAGAATCCTAGAACAACTTGGAGAAAATAAAAGTAGATAAGGCAATGGGGCCAGATGGGATCCACCACAGAGTACTAAAGGAACTCAGAGAAGTGCTGGCAGAACCAATGGGTGCCCTTTTCAATCTATCACTAGAGATGGGGAAGGTACCTGAGGACTGGAGGAGGGCAGATGTCCCTTTCCACATTAGTGGAATCAGAGAGGAGGCAGGTAATTACAGGTCTGTAAGCCTGACCTCAGTAGTGGGGAAATTAATGGAATTGTTACTTTTATTTTTATTTATTGAAGGTCTAAGAATTACAACCCTTTGAGTCAGAGACTCATTTGCAAAGGCTCCATGTCATACATAAATGAGGACCAGTACCGAGTATAAACGCAATACAGAAAATAGAGTACATAATACTGCTAAATACAGAATACAGCACTAAGTACAGAGGCAAAGACACATAATACATACAGTACATATGGCAATACCATAAGGTGTGAATAGTTGAGGCATATATTGGAGACAGAAACAAAGTGCAGTTAAATGATTTTTTTTTTGTTTTGTTTTTTATAGAGTTTATTTGCAGTCGCAGTGAGTGTTGGACATAATGTGGCTCCGCAGTTCAGGTTTAAAGGGCCCTAGCCTGGGTATTGATATGATAAAATCAGGGACTGAATTCATCCAGGAGAGGGGCCCTGTAGTGAAAGGACCTTTGGTCAGCAGAGGTCTTCACAAAAGGGACCTGGAATGCTGTATTTTTGGAATGTCTAGTGGTGCAAGCTGGTAGACTCTTTTGTAGGAGTGGGAGACAACCGGGGGGGAGGGGGCTAGACCAAACTGAATTTTTTTGGCCAATAAGCAGGTCTGGTAGAATAGTCGCCCCTGAAAGTTAAGCCATGCTGACCGTTGGTAGAGGTCACAGGTATGTGTGAGCTGATCACAGCCTGTGGCCAACCTGCAGGCTTTGTTTAGGGTGCGTTTAATGCTGGTCAGTGCAGTGTCCGAGGCAGCTCCATAGATGACTATGCCATAGTCTACCAGGGAGAGGATGGAGCTTGAAATGGCCAATTGTAGGGCATCGGGGGGAAACATGGTCTATACCTATAAAGGAGACTGATTCTGATGTTTATAGCAGAGCATGTCGACGTAATATGTTTATGGAAGGTAAGGACAGAGTCAAGGGTAACCCCTAGATATTTGAAATTTGATACTGGCTCCAGCATGATACCCAATGAGTTCTGTATAGATATTTTGGTCATGCTGTGTTTATGTTGTGGGTGGGCGAATAGCATAACTTTAGTTTTTTCCAAGCTGAGTACAAGCTTGTGGGAGGTAAACCAAGCTTCTATTTGCATGAATTTATTTATTTTTATTTATCAAGTCTAGGATTACAAATACCATTGAGCCATGGCTCTTTTACAAAGGTTCCACGTCAGAGAAATACAAATTATGGGGAACATCAAGACAGGCATTACAACAAAGTGGACATTGCAAACAGAGTACAGATTAGTACAGTTAAATACAGTTCAAGGGTAGCATTGTAACAAGGCAGCCAGCGGCATTTGTCAGAGAAAACAGACAACAGATAAGAAGTGCCAGAGTCATAGGGAGAGGGAAGAGGGTAGGGGGGAGAAGGAATGTAGGAACGGTGTCAAGAGGGTGAAAAGTGCAGCATTGGGTATACCAAGATGTGAGGGTAGAATCCAGTGAGGAGGGGAGGAGAGGGGGGACAACTAGAGCAGAAAGGGAAGTGGAGAACAAGGTTAAGTTGGGCAGTCACAGGAGCTGTTGGTAGTGAGATAGTCCCGGAGCCTAGTTTTAAACATACCAATAGTTGGGGCAGAGGAGATGGTTGGGCTGAGGCCATTGAACCAGAGTGGTGCTCGATAAGCAAAAGAGCGTTGTCCCTGTGAAGTGTGACAGTGGGGGACTTTCAGTAGCTGTAGCGTGGATCTCCTAAGGCACCGTTTGTTAATTGTGTTGTAACAGAGTTGAGACCCCAGAAGGTGCAAGGCCAAGGTAGATTTTTTGACCATGGAGCAGGTGAGAAACTTTATGCGGTTTGATAGTTGGAGCCAGCTGGTCTGAGTGTACAGGTCACATGTGGGGTGAGACGGTGAGCACCAGTGATGAGCCGACATGCTTTATTTAAGGCAGTTGAGAGGCGCCTAAGGGTTGTGGTTGTGGCGGCTTTAAATGATGAGACCATAGTCTATTACAGAGATCACAGAGCTCAGGACTGCAACCTTCAAAGCTTCTGGAATGAGGTGTGGTCTGTGTTTGTAGAGGAGACCAAGCCGTATTAGCAGCTCTAGCTACATTATCTACATGAAGTCCATAGGAGAGATTAGGGTCAAGCTGAATCCCTAAGTATTTGAAGGACACCACCTGATCTAGAGTGTTGCCCTGGGTGGTGGAGATAGCCAAGTGGTGTAGCTTGTGGGTTATGAGAGCTGCAAAGAGCATAGATTTGGTTTTCTTGTCATTGAGGACCAGTTTATGATTAAGAAACCATGACTCTACAGAATTGAAACCAAGTTGAAGGTTGTGTTGAAGAGTTGCAGGATCTTTGTGAGTGGAGAATACAACAGCATCATCGGCATATAGTATGATCTTCTCAGAGCAGTGGTAAGGGAGGGAGTTTAAGAAAAGGCTAAAATGGAGGGGTCCCGGTATGGATCCCTGTGGGACGCCCGAGCGAACAGGCAGGGTGTTAGAAAGAGCGTCCACAATTTTTACTCTCTGTGACCGGTTTTCTAAGTAGCTTTTAAACCAGAGAGAAGAGTCAGGTGATAGCCCGGCATTCAGTAGTTGGTGTATTAGTAGTCCATGGTGTACTGTATTGAAGGCCTTGGAGAGGTCGACGAAAACGGTCCCAGTGAGAAGGCCGTTGTCAAGGGATTTGTGCAAAGCTCCAGTGAACTCAAGAAGGGCTGTGGTGGTGCTGTGACCTTTCCGGAAGCCGTGTTGTTGTGGACAAGGTATATTGTATTTATCCAAGTGGTCGTAAGTTGATCAGCCATGATGCGCCAAGTGCCTTGAGAGTGGGGCAGTATAAGATAGGACGATAATCGAGTGAACTGCCTTTGTCCCCACTTTTATGGACAGGTGTCACGTGGCTGTTTTCCATAGGTCCGGAATTTTCCACAGCTGAGAGAGGTTTAGGATTTTGTTAATGGATGAATTACCTCATCGAGGGTGAGCAACAGACGCTTAAGGTCCAGGGTGTCGCTACTAGATCTAGATTTAGAGATAGCTGCAGTAATATAGCGGTGAGCTTCATTCAGCCTTACTTTCCTGAAGTAGAAGAGGGATGGTTAGACTGAGGGGCTGAGGTCTTTGGGGAGTAGGCCCTATTTTCAAAAGTCATGGGTAGGACAGAATTATGCCCGAAAAAGCCGTGTTAAAGATGTTTATGGTCACCTTTGGGGTCAAGGGTTGAGGATCCATCAACCAGTAACATGGCCGGAGAGGTTTTGGCTGCTTCCCTGTGACATCCTTGACATTGTCCCAGAAAGCACGACCATTTCCCCATGTATTGGTGAGAGCGTCCTTTGTAATAGGTGGATTTCATTAGCCGATGGCTTTTGCAGGCATTTCGTGCTTGTTTGTAATTTTGGATGTCCAGTTGTTCATGAGTGGCCTTGCAACTGCCCAGAGGTGATCCCTTAGTTTCAGCTGTGAGAGAAGAGCCAGCGGTGACCCATGGGTTAGAGAGAGATTTTGTTTTGTGCCTTTTAGCAGGGGCAAAGAGGTCGAGGCTTTGTTGAAAATTGAGATGAAGTGATCAAGAGTCAAGTTAACATCTGTTGCTTCATAAATTGGTAGCCAGTCTTGTAAAGCAGGTGTTGTTTGAGATGTGGAAGTTTTCCACGAGGAAGGACTCTGCTAGTGATAATTTTGGGAGGGGCTTAAGAATTTGTTAGACCATGCACATGACTGGGGAGTGGTTACTGAGTGAGTCTGGGAGAATGGTCGACGAGAAATCCTTGTGGGGTGAGTGGTGAGGACCCAATCCAAGAGGGTACTGGAGCCAGTCTTGTAGTTAATCCTAGTAGGGGAGTTTACCATTTGCGTGAGGTTAGCAGCTGAGATGGAGTCTTTATAGGCACTGGCACTCAATGCTAACCAGTTTATGTGAAATCCCCTAGTAGAATAAGTTCAGCTTCGGAAGGATGAGAGTTGATAAAGTTTAGAACGTCATTGAATCCATGTTTAGGGTCCCTGGGTGGGATGTATACAGAGACAATAGTCAGGGCTTTATGGTTGGGACCTAGGATGATTTTTATTGGCAGAATCTGGGCTGAGGCAGAAAGTGATGGAGTTGCTACAGGGTGCCAAGACAGGGAGTCTTTGATATAGATTGCGCAACCACCGCCTTTTTTGGATACCCGGTCCAGCCTGTGGACATTGTAGCCCTGTATTGTTACTGCTGAGTCAGGAACTTTAGGTGTCAGCCAAGTTTCCACCACTGCAAGGATGTCAGGGTTGTGTTGGCACATGAAGGCTTGGAGTGCATCCAGCTTTGGTAGTAGGCTGCAGATATTAATAGTTGCAAGGATAAGGGCACCTGGAGTTGGTGTGTGGCCTGAGCTTCTAGGGCCAGGATTAGGATGGATGCTGCCTGAGATGAGAAGGAGGAGGAGTAGAAGTTTTAAGGAGCAGAGTCGCAGCTCTTTGAGAGATAGTTTTGGTTGTTTTTTCCTGGAGTAGAGGTTGCAAGGTTCCAGGCAGTGTCCCATATGGACCGCAAGGTGGTACAGTGTAGAGAGGTGGCCACACTTATTGAGAGTAGTGGTCGGGTTAAGTAACCAGGAATATCCAATCGGTGCACCAAAGCACAACACTCAAGTGGAAGTGGAGAGTTCCCTTGGAGTAGCAGTGGAAACCAGAGTAGAGGGTGGCGGGGAGGGGTGGGGGTGGCTAGGACCAGGGAGAGAGAAGAGGGGGGCCAGAGCAAGGAGGAGGAGGAGAGGCAAGAGAAAGGCAGAGAGAGCCCATATGGCTTACGTACTAGATAAAGAGATAGAGATATAGCCCTCTAGTGGTGAGAGGATATAATCTGCTAATGGAAAAGTCAAAAAAAAAAAAAGCTCTAAATTCACTTCTAATATCACCTCAGAACTTAAAATGACTGTAAGGATTAAACAAATTATTAAACACTAGCACATAAATTCAACTAGAGACACAGAGGGAGATACAGTAGTTAGAGATGTGTTCAGCAGGAGATAGTGGGGCCACTTGGAATTCAGCTTCCACTGGTACCAAATCCAAAGTCAGGGCTAGTACCTTGCAGTACAGAGGATTTCTGAAAAACTGTTTAGGTTCCAGAAATTGAGGGGTCTGGAGCCTGGTCAAGGCACGCTGGATCCCTGAAATAAAGTAGAAAAACAGGATTTTTAAAGGCTGGAGAAGTAAGCAGGTAACATCAGAACAAAGAGAATAAATATAAGTGGGCAGGGTCAGAGAGCAAAGCAGACGGTGTGGGGGAGGAGGAGAGGTTGCAGGACAGAGAGCAAAACAGAGATTTACACAGTCAAGGCTCTAAATTCACTTCTAATATCACCTCAGAACTTAAAATGACTGTAAGGATTAAACAAATTATTAAACACTAGCACATAAATTCAACTAGAGACACAGAGGGAGATACAGTAGTTAGAGATGTGTTCAGCAGAAGATAGTGGGGCCACTTGGAAATCAGCTTCTGAGAATCCATGCTGCCTTGGATCCTGTGCCTCGCTATCCTCCAGAAACTTCACACCTTTCCCTTATCTCTCTCTTGGTCTCCAAGCAGCATTTGATACCATCAATCACAATATGCTTGTAAACTCCCTCCTCTCCGTTGGCATATCCCAAGAAACCACTGGCTGGTGGCTATTGGGGAGCCTGGGAGTGGGTCCTACAGTGGTAAAATGGGTTGGGAACTGGGTAAGGGACAGGACTGAGAGTGTGGTGGAAAATGGCATGAAATATGAGGAGAGGGAGGTGACCGGGGGTGCCACAGGGGTTGGTGCTGGGGACAGTCCTATCCAATGTCTTCATTAGCGACATTGCAGAGCATCTGAAGGGAAAGGTGTGCCTTTTCGCAGATGACTCCAACCATGAAGGAGCCCTGAAAGGATTTTTGGAGCTGGATAGGGTCAGGGTGCCAATTAAAGATCACAGCATCATCTGCATAAAGGAGAAGGCACCCTGGGAAGGCCATTGGTAAGGAGTTCAAGTATAGTGAGAAAAGGAGTGGCCCCAGGATGGACCCTTGGGGGACACCCGACCGGACAGGAAGGGTAGTAGAGAGGGTGTTATTTATCTTCACTTGCTGGGAGCAGCCGTGGAGATAGTTGGCAAACCAGCCAGTGGTTTCTTGGGATATGCCAACGGAGAGGAGAGAGTTTACAAGCATATTGTGATTGACGGTATCAAATGCCTTGGAGAGAGCGAGAGAGATAAGGAGAAGATTGTGAAGTTTCTGGAGGATAGCGGGGCACAGGATCCAAGGCAGCATGGATTCTCAGTGGAAGATCCTATCAGATAAATCTTATAGATTTCTTTGACTGGGCAACCAGGGTGGTAGATCAGTGAGTGGCGGTGGATGTAGCCTACCTGGATTTCAGCAAGGCCTTCGACACTGTCCCGCACAGAAGATTGGTAAATAAATTGGGGAGCCTGGGAGTGGGTCCTACAGTGGTAAAATGGGCTGGGAACTGGGTAAGGGACAGGACTGAGAGTGTGGTGGAAAATGGCATGAAATATGAGGAGAGGGAGGTGACCGGGGGGTGCCACAGGGGTTGGTGCTGGGGACAGTCCTATTCAATGTCTTCATTAGCGACATTGCAAAGCATCTGAAGGGAAAGGTGTGCCTTTTCGCAGATGACTCCAAGCTCTGTAACAGAGTGGACACACCAGAGGGGGTGGAAAAAATTAGAAAGGACCTAAGCCTACTAGAGGAGTAGTCGGGTGCCTGGCAATTGGGTTTTAATGCTAAAAAATGCAAGATCATGCACCAGGGTCACAGGAATCCAAGGGAGGAGTACAGGATGGGTGGGAAAATTCTGACCACCACAAGTCAGGAGAAAGACCTGAGGGATATCATATCTGATGATCTGAAGGTGACGAGACAGTGTGAAAAGGCAGTGGAGAGAGCAAACAGAATGTTGGGGTGCATAAGGAGGGGCATAACAAGTAGGAGGAAAGAGGTGGTGATGCTACTGTACAGATCACTGGTGAGGCCTCAGCTGGAGTACTGTGTCCAGTTCTGGAGACCACATCTCTGGAAGAACATTGACAAAATAGAGGCAGTCCAGAGAAGGGCAATGATTTTGGTACATGGACTGCACCAGAAGCCTACAAGGAAATGCTTACGGACCTTAATATCTATTCAGTGTAGTAAAGAAATGAGAGGGGAGATATGATAGAGACTTTCAAGTACCTTAGGGGAATAAACAGGGTACTGGTGGAAAGCATATTTCAAAGAAAACTGTGCACAAGAACAAGAGGGCTTGCTATGAGGTGGAAGGGCGGAAGGCTCAGAGGTAATGTTAAGAAGTACTTTTTTACTGAAAGGGTGGTGGAGTCATGGAACGACCTTCACCAGAAGTGGTGGGGGTGAAAACAATACGGAGGTTCAAGAGTGCATGGGATAGACTTAAGGGTACCTTGGAGATGTACAGAGCAGGAGAGCCACACATCAAATAGAATCTGGGGCTGCAGCAGTGAGTAGGGAAATGGGCAGACTAGGTGGGCTGTATGGTCCTTATCTGCCAACAGATTAACTTTTTCTGTATTTCTGATACTACCATTATGTTTTTACAGTGGTGAAATGGGGAATATCCATAAGTTTTTTTGGCAGTAAGGACTGTGACATTGTGGAATGAGTAGCTACAACCACAACAGTGGACCACATTCCAACAATTCATATATAATCTTGGAGCAATTGGGGGTGAAACAATTACAGCTCTTGTGGATTTGCTCTATGGGAGAACATTGGTTAAAGAATCTGTGATATGATACAGTTTGGGCCTCTGGGAAGAACCCATAAAAATTGCCTGTGTACCTGGGGATGCTCACACATATCTTATAGCTCCTGTATGGTTAAAAGTGGGCAACCAGGTAGGAATAATAAAGGTGGGAATTTCAAAAACCCTACCTTGGACAGTACTCCTGGGCTGAGATAGGGAAAAGTTTCATGCTGTCTTACAAAATAATAGTTTTTTTAAGCATTATTTGTTTGTACTCCTTCCTTGGTCTCGCCTTTGGGCCATCAGGGACACTCTCACCTCCCCCAAGAATCCCCGTTGCCAGCTCCCGTCTCACATTTTAGCCACTCTACACAATAACCCAACATATCCTTTCATTGAATGGGTCCTCTCCTTCCGGAGAGAATGTGCCTTGCAGCTTGCCTTTCTTGGCCCTGGGTGCTGTTGAGGTCGGTCCCGGCTGTCCAGGGGCTCCGTGGTGGTGAAGGGCTGGGCGGCTTTCATCCATATGGTCGAGATGTCATTTTCCTGGTTTTCTTGGCCCATCTACAGTGCCTGCTTCTGTAATGCTCCCAGTCTCCACCAGGGGCCACCACTACAGAGTGAGGTAAGCTCCCCAACCTTCCACAGGAGAGGAGAGCAGTCTTCCGGATGCTCAGTCCTTTCCTTCTCCTGCCAACCCCCAGCGACCCGAGTCCATTCCTGAACCCAGGTCGCCGGCGTGGCACGAGGTGTGGTGTCCAGCACCTCAACCCTCAGCACCACCGGGTAGGCCTACAAAATAGTTTTTAAAATGTATGTTCACGGAGGAGGAAAACCTGGAGGGACTGGAAGCTGATCTTTCTTTCTTTCTTTCTTTCTTTCTTTCTTTCTTTCTTTCTTTCTTTCTCTCTCTTTGAGCACTGGTGCTCATTTCCAAAGGTATCACATTAAAATACATAGTTGCCAGAAAACATTACGAGTACAATAAGGAGTTCCAGAGGAAATGCAGTTGAATCAGGTTCAAATCAGTTAAGACAGGACAATTACATACAGTTCTGAAAAAATCCATACAGAGCATTGCATAAAAAGTTACAGGATATGTACAAAGAGAAACCAAAGAAAGAAATGGCACCTTTCCACATTCGCCCCTTGACCTTTGTCATAGATACATAGATACATAGACAATGTCGGCAGATAAGGGCCTATGGCCCACCCAGTCTGCCCATTTGAGCTTGTAAGTTCAGTTTATGTTTTCCAAGAAGTCTGTTGCCCCTTACCCCTGATCTCCAGAATTCCTTAATGTCTATCCTATGCATTCTTAAATCCCGTGATTGTTTCAGCCCCCACCACTTCCACTGGCAGGGAGTTCCACTTGTCCACCACCCGTTCTGTGAAGAAATTCTTCCTCACGTTTCCTCTGAATCGTCCTCCCTCCAACTTCATCCCATGCTCTCTAGTCCTGGAACATCTTTTTCGCTTAAAAATAGTGTATTCCTGCATGCTGTTCCTCCCTGTAAGATACTTGTATGTCTCTATCATATCCCCTCTCTCCCTCCTCTCCTCCAGGGAGTACATGTTCAGTTCCTTCAACCTATCCTTATAGAACTTGTGATGCAATCCATGCACCATCTTTGTTGCCTTCCTCTGAACCTTCTCTACCCTGTCTATGTCCTTACGTAGGTAAGGTCTCCAGAACTGTACAGTGTACTCCAGATGGGGCCTCACTAGTGTCTTGTATAGTGGAATTATGACCTCCCTTTTCCTGCTGGTGATGCCCCTGCCTATGCATCCCAGCATCCTATTTGCTTTACCTGCTGCCTTGTCACACTGTTTCCCTGCCTTGAGGTCATCAGAGATGATAACCCCAAGATCCCTTTCCTGCTTGGTGCATGCTATATCCTCACCCCCCCAACTGATATATTGTGCCAGGGTTTTTATGCCCCATATGCATTATCTTGCACTTCCTTGCATTGAATTTCAACTGCCAAACCCCTGACCATTCTTCAAGTTTCTGCAGGTCCCTTCTCATTCTGTCTACACCCTCTGGTGTGCCTACTGTGTTACAGAGCTTTGTGTCATCAGCGAACAGTGAAATTCTGCCTTCTAGGTCCTGCACAATGTCACTGATGAAGGTATTAAATAGGACCGTCCCAGCACTGGATCCCTGTAGTACGCCACTGGTCACTCTTCTCTGTGGAGTGACAGCCATTTACCATCACCCTCTGTGTCCTGTCAGCCTGCCCAGTTACCTACCCACCACACTACTGTCCTGCTCCACACCCATATTCCCAGCTTGTGGAATAGTCTTCTATGTGGCACAGTGTCAAAGACCTTGCTGAAGTCCAGATAGGCCATGTCCACTGCCCTCCCCTGATCCACCTCCCTAGTCACCCAGTCAAAAAATTAAATGAGGTTGGTCTGACATCATTATCATGGTTCACTGTGGTACTGTGCTGAGCTGTAGTGGTTAAAGACTAAAAGGCATAGATTGGAGCCTTCCTGGAGAAGATCCGGATCTGTGGAAGACAGACTGGCATTGAGAATTCATTATGCTGAATATCATTGGGTAATTGACCTGAAAAAGACAGAATTCCTGTCACAGTCAATTGCTGCAGTGAAGAATCGCCCAACCCAGCTCTTCAGTACTGTGGACAGATGGTTAAATCCTTTATGCCTGCTGTCCTCGGGAGCTGTTTCAGCAGAAAGGCATGAGGAGGTTGGACATTTTTTTGCTGACAAGGTGTCAACCATTAGATCAGGTATTTTTTCTGGCGGCCTGGCATGGACTGGGGGTGGTCACACCTATGGTGGCATTGATCTACCTGCCTGGGATGAGTTTCTACTGGTATCTGAGGTTGAGGTCCTTCGGGTGGTCTTCAGTTTGCGTCCCACCAACTGTGAACTGGACCTTGGTCCAACAAGGCTGATTATCAGCTGTGCTGAGTCTTTAGGTCCAGTTTTCACTGAGATCATGAATGGGTTCATGAGGGAGGGTGTCTTTTCTTTGGGCCTGAAAAAGACCATGGTCAGGCCCCTTCCAAAAAAGCCATCTTTGACCCTGATGTTCTAACAAATTACAGGCTGGTCTCTACCTTCATTTTTTTAGGGAATGTTATTAAGAAGGTGGTGTTTGAGCAACTGACGAATCGTCTGGAGTCTATGAACCTCTCCAGTCTTGTTTTCGGCCTCAGCACAGCACTGAGATGGCTCTTGTCAGGGTGACTCATGATCTTTTCATTGCAAGAGACCAAGGGCTACATTCAGTCTTAGTGCTCTTGGACCGTTCATCTGCATTTCACACAGTGGATCATGGGTTGCTGTTGGATCACCTGAGGAATTATGTGGGCCTCACCAGCACAGTTTTGTGTTGGTTTAGGTCTTACTTGACCAGGAGGATGCAGCAGGTTGCCCTGGGTAACTATACCTTGGAGCCATCTGTGTTGTCTGCAGTGTTCCTCAAGGTTCGATCCTCACTTCCATCCTATTCTCTGTGTGTATGCTGCCACTAGGGAAGATCATAAGATAGTGCAACGTGGGTTTTCACTACTATGTAGGTGACACTCAGTTGTACCTGTTCTGTGTCCATGATGATACATCTG
Organism: Neoceratodus forsteri; assembly: GCA_016271365.2. Classification (NCBI taxonomy): domain Eukaryota; kingdom Metazoa; phylum Chordata; order Ceratodontiformes; family Ceratodontidae; genus Neoceratodus; species Neoceratodus forsteri. The sequence goes on from CM057459.1 coordinate 69,702,103, forward strand.
CATCTTTGGTGCTGAGCCGCTGTTTGACTGTGATTAATGACTAGATGGCATCAAACTGGTTATGTCTTAACCCAGGCAAAACAGAGATCATGGTAAACGAACCTGGTTGCTGGGGCTTTTCTGGGATGATGAATATGGAGCTTAGAAAGATAAAGTGAGAGATAGTGAGGCTGAATAGAATGGACAGTGGGTGGGCAGAGAGGGACAATGAAAAAGCAGGGATACTGAGCAAATATTTCTGCTCAGTATTCAGAAAAGAGGAGGCGAGGGAGGTGCATAATTCAAGTAACAGAAGCACTCTGGATGGGGGGTCGATCCCAGTCCTTTCACAGAATAAAGGATTCCGAAATAACTCCTAAAACTGAAGTTGGACAAAGCAATGGGCCTGATGGAATTCACCCCAGAATTCTAAAAGAATTAAAGGGAGAACTAGTGAAACCACTGACTACCCTTTTTAACAAATCATGGGAGGATGGTGAGGTTCCTGAGGACTGGAGGAAGGTGAATGTGATTCCCCTTCACAAAAGTGGGACCAAGACAGAGGCAGGAATCTACAGACCTGTCAGTTTGACCTCTGTAATAGGGAAAGTGATGGAATCACTTCTGAAGGAAAGAATTGTTGAGTACCTAGAGGCCAGAGGGGCACAGGACCCAAGGCAGCATGCATTCACAGCGGGAAGGTCATGTCAGATGAATCTAATTGATTTCTTTGACTGGGTGACCAAAGTAGTAGACCAGGGAGGGGCTGTGGACATGGCCTACCTAGACTTTAGCAAGGCATTTGACACAGTCCCACACAAAAGAATAATAGTCAAATTAACCAGCCTGGGAGTGGGTCTCAGGGTGGTAGCCTGGGTAAAACATTGGCTGGACAACAGGACACAGAAGGGTTATTGTAAATGGAGTCCACTTTGAAGAAAGAGGGGTTACTAGTGGGGTACCACAGGGTTCAGTACTGGTCCAGTCCTTTTTAATGTCTTTATGAGTGACATTGCAGAGGGACCGGAAGAAAAAGTATGCCTCTTTGCAGATGACACAAAGATCTGCAACAGAGTTAATACACAAGGAGGCGTGGAAAGGATGAGAAGGGTCTTGGCAAGGGTTGGAGGAATGGTCAGAAGTATGGCAGCTTGGATTCAATGCAAGAATTGCAAATAATGCACCTGGGGAAAAACCAGGGGAGATTACACAATGGGGAGGTATTAACAACAACAAAATGGAAAGGGACCTGGGGGTAATCATGTCAGATGATCTTAAGGTTAGCAAGCAATGTGAGAAGGCAGTAGGGCGGGCTGGAGGGATACTGGTATATATAGGAAGAGGCATCATCAGCAGAAAACAAGAAGTTGTTATCCCTCTGTACAGACGGTTGGTGAGACCCCATCTAGAGTACTGCATCCAGTTCTGGAGACCCCATCTCCACAAGGACATAGACAGAATAGAGGCAGTTCAGAGGAGGGCAACGAAAATGGTGCAGGGTCTACAAGAGAAGTCATATGAGGAGAGACTAAAGGAGCTTAATATGTATACCCTTGAGGAAAGGAGGGTGAGGGGGGACATGATAGAAACTTTTAAGTGCCTCAGTGGGATCAACAAAATCCAAGAGGGTAGCATCTTTCAGAAAAAGAGATGTGCAAGAACAAGGGGACACAATTTGAAGACAGAGGGGGGACGGTTCAGGGGCAATGTGAGGAAGTATTTTTTCACAGAGAGGGTGGTGGATGCATGGAACAGCCTGCCTGAGGAGGTTGTGGGGTCTAAAACTGTGGGAGAATTCAAGAATACATAGGACAGACATAAGGCAATTTTTGTGGAGGGTAAGAAGAAATAGGCTGTTGGTTAGCTAGGATCTGCAGCTTATCCTGTAGGTAGGGAAATGGGCAGACTAGGTGGGCCAAACGGTCCTTATCTGCCGTCAAAGTCTATGTTTCTATGTTTCCCTATATTGTGCAGCCAGTCCCTCGTAGCACCTAGTGCAGTCAAAGACATGGGGGTCATTTTGGATGACAGATTGACATTTGAATAGCAGGTGACTTCTGTCATCCAGTTTGGCTTCTTTCATCTCAGGAATATTGCCAGGATCCGGCTGTACTTAGCTCAGGATGACCTAGCAGTGATTATTCATGCTTTCATCATGGCTAGGTTGGACTACAGTAATGCACTGTACCTAGGACTGTCTGGAGGGTTGATGCATCAACTGCAGCTAGTCCAGATTGCTGCAGCCAGATGTTGGTGGGTTCATCACTGAGGGATCACATCACAGCAGTCCTGTGCGCTCTGCACTTGGTACCATTGCATTCACGCCTCACCTTAGAGATTTGCTTGTTGACATACAAGGCCCTGTGTGGTTTGGGACCGAACTACTTAAAAGAGCTCCTGATTCCATACCACCCAGTCCGCCCTCTCCACTCCATCAATGCTGGTTTGTTGGTTGTCCCTCCAGCTAAGCTTAAACCATCGAGTGATAGAGCCTTTGGAGTGGCAGCCCTGTCTATGGAATTCTCTCTCCTACTACATTCACGTAGCCAACATGGTCGAGGCCTTTAAAACCTCATTGAAAACGTTCTTGTTTGCTCAAGCTTTTACTATGACATAATCCTATTTTAGTTTGACTAGTGGTTAATGCTGTAGTGTATTTGTGCTATGATTGGTATCTAACTCTGTAAAGCACTCAGAGCCCTCATTGGACTGAGCACTATGTAAATAAATTTGCCTTGCCTTGCCATCTCTTACAGTGATTAATCTTGGGGATATTCAGCAGTGTATCAGGCAGTTAGTTTAACCAGTTAGCGACCCTGACAGCAAATGACCACTTGCCCACCTAAGTACTCTGAAAGGGAGGCTTAAGGGCATTCCTGACTATGTTCCTGGTGTTGTATTGGTTGGAGACGGTGAGGAAGCAGTTTGTTAAAGCCAGGGATGTTAGGCCCAGGAGCACCTTTTTGGGTAGCAAACAGGTCTGGAGCTGTATTCTGCAGTGTAAAGGTAGCCAATTAGTGAGTTCTTAAAGGGTAAAACTGTGAGTGTGGTTATCTGCACCAAGTACAAAGTGGCACACCTTATTATGTATCAGCTTTACTGTGTTTAGTATAGGGTCACAGGCAGCTACATAGGCAGGGAGGCCATAATCTATGAAGTGACAGAATGGAGCTGACCTGAGCTGTAAAAATCTTTGCTTGCGATGCCAACGTCCTGGTTTCAGGAACGGACTCAGGAAGTCAGAAGGCCAGCTGGGGGAGAAAGACTGAGCAGCTGGGGGGAGAAGGAGAGCTATCCTTCTCGGGGGGGGGTTGTGTGTCAGGCATCACACTGACCTCTAGCAGAGGCTGGGGGTTCAGCAACTCAACTGGCACCTGACTGTTTAAGAGGCAGAACAAGTGTTGGCATCATTGCACATTCTGCCTCACTGGGGACACTTTTGTATAAAACAAGGCTGCTGCCTCCCTCTGTAATGCTTCGCTCCCTGTGTCTGGTCCATTCCTCTTAGCCCCTGATCGGCGACTGAGCGTTGTGTTTGCACTGGCACATTCTGGTCCCATGGCCCCACCCTGGGGGGTAAACCAAGGAGTTCCACCAGTAGGGATGCCTGATGGAGTCCTGACTTCAAGTCTGCAGGTCCCAGACCAACCGACGGACCCACCCGGTAGGGGGTAAGCCTGGGATCAGGCTAGCTGATGCAGGTAAGCCCTGGTGACGGATGGAGCTTGAGGCTGGTGGGGGTGGGGCGGGGTGGGGCTGAGCCCTGGGAGGTGCAGCAGCTGCAAAAAGCATGCTAAATAGAAAAAAAAAAAAAAGAATGGAGCTGACCACAATAAGGCATCTAGCATCCTTAGTGAGATTTTTCCGGTTATGGTACAGGGCACCCAGTCTTCTTTTAATTAGCATTTTGCCACAGCTACTTGGTCCAGAAGGGAAACCCAATAAATCCTGGGGACAGAAACAGAGGGAGAAAAACAAGGGAACCTCTCTGTCCAAGGTAGTAATGATTAGGGACTGCAAGGACCTGGGTTCAAGATCAGAAGTGACTCTGATGAGGAACTGGCATCCACATTAGTGAAAGATCATGAGGCACTTCTGGAGTTCAGGCCAGATATGTTTCAAAATCTGGCCAGTATTATTTCTGAACAAAGAAATTATGAGGTTCTTAAAAATGTTAATTAGAACCTACAGTAGCTGTGGTAAATGGCAATGTGATTGATAAACATAAAGCACAAATATTTCTAAGGTTTGACCAGACAAATTACATTTTGTACAGGGTGGAACAGGAAAAACAAATGGGAATTGTACACTATCAGCTTTTTGTTCCCCAGACTACAAGAAGAGATGTATTAAGACTTGCTCATATCTTACCTACTGTGGGTAACTTGGGCTGAAAGAAAATCAAGAAAAGCATACTTGCCCGTTTTCTTTCTGGTCAGGTATATAGAAAGACATGGCATATTTTTGTTCTCCCTGCCCAGAGTGTCAGTTGGTTGCCCCTAGAAGTATAAGGCAGGCCCCATTGATCCCTACACACACAGATATAGACATTGGGCCTTTAATTAAGGACAATCGGCCAATTGCCAGTGAGTTATCCATGGGAAATGAATTCAGTCACTACTTTCTTGGTGTATGTAAACCTAAAGGGATTATAGCTGTAGATAATTTACCAACCCATGCTACAAACACACAGATTACACCAGAGGATGTTATGGCAGCTATTAAGGCCACCAATGAACTTATCACCTGGTCCTCACGGTATCCCCACTAAATTTATTAAAGAACTAGCTATTGAATTATTAGGGGTACTTACACTATTATTCAATGTTTCACTTCTTCTAGGGACTGCCATTACTGAATGGAAACTGGCGACAGTGGTACCAGTTCATAAAGGTGGTAATAAATAGCATGTAACAAATGATAGGCCAATTAGTCTTACCTCCTGTCTGGGGAAATTAATGGAGAGAATATTACAACAGAAAATTAGTTTACAACTTAAAAATATGGAAATCATAGATATTTCACAGTATGGTTTTTCATAGCGTAGATCGTGCCAGTATAATTTAATTAACTTTTTCGAGCCAGTAAGAATGGCACTGGACAATGGACTGCTGGTGGATGTTATTTTCCTTGATTCTGAGAAAGCGTTTGAGACTGTCTGTCATAGGGTACTTGTTGAGTAACTGAAAAGATATAAGTTCCATCCAAATATTATTAAATGGATTAATTCATGGCTCAGTGATAGGAAATGATGCATGAGCATCAAAGGGCAAATGTCAGAATGGGGGTCAGTGAGTAGTGGTTTCCCTCAGGGCTCCATCCTGGAACCAATATTATTATTTTTTTTTCTATTTTAGTCTTTCTCTCCCCCTAGCCTGCCTGCCACCTGGTGTCCTTCTCCGCCTGGTCACAGACCACTGGCTTCTGCTCCCCCCCTGGCGGCCTCGGGCCTCCAATGCCCATGGCTTCCCCTCTCCACAGGCGGGGCTGCGCGGCATTCCCCTCGCATCGCACGCAGACATGGAATCTCAGTCGGAGAGCTGGCCTGGGGAGCAAATCAAAGCCATGGTAGGCTTCATCAGCGCGGCTGGCGGCTAATTCTTTTTCCTTTTTCTTCGGGGAGGCGGGTCGTGGCAATGACGTGAGCGCCCTGCCCCTCCTCCAGTAATCGTGCCTGTGCTGGCAGCTACGTGACTCCTGGCCTCCACCAGGGGTCATCCGAGCTCGGACACCTCCTTCCCTCCCTGGAGAAGAGAGCAGTCCTAGGATGCTCGATCCTTCTCCCCCGCCCTCCAGCGACCCGAGTCCGTTTCGAACCTGGTCGCCGCCGCATCGCGGAAACTAATCGCTATGCCGGCGGGCCGTCGGAACCAATATTATTTAATAGCCTAATAATTAGTATGCAGACCTTTAACAGGGTCTGGATACATAAATATGCTGATGACAGTAAGCTTGGTTGTATCGTCAATGATTCTGAATCAGTGAAGTCTTGACAATCAAACCTGGATAATTTAGCTAAATGGTCAGTTATGAATAAAATTACTTTTAACACCGCTAAGTGCAAGGTTATGCACCTAGGTAAGAATAATACATTAACCATCTATAAACTCAATGACACCGTATTACAAACTGTTACTTCAGAAAGAGACTTAGGAATCACTATCACCAATGATTTAAAATTTACTTCTCACACTAATAATAGAATTAAAAAATGTCATGGTATACTGTACTGTATCTTCAAGCACATAAAAAGTAGAGAACCAGAGGTTTTAATGCCTCTATATACTTGCTTGGTTAGGTCACATATACACGTAGACTTCTGTGCCCCCTTCTGTGCACCCTTCTCTGTAGGGGGTAAAGCAACCATTGAAAATGTTCAAAGAAGTATCACTTGGAAGGTTACTGGATTAAAGACCAAAGAGCATAGTGGTAGACTTAGAGCTCTAGTGTTATATTCATTGGAATATAGATCCTTGAGGGGTGACTTATGCCTGGCATATAGGGCTTTACATGACCCCACTCTGTGTGAAGCCATCTATTTGGAAAAAACTGCAGCCAACTCTTACACTTGTTCACATAATTTAAAGTACAAATCTAATGTAAATAAAACCTTTAAAAGGAATAATTTATTAAACCAGTGTTTACCACCGATCTGGAACTCATTGCCTACTAATGTAGTCACAAGCGATGACCTGACAACTTTTAAGTATAAACTTGATCAGTATATTTTGAGATAAAAAATGTCAATATTGCCTTTAGGCAACGAGTTCTATATGGGCATGTCCCTCAAACTTGTAAATCACCTATTAACCTATGTTTGAAAGAATTGGGGTTGATATGGTGAGACCTCTGGTAAAAAGTTCAGCAGAGCATCAGTATATTATGGTGATAATGGACTGTGCCACCTGCTACCTCGAGGCTAGTCCTGTGTGCTCCACTACAACCAGGTCGGTAGCTAAAGAATTGCTAAAGGTATTTTCCATAGCCAATAAAACCATCACACATTGTTTCCTCTGATGTTTTCCCAGATGGAATTAGTGATCACTGTGCAGTGACTAATAGGGACCCTATTAGTCAATTGATCACTTTGATTTAAGAAAATCCCGACAGTAAATAGTATAAAACTATGTGACAGTATTGGCTCCATTATAAGTGAATGGGGCACGCTCATGCAGCCTTTGTTTTGTGACATCACAAAACAGGGCTGCATGGGCCAATGTGGGAGCATGGTTTTGGGAAGTTGGTCCTTTTTTTGCGGGCAGGCTGGATTTTTATTTTATGAGCAAAATAACTTTTTACAAAAGAACGACTTTTTATGCCGTACTTTGTTGGTAGCTGTCTGTGGGGGTAAGTTATCGAATGGGTTGGGGGAAAGCAGCACAACTAACAGTAGGAAGCTGTTCTGTAAGGTTCTTTTTTTATACTTCTTTTTCTCGAAATTCTATAAACTTTTGGCTGCAAAATTGTACAATAACTTAGCTAATTCTATTATTGGTTGCTCTAGGTTGTTTATATTTAAGAAATCCCTCAAAAGTTAATTATCAGATGTTTCTGTATGCAAGTGTTTCAATTGATCAGATGTTATACTTTTTTGTTGTTGTCTGTTAATCTGTCATTGTATTTTAATTGTTGTATGTATGTATTGTATTGTTTAAAACTGGACACCTGTGAAAATGGGCATCAATGCCCACAGGCCCTCCAGTATAAAATAAACATGAAATGAAATTAAATGAAATTTTCCCAAGTTAGGCTACCAGAGAGGATCTTTACTGGTCAGGCACCAACTCTACATGTGTATCAGAGCTTATGAGGGAGGAGTGTGCTTTACTGAAGGTTAATTTCATCTGGACATCAGTGTACCACCCTCAGACTGACGGCTTAGTTGAACGATTTAACATATCCTTAAAGGGTGTGCTGTCTAAATTTGTTTCAGCTGAGGCAAAAAACTGAGATGAACTGTTAACCTATTTAATGTTTGCAGTTCAGGAGGTGCCACAATCATCCACAGGTTTCTCACCCTTTGAATTGCTGTACGGGTGACATTCTCAAGGAATGCTTGAACTCGTAAACGAGATATAGGTAGAACTGGCACATAGTCCCCCTAACGTGCTTCAATATGTGATGGAAATGAAATAAAGATGGGACACAGTTGACAGATTTGCCAGAGAAAATGTATTTAAAGCACAGCAAACTCAGGCAAGACACTATAACCAAGGGGCCAGGCTATGAGAGTTCAAACCTTGTGACAGAATACTTATTTTGCTCTCTAGATCTGAAAGTAAACTCCTGCCTAAATGGCAAGGACTGTAAGAGGTCCTGAGAAAAGCTGGGGCAGTTGATTATGAGATATTATAACCTGACTGAAAAAAGGAAAAACAAATTTATCATGTTAATTTTTTGAAACCGCGAAAGGATAGCAAGGTTTTGCTAGTTGACCCAGAAGAACCTAAAGGGGCCCAAGTCTGGTTACAAGTGAGGATATTGAAGATGGAAATCTCGACTTAGGCTGTAAAATTCTGAAATAAGCCAGTCCTGTCCCATTGGACAAATGGCTCAACCTGACCCAGAAAAATGGAGCCCAGCATCTGGTGGGAAATTCTGGGGATGCATTCTTCCCAAAATCATGATGAGCTTATGTGATGCAGCACCACATAGACACAGACTCCAGTGTCTGGATCTGCCAACAGCCATACAGGTTCCTAGGAAAAGGCTACAAGACAGTATAGGAGGAGATCCACTCTATGTTAGAACTGTAAGTTGTTGAGGAATCTTAGAGTGACTGGTCTAACCCTGTTGTATTAGTCCCAAAACCAGATGGGTCCACTCAGTTTTGTATCGACTTCTGGAAAGTTATTGTAGTCTCCACATTTGCGGCATATCCTATGCCTAGGGTGGCTGAACTTCTGGATTGACTAGGTAAGGCCCAGTACATTAGTACCCTAGATCTGGCCAAGGAGTATTGGAAAATCCCACTAACTCTGGAATCCCAGGAGAAAATAGCCTTTGTCACCCCTTTTGGTCTGTTTCAGTTTACTGTATTCCCATTGGGTTGCATGGTGCCCTGGCCACATTTCAGAGAATGATGAAGTGTATCCTCCATCCCTGTGGGTTAGATGCAGCAGTGTTTCTGTACAGTATTGTTATATTTAACTCTGATTGGGACACTCACCTAAAGAAGGTTGCTGCAGTACTTCAGTAGCTCAGGGAGGCATGTCTCATGGCCAGTGCCACAAAATGTGCCGTAGGGTGACAGGAAGTTAAACACCTGGAATACATGGTTGGGAATGGCCATGTACGCCCAGTTGCTAATAGTATAAAAGTCTTTGGTAACTGCCCTGTGTCTCAAACACACTCAGCAGGTCAGGCCCTCTGCTCCCACAGTGCCAACCTTGGAGTGCAATAGTGTGAACCAGTAACAGACAGGGTAACCCTCCTCCTGTCTGCTTTTGGGTCTGAATCATCTTTAGTCTCAAGTTCTGGGGGGATTCAAACTGTGAACCTTATGCTAGCATACTCAAATGTACAGACTTAGATAATATTCTCTTCAGGGTAGATGCAATATATCTTTCGCCTAAGGGCTCCTAATCAGGTATCCAAAATGAACCCTTTAAACTCTATAAGAGACCTTAGGTGTATTCTTACCATTTCCCAGTTTAGTAACACCATCAAGCCCTTCACACAGCTGTCAGACTTAACCACTTATACATCACATGCAAAAAGAACTTGGAAGACACACCCAGGCAGTATCTTAAGAAAATGTGCTTTACTAAAAGATGATAAAAATATGAAAAATATAAACACAGAACACTATATCAAAGAGCTCACAATCACATAAAAGAACAAGGGAAAATTACAAAGCAAAACTCCTACCACAATACAATTAGATTTTTGCTATCTAAGGCATTACCTCTGGCAGTGCATTTTAAAGTTAGATCAGAGAGCTGTGTCTCTCTAGAGTCCCAAGATGATATGACAACATTTCAGTCACATTTGGTTTGCACTTCAAAAAGTCTAGGCATGTCATAAACATTAATAAAATGCCATTCTGAAGGAAGTCAGTTAATTAAATGGTTCCTGCTCAGTTTTCATATCCTGTAGTTTCACTGAAACCTGGGTGGGGGGGGGCACCCATGGAAGCACAGACTGTCTTATGTGAGACATACTATATTTTTATATTACACATATCATACAATAATCATAACCAGCTGGCCAAGTGTCACAATCCTCCCCACCTAGACTGAATTTGAGGGCTCTATCCCCTGCATGGGATGAGATTCCTAAGTCAGTTCACTCCTCATATAGATGTGACAAGCCATCTGCGTTCTGACTGGTCGCTCCAGCTATGTAAGATCGTCATGTCATACCCTTGTAAGGCAAGACTCCATCTTAATTGTCTACCATTAGTTTTTCCCATTTGTGTCAGTCAAACCAGGGGGTTGTGGTCAGTTTGTACCTCAAAATGCTGCCCATATAAGTATGGCTCTAACTTTTTTAGGGCTCACATTATAGCAAGACACTCTTTTTCCACAGTAGAGTAAGCCTGCTCCCTAGGAAGTAACTATTTAGTCAGGTACACTACAGGGTGATCTTCCCCTGTGTTTGCTTACTGCTTTTGTGCACAGGTTTGCTGCCTTCACTGTACCATCCCCTAATTTGGCCCACTGCTCCTCTGCCCTATTTAGGCCCCAGGATTTCCTCACAAAATACAAGTCAAGTTCAAAATAAGTGCACTTAGAGAGTGCTGTTATAGAAAATAAGATGACTGACACCAGCAGTACAGTCCCACCTGTTTAATCATTTAGTAAGTGCCAGCATTAAAGGACTGATAATTATGCAGTGATATTAGCTCCAAGAAGCAAAATGAAACTTTTCAAACTGCATCCAGAGTACACCACTAACCAGGTGCCCCAGCATTTTGCTTGGATATAACTTTGTCAGGGTCCCAGCTCCTGGTGTAACCCTTCCCCTATTTATCACTTCCTCAAAAGTTGTGGAGCCACTCACCTCTGCAGAACTCAACAGTATTCCACAGCCATACAGGAGGATAGGGGAAATTGTAACCTCATCAGTCATTTACCCAGAAGGTGATCTTGCAGTCTGTCTGGCATAATTTGACATGGGTAGGCGAGCCTTGCCTGGCTCCACTCAACAGTCCAGGATGCTTTCTGTGTGGGGTACCATAGCAGTGGGTGGCACGCCATTTAGGGCTGGAAAGGTTCATACCACATTCCTCCCCAGCTGGTGGGCATAGTTGGTACCCCCTCCCCTCCTCTGGTGTTAACCAGCTTGGGCAGTCTCTCCACAGCTTATCGAGCACTATGGTTGCTTGCAGTTCCTCCTTCAGCTCATTGTCCAATTCCTCCTGCACCAAGTGGATCCTTGATGCTGAGCAAATGGTGGTTTGATATCACCCTGCAGTAGACCTGTGTGCTTTGGCAAATGTTCTGGGGCAGGGGTGAGTGCAGGCAACACTGACCATGCCCAAGGCACCACATCGAGGTCAACAGCTGATTGGCCTCTGTGTCTCTATCCATGAGTATATCTGGCTTAGTGTCTTTCTTGGTCACCACCTCTACTGATTCAGTGTGCGGGGGATCGAGAACAATGGCCTCATCACTTCCCTCGGAGTCATGTCTTTCCTCTGGTGGTTGCACAGTCCTCTCAGTTCAAGCTGTCTCAGTTGCTGGGGTAACTTTACTGTCTTCACAGATCACAGCCCTTCACTCTGATGTCAGAGCACACATCTCCCAGTCATCATGAAACTGGTCCATAATGCCCCCTCTGTGTGGCACACTCTCTCTCACCAACTGGGTACCGTGTCTGCAGAAACTACACTGCTTGCATGTTGGCACGCAGGTAAACGCGAGATGTTGTCAAGTTTCCTGTGTTGCCTGAATCACTTTCAATGGAGCTGTGACAATGACTGTTCTAACTGCTACTTTCTGGATGTACTGAGTAAAGCACTATGCACATCTGCTTAGCTTAGCATGCTGCTGTTGTTGTCCCTGACTCGAACAATTTCTGGCTTGTATCAAGTTGAAAAATCACATTATCCTTTAAATCATAGTACTGCAGTGACCTGCTGTGTCAGCTGACTTCCTGTGACTTCACTGATGTTGTTTTATTTTTTCTCAAAAATGAACTTAAACAAAAAGACTTAAGCTGTCATACAAAATTAGCTTACTTTTCACGAATACCACATTTGTAACCCCCCCTACAAATGGAGGTTCCCAAAAGTCTTCCTTGGGCTTGCCTAATGCCCACTGCCAGGCTGGCATTCTGTGTCCTAGCCATTTAAAAGTGTTTGCATGTGAATGCCCTGTAAGCCTCCATGCCTGTCTCTTTAAGAGCTGCCTATTTTGTAGTGTACAATTAATCTGGGCAGGGGCCGAGTTTTTTTAAGCTCGAGTCCCGCCTGGGCTGCAGTGTTATCGCTCTGTTCTGCCATCCCTAATTACGCAGAGGGAGCCCTACTAGAATCTGTGACTGTTTGCTGATTATCTGCAATTATAATAATAATAATAATATTGTAGTTTGCCTGACCTGCCTTTCTTTGCAGCATGGACATTTCTGTTAATCCCCACCGTCTTGGTTCTGGACTGCCAGTTTGGACCAATCAGTACCTTTGGGGACCCTAAAATGGAATCTGTCCCCAGAGGTCTTGTGGGAGTGAATTTTTGTAGGAATTGTAGTTTTTGCTTTTTGGTGCCTAAATGGACCTTGAGGGGGGGTCCTTGCTTTGACAGACAGTTGACTCAACCAACCAAACCCTTTTGGATCAGAAGGAAGTCCCGGTGCTTCCTGCAACAGAGAATCAGTCTGAGTTTGGAGTTTGAAGAGTGAACAGCTCAAGACATTCGAGCAGCTCCTCCTGCGTGGTAACACGGGAAACTGGTGAGGAGGCTGTGTTTGGCCTGCCTGCCCCATCGTCCCTGTGAGGGAGTATCTCAGCATAACAGAGACACTGGACTCTATCTGAATTTGCTGTGATTGTGACCAGCATCCTGATTTGTGACAAATTGAATCCTCCTGAAGTGTACCGAAGAGTTGCCTCGGTGTGATCGGTCTGCCAGGACTTGAGACTGCCGCAGAGCGTATGGTTTGCACAGAGACACTGTGAATTGCAACCAGACAGTCATCCGAACTGTGGTATTTACCTTGCTTTTACTATAAGTGTGCTGAATGTTGATAAGTGGGTTGCGATTTGGTTCCCCACTGCTTGAATGTGTCACACTTGCTGGAAGCTTCATCCAGCACTTACCGGACTATCATCCGAACTGTTCACCTGATCTGGGCCTTGCCACCTTGGCCCAGACAGCCGCTCACGCCACAGAGAAACAACCGATGAGAGACCCGCCTGGGGATTCGGCTCCCTGCTCAACACCAACTAACAGTATCAGCTCCACGGTGCTTCGTGTGGGCCCTGCTTCTCCTGGCAATCCAGCACTTCATCCTGAGGTTTCCATTTTGTCTCTCCTGCATCCTGTACTGGGTAGCATGAGTAAACACCAGGGTAACTCCCTGCAACAAAGCTCAAATCAAAGTGTGCCAACTGATTTAATTGTTGTTAATCATTTTGGGACTGAGCCATCTGGCTCCGGATTACAAATTGTGGGTTAAGTGCATGCATGTTTTCTTTCCATCACAGGGCCCCAACCAGCTGCAGTGCTGGCCTACCCCGGGCAATGCTTCAGGCTAGCTGTAGTTCCAACTGGGTACCCAGAGTGTGCATGACTGTGATACAGGGACCTTAAAGTGCATGTCTTATAACCTGAATCTTTCAGATCTTGAATCAACCACCAAATTCTGCCCCTTCCCTGTTACTGCCCCCTTAAATAAATCAGATCTAAATATTTTTGCATTGAAACTGGTTGTGGTGTACCTCTGTACAAACAGCATTGAAATACTGTTGGTTGTTGTGCTAAATTATTTTACAGCGGGTCTCCAGGGCCAAGCCAGCTGAACCAGCCCTGGTGGTAAGTGCAACAAGTGTGGGGTTAAAACTGTTGTCAGGAGTAAATTGCAGTTGTGTATTCTGTGAACCATTTAGGCCACTAGAGGGAAAAGAGGGAGGTAACAGTGTCCTGGAGTGCTGTACCCAGGTCAGCTACGCTACCACTAACCCTGTCCTGTGGGTTGAGGCACCCATTTTCAGTACCCAGGCCCCTCAACCTGCACATGGTCACACAGGCAGGGGTAGTATCCCTTAGGATAGTGCCACTTAGGGGTTACACATTGTATATACTACACTATATACTGCATTGCGAATACTACATTGCGTTCGTCTATTGTAAAACAAATGTTTGTACGATTTCACTACAAATGATATTGAATACAATTGTACAAATGCACTCAAAATACTCTGACTGACCATTAATGTACTGTGTATTTTCCTTTGTATGTATGCTGTGTGTATTTCTAGAAGCCTCTCAATAAACTGTGTTTACAAAAAAAATGTAATGCCTTGTTAATCTCATATAAACTTCATTGTTTATCGTACCTCATTGTTATCATAATGTATGTATTGCCTTGTTTATAATTTTATGTGTAATTTCCTGGGTTGTGCCTGAAACTAGGCATTTGATAGCCTAGTGTACTTACTGGTTAACAGAAATTCATAAAATTTACAAACATGCCTCTGCTGAGTTTGCGCTGGTGCCACTCACTCTCTGCACATACAGGAACCCACCACCACAGTACAGACTCCTCCACCCTGGTCAAGCGACAGGAGAATTGAGCTGCCTCTGCTTAGGTCTTGTAGCAAAGCAGCACCTAGTGCTGCTCCTGAACTGCACTGCTACAAAAATACAGTCACTTTCATCAGTACCCAAACTTCCCAGGAAGAGGCTGTACACGTGCAACTTTTTGCACTTGTATGTACAATACATGTGCTGTCCAGCACAACATTCACCAATGGGCACATGCTGTCCACTCCCCCTGAAATCTTCATGTGCTGATTGATCAATATGCGAATGGTATTTATGCCTGCTATCAATCATGCATTGTCTGACTTTCTTCACGCACTTTTCTCGTGGCGCTGTCTGACTCCATTCTGCAGCTACTTTTCACAGTTTGTGACTTTTACAGGCCTCCTTTCATCCAAAAGAGCTCATACCCACACAATGAAAAATCACCAGTCTCTCATTAAATCGATGTCTTCAACTCCTCTATCTAACTATTAAATCCTTCCCAAATCCTAACTTGTGGATGAGACCCCACAATGCAACACCCCTCCTTTGGGCATTGTGCACACCATTCGGCACCATTGCCTGGAAAGGTGGGGCAGACATAGCCCAGGGAAACTACCGTGTCTAGAGATATCTGTTTTTGCCAGGAGCTCCCATGCACTATATATTTCAGTTGCTTGTATTGATTTTTGGGCAGTGAGGATTTCAGGGCACTCTTAGACTCCGCTTTGCATTAAATAAAACTCAGTTGGTGGATGGTGCCTGAATTTGAGTCTACTATCGGCTGATTCTGCACTCCGTCTTTCACTGATTGGCTTCAGCTCCTGGGAATTTGAACTGCCTAGCACCTTCCCCTGGAGCTCATCTCTCTACAGCCTAAATTTCTTTTACTATCGTTTGTTTTTTTTGCAATTGAATCTGTATTGTGCCTAATGTATCCACTGCTGAATTTGAATTGCTAGTGTAGAGAACTACCACCACTTTTGATTTGTTATAGGAAACTATAGCATTTTTGGAGTGTTTCATCTGCCTTAAGCTATTTAAATATTAACAAACAGGGGTCGACTTTAGCGGTGGCCCGGTGGCCCGAGGCCACCAAAAATCAAATCGGGCCATTAGGTCATCTTTGGTTGCTGGCCCGATTGGCCAGCAAACATTTCAAGTTGCTTGACTTGTTTCAGTCACTGTACCTTTAAGAGTCAGTGAAGACACGTGCATGTGCGCGTAGAGTCCGCTCATGCACACCACACTGAGGAACGGAGCACGGTGGAATGTGTACCATGTATGTGGGAGCCCTGCAGAACTTGACACTCAAAAATCACATGATGGTTCAAGGGCTCCCACTGACAAGTCACCTGATGACATGCTGGGACGGTTGCAGCAGTCGCGGCAGGAACAGCGGGAGCCAATTGATGGGCACAGTTCTGATGGGGCATGGTGAGACAGCCAATGGAGGCAGGAACGCAGCATGTAAGTACTGTCCCTTTCCCGTGCTAGTTCAGATGTGCCATTGTTTTTGAAAGAAGAGGGCGAGGTTGTGATCCGTCAGAAAGCTGTGGTGTGTTGAAATACTTTGATTGATCGGTCTGTCCGACCAATAACTATACAAAAAAAAAAAAAGAGAAAACTTGTACTTTAGTGTCTGAGCAAATATAAACAACTCAGCAGCTGGAGCAGACGTCATGGTGGGGGGGATGAAACTCGACTCAGCTTGCTAGTAGACTAGTGCGTATTCTATTTCAGCGGAAAATAAATGGCTACCTGCATTTTGCTGTCTACTGCTTTTCCTATCCCCAGTGTAGAAAATATGCAAAAAGTGGCAAGTCTTATGTTATTAATTAAAAATCTTAGCGCTACTGAGTCAGACTAAAGAAATACGTTTGTGGTGAATTGCTTCAGTGGGAATTTACTGCTTTTGCTATGTCTGTCCATCCCTTTAAAAAAAAGAGCTTTTCCATTCGTCAGTGAGTGTCTAGTGTCTGTGTGGAAAGTCAGGGGCCGGCACACAGCTCAGGGGGCTTTGCAGCTGTCCTGACCTTTGTGAAAAATAAAAAAAATCAGTTCCCTTTTCTAATTTCTACTGACATACTCTCTGAGTGTCTGGCAGTCTGTGTGGAAAGTTACGGGGCTGGCACACAGCTCGGGGCTTTTGCTAGCTAAGCTTTGTGAAACATTACAAATGAGTCCCTTATTTCTAATTTCTACTGTCGTACTGTCTGGTCCCTAGTGCAGCAGTCTGTGGTCAAAGTCGGGGACTGGCACACATGGGGCCTTGCGGCTATCCAATCTTTGTGAAAAAAATAATCGGTATTTCCTAATTTCTACTGTTGTACTCTCTAGTCACTACTGTAGCAGTCTATGGTCAAAGTTGGTGGCTGGCACACATTTAGGGGCCTTGCAGCTATCCAATCTTTGTGAAAAAAATGTAATCTGTATTTCCTAATTCTACTGTCGTTCTCTCTGGTCACTAGTGTAGCAGTCTGTGGTCAAAGTCGGGGACTGGCACACATTTAGAGACCTTGCAGCTATCCAACTTTTGTGAAAAAAAAAAATCGGTATTTCCTAATTTCTACTGTTGTACTCTCTAGTCACTACTGTAACAGTCTATGGTCAAAGTTGGTGGCTGGCACACATTTAGGGGCCTTGCAGCTATCCAGTCTTTGTGAAAAAAAAAGTCTGTATTTCCTAATTTCTACTGTTTCTCTGGTCACTAATGTGTAAGTCAAGTCTGTGGTCAAAGTCGGGGGCTGGCACACATATTTAGGGACCTTGCAGCTATTTGTGAAAAAAAAGTCCATATTTATGCATTTCCACTGTTGTACTCTCCTCTGGTGTGTCTAGCAGTCTGTGGCAATACTCAGGGTTTAATTGGCACACATTTAAGTTAAGGGCCTTTGCAGCTATCCACTTTGTGAGAAAAAAATATCCTAATTTCTCTCTCGTGCTCTCTGTTCATCTATCAAACTTTTGTGAAAAAAACAAAACAAAACATTATTGACTTTGAAAATAAACACAGAGCCAGTTTGCTTTGAAGAAGGTTTTATTGCACACGGAATACATCATGTGGTGTTTTCTTTCAAATGTTGAGCCCCCTCCTGCAAAAAAAAAAATAAAACGAATGTAGAAAAGTTGGAAAGTGATCGAGCTTATGGAAAAAATGTCAGGTGCAGAACATTTAAGATGGTTTGGCAAACTAACTTTCCATGGGTTAGGTATGATGCAGAGAAAACCCTTATGTTCTGTACCATGTGTCAAGGGTGTGATGCTGCAGATAAAGATTCCCCTTTTGTACACGGTTGTGGAACATTTAAAGTTTATTCTTTAAAATTGCACCATACAAGCAGGGGGCACAAGAGAGTTGCAAGCAAAGTTAAAGCTGCAGCTTCTGATCCCTCCTTTAGTGAGGCTGGTAGAGCTCTACAGAGTTTAAACAATGCTCCGACTAACAGGCTTACTATTCTAATGAGGAACAGTCATGCAATTGCCAAGCAGTCTCGTCCATTCACAAATTTTGTTTGGATGAGTAAACTGGACCAAATGAAGGGTCTGGAGACAGGAAGCACCTATGTCAATGACAAGTACTGCAGGAGATTTTGTGCTGCCATTGCAGAATATGAATGACTTAAAATTATGAATGAAGCCAAGAATTCCTCATTCTGTTCTGTTCTATGTGACGAAGCAACTGATATCTCCATTGCAGAACAACTTATAATTTATATTCGTCACGCATACAAAGGTGTTTTAAAAACAGCATTTCTAAATATGGTTCGACTTGAAAAGCCAAATGCTGAAAATATGTATGAAAGTCTTGCAAGTGAGTGCTCTACAGTACTTGAAATAACTTGTGAAGAGTTTCTAACAAAACTAGTCAGCTTTACAGCAGATGGGGCAGCGATCCTGCAGGGCAGCAGAACAGGAGCCGCAGCACATCTTCGGGAGGTACAGCGTTTGATGGTTGTTACTCACTGTATGCTTCATTGGCTGGAACTGGCCTTCAAAAAAGCTGTAAAATCAATGCCCTGTTACAGTAAGGTAGAGAACGAGATGCTGTAGATTTATTTGTTCTACCACAACAGCCCTCTGAACAGAACAGAACTGAGGAATTCTTGCCAGGCAACAGGGGTCCAATGTTTAGCCCCAACTTGGGTAGGAGGCACCACCAGATGGGTCCTGCATCTAAAACATGCCTTTGAAAACTTTTGGGAGATTTAGCCTGCAATTATTTCACACCTTGAAAATACTGTTGTATCACGAAACTCAATGGCCAGTGCTAGAGCTTAGGGGGTTTTGAAAAAGCTCACATCAGAACACTTTGTGCAGAGTGCCTTGGAGCTTAAGGATATTATTGTTGTAATAGCAAGACTTTCCTTGTTGTTGCAGGAAGAACAAGTTAGTATTAGCAAAGTGATGGAGGGATTGACAATTGTTTGTAACAGCCTTGAAAAGTTGAAAACTAGGATCTCGGCATACCTAAGAAGAGGAGGGAAAAAGGCATATAATGGACAGGCGAAACCAAATCCACTAGTAGTTTCAGTCTTAAAGGGCTGGGAACAGTTGTTGAAATGGGTTGGTGTGAAACCGGGGGAAGAGACATTGCTGCTCCCACTGAAGGGAAACCTGGGATTTGTGGTGGGTTTAGAGGATACAGGTTTCCTACTTTGGGAGGAGAGGGGCGTTAAATGTGTAAAAGACCTATGGAAGAAAGGGAAATTAATGATGGAGGAAGAGCTAGGTGGGTGCATGGGGTCAGGAATGTTCCGAAATTTTCAGGCGAGAAACTATGCTAAAACAATTGGCAGAAATCGAATAGCGGACTCTCCCATAGAGCAGGTTGAGCATATGGTACTCAGTACTCGGAGGGAAGTGGGAGGAATAATAGGAAGAGCGGTAAGAATAGGTCGGCAATATTTGCCTGTTTTCACTTGTAAAACCAGGAGGTTATGGAGTAGAGACTTAAAGAGGGAGATACCAGACCAGGGATGGGATTTACTGCTACAAATGCATAAGGGGTTACTGGTTTGTAATAAATATCAGGAATCTTCCTATAAGTTTCTACACAGGGTCTATGGCCCCCCAAGCATGGTTCATAGATTCTGCCCTGAGATATCCCCTCTTTGTGGAAGATGTAAGAAAGAGGAGGGCACATATATACACTGCTTTTGGGAGTGTCCCTCCCTAAAACAGTTCTGTGATGGGGTGGCCGGAGAATTAGGTAAGATGTGGTGTAGGCAGGTGGAGAGAAACCCAGTGGTCATGCTGTTTGGGGTGGATGACTCAGAGGAAGAGGACTGGAGACCTCTCCCTAGGTGGGCGCGGATACTGGTTGTTTTGGCCAGGCACTGCATACTAAGTACCTGGATTTCAAGTGAAATTCCTACTATGCAGCAATGGAAGAACCTGTGTCTGCAGGCTCTAGGCCTGGCAAAGTTATACTATGTGGCTAAAAACAGGGAAGACCAGTTCTGGAGAGTCTGGGGAACGTTCATGTCCTCGTTACCCCCAGGAGAGATGGACATGCTGGGGAAAGGGTTGCAAGGATAAAAGATAATGGCCGAATGATTTTGAGGGTAGAGGAGATGGATGTTAATGGTGAGCCGGGTTGGGGAGAAGTCGCTCTGCGATGGGTAAGGTAGAGGGCTAATAAGTGAGAGACAAAATGCCTTCAATATATTAGCAGTGTGTAGAGTCAATCGATATGTGTGTTTTTTTTTCTCCACTAGAAATTGGGGGGAGGGAGAGGGGAGGAGGGAGAGAGGATAATCTAATAAATTGATATAAGAGGGAGATACTGGAGGGGTATAGGTATGTGTTTAATAAATGTTGTTACTGTTTTTTTACTGTGTATGTGTGATTTTACCTTTGTTTATTGTTGAAAAAACTCAATAAACACATTACGCAAAAAAAAAAAAAAGAAAAGTTGAAAACGAAATCAGGACCAGTCGCCTGAATGTTCACAAGGGAGACATTTAAGGGTATTCCCTTAAAGGAAATAACTAGAGAAAAAAAGGATACCAACTCCTTTACAAGATTTATAGAAACTCTTTTCACAGAGGTTAACAGCAGGTTTCCAGACAATGACCTGTCTGTTGTAAGGAAAGCTGGTGTAACACTTTTAAACCCCCAAATGTGGCCCAATTTGACAAACAGCACTGATTTTGGTGATAGTGAAATTGAAGAACTTACTACTGAATATCAAGATGTACTTCACAAAAATGGTGTAAAACTGGAAGAAGTGAAGATTGAATGGGCCTCTTTAAAAAAATGCCCTGAGTTCTTGTACCTCTAGTGTCACTGCATGGGAAGAGATAAATAAAAGGTTTTCAGATGGACACCAGAATATTCTGTCCCTTGTCGACTTTCTCTTATCCTTGCCAAGCACCTCGGTGGAGTGTGAACGTGTATTTTCACATATGAAATCTGTGAAGTCAGATTAGAGGAGTAAACTCAGAAGTGATACACTCACTGATCTGTTACAAATTAAACTTCACTCACCGGCCATTGAGGATTTTGATGCAACAGGTGTTGTCAATTTGTGGCTAGCTTCTGGGCAGCAAGTCAGAAGACCATGCAGTGGATCTCACAGAAGAACAGATGCAACTGCCACTGAAACTGTAGACAGCTCTGATTCAAGCATGGACTCCGATGACAGTGTGCCAGCCCTTGAGGATGTTGAAGTGTGCCAAGACACTGATTCTGATAATGACTGACCAGAAATGTGTCAACGTGACCCCACTCTGCTCTGATTTGATTTTGTACTTAAGCTCGACCCTCTGCAGTGTCCCTCCAACCAGTTTCTAGCCCATCTAAACGGTGTCTTTCTTAGACAGGTTCATTTTGAATAAATGAGCAATTGAATAGAATTCACCACTCATGTGATGCCGACCTCTTGTGTCCTGCATTAAATTTTCAAAATAAGTTGCGGGCCATCATTAAGTACTGTGGGCCACCAAATTATTGGAAGTCTCTGGCCCAATGGCCAGTAGTTTATTTCCATTAAAGTCGACCCCTGACAAAGTTTGAAAGTTAAAAACTGCTTTGTCTAATTGCTGAATCGCTGTTTCTCCCTTCTGCAGCCCCCCCCGTTTGCCTTTCCTCTGTATACTGGTGATGCTGCTGGTGACTAATACCAGCCACTCCCAGAGCCATTCTCTCCCTCCCTGGCTAACTAAGCACTCTTAATTTCTCACCTTGTTATTGAATTATTTTGTCTCCTTACTTCCCGCACCTCCCAATTTCTGAGGCCTTTATTCTGTCGGTGCATATAAGCTGATTTCTCCCTTCTCTCCTTCTCTCTTCAGGATTCCCTGAGGGGGTTCCATCTTATGTGCTAGCGGTCTGGTGCTGAACACAGACAGCCGCTAAGTGCTCCCCAACCTGCCCTCAAGAGCAAGGATCCGGGTACAGTTCAGGAAAGCAGCTCCAGCCCAGCTTGCTAGCCGTGAACTCAGTTGGTGGATGGTGCCTGAATTTGGGTCTACTATAGGCTGATTCTGCAGTCTGTCTCTCCCTGATTGGCTTCAGCTCCTCATCTCTCTGCTGCTTAAATTTCTTTTACAATTTTTTGGTTTTTGTTTTTTGCTGACTTTTCTATTACCAGATTATATTCTCTAGCCACTAGAGGGCTATATCTCTGGTAATAATGCAATTTACTGCATCCACTCCACCATTAGCAGGTTATGCATAGCTGCCTCTAGGGGCTCCTATCCTATCTGGCACATCAAGTACCTGCCGTTGCCTCAGAGGTTGCCAAGAAAGAGGAGCGGTTGGACCACGGTGGGCTCAGGGAGGGTAAGGGTGGTGGAACAGAGGTGCATCCCTCCAGTTGTACCTCTCCACAATTCCTATGCCATTCTGGCAAAGTGTGGTTCCTCTATGGAGGCACCCGATGGAGACCAAGGAGGATGCTGGGAACCTCCACAAAGAAGACCCACAGGAGGATAGCAAGGGACCCCGCAGGGGAAGGAAACAACTCCTGGTGGGGGACTCCATTGCTAGGAAGGTAGAACTGGGGGAGGAAGGGGAGAGGGAGTTAAGGTGCCTGCCTGGCACCATGGCTTGAAGGGACAGGGAGCAAATCCTCAGGATTGCCAGACCAGCTGCACAGGGAAGGGAGCTGGATATCATTGTCCACCTAGGGACAAATGGCCTGGCTAAGAAAGGATTAGAGAAGTGCAGGAAGAGTTTGTGGAATTGGGGAGGGGCCTTAGACAAGTAGCACGCACGGTAACCTTCTCAGAGGTGCTGCCCATCTATGGCGTTGGAGAGACTAGGGTGTTCCGCACCATAGGATTCAATCAGTGGTTGAAAAACTGGGGTGGAGCTCAGGGATTTGGCTTCATTGGGGACTGGGGTCCTCCTGGAGTCATGCAAGCCTATACTGGCATGATGGGCTGCATCTGTCCAGGAGGGGAACCAGGATCCTAGGTGATGGGTTTAAATGCTTCATTGGCAAGCATTTAAACTAGTCAAGGGGGGAGGCACTGGAAAAGAACAGGGAAATCCTAGCCCCCGCAAAAAAAATCATGGTAGTAAGTGCGGTAAACACCAACATAGAGGTGTCGATAGGGAGAAGGGCAGGGGTAAATGGAGAAAGTGACAAAGGCAAGAAGGACAGGGATGGGGCAAAGAGGAGTAAGGCCATTAGAAAATGGAGGGTAATGAGTACCAATGCCCATAGTCTGGGCAACAAGGCCTTGATGGAAGAGGGATGCCTGGATATCGTAGCAGTCACAGAAATATGGTACACAGAGAACCATGACTGGGATGTTAACATACCAGGGTACACAACCTACAGGAGAGACAGGCAGGGGAAAAGAGGGAGAGGAGTAGCTCTCTATGTAAGGAAGGGATAAAAGCAACTGAACAAAAGAGTAAACAGGGAGGAGAGGAGGCACTGTGGGTCACCTTGGAGACTGGAAAGGGCACCACAATCCGCACAGGGGTTGTGTACAGACCCCTATATTAGGGGAAGGGAATGGACAAGGATATGATAGAAGGCATTCTTAGAATGGCAGAGAAAGGGAGATACTGTTGATGGGAGACCTGAATATGCCAGGATGTTAACTGGAGCACATTTGCTGCAGCCACATCCAAGAGCAGGCCATTCTTCATGCCCACAGGTGGCAGGGCCTCAGACAGCTAGTTTCGAACCCACTGTGAGGGAGCAATCTTAGATCATGTACTCTCAAATGGGGCAGGAGAGGATCTCAGATCTAGAAGTGGGTTGCCATCTGGGAACAAGTGACCATCAAACAGTGTGGTTCACGTTAAACTCAGCTATAGAGTCAAGCCTTACAAAAATGAGGGTACTGGACTTCAGGAGGGCTGACTTTGGCAAGATGGGAGAGTGCCTCAGAAAAGCACTAGCAAACAAGTTAGAAGGAGGTGTGGGGTAACAATGGGGAATCATCAAAACTGCCATCACAGAGGCAACAATCCTTTGTGTGAAGCAAGTAAACAAATCAAAATGAAAGAAAAAGCCACTATGGTTCTCAAAAGAGGTGGCTGTGAAAGTCAGGCAGAAAAAGATAGCATTCCAGAAGTATAAGGAAACACAGAAGGAGCAGGACAGAGAGCTGTACCAGTTAAGGCAGAAGGAAGCAGGGAGGGATGTCAGAATAGCAAAGGCCCAAACTGAGGAAAAGATAGCCAACTCAGTTAAGAAGGGGGATAAAACCTTTTATAGGTACATCAGCGAGTGTAGAAAGACAAAGGGAGGGATAGTGAGGCTGAATAGAATGAATGGTGGGTGGGCAGAGGGGGACAGTGAAAAAGCAGGGATACTGAACGAATATTTCTGCTCAGTATTCACAAAAGAGGAGGGGGAAGTGCCTAATCCAATTAACAGAGGCACTCTTGATAGGGGGGTCGATCCCAGTCCTTTCACAGAAGAAAGGGTTCTGCAAGAACTCCTAAAACTGAAGGTGGACAAAGCAATGGGGTCTGATGGAATTCACCCCGAATTCTAAAAGAATTAAGGGGAACTAGTGAAACCGCTGGCTACTCTTTTTAATAAATCATGGGAGGATGGTGTGGTACCCGAGGACTGGATGAAGGCGGATGTGATTCCCCTTCACAAAAGTGAGACCAAGACAGAGGCAGAAGACTACAGATCTGTCGTTTGACCTCTGTGATAGGGGAAGTGATGGAGTCACTTCTGAAGGAAAGAGTAGTTGAGTACCTAGAGGCCAGTGGGGCATAGGACCCAAGGCAGCATGGGTTCACAGTGGGAAGGTCATGTCAGACGAATCTAATAGATTTCTTTGACTGGGTGACCAAAGTAGTAGACCAGGGAGGGGCTGTGGACATGGCCTACCTAGACTTTAGCAAGGCATTTGACAGTCCCACACAAAAGATTAATAGTCAAATTAATCAGGCTGGGAGTGGGTCCCTGGGTGGTAGCCTGGCTAAAACATTGGCTGGACAACAGGACACAGAAGGTCATTGTAAATGGAGTCCACTCTGAAGAAAGAGGGGTTACTAGTGGGTACCGTAGGGTTCAGTATTGGTCCAGTCGCTTTTAATGTCTTCATAAGTGACATTGCAGAGGGACTGAAGGAAAAGTATGCTCTTTGTAGATGACACAAAGATCTGCAACAGGGCTGATACACAAGGTGATGGAAAGGGATGAGACGGGACTTGGCAAGGTTGGAGGAATGGTCAGAAGTATGGTGGCTAGGATTCAATGCAAAGAAGTGCAAATAATGCACCTGGAAACAAGAACCCAGGGGAAGAATACACAATGGGGGAGGTAGTAACAACAACAAAAAAGGAAAGGACCTGGGGTAATCATATCAGATGACCTTAAGGTAAAGCAGTGTGAGAAGGCAGTAGGGAGGGCTGGGGGTATACTGGGATGCATAGGGAGAGGCATCAGCAGCAGAAAACAGGAAGTTGTTATCCCTCTGTACAGACAGTTGGTGAGACCGCATCTGGAGTACTGTGTCCAGTTCTGGAGACCCCATCTCCGCAAGGACATAGACAGGATAGAGGCAGTCCAAAGGAGGGCAACTAAAATGGTGCAGTGTCTGCAAGAGAAGCCGTATGAGAAGAGACTAACAGAGCTTAATATGTATACCCTTGAGGAAAGAAGGGAGAGGGAGGACATGATAGAAACTTTTAAGTACCTCAGTGGAATCAACAAAGTCCAAGAGGGTAGCATCTTTCAGAAAAGAGACGCAAGAACAAGGGGACACAATTTAAATATGGGGGGCGTGTCTAGGGCAATGTGAGGAAGTATTATTTCACAGAGAGGGTAGGGATGCATGGAACAGCCTTCCTGTGGAGGTTGTGGGGTCTAAAACTGTGGGACAATTCAAGAATGCATGGGACAGACATAAGGCAATTCTTGTGGGGGGTAGGAAGAAATAAGCTGTTGATTAACTAGGATCTGCGGCCTATCCTGTAGGTAGGGAAATGGGCAGACTAGATGGGCCAAGCGGTCCTTATCTGCCGTCAAAGTCCATGTTTCTATGTTCTATGTTTCTACCTAAACAGAATGATGCTGACTCATCTGCTCCCTCACCTAGCTGTGCTCACATTGGTCATTTCGCACACTAGCTTGCCAGGAGCCTGCTACCTGTCCCAACCTCCCTGTTACGTGCTCAATAAAATGTACCTTACTCCTGGTACTCTCACCTCCAATCATCTCTCAGCACATAGTAGCTCTATGCCTTATGACTGGTTTAATGCTTACCATCAGGGATGGGTAACATCCACCCATACTTTATCACTCTCCCCTCTATCCCTCTTGCCCACTCTCTAGGAACTCCGAAAACAACTAAGCTGGGACACCAGACAGCGGTGGATGGCAAGACTTACCTACAGACGGTTAAGATTATGCCTGCTCAAACTTATACTTATGTTGTTACTGCTGTCTGGAAATATTCACCTAAATTCTGGCCCCAGCCCACCAAATAAGGCAGCCTCTTTAATGCAGCTGGGGTTACTTACTTTAGCTACTATGAACATCTGCATTCTCCTCCCTAAACTGAATGTTCTTCAAGTCTTTGTTAAGCAACACAATCCAGACATCCTGACAATTGCTGAAACATGGCTCGCACCAAAAATCCCTGACATAGCTATTGCCCTGCCAGGTTACACCATCTTCAGACTGGACAGGATTACCAAGAGAGGAGGGGGATGTGCAGTCTATCTAAAAGTGTCTCTCGTGGGACACCCCCTGCCGGTACCTACTGCTGGTTCAACCACACAAATACTAGCCATCAAAATTCTGCTAGGTGCCCAAAATAAGGCACTTACTGTAATATCACTGTACATTCACCCTAAAGTACAGGGGATGGGTCTCAATTCTGTCATGGACTTTATGAGAAACCAACCCCCTGGCTTGGAGTTAATTCTGATGGGAGATTTTAATATTAATTGGCTTGCACCTGAGAATGGGAGCTTTAGGGACACCATCTCTGCCACAAACGTTTCCCAGCTGGTTAACTCCCCAACTAGATCCAACTACAAAACGGGGACAAGCAGCCTACTGGATTGGGTCCTAACCAGTCATCCTGATCGCATTGCTAACACTACAGTCCTTCCGGACACGCTAAGTGATTATTTCCCGGTCATCTGCACAAGGACAAACAAATTCTGCAAACCTCCACCAAAGACAATCGACTAGCACACAGTCATCTTGAGCCCTTCAAATTCCTCCTAAGACTGCAAGATTGGACTCCCATCGACAATGCAAAGGATGTTAACACGGCACTTGATTATATCATCAACACCTTTAATGCTGCCTGTGACGCCCATGCTCCACTAAAAACGTGGAAAATCAAAGGTCCTTGCAACCCCTGGCTCTCTGCAGACTTATTAGCTCGTATGAAATCTAGGGACCACCCTTGGAATTGGGCTCGAGCCACCAGCACGCAATTAGACATTCAAAAATACAAAAGAGTACAGAATGATTGCACAAGTTCCATCTGCCTTGAAAAAAATAAATAGTATAAAGGAGTACTTACTGACACATGGGGCAATGGTAAAGCTTTCTGGAATAATATCAAAGGTATTACAGGGAAAAAACCCAAAACATCACCCACTTTACTTGACATTGATGAGACTCCACCTCTGGACCCCCTAACTATTGCCAATACCTTTAATAACGCATTCATGGACCTTAGCAGTGGTCTTCCACCTGACTTTTTTGATGCAGATGTCACCTCAGCCAATCCTGTAAACTCTCCCCCAATGATCAGTCACCCGCCATTCTACTTCAAACAAGTCTCGTTGCATGAAGCCAGAACATACATCCGTAAAGCAGTTGGCAAATCTAGACATAGTGGGGACTCCCTTGACCTCAAACTGCTGTCCCTCACCCTTGAGGAAATGTTAGTGCCTTTAACTAGGATTTTTAACCTCTCACTCAGACTGACACAGTTCCCCAATAAATGGAAATCAGCCACGGTTACCCCGGTCTACAATAGTGGAGACAGGACTCTTCACGTGAACTACCAGCCTATCTCCATATTACCACCTCTCTCTAAGGCTCTTGAACACATTGTAGCTGACCAGCTTACTGATTATCTTGACAAAAATATGATCCAATGTGTCCAACAACATGGGTTCAGAAAAGGGCATAGCACCACCTCGGCCCTTATGGAATTCACCAGTTCTAAACACAGCTCCCTGGACCATGGTCAATTAGTTGGTGCTGCCTCCATCGACTTGACAAAAGCATTTCACACGGTCCATCACCCTCTACTACTGGAAAAACTACTTAATGCAAGGCTCTCCTCTGACTCCACTGCCTGGTTTAAAAGTTATTGGGACAACCGTACTCAACAAGTCAAAATTGCCGACGTCCTCGCTGACTCAAGACTTGTTCGCTCTGAGTTTCTCAAGGGTCCATCCTGGTCCCTTTCCTATTTAGTCTCTTCCTAAACAGTCTCCCAAGCTCCTACCCTGAACAAATGTTACTCTACGCAGATGATACTGTAACTTACACAACTCACCCAGAGCCTATACCCCTTGAGAACCAGCTACAACTCGGGTTTGCCTCAGTAGAGAAATGGTTTAGTCATCACAAGTTGGTAAAAAAACTAAGCTTATGCTCTTCAACAGCTCCCATAATGAGCACAGGAAACATCCTCTGACTATCACTAACTACCTTGGTACTGCCCTCAAACAGGTACAATTCTTTAAGTATCTTGGAGTCACCATAGACAGCAACCTATCATATGGGATGCATATAGATAACATTTCTAAAGCTGTAAATATTCGTATTGGTCTACTCTACAGACACAGGCGATCTCTGACCCCTGAAGCCTTAAGGATAGCTGTGTAGAGTTCTATTATTTCTATAATTGGCTATGGATTGATCATCTATGGCTCTGCGACTGATACCGCCCTCTGGCATATCTACACTGTTGATAACACGGCATGTCGTCTCGTCTCAGGAGCCCACCATCTCACCCACACATGTGACCTCTATGTCCTAACTGGTTTGCTACAGCTTAAAAATTGCATCAAATATCAAACTTGCCTGATGGCCAAGAAAATAACCTTAGGCCTTCTTGCCAGCTGGAATACAAGATCTTCTAAGCACCCCTCATAATCCACGCTCACCCGAGGTTCTAATTCTCAGCTCCTACAGGTCCCTCATTGCCAAACCACCCAAGGTCAACGATCATGCGCCTTCAGGGCCCCCCTCTGGATGAATGCTCTCAACAGTGACATCACCTCCGAAACTAAGCTGGGCCCGTTCAAAGTCAAGCTCCGGTCACTACTCTCTACAGCTAGCAGCTGTGACTGTCTTCCTTAACCATGTTTTCCCAAACCTCAACCTTAGCACTCAAACTCTTTTATAGTAACTTAGCACTCTTGCCTCCTACCCTTGCCCCTGCATCCCCCACCCCCTCTCCACCCGTCCTCCCCCTCCTCTTGCCCCACCTCTCCTCACATCTTCCACTCCCACCCCCTCTCTTCTCTTCCCAGCCCACCCTCCCACATCCCTTCCTACACCCTGTGCCCTGTTTGTCTTGACAAAGCCTGCTGGCCGATATCAATGTATTGTGTGCATTTTCCTGTGCCTGAAACTGATTACCATAATGTGTCTCTGTTGTTTTACATTGACTGTCCATTATGATTTTATGTCCATTGTGAATTTTGTACCTCCTAGTTACACTTTATTGTACTTTTACTTTACTGTCCTGTTTAATCTGTTGCCCTTTCTGCTGACGGGGAACCTTTGTAAAAGAGCTCTTAGCTCAAAGTTATATGTAATCCGAGACTTAAATAAATAAATAAAGCATGCTTCAGAAGGTTCAAACACTTGACATTTGCTGCAAGATCTGGTCAGAGTTCATTTATATACTATATTTCAGGTTAAGCGACCCCAATTCATTGGTTCACAATCAAGCTTGATTATATCTCCATATACTGTTTCTGGGGTTCCAGGTAGCCTCCCTGATGATACTCCTAGGCAATCATGAATGAGCTGTCTCTCTTGCTACCTCCTTCTGAAACAAATGTTAACCCTGTCTCATCCCCTGCATTCCTCATTCCTTACTCTTGATTTTATGACACTATGTCCTTTCATGATGTCCACTGTGTGCTTCACGGATGGCCTCTCCATGACCATCAGAACATGACTCTGCCAGGGATTCCCTAGATCCCCTACCCCTTCAGCTGTTGTGTAGTTTCTTAAACCCTCTCACCAGTCTTGTCCTTTAAGGTCTAATAGCAGATCCTTGTTGGTAGTTACCTACAGTGAACAGCAGTATGGGGGAGGGCTTTGCTGCCTTGGCCCCTAAACTCTGGAATTAAGTCCCACTGCTGGTCCATAACTCTCTCTCCCACTACCTTTTTAGAAAATCCCACTGGGGTCATCTACTGACAAATTTAGCCTGTAACTGCACCAGACCTATCCCTCATTCTTCACTTGTTTACATTTTGACGCTGTAGTTAATTTGCATTTGTCATAATATGTCAGCTGCAGCAACTTCTTCATTCCACTTGCAATGTCCTTATGTTGCACTTTTCTGTATAAGAGTATTACTGTGCAAGTACTTCTTTTTTTTTTTTCATACAGGTTTTTATCCTCCGGAGCCATGGCAGGCAGCTTCAGCCCTCCTGACGGAGGGACTCTGTCTCCGGTCCCGCCACTCCCGTACTCACTGATCCTCAGTAGTTCCCCTGTGGATTGTCCCCCGTGGCAGGGCCAGGAAAGAGGTTGCTGGCTCCCCCTCCAGACCCAATCCAGAATCCGGGGATGGCCCCCGGGAGTGGCGCGGATCATCAAGCCTGTCAGGCCTATTTTCCATTCCCGCCCCGACATGTGGATGGAAGTCAGATCGAGCCTCTGACCTGTACTGCCCTCCAGCCACCACCAGAGGGCAGTCAACAGGTGGGATGGCTAACCCCCTCCCAAGAGAGGAGAGCAGTCCTCTGGATGCTCTATCTTCTCTCACTGCTGCTGACCTCCAGCGGCCTGGGCTCATTCCCGAACACAGGTTGCCAGCGTGGCACGAGGTGTAGCGACCAGCCCCTCAAACTCCAGTGCCACTGGGCTGGCCTGTGTATGTACTTCTAACTGAGTACTGAAACTGGGCTGACTGTGCAGCCTGTTTGTTTAGTGTAACCTTGTTGTATATGTGATTGTTTTATTGCTACTGGATAGATGCCTTTTCTGGCTCTTCTGGTTATTGTACAACTATTTCTTTGGTAGTAGGCTAGGCTTTCCCTTTTATATGATCTGATCCTTTTTATTATATCTTGTTTTTCTGCTGTAATCTCCCAGTCATACCTAAAAATAGGTAAGTAATTATCTAGTGTGCTTACCTGGTTAACAAAAACTATATAAATGAGTTCTTGCTCTGATTTCTCTCTAGCGTTCATCTAGCTTGAAGGAGGGGCTCTGCTTCACTGGGGAGTTCTTTTAAACATGTTCAGCTGGTTGACAGGGCATCCCACTAAGTGTGAGCTTCTCTGGTTACAGAGGTACAGTTGGGGGCTGGCGCTTCCCTGGCCAGCATCGCACAGACCTTCTGACAGCCCGATCCCAGTAGGAACCCTCTAGATTTCATCCTGCACACAGCTGTGTTTGCCACCCGTAAACCCCTTGGACCTGTTGGCTCAGATCCCTTCACTGGTGGAGACAGAGAGGCTGCCCTGCAAGGGATTTCCTCTTATCTTTTGCCTGGATATACTTCTCCTACTTTCTCTTGCTGCTTTCAAACTTAGTACTACCTCTTGCCCACTGACTTCAGGTGCAGTGACTGAGTATAGACCAGTCTCCAGGATTGAACCCCTACCAGGCTGTCCCTCAATGTCTTCAAGGGAACCTGCCACAGGCACAAAAGCAAACAGTGGAGCTTCCTTATACAGATATCCCCTGGGATTCGTTCACCCATGCTGTGGTCCCATTATTACTTCTCCACTATGGGCAACATCTTAGTTGTGACCCACAAATCCCAGCAGCTTGGGATCTGCCCCCAGTGTCCTTCCCTTGTAGCCACCAGGGACCAACTCACTGCTCCCATGATGCCTTCAAAGCCTTGAGGTTTCTAGGACCTCAGCCACTCCCAGCACTCCTTTGAGTGGCTGATACCCAGCTCCTGCCATGTGTTCAAGTTGGAGCCTTCCCTCTCAATGCCTGTCATACCGCTTGCCAGTTTGCGATAGTCAGCTGCTACCCAGTGTGAGATCTGGGAACTACCTCTCTCTGTTGTTGTGAAGCAAGGGGTAGGGAGGACATTAGCCAATACCCACCCTCCTGGGCACTTAGGAGGGCATCCAGGCACCACTAGCCCCTACTGTTATGCCTGCTGCTCCCCTGCCTAGAACCTTTGCCAAGGATAGACCAGCTGGTTTTACGCCCATGCCTGGGGTCACCAGTTAGGCCAGGGCATGTTGATGTAACCCCTGGGTGGCACTATCCCCAGTGTTACACCCCTGCCTACTACCCTGGACAATAGGCTAAGGGGTTTGGGTTCGCTAACAGATAACAATTTTAAACAATGCGCAGTGCCTCCACTCAGAGTGTGCTTTACGTAGGCTAGCTGTTACAGATATAACCCCCTGAGATGTTATACCACCCACAATTGCCATTTACCTTACCCAAACATGCCCCAATAGATATTTCCCCACATTTCAACATTTCATATTTAAAGACTCTCTCTAATAAGATGCTCACACACAGAATTTCAAAAACAGTAACAAACGATTTATTTAGGGGGCAGAGGAGTTAGGAACAGGGAAGTGGGATAGAGGTTATGTGATTAGCTAGTTACATACGTACACAGATTTTGATTTGGTTTTGCTGCTGAACCCTCCAACTGGGTGGCTACATTATTAATAGAAAAGGCAATCAAATATTCCAATCGACATTAATACCCAGAGCCCTGGCTATCTAACAGCTGACTAAAATCAGGTGTTACGTTAACAATCATATTTTTACCCACACTGGTACCAGTTCCAGATACAGCTGCAACCCTGCAATCTCATACCATACGCTGGGTGCCCAGATACCAAGTCCTGGATGTTGCAGGCCTGGTGGATGTTGTAGCTGGTTGAGTTTGCTGGCTTTTGATTTGCAGGAAGGGGGCAAACGTGGAAAAGCATTATTTCAACACTGGTTGTTGATCCTAATAAGAAGAAGTAGGCAGGGTTTGCCCTGCATTTTCACAGAAGTAGCAGGATTGGGCCTGCTGGTCACAGAAAGACAGGGATTGCCCTGCATATTACAGAAGCTGAATCCTCCAGGACAAGCTACTTGGCTAGATCTTGGATTTCATATCCTGAACATTCAGCACAATACAACTTGAAGTCAAATCCAGCATAATTAGAAGGTGATACTTTTATCAAGCAGGTGTAGGAGATAGTGTTCAGAGGAAGGGGACTTTCCGCCGACCAGGGAATCCTAACAGGAGGACTAACTTTTCTCCCACCCCGTTCCCTCCTCCCCTTAAATGCTCACAAGCCCCTCCAGTGGCTTTTGCAGATCCTATCATATGGAGTTATCACGGACAGCTCTCCTCTGGTTCGTTTTGCTCCTTTCCCCACGTGAACTCCGCCTACACTTGGGCTACCTGACTATTTCAGTCTGAATTGCTGCACTGTTGGGGCAACTGGGAGGTTGTTAGTTTAGTTAGCTGCTTCTGTGTTAGTGAATGACCCCCCTTTCTGTTCTTAGTAATCTGCCCCGATATAGCTGGGTGGGCTATTGAAACATCCAACATCTCCCCAGTTCTCATACTTAACCTGTTGTAATTCATAGTTGCTAGTTATCTTGTGATGTGAAATTAGTTCCAGTGTGATATTCTCAGAGTCTGGATTTGGTTTTGAATCTAACATTGTTCTTACCCTGTGCTAGATGTGCTTGAGTCTATTCTCCTGGGTGTTACCTATGTATTAATGTCAGTCTGCATTTAATCCCTGCTTGTGACAACTGGTACTATCTGCCTGTCTAGTTTGACTGAGCATTTCTAGCTGGACAATGCCCTGGTTCTCTAGCCATTCGTGCTGCCTACACTTGCTATCCACACTCTTTTGCCCTAGGGTGGTTACTAGCCCACAATTAACCTCTCCAGCCCTTGTCCTGGGTAGCTCTCGGGTCTGTACTCTCGTCATGTTGGCCCCCAAACTCCCCAGAGAGGCTGCTAAGCCCTTCCCTGGTAGTAGTGTCCTCTTCCTTGGTCTGGCCACCTCCCTTTGCTTCCCCTTACTTTGCTTGGATTGCTCCCCTTCCTTGAGAGGCACCAGGGGTATTTCTGATCAGCATGGGGAACATGATTTCACCTTCTCCAACCTTATAGCCTTTGCCAATCAGCACCTCTAGCCTGCTTTCTGCCTTGACCTCAGGTGTGTTCTGTACCCTTCTACGGTAAATGAAAATCAAATCAAATCAAAATTTATTTATAATGCACTTTTCTACATATCAAAGCATGTTTACATATCAAAATAACATCAAACATAATAAATAACAGCATAAAAACAATAAAAGCAGCAGTAGACCTATTCAAACGCTAATTCAAACAGATAACTTTTCAGAGACATCTTAAATGACTCTGTGGACAGACACTCTCTAATTTGACGAGGTAGAGAATTCTACAGGCTTGGGGCCATAAAGAAAAAGCTCTGGCCCCAGATGACTGAAGACAAACCTTGAATCTCTAGCAATCCCTCATCAGCCAGAAGCGGAGTGGGGCGGGGTGAGTAAGGTCAAGGAGACCTTGCAAGTAGCCCGGTCACTGACCGTGGAGGGTCTTATAGGTCAGCAATGTGACCTTGAAAGTGATTCTCCACAGCACCGGCAGCCAGTGCAGTTCACGCAGCACAGGTGTGATGTGACAAATTCTTGGTAACCCTTTCAACAACCTGGCTGCAGCATTCTGCACCAGCTGCAGGTAATGGAGATCCACTCCCAGCAACCCTAGATACAGAGCATTACAGTAATCAAGACGCAAGGAAACAAAGGCGTGGACCAGCACAGGAAGGTCATCTTATGGAACAAGGTGTTTTATCCAAGCGATATTCTCAGATGGTAAAGGAAGACTTGACAGCAGCCGACACCTGTGCCTTCAGTGTCAGCTCGATGTCAAGAATTATGCCCAGATTCTGCACCTGTTCAGAAGGTCTCAACTGGTTACCACCTAGTACAAGGTCAGAGGGAGACCCAGGAGTCAGCTTCTCTACACGATGACCTGGGTCCACAAGCACCTCACCCATAAGCCCTTGGCTCGTGGCATGTGCCCTCCCCTAAGGCATCTCCTCTGGCTACTGTTGGTGCTACTAGTCCTGGTGGGTGACATTGAGCCTAACCCAGGTCCCCCCTATCAAGTGTCTTCCCTTCCGGCCGGCTGGTTGTCAGGCAAAGGGCTAAGAATTGCTCATCTCAACATACGCAGCCTCCTGCCCAATCTGGCTGAGCTTGCTGCATGGATCTCTCATTACAAGCCTGACATCCTCGGCATCACCGAGATGTGGCAGAAACCCTCTACCCCTGACTCTGCCTGCATGCTTCCTGGCCTTGAACTCTTTAGGCTTGATTGGCCAGGGAGGAAGCGGGGGGGGTAGTATCTTGAGCTACTTTAGGAGCCACCTAAATCTGTCTGTCGTGGCTCACCAACAGACCCCACTGCCCCCTAGTGAGCTGCTTCATACTGGTCTTTTGCTTGGGAATGCCAAAAAGCTGCATATCATTTGTTCATACAATCCTCCCAAGGGTGGAGTGCTTGGTTTATCCTCCCTCCTTGAAGTTGTGGGTGCTAATACTGGGGACAATGAGCTACTCAGAATGGGTGATCTCAACCTAAATTGGCTCAGAGGTAATGCCAAGGCACATGAACTCCTGCTTGCAGGCCTCTCCTTGTCACAACTCATCCAAGACCCTACCAGGTGGTCCACCACTGGTGGGAGTAGCTCCTTCCTCGACTGGGTGCTATCTAATAGACCAGAGAGGATTTCCTCCTCAGGTACCCTTTCTGACTCCATCTCAGATCACACCCCAGTGTACTGCGTATGGAGGGTCTCCTCCCAGAAAATTCCCCACAAAGTTATCTAAGTTAGGGATTTTTCAAAGTTTGGCCTTGGTTCCTTTCATGAGGACCTGAGGCTCACTGACTGGTCCTTGGCGTTGAGTGCTTCTGACTGTCCCACTACTGCTAGTTACTTTGCCAGGACCTTTTTGGCACTGCAGGACAAGCATGCACCCCTCATTAGGAGGAGGGTAATGGGGTCTGCTACTAAGTGGCTTCCTGGGGGCCTTCTCACCCTCATGCGGACCAGGGACAAATGTTGGGCTAACTTCAAAGCCACTTTGGATCAGACAATATTTCAACAGTACAGGAGGCTCAGGAATGAATGTAAAAGAGCAATCAGGGCTGCCAAGAGTGATTACTGTAAAACTGCATTACTAAAATTAGCTAAGGATCCTAGGAACTTCTGGAGGAACGTCAAAAACATAGTTAGCGGTTCCTCCAACTGTGGGGTCTCTGACATGCTCATTGACGGGTCACATTGTAACAATCCCCTGACTATTGTGAATTGGATTTAACTCTCACTTTACTATATGTCCGCTTTCCCCTCCCTATTCTCCTCTGGCGGGAGTGATAGTCAACTCCTGTCTCCTTCGCCACAGGTGCCTCCACCTCCCGTCCATTGTTCTACTTTAGAGCAGTGACAGCACTGGAGACACAGAGACTTCTCTCTGGTCTCTCCCCCCCTATGCTAGTGCTGGCCACGATAGCCTAGAACCTAGGCTCCTCCAATTAGGTGCCTCATATATTGCCCTCCTGTGGCGCATATTTTCAATATGTCTCTCACCCTTGGAGTCATCCCAGACCTCTAGAAGGTGGCCAGGATTGTCCCAGTCCTTAAACAATGTAACCCTAAAATCATTGACAATTATCGGCCCATAGCCATTCTCTCGGCTCTCGGTAAACTCCTGGAGAAAGTTGTTGCCGAGTAACTTATGGAGTACATTCAGGCCCATGAGCTGTTGTCTCCTGAGCAGCACGGATTTTGGAAAGGGCACAGTATGTCCTCAGCACTTGTTACTGTCTCCTCCGGGATCAGGGCAGCTATGAATCAGGGGAAGCTCTCTGGTGCCATTTTCATTGACCTGTCTAAGGCCTTTAGCCTAGTCGATCATGCCTTACTCATCTCTTGGCTCTGATCCCTCGGCCTGTCCCCCCTGTCCTAAGTTGGTTTTCCAGCTATCTTCATGGAAGAAACCAATTAACCAAATTCAGCAAGGCCCTCTCTGATACCTTCCCTGTGGCCTCGGGTGTCCCTCAGGGATCAGTCCTGGGGCCTCTCCTCTTTTCCATCTTTGTTAGTAACCTTCCCTCCATCTCTACCCATTGTAACTCCGTTCTATGTGCTGATGACCTGATCATCCTCACCCATTCCCGTGATATCGGGATCATCAACCACCAGCTGAATGTGGATTTTACGAATATCCAGTCCTCAATTATGGCAAATAGGCTTGTCCTCAATCTTAAAAAAACCCAGGCCATGCTCTTTGGGTCCCCGGCCAAGATTAAGTCCTCCCCTGACCCACCTGTGCATCACTGGTATAGATGTCTCTCCTCTTATGACAACTGACTCCATTAAATACTTGGGGTGTGACACTTGACCCCCAGCTGGACCTTGGTCACCACATCCAAAATGCATGCAGGGCTGTCAACTGTAAGCTCGGTCTAGCCTATAGGGCAAAGAACAACCTTACATCTTCTGCCTGCAGGGTGCTGGCCAGAGGTGTATTTCTTCCGACTCCTGTTATGGGCTTATTATGTATACACATACTTCTAAAGCTCACCTTGCAAGGTGAAATGTTGCCTATAACAATATTTGTCATTTTGCACTTGCTGCTCCCCGTCTTACCCACCACTGTGACCTGTACACTATGCTCGACTTGCTCTCTCCTTCCAATCATAGGAGCTTTGTCCTGGGTAGCTTCACAGGCAAGGTGCTCAGAACTGGCACCCCCCAAGGACTGGCTGAGCTCCTCACACCTGCTGCCTCTTCCTACTCCCTACGGTTTTTGGGCTCTGCTGCTCTCAAAATCCCTGCCACTCATATACAAATGGGTGATAGGGGTTTTGCTGTATGTGCTCCCAGAATTTGGAATTCCTTTCCCCCCAGGTCTGCTCCTCACCCTCTCACTCATGCCTCTGGAGCTCCCTCTGGACTCACCTGAAGCTTTCCTCTGCATGTGGGTGTCCTAAACTGCCATAATCCAGTCATGGTTCCTGCATTGGGCTACTATGTCCCTGCATGTCTGGTGGCCCCTGCGTGGGCCCTGAGGGTGATTTTCATTTGCTTAGGTCCAGTTTGTATCATATTGTACATACTCTATGCTCTAGGTGGAGTTTGTCAGATGCACTGTTCGGTGGTCCTTGTTTGTATAGAAATGTACTTGCTCCTGGGTGACAATTTGTTGATGCACCATTCTTCTCCTTATGTGATCCAATGTATGCTCTTTCCTACTCAGCTGTGTTATATTCTTTACTGATTATGTAATGAGTTGCCACCTGGTTCTATCTGGTGTTGTGCTATGTTCTATTGTATCTTATTGTTTTTGCATTTATACCCTCCCGGGTCGTACCTGAAAATAGGTAATTGTCTTGTCTAGTATGCTTACCTGGTCAACAAAAGCTAATAAATAAATAAATATTCATTAGAATGAAGTCACATCCAGTACATTTAAATATCAAACAAAGCATCCTTAGCAAAGTCTCATCCAGCACATCTAGATATTTAACACTTTTGTCAAGCATTCTCTGATGAAATCCAGCAAAGACAGTAATAGGTTAATTCCAGCATAAATCAGACACAATGAGCTCTAGGGCCTCCTACCCATTGAAGCGACAATCACAACTTTGGCTGGCAACTCCATGAGGGCAGAACTAACCCATAGGGCACCGTCGAATATCAGCACATTTATATGATTCACTACAGCACATCTTAATGCACCTGCAATGGGCCATTTGAGCAGTAGGCAAACATGCATTCGAACAATCTTCAAAACACAGTTTCATGGGGCTTGGCAGCCCAGACTGATAAGATCTAATGTCCCTCACACTTTGCAGATAAACATCTAATAAATTTGGGCTTGAGGCCCCAAGATTACTCATAAACTTCTCCCTTGCACCTTGGGAGGGGTACAAGGGTACTCACACAGGTCCTCCACGGGTCGTATCCATCATAGAAGGTGTCCTGGTGTCTTCAGTCATCTGGCATAACTGAGGCTAGGTGGTAGCTGGTCTTCTGTCCATATCTTTCCCCAACGTGGGAGGGAGGTCTAGCACCTGGAGGACAATTCTGGTAACCTCCAGACTAGCAGATGAAGCACAACTGAAATTACTTTAAAATGAAATAACAACACCCCTTCCAGCCTGGAGGGGCTTAACTAACATGCCTAGGCCTGGAAGCATGGCAGGGGCCTGAGCCTCCACCCCTGTGGGGGCTCCCGGCAGGCTGGAGCTTGTTCTCCTCTGTCTCAACCCGGCAAAATCTGGCAAAATGCTGGCAGACACTGTCTCTTATAGGGCTGTTTTACAATTGCTGATTGGCTGAGATGGTGGGGTGATGGACCTCCGCATGGCCATAAGACCTGTCAATCATAATACTTGAGGCAGAGTTGGTCTGGAGAATTGGTGCCTAAAATGATGTCTCAAAAAGTCCCCATGAGCACCTGGTGTTTACCCATGAGGTGTAGTGAATGTCCCACAAGTCCTGGCTTTGTTCTCCTAACTTTCCAATTGGCTGCGGCTGCTTGCAATGGCTGCTTAACTCACTGTCCCTTATGCAGAATAGATACAGTCCTGAATAAAAATTCTGCTGCAGCCAGGAAGAAATAATTATTTGCCCCAATGACCCACAGTTCTGTAGCCCAGATGGTATTCTTGCTGTCGCTGCACAGATGAAATGTGTGGCTCTACTCATTCTCCTGTCGCTACTGCATATTTTTAAACTCCCCCTGCAGCAGCTGACAAGCTGACACACAAGAGTCCCAAAAATCTGGATTTGCCAGGAAAAAGCATTTATTTTAATTTAAACACTTTCCCACCACATGCACAGTAGATTTCCAATATACAGCAACAATTATATTTAAAATAAAAGTACTTTTCTTTTTTGGCCGAAGCCGAGAGTAGCTACCCTGGAGGCAGCCAGACACAGTTTATGCATTATTCAGCTGACTGGGGCCCGGCTCAGGCATATTTAAAGGAGCCCCAGTCAAAGCAAGCGGCCCCTCAGCAGGCTGTCCAAGGTCACTGGGTCCCAGTTATGTGGAAGGGATCCTGGGACTGATGGCACAGTCCCCGAGGCAACCGCAAAATGAAGCGGTTCAACTTCAAAGGCGCTTTTTGTGCCTATGCACTTCCCACTGACCTGAAGGCAGCACTTCTACAGCGGGAGATTGCAATTGCCATTTGGAGCCCCGAGAGGCTGGAATTTGCATTCGGGCTGCAGCTGGGGCACAGGGAACAGGAAACAAGACCTGGGGGCACAGAACAAAATGGTGGCAGGATCAGGAGAAGCCCGGGAGAGACAGCAGGAAGGAGACAGAAAATGGCAGGGCTAAAGTGGCAGGTAAGCCCATGCAGGCATTTTAGGAACCCCCATTGGCTGGGGGGTTACACTCTCCTATGGCAACAGACCTTGGTGTCTGCACCAAGGGTGTGCCAAGCCTGGCACACAAGACTACCATCAAACAGTACACAAACATTTAGAAAACACTTTGTCTCATCTGGGGTGTATGGCTTCCTAGTCGACATCGGTTAGCAAAACATCCTGATCTAGAAAATTGCATCCTATTCTAGATAAGCAAAACATGTTCCTTTAATCACTGTGAGCATTAGAAGATGTTACATTATACAGGGGCCCTTAATGACAGATTTTCAGCTGCAAAAACATTTAAGGTGCAATGCCACATTTGGCCACTAGGGGGCACGCACTTACTCCACTAACATTCACTGAGCCAGCAGTGAACAGGCTTACAGCAGTTCTGGCACCAAAATACATCTCTGGAAGCTAGGCTTTGGCAGCCATTTTAAGGGTCCCAATACATACAAAATGGGGAGAGGGGGTTGCACGCTGGTTTGGCGCGTGACGTACAATCCCAGCGGTGCCTCCATTATGTAACCCCTGGATGGTGCTATCCCCAGTGTTACACCCCGGTCTACTATCCTGGACAATAGGCTAAGGGGTTTGGGTTCGCTAACCGATAACAATTTTAAACAATGCGCAGTGCCTCCACTCAGAGTGTGCTTTACGTGGGCTAGCTGTTACACATATAACCCCCTGAGATGTTATACCATCCAGAATTACCATTTACGTTACCCAGGCATGCCCCAATAGATATTTCCTCACATTTCAAGACAGTAATAGGTTAATTCCAGCATAAATCAGACACAATGAGCTCTAGGGCCTCCTACCCCATGAAACGACAAATGCAACTTTGGCTGGCAACTCCACGAGGGCAAAACTAACCCATAGGGCACCGATGAATATCAGTACATTTATATGATTCACTACAACACATCTTAATGCACCTGCAATGGGCCATTTGGGCAGTAGGCAAACATGCATTCAAACAATCTTCAAAATGCAGTCTCATAGGGCTTGTCGGCCCAGACTGATAAGATCTAATGTCTCTCACACTTCGCAGATAAACATCTAATAGATTTGGGCTTGAGGCCCCAAGATTACTCATAAACTTTTCCCCTTGCACCCGGGGTACAATGGTACTCACACAGGTCCTCCACAGGTCATATCTGTCATAGAAGGTGCCCTGGTGTCTTCAGTCATCTGGCATAAATGAGGCTAGGTGGTAGCTGATCTTCTGTCCACATCTTTCTCCAACGTGGGAGGGAGGGCTAGCACCTGGAGGACAATTCTGGCAACCTCCAGACTAGCAGATGAAGCACAACTGAAATTACTTTAACTTTAAAATAAAATAACACCCTCTCCAGGCTGGAGGGTCTTAACTAACATGCCCAGGCCCAGAAGAATGGCAGGGGCCTGAGCCCCCACCCCTGTAGGGGTTTTCTGCTGTCTTTTTTTTTTTTTTTTAAAGTTTATTTTTATACAGGGAGAGATGGTTTATTACATCATTGGGTCAAGACCCTTTTTCAAGATGTACCAGTTTTCTTCATTTAAAAAACACTTAAGTTACACTCTAAACATTTATGTTACATTCTTATTTCATACTTACCTACAGACATGTTACACAACTTCACTAAACAGGCATGATTAATATTAGTCTACATTTCGGAAAAGACATCACATTACCTCTGTCTCAGTCCAGAAAAATCTGGCAAAATGCTGGCAGACACTGTCTCTTATAGCAGCTGACAGGCTGACACACAAGAGTCCCAAAAGTCTGGATTTGCCAGGCAAAAGCATTTATTTTAATTTAAACAGTTTCCCCCCACATGCACAGTAGATTTCCAATATGCAGCAACAATTATATTTAAAATAAAAAGTACACCGGCCCGGTGGCACTGAGGATTGAAGCGCTGGATGCCACACCTTGTGCCACACTGGCAACCCGGGTTCAGGAACGAGCTTCGGTCATCAGGGGTCAGTGAGGAGAAGATAAAGCATCTGTAGGACTGCTCCCCTCTTCTGGGGAGGGGTAAGGGACTGTTCCACACATGTAGCAACACCCAGCAATGGCTGGTGTTCTACAGCTGCAGGGACTCAGCAAGTGGGTTACAACGTTGGGGCGACGCCTCTGGATGTGCGGGTGCGCTGCAGTAATGGGCTGGAGCACTGCACAGCCCTCATTCGGTGAAATAACGTAGAAAATCCCTCGCCCTCTAGTAGGTGAAGGCGGGGCCAGTAGCATCGTCCCCACGTCTACTGCTGGGCATAAGGACACTCAATCCGGATTCCTCTCCAGCGTTAGGCTGCCCCACCAATTCTCTAGATAGAAGGTGGCGGTCCTTACCCGGAGGACACAGACCCGGGGGGGGGGCTCGGGTATGCCGTGCAGGTGATGGGGGATAGCCCTGACCGGAATCGAGTGAGCCGCACTTCAGGCAGAACAGGAGAAGCCGATGTCTGAGAGCCCACGCTGGAGAGATTCTGGAGGTAAGAGAGTGAAGAAATAGAGTTAACAAAAAAATTAAAAAATAAAAGTACTTTTCTTTTCGGCCGAAGCCGAGAATAGCTACCCTGGGGGCAGTCAGACACAGTTTATGCATTATTCAGCTGACTGGGGCCCGGCTCAGGCATATTTAAATGAGCCCCAGTCAAAGCAAGCGGCCCCTCAGCAGGCTGTCCATGGTCACTGGGTCCCAATTAGGTGGAAGAGAACCCGAGACCGACGACACAGTCACCGAGGCGACCGCAAAGTGAAGCGCTTCAACTTCAAAGGCACTTTTTGCACCTGTGCGATTCCCACTGCCCTGGAGGCAGCACTTTTACAGCAGGAGATCGTGATCAGCGTTTGGAGCCCCAAGAGGCTGGATTTTGCATTCGGGCTGCAGCTGGGGCACAGGGAACAGGAAACAAGACCTGGGGGCACAGAAAAAAATGGTGGCAGGATCAGGAGAAGCCCGGGAGAGACAGCAGGAAGGA
This sequence comes from Neoceratodus forsteri, assembly GCA_016271365.2. Classification (NCBI taxonomy): domain Eukaryota; kingdom Metazoa; phylum Chordata; order Ceratodontiformes; family Ceratodontidae; genus Neoceratodus; species Neoceratodus forsteri. The sequence continues at coordinate 69,745,809 of CM057459.1, forward strand.
GACAGAGAATGGCAGGGCTAAAGTGGCAGGTAAGCCTAAGCAGGCATTTTAGGAACCCCCACTGGCAGAAGGGTTACACTGATAATTGAAGTTCCCTCCAGTTTGCCCCCTTTAGCTTATTGCAGTGGTCAGCTTCTGTGAGGAGGCTGTCACATCATGAACCAGTTGAACATTTACTTAAAACCATAAATGCAAACTGTGCAGAAAACACAACAAAACCAGTCCACCAATCTGACTGTATGGTACTGAAAGAAAACTAATGAAAGGAAAAGAAACAGGAACAGAAGTGGAAAACTAAGTGGAGAGTAGCATAGGAGTTACTTAGATAGTTGACGACACTGGCTGCAGTTCCAAGTTTGGATGCACTGCAGTGAAAAAAAAAAAGTAAAGAACTCCCTTAAAAACATGGAAACAATCAGAACACAAAGGCACTAAGTAGTAAAACATTTTTTCGGAAGCACAGCACAGCACAGCATCAGTCCTTAAGTACATACTGTAGCTATTTGTATTTTACTATTCAGTGCAGCCAGTTCCTGCTCCAGGCAGAGTTCAATGAAAGTGTGTTCACTGCCCAATGTGTAAATAGTGGCACACAGCGGTTACATGTCTGTATGACCAAATTCTATACGATTGTAGGAAGTGAGTGCAGTATGTGGTCTGGAGAGGCTCACTGTGTGTGCACCCCCCCCCCCCCGCTGCGCACACTGACCCATGGAACCAGTAGCTGTTCTGCAGACTTTTATGCACAAGAGTCATAACAAATAAACAGGCACTGCCCTCATTTGTTTCGGGCCATAAAATTCCATCATCTCTCACCCACCAGTGCTTTTCAATGGCACAGCTCACCACTTACTTCCTCATTTTTATCATATTATGAATTGGTTTGCAAAGTAGACCTGACGTAAAAATAATGTATTCACCAGTAAATAATAATAACTGAAACATTATGTTTCACTTTAGGTAGTTAAAAGTGTGCCTCGAGGTTCAGTGCTTGGCTTCCAACTTTTCTCTGTATATCTGAAAGATATGAGATGATGCATCAGAGGTGTGCATTATCAATGGAATGCCAGCAATATGGTGCTCTACACCTCTGGAACTACCCTCTCTGAAATTCAGAATCTTCTTATAAAGGGGTTCAGCAAGTTGCATTTCTACTTTTAGGACTCAAAGCTAGTTTTAAATGTGGGCCAGGCAAAGGCCAGGTGTTTTGCTTTGCAGCCCCCACCCCAACTGAAGAGTTACTGGTTACCACATCTATAGGTATTCCTGTATTTTACAGGAAATGGATCCTTCTACAGAAAAATTGTTCCCCTAGACTTGCATTGGTTATATGGGAAAATGGAGCAATTCATTTTCTGTAGGAAAAATGTAATCTACAGGAAAACCCAAGAAAATTGCTCTGAGATACAGGGAAAATGCCACATTGATCTGGGAGGATCTCAGACCAATTAATGATCTCTAATGCTGATGGGGCAGTTCTAGAGGTTGTCAGTGACTGTAAATAAGACTAGGCTTCTGGGTGGTCATACTTCTCACAGGAAGTACTCGTGCTGACAAGCTTGTCAAGAGTTTGTGTCCAAACACTGGCTTGTTGTTTAAAGTAAAACTCTGTTGCCCAAAGACTGTAGGCAAAATATATTTCAATCTATGATATTCTCTTCATTCAATTATGCTAATTTACTGTGGTCAGTGCCTACTGGAGAGGTCTGGCCAAACTCAATGTGTTATATATAATCAGCTGGCCATGGAGTGCCTGGACTGCCCATATCATCACCACTGATAAGTACATTATATAGTGGGTTAAACTGTCTGTCTCTGGAGGAAAGGCATATACTACATTATATCCTTTTTTGAAATGCTTAAAGGACAAGATGCCACCGTACTTCTCTTCAAGACTGATTAGAAAGACCTGTACAAGAGAATTTTGCTCTAACAGCACAGCTGAGTGGATGGCTCCCCTTGTAAATACTTTTGATGGTCATTTGCCTTTAAGGTAAACCAGGGCAGACTGGCTGGCCTGTCAACACAGCCGTAGGGCTTCTGCGTGTGAGGCTGGCCACTGGGGTTTGGAAGCGAGCCCTGGTCATCGGAGGGAGGGGGCTCAGTTGAGCAAGAAGAAGGACTGAGTATCCCTGGGGATGCTCTCCTCCTCCGGGGAGGGAGTGTTCCATTCTCCAACACAACACTGCTACCTAGGTGATTATAGGTGGAAGTGTAGCTGGAGGACTGCTACTAGAGTGAGGGATGTCGCTGATGTCTGCACAATAACATGCACAATGTGCATGTGTCATGATGTCCATGCACACCCAGGCCCAGCTCTCAAGCGTTGCACAACTACCTGATGAACTTTAATGTTACGGGGCCAATCCCTTCACCCCATCCTTGCCGGGGGGGGGTTGAAGCCAAGGTTACATGGACATAGGTGGTGGCCATGTCTGGGTGAGGTAGGGGGCGGAATCAGTTTGGAACTCTTGAGGGAGATGCAGTACTTGGAGTACTGGTGATGGGGGAGCATAACACAGAAAGTAAAAGCAAAAAAAGGGGCAGATTAGATGGACCAATGGATTTTTTCTGCCAACATTTTCTATGTTTTTAGGCTTCTTTAGCTACAGGTGTCCAGCAACAGGAATTTAGTACCATGAATCCACATAAAGGTACCTGTCCCCTGTCTTCCATTCAAAAGGTTAATGATTTGTTTTATGAAGAAGTACCTTGTCCAAGACAATGCTGTGATCATCAGATGGCTTAACATAATTGACAGCTACACGTTCACATGTCCATACATCTACCGAAGATGACTTCCCATTATTGGCTGTTCTTGCTGTCCTTGACATCAAATGTTATTTATTATCCTGTGCAGTATGTATATACTATGCATTGTCTGAGTTTCACTTGTGACAGGGTTGAAAAAGGGCCTGTCTCATTTGTTATGCATAAAGAATTAAATGCAAGGATCTGTTCTATCATCTCCTTTTTTGTCTCTTGATTGTCTGGTTGTGCAACCAAATGTTCTTACGAGACCTAGGAACTGATCACCCCCCATGGTCTTGCGATTCTCCACCTCTCACTATCTCTCTACCCTCAACTGCTGTTTCTGTATTTTCCTTCTCTCTCTCTGTCTCTCTCTCTCTCTCTACATATCTGCGGTTGTAAAATATATGTGAATCTTTATGTGATACTGGGATCCCTTGGTGTGAAAATGTATAGTTATACTGTTCAAAGTATCACAAAAAGCAATTTGGATCTCAAGGGGTTAACCTGAGATACTGGTTTGCAAAATCTTTGCAGAGCTGTTAACAAGAGGTCAGTTCTGGGTTGCCATGTTCTGTTTGTTGAACCTGCAAGGAAACTGACAAGAACACTGTGTGAGAAGCAGGATATCCCCTTAACTCATTCCTTCCTGATGACGCCATATGTCGTTATAAAAAAACATACCTCTTTTTCCTGATGACGCCATATGGCGTCCTAAAATCATGTGCTGTAGTGCCTGATGACGCCAATTGGGCCCATGTCTTTCTCTTGGTGCAGCTCAAGCATTTGTTTACATTTGATGAATTGAGTTGTACCAGCTAATAGAGGACATCATACCCTTACTGATTTTACCTAATATAATATGAGTTCCCATTGGCTATTTTAAGAAAACAAGCCTTAATACATAAATAAATAAATTTACTATTTTTTGCATGTGCTGTGAAAATGCATTATGTTCATTCTGCCATTAGTTTGTATTGTAACAACAAATCATCTTGTTTTAGTGTAACATGTTGTTGATCAGGTTGAACTATAATTAATTTCATAACTTATATTTTTATTTTTTATTCGAGCAATCCGATTGGCCGTCACCACTTTGGTGTATTTTTTTGTCTTTTGGGGTATTTTTCTACAATAACATGTTGTCACTGATATCATGATTGTTATAACTATTAGTCCATTTATACCACTAAGTGAGCTGAATATTTCTGTATTTAAAAATCGAGCTCTGTGATTGGTCGGATTTTCTGACATCATCAATTCTGAATTTAATTGTTTGTTTGTTTGTTTGTTTGTTTGTTTAAAATTTATTTTTATACAGGTTTATCTGTTGGTAAATTAATCCCCATTTTCAACAAATACCTGTGTTATCATACAAAAACATCAAACATAACAAAAACACACAATACAATAACAAAAATTAATAACAATTACAACTAACATTTAAATAATTAAACAATTCATGCTTAAAAGTATACAAGTCAGAAATTTCAATAATTTCACAAGACAAACCATTCCATGACCTAGCTACACTATTCTGTAAACCATATCCCCATACGATTTAAATTTTTGAATTGTAGGCAATTTTCTTGTTGATCTCCTAAACATATCTAAGTATTTAGTGTCTGAATTCAAACAAATCAAATACCTTAAAGAATGCATACTTGAATGTATCAAACCATGACATATCATGAGCACACAAATTCTCTTCGAGCTGATGGATATAACCATCCAAGTTCTTGAAAGACTATACAATGATGAACTCGAGATTTGTTATTCAATATATAATTCCTCAATCTATAGTAGATCTGATCCAACTTTAATAAAGATTTTTATAAGAATGTTTATATAATGGAAGACCATATTCTAATACAGGTAACAACAGTTGTTTTATCAATTTAGACTTTATAGCCTTATTCAGACATCCTGATACCCTTCTTAATACTCCCAATCTTTGATTTACTTTTTAATTTGTGATGTTATGTGGTCAGAAAAGAAAAAGCGATAATCCACCATAACTCCTAAATATTTATAGGTATTAACCTCTTGACCACATGTACCATCCAAAAAACTAATCTTTAAATCAGTAGAATTCTTAGTTCTAGATCCCACAGAAAAAGTCATACTCTGAGTTTTCCCAGAGCGTATTAACAGAATCTCTAATCCAAGACTCAACATTAGTAAAGTCTGTCTGAAGTTGCTGTCTCAGATCTCCCGGGTCAGCAGCAGATGCTACCAAAACTATATCATCTGCATAGAGTCTAACATCAGTATTAACCACATGATCAGAAAGATTATTAATGTAAATGTTAATAACACAGGGCCCAAAATTGAGCCCTGAGGTACACCTCGATATAAATCCAGGAGATCTGAGACAGCCATACCATAAACCACCCTCTGTTTACTATCTGTTAAGTAAGATCTAAACCACTGCAAGGAATTATTATTTATCCCCATCGCTTGTAATCTTAACAGAAGTGTTTCATGATGTACCAAATCAAATGTTTTACTAAGGTCCACAAACACTGCCCCAGTACAATTACCCTTGTTCAAAGATGTTGACACCAGGTTACTAAATTCAAGTAAGGCATAATTGGTATAAAGGGATTGTCTTAGATGCAGGCACCATCCCCCTGATGAAGCCTTAGTTGTCGAAGCACTAGGGAACCTGCACGCTAATCTTTTGTTGTACCTTCCACTATTCTATTCAATGTGTGTGCCTGAAACGTTAGACTAAATCCTTATTTAGCATTCAAACAAGGACTCGTGATTTTTTTTACAACCGTCCACTGGAGGGAAAGTGGCTCTCTGGGCTCTGGGTGTACAGTGATTTTTTTAATGTTTCAGTTGAGGGGTCATAACCCTCACCTGCACCTACTCTAGCTCTGTAGTGGGCCACCATTTGGTCATATTGATGCTCACTGTTGCCATGCTTGCCCTATGCTTATTGTACATCACTATTTCCATTAACCAGTCTGAGCACACACTGGCAGGAAGAGCATGGTGACTGGAAATTTCGCTTCAAGATGGAGGTGCTGCTTTTATCCTAAAATACTCACTTCAGTTTGGTGCCAAAACCTCGATTTGTAATCTGTATTTACTTTTATTTGTTTTATTTTTATTTATGATAAAAGTTTTCATAGTTGTTACTTTGTTCATTTGGGATAATTTCTGGTCATCCTGTGTGATCATTCTTATGGATCCGACTGGCATTCCTGATGGGAGAGAGTGTTTCTTGTGCATGTACTAGATGAGGTCACACAAATTCAGCACCTTTTGTTACTTTTAAAGAATTTATGTTCAGATTATGGGTATGTTAAAATCTATGTGGCATGTTGCTCCCTCGTTATGGATGATAAGTGGGTTAGGGTCAGTAGCATGTTTGTCTCATGCTCTGCACTTGAGTTTTCTCCCTAGAACGCAGTTGCTGATTGTTTAAAATGAAAAAATAATGGTGTTGCCTTCAACTTATCTGACATCAGTGAGGCCCCAATCTCTGATGCATTGTAAAGGCCAAATCAGTTTTGAATCCCTCCACAGTCACTGGTGTTGTCCATCGACTTGTATGACGTCAGTCCAGACTCAACCTCTGATGCACTGTAAAGTGTTCTTCAGGTTCAAATCCCTCCACAGCCACTTGTAAGATCTGTCTCCTTATCATGTGTCAGTCGAGCCCCAAACTGTAGTGAACAGTGAAGTGCATTTCAGGTTCAGATCCCTTCACAGCAGATGGTGTTGTCCATCGACTTACCATGCATCAGTCCAGACCAATCCCATAATGCACTGAAGTGCATTTGATGTTCAAAACCCTCCACATCCGCTGGTGTAACCAATCAATTCATATGACATCAGTTCAGCCCCAATCTCTGATGCACTGTAAAGTATTCTTCAAGCTCAAATCCCGCCACAGTCTCTTGTAAAATCTCAGGCTCAAATCCCTCCACAGCCACTTGTAAAATCTATCTCCTTATCATGCATTCATCGAGCTCCAAACTGTAGTGAACAGTGAAGTGCATTTCAGGTTCAGATCCCTCCACAGCCAATGGTGTTGTCCATTGACTGATCTGGTGTCAGTCCAGCCCCAACCTCTACTGCACTGTAAAGGCTGTTCAGGTTCAAATCCCACCAGAGTCACTGATTTAGTCCATCTGTTCATCAGTCTTCAGTCCAACCTTTATCTCTGACACTCTGTGATGTGCATTACTGATATGGATCCTCCTCAGTCACCATGGTGTAGTCCATTGTGCACATCAAGATTCATTCCAACACTACCTCAGATGCACTGTAATGTTCTATTCAAGTTTGAATCACTCCACAACCACTTTAGTCCCTTGTGCTCATAATGCTTCAGACCAGCCCTTACCTCGGATGCACTGTGATGTGATCAGTGCCAGTGTATGACTTATACAGTCCATTCAAATGAAACATAGCACACAGTACACATGTGCACCAATGAGCATCACTCCATGGTGCAGGCATACCCACACTCCTTCCCACCCACACAGTGTGCCATACTGAATGTCCTAACATATCACATGTGTATGCAGGCAAACCATGTGACAGCAATATAGTACACAACCTTTTACAGGTACATGTCATCACCCTGTATGTATACCCACAATGTCTCTGCATGGCATATGAACACCATTACCAGATGCAGGCAGCCCCACCTGCTTCCCTACAATTGAGTATACCCCAAGGACGGGTGCCAGTTCATGATGCAAAATGACTGCAGTGCCTATGAGCAGCATTCCTTGGTACAGGAACACCCACACCCTTCCCCATGACACAGTATACCCCAAATTACCAGTGCCTTTTCAGCAATTTCATCATCCTATACGTATACCCATAATGTATCTACAGTGCCTATTAGCACCATTATTACATGCGTACAGCCCCTCTCATTTCCCCAGAACACATGAAGTGAATCTGAGCCTGTATTATGAATGCAGGACCCCCCCCCCGCCACTAACACACAGTGCTTCTTCATAGAGTCATTCCCTCACCTTAAGCCATCCCATAATACAACCCCCAAAAAAATAAACTATGCCAGGAAATTAAATAATACACAGATATATGTAACATGATGTTTACTGAAAGACTGTGAACCTTTACATGAACAACATCATGCTTCATTTACAGTATGATAAAGCAAACAGCACAAATAAAATACAGTTTCCTATACTTACTATGGGATTTTATTACAAAAATAAAATAAAACAGTTTATTTCAATGAAATTACACATTTTAACTACAGCAAATATGCAATTAATCATAGAGAGCCCTCCAGCACTAACACATGTCTCCATTTCCTGTGTCAGCTCACTGACCTATACTGGCAGTGTTCTTCCTGTTTACATCACTTGACCTCACAAAGCACTTCCTGCCTGCATCACTTCCTGATATGTCCTTCTAAGGTAATGTGTAAATATGTTCTTACTAAACTGGGGGGAAAACAAAAAAATTGATAATCAGATTCATAAACTAAAATCAGTGGGTAGGAAGAATTAAACACTGCAAAAATTCCAACCAGTGGAGTGGAACAAAAAACTCAAACTGTAATAACAAGAGATTCAGATATTGATTTCTGACTAAAAAAATGGTAAAAAACTTTGTATTTAGACAATGACAGATGTTTATTGTATATTTTTAACAATTTTAATCAAGAATTTTACAGAAATTTAATATTTTTGCATGACTAAGTAAACAGAGCATAATTATATTTAGATAAAATCATCAGAATTTATTAAAATATGAAAACAACCTTACACAACATTAAATCCAGTTAAATAGGCATTGTCAAACCTCAATCATTTTCAAAAACTTTTTGTCCTGAAAAACTTTTCTTTTTACAGTTTTAAAATTGGATGTATGGTTTTTAAGATATGTAGGTTTAAGCACAGAGTGTTTGTATGAATGCTGCAGATCTAAAACCCCTTCAGGCACACAGGTGTTCTAGCAGCAGGCAGAGGGTATCTGAACATTCTAAGTGACAATAGGATAGAATGAGTTAACAAGTTCCCAGCAAAGATTATAAAAAGAGCAGCAATGTTCTTTGCTAAGAAGGAGAGAGAGAGAGAGAGAGAGAGAGAGAGAGAGAGACTGAGAGACTGATACTTGGAATTAGAGATACCCTCAGAGAAAGGACTTTGTTTTCTGTGTTTGTACTACCTTTGTAAATAGTTATATTGAACAATTTTATTTTTTATTTTACTGTTATTGGAAAAAAAAACAGCTACTTGCAAATTTTATACCTGCTCCTGGTTTTCCTGTGCTTCCTGACCTGTGCCTCGATGACATCACTTTGTACATAACTGACCTGAAACTTGCACTCCCAAGACACCACTGTAAATGAGCTGTGCTCATTGGTTTTTGGTTTTAATCCTGAACAAATAAAATCAATTTAAATGCTTAAGAAAGTACTCAGTGAAGTGCATAGCTGCTCTCTTTGTAGGAGCTGTTCTTTCCTAGATGTCTACTCACTGAGATAAAGAAGTTTATATTCCTACAAGCACACTATATCATCACTTTATTTTTCTGTAATGAACTGTGGACATGCTTTCCACACACACACTTTGCAAAGGGGATGGGGGGACTCACTGATGTTAGGGGGCCAGCTTTGATCAAAGGTCTCAGAGGACTGTGCATATTTGTGGGGAGGATACAAAGGTTAAGCATGCCTGTAAGCAGGATTAACTGTCATGAATCCCCCTATAATTATTTAGCAATTTACTTTTTCTATATATGAAAAATAATAGGAGACCCCCACCGAGGGCTCTTATTAAACTACCTCTCCAGCACTTTCATAAATCTTCTGCTCATTAGGGCATAGAGTGCCCACATGCAGCTCAGAGGTAGAAGAATAAATAAGATGAATAATCAGCATTTATATAGCACATTCCATACACAGTGTATCCCAAAGTGCTTTACAAGCAATGCTAGACTGGTAGTGAAGTGACTGAATATGTAGTGGCAGCAATATTGCACATCAACACCCACACACAGCTTGGACAATTGCATGAACCGGTTTGTGGGAAGGGGAATGTTGGCCAGGACACCGGGAATGTCCTCTGCTCTTTGTGAAGAGTGCCCTGGGTTCTTTTACTTCCACCTGGGCACCCACCAGGACAACACCAGGAAGGGACCTTGGTTTAACATCTCATCCGAATGATGGCATACCCCAGCAGTACAGCACCCCCCTAATACTGAACTCGGATGCCAGCATTTTAGGTGCAAGTCCTTTCCTGGTGTGGAACGAGAACCCACAACGTTCTGGTCTAGAGGCAGATGAGCTACCAACTGAGCCATTCTGACACCTATGATAATAGACAAAGAATATTATATTAGTGTCCGTTTCTCCGCTTCTCCAGTATGGTAAGCAGTGCTCCTGTTCTGCTCTCCCTCTTCCTTTTTCTCCTGTCTTTTTCCTCAGGGTAAGCCACATTCATGTGCCTGCAGCTTAACTTCCTTAAAAATTAGTTGTTCACTGGCTCATAATTATAGAAACAGAGACAGTTCCACAGGCACAATTTCCCATGGTACACCTGCAGAATTTCCCACAAAAAGATCAGTCCCAGATAAAGGATGTCCAGTGGTCATATCTCCATCTACCATCACTTCAGTACAGAAATCTATTTCTTAGTGGACGCCTAGGAAGAAAAATTTGAAAAGGGAGACAGTTGGAGAAAACAGTCCCTAGAAGACAATTCACGGACTCCAGCCTAAGAGTATAGGAGTCTCTTGTGGACCATTTCCCAGCAGAAAGAAGGTGGTCAGCCCTGGATATAAAGCTTTACATCAACGGTTTAAAGATGAAGGTCATACTAAAGACATTCAGATCCTTTCAGAGTTATTCCAATGACCAAGTGGTGGTGATTGTCAGCAACAACGAGACAACAGTAAAGTGCCAATATAAATGTGAAGCACTTAGGGGTATGATTGTATAAAAGATGCTGTTTCAAACTGTACTGAATCATAATATATGGTTAGACATTTTCTCCCATAGACAGTGGAACAAAAATCCCATAATACTATTTTTGTGACATTATAAGCTGATAATACTATTGTTGTATCACTTTGATGGTATTACGGGATCCAGCATTCTCTAAATTCCTCATGCTGAGAGCAAGTTGACTTTTTTTTTTTTATTTGTTTATGTCCCCTTCTCCAGCCGAACCACCCACTATTTCAGGTGGCCAAGCCCCATCACACTGCTCCTCCTGGCTGCTGTCCTCTGCCCCTCATCATGCCGCCCTTGGCTGACCCAGCGTATGTCTTCACCGGAGTTCCCCCTCCCATGGGACCAGGAGGGGAGACTTCTCCAGTGCCCACTGGCACCTTCCTTCAGTCCTCACCAGCGGTGATGAGGGTGCAGCACGGGGTGATCCCAGGCTTTGTGGTGACAGGAGGTTGGGCAGCTATCATCCGGGTAGCCATTTTCCTTGTTCTGGTTTCCCCACCCCCTGGAATGCATGCCACGTCATACTGACGTAATCGCGCGTGTGGCATGTCGTCACTCATGCTGTAAAGTGCAATGCTGATACCAGCCACCAGGAGCCGCCAAAGAGTGGTGCGTTCTTGGCCCTCCCCCCTGGTGGAGAGCATCCAAGGGATGCTCTGGAGCCCTCCCTGCTGGCCTCCACTCCTGTCGTCCCCGGCTCGGGAGCAAACCCAGGTTGCCAGCATGTCATACGAACCCCTTCAACTGGTGCCATGGAGCCGGCCTTACAAGTCAAGTTTTATTGTAACTGTCATTTGCAGTAGAAGACAGCTTGCTGTGAAGTCTCTCCAAAAATGGCTCACTCAACCAACTTAGTAAAGTTAAAGAACTTTTTTTTACCCTGCCTGTTTTTTACACTTCCCACTCCGTAGGCTGCCCATTAGTATGTTCGCTTGCCGCCTCACTGCTGATGCTAGCAAATCTGGTGGGTGGCAGAAACAGAAAGGGCAGAGTGGTTTTCTGTGCTTTTGGTGGCTATATCCGGGGCAGTGCCCAACCTGTCGAGATTGCCTGCTCCAGAGACAGGAACTTTTTTTTTTTTTACTTTCTTTTTATCCCTCCTATCTGCCCCCCATGTCCACTCCTTTGGGCCATTCAACCACTTCAGATCACCTAATCTTCCCTCAGGATCTGCCCCACTAGAGTGCCTCTCCTTCCTTTCTCTTACCTTGCACATCGGGGTCTGTCCCGAGAAATTGGTGGTGATCTGAATGGCTCAGGGTGGCCATCATCTAGGACTGTCAAGAGTTTGTTTCTGTTTTTCTGTGTCCATTGTTGCCCCACCCCCTGAGATGCCAGCGTGAGGATGCACATCTCTTTCAAGTGCCAAACAGCGTCCCCCCTCTCTGACTCCAACGAACAGAGCCATCAACCCCTAGAGAGCCGGTGCACCCACCGGTTCCCTCAGGACATCAGGCACATGTTGCGCCCCTGGTAACCCTCCCCGAGGGAGGAGAGCATCCATTGGGATGCTCAATCCTCCCTCCCCCAACCGACCCCCACCGACCCGAATCCATTCCCGAACCCAGGTCGCCGGCGCAGCGCGAGGTGTGGCATCCAGCGCCTCAACCCTCAGCGCCACCTGGCCGGAAAGGAACTTTTGTAAACACACATATCAGAGTTATTTATTAGAAAAAATAAAATTGGGGGAACCATGTTTACTTGGCAGTAATTTGAGGTTCTGATAACGTGATTTAACTACTCATGCATTGCTCTTGTGGGTAATCGTGTTACCAGAACATCTCGATGCAATTATAGCCTCTTATAAACATGGACCCAAAAATCAAAGAAATTCAATTGGGTAAAACCAGTCAGGTGACCATGAATTATTACAGTATAATGCATGTTCATTATGGTCTTAAACAGGATGGGCTTTGTTAGTAGCCCCATCACACAATGAACAAATCAGTCCCCCAACAACCAGGACTGATCTTCCAACCTTTTTTTTTTTTTACAATTATGTTTAACCTCCTATGGCAGGTCCCCTGATCATCCGCCACCCTAACGGAGCTCGGGGTCTTTCGGGAGGGTTGTAGCACCATTGCGCACCCCGGCGGATCCCCTGAGCCTGGCCCGGAGACTTCATCCTTGGGTGGTCCCCGTGTTATCCTCTGTTTTCTGCCCTGGGTGTGTCATAGTCCCGAGACCTTGGAAGCAGTGACACATGTGCATGGAGGTGCACATGTGCACTGCAACCCAGTGCAGTCTCCTCCGCCCTCCCTCAGTCTGGCGCGTTACTCTCGGGCGATGCCTCCAGTCTAGCCTCCAGCGGGGAGGTGGCCATGCTCAGGAGATGTTACTCCTCCCCAGGAGGCTGCCAGTCGGCAGCCTTCCCACATCCTCTCCCCTCGTCAACCTCCAATGACCTGGGCTCGTTCCCAAACCCGGGTCGCCAATGTGGCACAAGGTGTGGTGTCCAGCACCTCAACCATCTGCACCACCAGGCCAGCCAATCTTCCATCTTAAAGGAAAACTGTCATAATTTCAAATTCACCCCCCCAAAAGTCTTACCCTCTGATTAGACTTTTTACAACATAAACATAGAAACATAGAAACATAGAAACATAGAAACATAGAATTTGACAGCAGATAAGGACCGCTTGGCCCACCTAGTCTGTCCATTTTCCTACCTAACAGATAAGCTGCAGATCCTAGTTAACCAACAGCTTACTTCCTCCTACCCCCTACTAGGACTGCCTTATGCCTGTCCCATGCATTCTTGAAGTCACCCACTGTTCATGACTCCACGACCTCCTCAGGGAGGCTGTTCCATGCATCCACAACCCTCTCAGTGAAAAAATACTTCCACACATTACCTCTGAGCCATCCCCTTTCAATCTTCAAATTGTGCCCCCTTGTTCTTGCACATCTCTTTTCTGGAAGATGCTACCCTCTTGGACTTTATTAATTCCTTGAGGTACTTGAAAGTTTCTATCATGTCCCTCTCTCCTTCTTTTCTCAAGGGTATACATATTAAGCTCCTTTAGTCTTTCTTCATATGTCTTCTGGTGCAGACCCTGCACCATTTGATTGCCTCCTCTGGACAGCCTCCACACTGTCTATGTCTTTGCAGAGATAGGGTCTCCGAACTGCACACAGTATCCAGATGGGGTCTCACCAACTGTCTGTAGAGGGATAACAACTTCCTGTTTTCTACTATTGATGCCTCTTCCTATGCATCCCAGTATCCCCCAGCCTTCCTACTGCCTTTCTCACATTGCTTGCCCACCTTTAGGTCATCTGATATAATTACCCCAGGTCCTTTCTATTTTACTGTTGTCAATACCTCACACCCCATTGCGTACACTTCCCTGGGTTTTGTTTCCATGTGCATTACCTTGCACTTCTTTGCACTGAATCTGAGCTGCCATACATTTGACCATTCCTCCAACCTTGCCAAGTCCCTTCTCATCCTTTCCACTTCATCTTGTATCAACCCTGTTGCAGATCTTTGTGTCATCTGCAAAGAGACATACTTTTCCTTCCAGTTCCTTTGCAATGTCACTTATAAAGACATTAAAAGGACCGGTCCCATACTGAACCCTCGGTGCCCATTAGTAACCCTCCTTTCTTCACTGTGTACTCCATTTACTACTACCCTTGCATCCTGTTGTCTAGCCAATTTTTTATCCAGGCTACCACCTTGGGACCCACTCCAAGGCTGGCAATCTTGTGTATTAATCTTTTGTGTGGGACTGTATCAAATACCTTGCTAAAATCTAGGTAGGCCATGTCCACAGCCCCTCCCTGGTCTACTACTTTGGTCACCCAGTCAAAGAAATCTATTAGATTCGTCTGACATGACCTTCCCATCGTGAATCCATGCTGCCTTGGGTCCTGTGCCCCACTGGCCTCTAGGTACTCAACAATTCTTTCCTTCAGAAGTGATTCCATCATTTTCCCTACCACTGAGGTCAAACTAACTGGCCTGTAGTTTTCTGCCTCTGTCCTGCTCCCACTTTTGTGAAGAGGAATCACATCTGCCCTCCTCCAGTCCTCGGGTACCACCCCATCCTCCCATGATTTGTTAAAGAGGGTAGTCAGCGATGTCACTAGTTCTACCCTTAGTTCTTTTAGAATTCTTTGGTGAATCCCATCAGGCCCCATTGCTTTGTCCACCTTCAATTTTAATAGTTCTTTCAGAACCCTTTCTTCTGTAAATGGACTGGTATCGACCCCCGTCTTCAGAGTGTTTCTCTTGTTTGGTTTAGGTAACTCCCCTCCTCTTCCTTTGTGAATACTGAGCAGAAATATTCGTTCAGTATCCCTGCTTTTCACTGTCACCCTCTACCCACATTCCTCCCTTTATTAAGCTTCAGTATCCCTCCTTTGGTCTTTCTTCGTTTCTAATGTACCTATAAAAGGTCTTATCCCCCTTCTTAACAGAATTGGCTATCCTTTCCTTGGTTTGGGCCTTTGCTATTCTGACTGCCTTCCCAGCCTCTTTCTGCTTTAACTGATAAAGTTCTCTGTCCTGCTCCTTCTGTGTTTCCTTATATTTCCTGAATGCTGTCCTTTTCTCCTTAACCTTCCCTGCCAACTCTTTTGAGAACCATAGCGTTTTTTTCCTTTGTTGTGTTTTATTGATTTGCTTTACACAAAGGCTTGTTGCCTCTGTGATGGCTGTTTTGATCACTCCCCATTGTTCCTCCACCCCTCCTTCTTGCCTGTTTGCTAGTGCTTTTCTGAGGCACTCTCTCATTTTCCCAAAGTCAGCCCTCCTAAAGTCCAGTGCTCTTGCTTTTGTATGGCTTGATTGAATGGCTGTGTTTATCATGAACCACACTGTTTGGTGGTCGCTTGTTCCCAGATGGCTACCCACTTCTAAATCTGAGATTCTTTCTCCATCCCCATTTGAGAGTACCAAGTCTAGAATTGCTCCCTCAGTGGGTTCCAATACGCTTTGTCTGAGAGAATGCCCCTGTAGGGCATCAAGAATGACCCTGCTCTTGGATGCCTGCAGCAAAGGTGCTCAGTTAACATCTGGCATATTCAGGTCCCCATCAACAGTATCTCCCCTTTTCTGCCATTCTAAGAAAGCCTTCCATCATTTCCTTGTCCATTCCCTCCCCCTGAGATGGGGGTCTGTATACAACCCCCATGTGGATTGTGGTGCCATTTCCTGTCTCCAGGATGACCCAAAGTGCCTCATCTGCTCCCTGTTTACTCTTTAGTTCTGTTGCTTTGATCCCTTCCTTTACATAGAGAGCTACTCCTCCTCCTCTTTTACCCTCCCTGTCCCTCCTGTAGATTGTGTATCCTGGTATGTTGACATCCCAGTCATGGTTCTCTGTGTACCATGTTTCTGTGACTGCCACAATATCCAGACAACCCTCTTCCATCAAGGCCCACTAGTTCAGGGAGCTTGTTACACAGACTACGGCATTGGTACTCATCACCTCCACTTTTGATAGCCTTACCCTTTTAGCCCATTTCCGTCCTTACTGCCTTTTGCTTTTTACATTTAAATCTGTTCTGCTCCCTAATAACTTCTGTACTTTGGTGTTTACCTCACTAATCACCATGTTTTGTGGGGGGAGGCTCGGATTTCCATGCTCCTTTTCAGTGCCTCCCCCCTTGGCTAGTTTAAATGCTTGCCAATGAAGCATTTAAACCTCTCACCTAGGATCCTGGTTCCCCCCCCCGGACAGATGCAGACCATCGCACCAGTATAGATCTGCATCCCTCCAGGTGGCTCCCCAGTCCCCAATGAAGCCAAAACCCTGAGCTCCACACCAGGGAGCTATAAACACTTTTTTTTTATGAGTTCTAACTTACTTTATTTTATTGTTGCAAAATCTGGGGGTCAGCAAGATGGCGGATGGTGCACGCTTTCATTTTACATGAAAGTGTAGCGCCGAACCTCTTACTTCAATACGCTTTCATTGAAGCGAGCAGTGCGGCGCCACACTTTTACCTGAATGAAACCGGCAGCGTCTCATGTTGCCGACTCGGACTTTATAACAATTTCATTAAGTAAGTTAGAACTCTTAAAAAAAAGTGTTTATGTTACAAAAAGCCTAATTGGGGGGTAGAGATTTGGTGGAGGTGCGGAATTCGGAAATTATGACAGTTTTCCTTTAAACATGGCTGCGACCTGTACATACTAAAGCCCCCATATTCTGAGCTGGCTGGATGCACGCACAAAACAGTATGTCACAACGAGCCTGGGAAGTTGGAGTGCCGGCCGGGGGAGAAGGCTTGAGCATCCCCAGGACAGCTTTCCTTCTCCAGAGAGGGAGGGGGGATAAGGTCCCGGCACAAGACTGACCCCAGGTGGAGGTCTGGGGCACAGCATGCACTGAGGCAAGAGATGGAAGGACATTGCGGATGTCGGCGCTATGTGCCTTGACATCAGGGGTTCATGGGACGTCCACAGAACACTGGAAAAACAAGCGCCAGAACGCCGAGGGGAAGGAGCACCACTGCAGACCCTAATAGCTCCCTTCTGCCTGGACTGACGGGGATCTGACGAAACTAGAAGCACGGGGAGCTCAGGCCCCACCTCGTACCCACCTGGGGGTTATAACCACATCTCCATGGGGGGCTGCTGCAGAACTAGGTAAGGAGGCGAAGCAGGGTGGCATATGAGCATCTCCCGACTGAGCGAGGCTCCGGTGCAGGGGAGGAGGCAAAAATAGAAAGTAAAAAAAAACCCAGTATGTCACGCAAATATGCTCCGGCCAGCTCTGCTGCAATATTCAAACAGAATGCGCGATTGGAACAGACCCCGCATTCTGTTTGAATATTATACCCTAGATGCAGGGCACATAGCAGGCGGCTGCCATTTTGGGCATGGCACGTCCAGGAGGTAGGGCTGAAGACCACTCATAGGGGGATGTGGCACATACCGGATGCGCCGAGTCCAATTATGGGCTTATATTCAGTTTACACATGCAATGAGCTCTTGGGCATGCATGGCACAATTAGATCTCATGCATGCCCATTATAGGTTCATTTGCATGGCTGTGCCAGCAGGACTACACCAGTGCAGCCCCACCTTTCCCAGCCCGAACACCATCAGGTACAGAATTCAACCTAGCACTGTCTGCCATGGCGTAGCTTGCCCACCCTCCCAGCCCCGATCACGGTGCAGTGAAGCATGTCAGCTACTCCCATTTTCCATAGTGTAGTGCCCCCACCTGCTCCCTGATCGCTGTCAGTAGTAATGTAACTCAGATACTCCGTTTTCATAGTGTAGTGCCCCCACCTGCTCCCTGATCGCTGACAGCAGTAATATAACACAAATATCCCATTCCTGTAGTGAAAAGTCCCCCATCCTGCTGCCTGATCCCTGTAATAGATAAGGATACCCAACCCATTTCCATTGTGTTGTGCCCCCCTCCTGCTGCCCGATCTCCATAAAAGAAAAGTAGCCACAACCCTTTTCCACAGTGTAGCGTCCCCCCTCCCTGAGCCCAGAACCGTAGTACAAACACACGTGAACCCCACCAGTGGATGAAAGCCCCCAACCCCTCATCCCAGTAGCCATCGTCCCCCCCTCCCCCACAACCCCACAGGAGCCGGTGACTGGCACAGCTGTCTGCACCCTGCCATTGCCATCCACCGACTGATCGGTACCGGGCAGATCACTATATATAGGAGTCACTCATTGGTTGAAACCATCACTCGACCCTGATGTCCTGGTGAATTATCGACCTGTCTCCAACCTCCCATTTTTAGGGAAGTTGTTGAGAAAATAGTAGTACTGCAGCTCGAGGTGCACCTCATGGTCTGTGACATCTATGAGTCATTCCAGTCCATTTTCAGGGCTAGACATAACACTGAAACAGCATTGGTCAGGGTGCAAAATTAGCTCCTCCAGACGAGAGATGGAGGAGTCCGGTCAATTCTCATTTTCAGTCTCTCTTCAGCATTTGACATTGTGGACCACACTGTGCTTTTGGATCACCTTAGAGAATATTGTGGATGCCCTGGCAAGGTCATCAACTGCTCTGAGTCCTATCTCTCTCGCAGGAAGCAACGGGTGGTGATGGGGAACTTTTCCTCCTCCCCAAAGCTCCTGCCATGTGGAGTTCCTCAAGGCTTGATCCTGTTGCTGATGCTGTTCGCAGTGTACATGCTACCCCTGCGAGAGCTCATTAGATGATACAGTCTGGGTTTTCACTACTATGCAGATGATACCCAGCTGTATGTGTCTTTTGCACCTGGAACAAATGACACAGTGGAAGTGCTAAAAAACTGCATGGCTGAAATTCAGGACTGGATGGCCTCCAACTGGTTGAGGCTAAATACTGACAAGATTTAGGTCCTGGTGATTGAGCCTGGTCATGGGTATGATGGGAGTGCCTCTGGAGTGGCAGCAGGATTGGTCCTTTGAACCCTTCCGTTGATGATTTCTCCTAGGGTGAGAAGTCTTGGCATCTTCCTGGATTACTGACTGACACTTGATGTTCAGGTGTCGTTTGTTGTCCAAAGTGGCTTTTCTCACTTAAGGAATGTCACCCAAATTAAACCCCTAGTGCCCCCTGAGAACCTGCCATGACGAAGACATGCCTTTGTTACTTCCAGGCTTCAGTATTGTAATGCTCTCTACTTCGGGGTCTGTGGAGGGACCCTCTACCAGCTGCAACTGGTGCAGAACGCAGGTTGCTGACGGGCCTGTCTAGGTCATGTCATGTGAGCCCGGTCCTGCGAGATCTGCACTGGCTACTGGTCAGGTGGAAAATCATCTTCAAGGTGAACTTGCTCACCTATAAGGCCCTGTATGGATCAGGCCCTGACTACCTGATGGACCTCCTTACCCCTGCTACTCTAGTCTGCTCCCTCCACTCCTCCACCAGGAGCCTCGTTATGGTTCTAAAGGCCAGGCTAAAAACCTTCAGTGATTGAGCATTTGAGGTGGATGGCCTGGCCCTCTGGAACTCACTTCCCAGCTCTGTAAGGGAGGTCCCATCAGTTGAAGCTGTCAAGAGGGGTCTAAAGAATCATCTTTTCAAACAGGCCTTTCCAGACTAACCACAGTGTTTTTAAGTCTGTATTTATTACTTATAATTGTTTACTTATGCTTGTATTTTAAATGTTTTGTATAACCCTTTAGAGGTTTATTTTATTGCTACTGTTTACCCTGCCTATTTTAATTTTGGTGCCCAGAGAGTCTGGGATTTGGCATCATAT
Organism: Neoceratodus forsteri; assembly: GCA_016271365.2. Classification (NCBI taxonomy): domain Eukaryota; kingdom Metazoa; phylum Chordata; order Ceratodontiformes; family Ceratodontidae; genus Neoceratodus; species Neoceratodus forsteri. The sequence goes on from CM057459.1 coordinate 69,765,697, forward strand.
AAATAAATGTTACCTTATCTTACCTTAAAAACATGGAAACAATCAGAACACAAAGGCGTTAAGTAGTAAAACATTTTTGCGGAAGCACAGCACAGTATCAGTCCTTAAGTACATACTGTAGCTATTTGTATTTTACTATTCAGTGCAGCCAGTTCCTGCTCCAGGCAGGGTTCAATAAAAGTGTGTTCACTGCCCACTGTGTAAATATTAGCACACAGTGGGTAGATGACTGTATGACCAAACTATACTATTGTAGGAAGTGAGTGCAGTGTGTGGTCTGGAGAGGCTCACTGTGTATGCACCCTGCCACACTGACCCATGGAACCAGTAGCTATTCTGCAGACTGTTATGTACAAGAGTCACAACAAATAAACAGGCTCTGCCCTCGTTTGTTTTGGGCCATAAAAATCCATCATCTCCCACCCACCAATGCTTTACAATGGCACAGTTCACCACTGACTTCCTTATTTTGATCATACTGGGGCCTATTCTCAAATGTGCGCATTGCTTGTAGCCACCGTGCACTGGTGAGTATGCAAAAATGCACGTAGAAGATGCATGTGTGGCAGTCATGATAGGTTCAGAGCACTGAGTGTGCGCAGCACCAATGGACCAGAGTAGCACGCAAGTAACACATATGCGGAGGGGTAGTCTCGCCCAGCAAGCCCAGCACACCCAAGGCACACAATTGCCCAATGGCCAATTTGTCAGCAACATGTGTGCAGAAGTGGGTGTGGTGATACGCCCCGCTGAGGCAGCTGTAAACCAGTAGGGCACTGTGGCAGACATGGGTCACAGCACAGCAGAGCACAGGTGTATAACAACGGCAACAGCCCACACCGACAGAGCACCGGGCATGGGTAGTGCCATAGGCCAGACCTGTGCAAAGACATGGCCTGCACTTGGCATGGCCTATGTGGACATCAGGGCCAAAGTCCAGTGGCACAGCCTGTGTGCCTCCACTGAATGGGGCCCAGCGGGGCCCACATGGAAATGTAAACTCCCCCACCTCCGCCAAGCACATCAGCCACAAGGCAGAGTGGGACAGTGGATGGGCCACCATGACACCGGCTCCCCTGCAACGTCAGACCACACACCACACCATGCATGGCATGACCACGCTGACATGGGGTGAACTGGGGGTGGGCACACAGGTGGTGCAGTGAGGAGACACATGCAGTGCACCACACATGCCAAAGCACATGTGCGGTACGTGCCGTGGCCAATGAATCTGGCCCAAGAGGGGCAGCCGATGGGTCCCTCCTAGGTATACAGAGAGTAACACACACACACACCGTCAGTGGTGCTGGAACCGGTGGAAAGGTGGCAGTGACACTGCAGGACAGGGCAGAGGCACCACAACCAGTACAGTACTATGCCTGCATAAACACACAGGTGCATGGATAAAAGTGTAAATGGCATGGCCAATGTAGCCCCCCCCATACATAGCCAGATGCACACAATCATGGGGTCACAATGTTGCACGGTAGAATGCCGTGCGACTTAATCGCGTTGCGCCATTTATTTATTATGATCTGTGGGGGCTCCTCCCCCCACACCCCCATTACGAGGGTCTGTGCCCCCAGGACCCCCCCCACTTAGCATTCTAACTCTGGGGAGGTCCAACACGGAGAGCATACAGGTCCGGAGTTCGCGCATAATGCCGTACGCTATTAAGCGTGCAACATTATGACCCGGTATGATGCACACAGGCCCATGGACCAGTACACACAAATGACAACAGGGATTCAGTGAATGTTATTCAAATGCAGCTTTATTCAACACAATGCATTGCACAATGCAAATGTCTCTGATATGTCACCCCTCCCAACAAAATGCAAAGTAGCATGCCAGCCAATGTAGAACTAGGCCTGTGCACTGTCATCACTTCATGTCATTAGCCTCCTCCTCTGAGTCTTCGGATGACCATATGGGGGTGGTGTCACTGTAACCCCTGATACCCAGGAGCATCCTCTGCAATGGCCCTTTGTACTCCTGAAATGGACACACAAACACAGACAGACACATGAGTGCCAAGCAGGCATATGAGACAGGCTCTGTACATCAGGAGCCGCCCAGACATCCTGACCTACCTTAGAGGGCTCCAGCATGGATCAAAACTCCCCTCAGTCATCCTTGTTGTAAATATCCTTGCTCACTACACCCAGAGTGAGGAACCCTGGGAATTGTTCAGGCCAGTCCCTCTACTTCCCCACAACCTGGCCAGTGGCACCATTCACTAAAAATACCACCAACAGCTTAATCTGTTTCAAGGTCAGTTGGCATTCATCTGTATCCCCCAGGTCGTGCCTGAAAATAGGGAGGATTTGTCTAGTGCACTTACCCGGTCAACAAAAACTAAATAAATAAATCTCTCAGGTTGCACAGGTCCAGTGCAAATTTGTTCGGGCGTCCCTTGAAGTCTTGCATAGACACAAGAAATAAGGTCACATTAATATGAGGACATATGCCATCATCCACCCTGTGTAGCCCCATTACCCACAATACACACCTCTGGTGGCTCAGTAAGATGCCAGATGGCACCTCCCTCCATCCCGTCTTGATACCATGCGTCACAGCTTCTGTGGGTAGGCAGTGAGCCTGCCCACAGTTGCACCATGCCCAGTTGCAGCAGTCATTATGCAGTAGGGGTGTGACGTGCTGGTGCACCCAACGCTGGGTGATGCAACAGTGGGCAGTGGCGTGGGGTCATGACCCATGTACCATGGTGCACTGGGTTGCCCGCAGTATACTGATCTCATAGCGGCAGCAGAACACTGCCACTGCCTGACATGCAGGGTGTTAATCGTGCAACAAGCCAGTGGTATGGTGTGCCCAGGACTACTACTGAACGCCACCCTGCTGGACACTACAGTTGCATAGAGATGGGCCAGGCAGTCATGGAACTGGCCATGCATGTACCAGCCATGTCTACACGCAGCGGAGCTCAGGGACACACAACGTCTGGACAGATTCCATGTGCACCATGCAACAGTGGCCCACCTGTGTTCCATGGTGTGGGGCATCGTGCGGTCGCAGACACACCAGTCACAGGCCATGTCAGTGGAGACAAAGGCACTGTGTGCATTGTCATACTATGCCACAGGATCCTTTCAGCGTGTGTGTGGAGATGTGATGGGTGTCAGCCAGTCATCTGTGTCCAGCGCTGTGCATAAGGTGATGGACACACTGCTCCTGGCTGTGGGGATGCACATACAGTTCCCTACATCCCTGCCAGAGATACAGGCTACCAAAGAGGCATTCTATGCCATGCACAGCATGCCGAATACCCTGGTACCAGGGGTTCTGCCATGACACCTTTGTATTTGACAACTCAGGTCTGGGGGAAAAACTGGCTGCTGGAGGCGGAGGTGATGGGTGGCTTCTTGGTGGGTACCATAGACCGAGGGAGTGGTGGCGGTCTGTGTGTGTGTGTGTGTGTGTGTGTGTGTGTGTGTGTGTGTGTGTGTGTGTGTGTATATAAGACGTGTACCAAACCAATTCACCTGCCTCCCCTCCACAAGTGACAGTGGATATCCCCTGAGGCCATATCTGATGATGCCATACCTAGCACCACAGAACCCAGTAGAGGAGGTGTACAATGACTCACATCGGAGGACACATGCCTGTGTAGAGAGGACAATCAGTATCCTAAAGATGCGGATCCAGTGCCTTGATCACACTGGTGGCATGATGATGCTTGAGCTGGGGATGGCAAACAGAGTGTCCACCATGTGTGCCATGCTGCATAACATCTGTGTGTTCCATAGGATACCGGCACCATCCCAGGTGCCATGCGACCAGCCACCCTGTGATGGGCCACCGGCGCAGGAGCAACTGTGTGACACGCTGTGGGGCCATGCCGTCTGCCACACAGTGGCACATGGCACATTTGGTAGATAGCTGTGCAGCCCATGGTCACCATGATAAGGGTGTAGTCTGAGTGTCCATCAGCACCCGAGTCCCACAACAGGCCATGATGGGAAATTCATGGTGTGGCATGGGCAGAACGGCATACCCGTGTGTGCGGCATGCTCATGTGGCATCCGTGGATGTGGTCCACAGCTGCCTGCATGGCTCAATGTGGTATGTGTGCATTGCTGTGTTTTTTTTGTAGTTTTTAGAACTTTATTTATCACTCTTACCTTCCTGAACTCTTTCAGGAGTGGTTGCATGGTGTCTGCCTTGATCCCACCTGCCTGATGCTCCCTCTCGCTCCTCCTTGGCTGGTCTCTCCATCCACTCCCTATGGCTGCCCAGCCCCCCCCCCCGGCTCTGAGTACCCCGAGGTGGGACTGCCAGATTACACCGCCTGGCGCTCTATCTAGAATCCAGTCGGGTGGCCCCAGTATGGAAGAGAGCAGAGGAAGTGAGAGGAGGAGCCTGACATTGAGCGTGGTAGGCTGGCACCCCTGGACCCTCCATCACCTATCAGGAGGCAGAGGATTTTTCTGGTAGCTTGTAGTGGTTATGCCCTCATTCCCCCTCTCAAGAGCTTGGGTGTGCAGTGGTGTCAGGTCGCCTGCCGCAGCTCTTGACCTGCTATGTGTTGCCCCCTAGTGTGCGTAGTACCTCCAGTCTCCACTGGGGGCCACTGCAGTGCCAGGCAAGCCCGAATCCTTCCCCCCCAGAGAGAGGAGAGCTGTCCTCCAGATGCTTGAGCCTCTCTCTCCCCTCTGCCGGCCCCCCAGTGGCCCTGGCTCGTTCCTGAACCCGGATCGCCAGCATGGTGCGAGGTGTGGCATCCAGCACCTCAACCCTCAGCACCACCAGGCCAGTGTGCATTGCTGTATGTCTGTGTAATGCGAGGGGGTAATGTGGCATGGACGCCATGGTGCCAGTGTGACACACTGTGTGCATGTGGTGTACTGCAGTGTGCCACAGCCAATCGTGGCCATTATGGCTGTGAGCAGCCATGCAGGAGCTCGCACGGGACCCCAAACGACTTGGCACATCAGTAGGTGGGGGCAATCCTCACCACCCTGGATGCACGTTGCTGTGTTGTGGGCCCTGCTGTGGACCCATTGCCACCATGCTTGCTGGTGGGTGAGGGTCCAGGGGGTGTGGGTGGGGTTGCATCGGAAGGGGGCTGTGGAAGAGGGGGCAGGGTCCAGACCAGGTGATTGGGCGGGTGATACTGAGGACATGGGGGTAGGGTGTGCTGTGTCAGATGTGCTGGGTGTGAGGTGGCATGTGGAGGGTGCATCATTTGCTGCTGTGGTGGTGATCTGTGTGTAGGCATTGGCATACTGTACCATGTTAGCCAGCACAGTGGTGCTCTGTCCTGATTGCATGTGTTGCCCCACCCTCTCCAGCACATTACCTATTCGGTCTGTGCCACGGGACATGCCCTCCACCACATTGATGAGGTGCCGCAATGCCTCTGTGTTTTCCTGCTGGGCTGCAAACCTGTCTTCCTTGAGCCACCGCAGCTCAGGGTAGTGTGTCTTCAGGACATCCATCATGGACGCCCACCTGTCATGGCACTGCCCATCTCTGGACTGCCTGCCATGTGCCCCATATACAGTGGCCGTAGTGCCCTTATGTATGTTTGCAACTGGGCCCAGGAGGATCTTTGGTGGAGGGGGAGACATGTCTTCAGGCACATCCCTCTTCCCGTCACTTGTAGTGATGGCCTTGGTCCAGGGTACTGGTACCTTTGTTGCCCGAACAATGTCACTGTGATGCGGTGACTCCACGCATACCTCCATCTCTGTGTTGGTGCATGCAAGCACATCCTCCATAGCCTCCACCGGACAGCTGGATGTTGTGTCCACATCTGCCTGTGCCTCTGTTGCTGGCATCTCCAGGGTGGTACCTATGGATGAACGCATGGACATAAGTTAGGCCATTCTGTGCTGCCGCGGCACTTGTGTCCGGGTCAGGTGGGTGGTTTTCAGCATCATGCTTACCTTCCTTGGACACCTGTAGCTGCAGGCTGTGTTGTGCTCTGCTGGCCTGTACTACACCATTGTTGCTTGTGGATGGACCTGGGGGATAAGGCGGTACAGGTAGCTGCTACACAGCCATGCCCCACACCATCACTGCCTGTCACCACATGACCACTACATATCTGACATTATGTCACAGCCCTCTGCCACCCCCTGCCATGTGACCTCTGAGATGATATCCACTACGATATGCTCCAGGGGGCTCAACATGTTACCAGAGGATGGGGGACCCCCACTGGTGCTTGTCCATGCTCTGTTGGCAGCAGACAGCTTCTGCTTTACAGTGGACCTTATGTTGCACCACTTGTGCTTCATGGTGGAGAGCATACATGCCTCAGAACCAGCAGCATTGACGGCTGCCTGTATATCAAGTCAGAGCCTCTGCTTGTTCTCGGTGCTTTCCATCAGGGCCTGTGCCCCGTACAGAACATCGTAATTGGTACAGATGTCCGTGACCAGAGCCATCACCTGTGCACTGGTGAAGTTGCTGGATCGTGGATTCTGGCTGCCCACCACATAGTCACCCATGCTTGCAACCACATGCCTGTCCCCGCTGTGTTCCTTGGTGTCTCTGTCCACAGTACTAGGCATGGTGCTCCAGTCCCACAGCTCTGCCTGGTCGGCCATCTTTCCTGGCCATTCCCTTTGGTCCATGCATGCAGATGATGTGCATGTCCATATTTTGGGGGGGTCAGTGCGAGTGTTGGCATGCCTTGGGGCCAATGGGACCACCTCTGTGCATGCCTATGTTCTTCTTTCTGCACCGCCTATGTCTCTACCCAGCGGCGCGTGTGTGTACGTGCATGCCATGTCCTCTGTGCCACTTGCACGGTGCGTTAGTGCGCTGATCATTTACGTTACTTTGGCATATGATTTACATGCCTTGGAGAATAGGCCCCATCATGAATTGGTTTTCAAAGTAGACCTAATGTAAAAACAATGCATTCTCCAGTAAAGCGTAATAACTAAAACATTATAGCTGGCACGGTTGCACTGAGTGTTGAGGCGCTGGATGCCATGCCTCGCGCTACGCCGGCGACCCATGTTTGGGAGCGAACTCGGGCACTGGGGGTCAGCAGGGGAGAGTTGAGGACTAAGTGCCCTTGTGGTGCTCTTCTCCCCAGGGAAGTAGGGGTGGGTGGCCCGGCATGCCAGCGGCCCCCGGTGGAGACCGGGGGCACTGCAGCAAGCCAGGCAGCACGTAATTAGTGTGGCCGACACAAGGTAGGGTTGCCGTGCACCAGAGCATTGGGGCATATGCCACGCACGGGGGGGAGAGGGAGAGAGCAGAACAGGGAAAACACCGGCTCGTGGGACAGACAATGGCACGGTTCCCCCATGCCCTCTGCTGGGCTCTCCCTGACTGGCCTTCCAGGTCCTCCACCCAGGCCCTCACCTGCAGCCAGAGTCTGACTTAGAAAATCGCCCATGAGGAGGGGCGACCCATCCCGGGTGGGTTAAACCGGGGGTGCTGGCTGCAGGGAGGAGGAAACAGAAGAAGCACAGATCGAGGGGGGCCTCAGGCGGGCAGGAAATGGACAGGATGCCCGAGAGAAGGTTCCATGGATTGTGACCGGGGAGGAAACAAAGTTAAAAAAAAAAAAGAACCAAAACATTATGTTTCATTTTAGGTAGTTAAAAGTGTGCCTCAGGTCGGCCCAGTGGTACAGATGACTGAGGCACTGGACACCTTACCTCTCATCATGCTGGCGACCCAGGTTTGGATATGGACTCGGATCAATGAGGAGCCAGCATGAGGGGGAGGGTGAGAAGAGGATTGAGAAGCTGTGGGGCAGCTCTCTTCTCTTGGGATGGTCGTCACTTCCCCATAGTTCTGCTGCCACTGGGTGGCTTTCCTATGGCTAGTGTAGGTGGGAGGGGGCAGCAAATCATGGGAGGGTGTCTTGAGCCGTGGTGTGCACATGCCTCCACATGTGCGCATGTGGCCAAGAACAGGGATGGGTGACAAATGGGGGAAAAAAACAGAGCACAAAATATGTGTGGAAGAGAAAAATAAAAGTGTGCTGCAAGGCTCAGTGCTTGACTCCCAACTTTTCTCTGTATATCTGAAAGATGTAGGATGATGCATCAGATGTGTGAATTATCAATTGAATGCCAACAATATGGTGCTCTACACCTCTGGAGCTACTTTCTCTGAAATTCAGAATCTTCTTATAAAGGGGTTCAGTAGGTTGCAATCCTACTTTTATGACTCAAAGCTAGTTTTAAATTTGGCTTTTTGCTTTGCCCAACCCCCCACCTGAAGAGTTACTGGGTTCCCACATCTACAGGGATTCCTGAATTTTACAGGGAAATGGAGTCATTTACAGGAAAATTGTTCCCATAGACCTGTATAAGTTATATGGGAGAACAGAGCAATTTGTCTTCTGTAAGAAAAATTAATCTATAGGAAAACCCAGGAAAACTGCCCTGGAGATACAGGGAAATGCCACACTGATCTGGGAGGATCTCAGACAGATTAGTGATCTCTACTGCTAATGTGGCAGTTCTAAAGGTCACCAGTGACTATAAAGAAGACTAGGTTTCTGGGTGGTCATACTTTTCTCAGGAAATACTCATGCTGAAAAACTTGTCAAGAGTTTGTGTCCAAACACTGGCTTGTTGTTTAAAATAAACCTCTATTGCCCAAAGACTGTAGGCAAAATATATTTCAATCTATGATATTCTCTTCATTCAATTATCTAATTTACTGTGGTCAGTGCCTACTGGAGAGGTCTGGCCAAACTCAGTGTGTTATATATAATCAGCTGGCCATGGAGGGCCTGGACTGCCCATATCATCACCACTGATAAGTACATTATATAGTGGGTTAAACTGTCTGTCTCTGGAGGAAAGGCATATACTACATTATATCCTTTTTTGAAATGCTTAAAGGACAAGATGCCACCGTACTTCTCTTCAAGACTGATTAGAAAGACCTGTACAGGAGAGCTTTGCTCTAACAGCACAGTTGAGTGGATGGCTCCCCATGTAAATACTTTGTGATGGTCATTTGCCTTGAAGGAAAAACAGGGAAGACTGGCTGGCCTATCAGCACAGTGATAGGGCTCCCACATGTGAGGCTGGCCACCGGGGTTTGGAAGCGAGCCCTGGTCGTCGGGGACAAACCGAGCAGGAAGAAGGATTGAATGTCCCAGGGGATGCGCTCCTTCAGGGAGGGAGGGTTACATCCTCCATCACAACACTGCCACCTACGTGATTATTGGTGGCAATGTGGCTGGAGGACTGCTGCTAGAGTGAGGGATGTCTCTGATGTCTGCACACTGACATGCTCAACGTGCGTGTGCCGTAACATCCATGCACACCCAGGCCCAGCTCTCCAGTATTGCAACACTACCTGATGAACTTTAATCTTCAGGGGTCAATCCCCTCACCCCATCCCTGCCTGGGGGGAGGGGGATTGAAGCCAGGATTACATGGACATAGGTGGTGGCCATGTCTGGGTGAGGTGGGGCGGATGCAGGTTGGAACTCCTGAGGGAGATGGAGTACTGGTGATGGGGGAGCATAAAACAGAAGGTTAAAAAGAAATGTGAAAAAAGGCAGACTGGATGGACCAATAGACTTTTTCTGCCAACATTTTCTATGTTTTTAGGTTTCTTTAGCTGCAGGTGTCCAGTAACTTGGAATTCAGTACCAGAATCCCCACATAAAGGTACCTGTCCCCTGTCTTCCATTCAAAAGGTTAATGATTTGTTTGATGCAGAAGTACCTTGTCCAAGACAATGCTGTGATCATCAGATGGCTTAACATGATTGACAACTACACGTTCACATGCCCATATGTCTACCAAAGATGACTTCCCATTATTGGCTGTTCTTGTTATCCTTGACATCAAATGTTATTTATTATCCTGTGCAGTATGTATATACTGTGCATTGTCTGAGTTTCACTTTGTACATAACTCACCTGAAACCTGCACTTCCAAGACACCATTGTAAATTAGCTCTGCTCCTTGGTTTTAATCCTGAATAAATAATATGAATTTAAATGTTTAAGAAAGTACTCACTGAAATGCGTAGCTGCTCTCTTTATAGGAGCTGTTCTTTCCTATAAGTCTATTCACTGAGATGAAGAAGTTTATATTCCTACAAGCACACTATTTCATCACTTTATTTTTCTGTAATGAACTGTGGACATGCTTTGCATACACACACACACACACACACACACATATATGCTTTGCAAAGGGGTGGGGGGACTAACTGATGTTAGGGGGCCAACTTTGATAAATGCCTCAGAGGGCTGTGCATATTTATGGGGAGGCTACAGAGGTTAATCATGCCTGTAAGCAGGATTAACTGTTATGAATCCCTGTATAATTATTTAGCAATTTATTTTTTCTATTTATGAAAAATAATAGGAGACCCCCACTGAGGGTTCTTATTAAACTACTTCTCCATCGCTTTTGTAAATCTTCTGCTTATTAGGGTATAGAGTGCCCACATGCAGCTCAGAGGTAGAAGAATAAATAAGATGATAGACAATGAACATTATATTAGTGTCCGTTCCTCTGCCTCTGCAGCATGGTAAACAGTGCTCCTGTCCTGTTCTCCCTCTTCCTTTTTCTCCTGTTTTTTATCTCAGGGCAAGCCACATTCATGTGACAAACTTCCTAAATAATTAGTTGTTCACTGGCTCATAATTACAGAAACAGACACAGTTCCATGGGCACAATTTCTCATGGTACACCTGCAGAATTTCCCACTAAAAGATCAATCCCAGATAAAGGATGTCCAGTGGTCATATCTCCATCTACCGTCACTTCAGTATAGAAATCCATTTCTTAGTGGACGACTGGGAAGAATCATTTGAAAAGGGAGATGGGGGAGGATATGGCCAGCAGCCAAGCTGTGAGCAGAACTCTTTCACAGCTCTGCACTTCTTACCTTATAAATTGCAATATTTTGCATTCAAAAGTTTGATAACTCTATCTACTATTGTTGAATTGGATTCAAGTACAACGCCACAATCAGAAACATACCAAACTTGATATCTCTGGTGAAATGGGCCGTACAAAAGCACTGGCAGGAGGAGATAGCATCAAGCAGAAAGAAACATGACCAGGCCCGGGTAAAGATGGAGACCCTCCCGACACTAGCCCAAATCAACCATCTAACATTGCATTGCTGAAGGCCATACAGGCCATCGATAAAAATATGGATGTGATTTTGTCTTTCAGATCTTGGTGGTGGAAACGAAGCTCCAGGTGGTGGAGGATGAAGCAAAAGGGGCAAACAAATCAGCGGACAAAGCGCTGGCAGCAATGGCGGGCCTAGTGGAGGAGAACCTTCTACTCCGCCACCGCCTAGAGAATTTGGAGAATGAGGTGTGGGTGTCCAACATTTATATATTAGGCTTACGGTGGCAGTGGAAGAAGCCTAGGTCACTTTCTTGAGCAATGGCTCCTGACTTTCTGCAATAAAATCCTTGATTTCTCATGCAGCGGGCGCACGTAGTGAATCCTAGGGGCCCTGACCACACATGGACTCCAGCACATCCCTCAGGCCCAGGCAGTTTTGGCTGTCTTGGCTCCATCAAAGAGAGACATAGTCCTTCAAGAGGCAGGCAGCATGGCCTTCCTCGCAATGGCAAAGGCTCACTATACGGCCACTCTGGATCTCAGTTTTGCCACTCGGCAACGGTGAAAAGGTTTTGATGGGGTTCGCTTGAAGTTACGCCAGCTCAGGGTCCATCATGTTTTATTGATGCTGGTGAGTCTGAAAATTGTTTATGGCAACAAAACGTACCATTCCTTGGGTCCTGTAGATGCAGGGAAACTGATTGCTAAAATTGAACTGGATTGTACAGTCTGTGGTTCCAGCTCAGATTCTGAGGTGGGAGAAAATACCTGAGGCATGGAGGATTTGGTTCGAAAAACGGCTGCAGGAGAAGGTGATTAAAGGGGACTTGGACACTCACAATTTTTAAGTTGGACTCCCTATTGTTTTGTCACACTCTCTTAGTGGGACACTAAGCAAAACAACTAGGCTGATGCATATAAAAGTTATGCTGGTAAAGTTTTGTTTTATTTTGGCCTAAACACAAGAGGGGTATTGGAGTGAGCATCTATGATGACGCAGTTTACTTTTTATCTTCCCCATTCACCTTAGCTCTTAGTTTTCTGCTCAACAATGAGATGCTTAACAGTGAGCTGTTTCCACATTCGTGGTAAATGCTCTTAATATTCCAGTGTTGTTAGGAAGCGTATTAGTTAAATGTTCGCAGTATTGACTCATGTTGTTTAGATAGATTTGTCTAGCCAGATTAGAGAAAGGTGTAAGAAGCTGCAGAGCTGGGAGAAGGCTCTGATCTCTCATGTTCAATTTCCTATTTCAAGACGTTGGGGATGTTTCACTTATTAAAGGGGTGTTCCATGGGTACTGTTTTTACCTTTATCTTGGTATTCCCCCACTCATAGCAGCAATAGCCTACGAAATGTTTTATATATATGATGAAAATATTGTGTAGGTAATCCTCTCGTGGTGTATCAGTGTGGGAGTGCTAAAGAAACTGTATGGTCAAAATGCTGAATTTACCATTGCTGTGTACTGTCCGATGGGCTATGCTTGTATTGACTGAATTATAAAATAAATAAATATAAGTTTAATAAAAAAGGGAGACAGTTGGAGAAAACTGTCCCTAGAAGGCAATTCATGGACTCCAGCCTAAGAGGATAGGAGTCTCTTGTGGACCATTTGCCAGCAGAAAAAAGTGGTCAACCCTGGATATAAAGCTTTACATCTATGGTTTAGAGATGAAGGTCATACTAAAGACATTCAGATCCTTTCAGAGTTATTCCAGTGACCAAGTGCTGGTGATTGTCAGCAACAACGAGACAACAGTAAAGTGCCAATATAAATGTGAAGCACTTAAGGGTATGATTGTATAAAAGATGTTGTATCATACTGTACTGAATTGTAATATATGGTTAGTCATTTTCTCCCATAGACAGTGGAACAAAAATCCCATAATACTATTTTTGTGACATCATGAACTGATAATACTATTATATCACTTTGATGATATTACAGGATCCAGCATTCTCTAAATTCCTCATGCTGAGAGCAAGTCGACATTTATTGTAACTGTCATCTGCAGTAGAAGTCGGCTCGCTGTGACGTCTCTCCAAAAATCTCTCAGTCAGCCAACTTAGTAAAGTTAAAGAACTTGTCTGTACGTCTTTTACACTTCCCACTCTGTAGGCTGCCCACTAGAATGTTCCCTCGCCTCCTGACTGCTGATGCTAGCAAACTTGGTAGGTGGCAGAGACAGGAAGGGGAGAGTGGTTTTCTGTGCTTCTGGTGGCCATATCCCTATGGTGCCCTAACCTGTCAAGACTGACTGCTCTAGACACGGGAACTTTAGTAAACACACTTATCAGAATAATTTATTCAGAAATAAAAATTTGGGGAACCATGTTTACTTGGCAGTAATTTCATCACAAGGTTCTGGTAACATGATTTTACTACTCAAACATTGCTCTTGTGGTACTCATGTTACCAGAACCTCTCGATGCAGTTATAGCCTCTTATAAAAATGGGTCTAAAAATCAAAGAAATTCAATTGGGTAAACCAGTCCAGTAACTGTGCATTATTACAGTATAATGCATGCTTATCCTAGTCCTAAACATGATGGGCTTTGTTAGTAGCCACATCACACAATGAACAAATCATTCCTCCTACAACCAGAGCTGATCTTCCATCTCAAACATTGCTGCGACCTTTACTTACTAAAAACCTTCAACTAGGCCCTAAAAATAAAAGTACCGTAAATAAGAATCAAAACAAATTAATGTTCTTTCCTTGATCAACACACTGTCCTTACACACACACAAACATATTAGAAACATTAAGTATTGTTCATAGTTTTCATTGCAAGTGTTTCTTTGCTGACAATGAAAAATCCTCCTTCAAGCTTTACCTGCTTGTCAGGGAAATCTCTTCTGCTTACCTTGACAGAGATAAAATTGAGGCTGTGGCTCCACATGAGGTATTTATTTTCTGTGTGCATGTACAGCATAGACTTAACAGAGACTGGAAGTCTGGCCACTGTGCACACTCACAGCTGCAGCTTACACTACCTAGGCATGCATGGTTCCAGGCTGTGTGTGAGTCAATGGAAGCAGAACTACATCTGCCCGGGTATTTAGAGGTCCAATATAAACATAGAATGTAATGGGAGATAAGGGCCACTGGGTCCACCCCGTCTGCCCATTTTTGTTAATCTTCATTTTTGCTGCAGACCCTACTTAATCTACCATGCAGTCTCTACCCCCGCCCACCTTTACGAGTCCCTTGTGCCTGTCCTAGGCATTTTTCAATCCCACCACTGTTTTCACACCCACCACCTCTGCTGGAAGGCTGTTCCAGGTATCCACAACCCTTTCTGTGAAGAAGCACTTCCTCACATCCTTCCTCAGTATACCCTCTCCAATTTCATATCATGCCCCCTTGTTCCAGAGCACCTTTTTCTCTGAAAAATACCCCCTCCAGTACATTATTTACCCCTGTGAGGTATTTAAAAGGTTTCTATCATATCTCCCCTCTCCCACCTCTGTTCCAGGGTGTACATATTTAGCTCCTTTGACCTCTCCTCATAGGGCTTTTGATGCAGACCCCGCATCATTTTGGTAGCCCTCCTCTGGACCACCTCCACTCTGTCTCTGTCCTTCCTGAGATGTGGTCTCCAGAACTGGACACAGTACTCAAGGTGGGGTCTTACTAGTGATCTATATAGGGGCAGCACCACCTCCCTCTTCCTGCTGGTGATACGCCTTCCTATGGATCCCAGCATCCCACTAGCCCTTCTGACTGCATTGTCACACTGCCAGACCACCTTTAGGTCATTTGACATAATTACCTCTACATCTCTTTCCTGCTTGGTCTTTGTCAGTATCTCTCTGCCCATTTTGTACTCAGTTCCTGGGTTTCTAAGTCCCAAGTGCATTACTTTGCACTTTTTTACATTAAAATCCAGCTGCCACACCCTTGACCACTCTTCCAGTCTATTTAGATCCCTGCCTATCCTTTCCACCCCAACCCCTGCAGGGTCTACTCTGCTGCAGATCTTGGTGTTATCCATGAAGAGGCAGACCTTCCCTTCAGCAGCATCCGCCTGAGTTCCACTGTGGTGTCCACGTGTTTTTGATGCCCTCTTTATCCCTTCCAGCACCACTTGAACACGGCCCAAGACTGGAGACCTTTCTGGTCAGTCAGAAGTAGTGGGGAGAAGACCCACTCTGCCATGCCTTGGCTAACACTCACTGCATGGGACTGAATGTTTGATGCCACTATGTCCTATGCCAGCATCATGCCTGCAGAGAGTTCACCCCTCTCCTCAGTCTGGAGCTGCGTACTGCTGCCCACATGACTCTGTCTTATTTGTAACCACCAGGGGGAAGTTTTCTAAAGGTAGGAACCATCCCTGAGATGGACGCTCAGCACTGACTCTGTTGCTCAGTAAGTGGTAACTCAGACTGCAAGTCAGTCACCAGTATGGTACATCACACTGATTTCTCATTTGGCCATTGGGCATCCCCACCACTTGTAATTTGAAGGGAAATTTTCACAACCCCTAAACTAATGCACCGGAACCTTGAGGTCCCAACTAAGAAATCTGCAATGTCAAATAATTTTTTCTTAACTTACGTTGGGTTTTAAGAAGTTTTATATCCATAGTGGCAGCCAACCTAAACTTCCACTTTACCACAGAAAAGTTTATCACATAGCCAGCCCAGTGGTGCTAAAGGTTGATCTACTGATTGCTACACCTTGCGCTATGCTGGCCACCCGGGTTCAGGAATGAACCTGGGCCTCATGGGGTCGGCAGGGTGGAAAGAGGATCGAGCATCTGGAGGACTGCTCTCTTCTCCTCCTCTCTTGGGGGGGAGGGGGGAGGATTGTCATCTCACTTGTTGACTGCCCTCTGGCAGTGGCTGGAGGGCAGTATGAGTCAGGATGCTTGATACGATGTCCTCACCTTGGTTGGGGAGGGGGGACAGAAAAAAATGGAAGACAAATGAGCCTGGCAGGCTCGATGATGGTCCTCCACTACCGAGAGCCATCCCTGGATTCTGGGTTGGGTCTACAGAAGGGAGGAAAAGCCAGCAACCTCCTTCCTGGCACTGTCACGGGAGGCAATCCACAGCAGAACTCCCAGGGATTGGCAAGTGCAGGAGCGGTGGGACTGGAGAGAGAGTCCCTCTGTCAGGAGGGCCAAAGTCGCCTGTCAGGGCTCTGGAGGATAAAAACCTCTATCAGAAAAGAAAGGTTTGCCACATTAAGGTAATGCCATACAGCATTTACCTCTTAAAGAGCTGTTGACATGTTCAGGAGAACTTTAACAAAACCTAATATTTAGACACAGTTCAGCTTGTATTTCCCATTAGTGCTGTATTCCTCCTCCCCATTATTTATTACTGAGGTCATTTGTATGAAAACAGGATTTTTGCTCCTGAAGAGTTTCTCTATTCCTGCTGCTTTTGCTCTACTTGAAGTCATAGACCACTGCCTGTGGTATCACAGTTACTCCCATGGCATCATATTGTGATGCCACAACAGAGAATTATCACTAGAAGTAGGGAGTAAGCTATAGAGGCAGATGGAATCTAAAGAAACTCTAAGGGATAAAAATCATATATTCATATACATTTCCTTAGTAATATGTTATGAGGAGGAGAAATATACAAAATATACATTGAATGCAGGCATAATATACCTAATTATTATGTTTTTTAAAGTTTCCTTTGAGCCATCAGTAGCTCTTTAAGGCAATATTATTCAAAGTACCACATAAGCTGAAATGTTACCTTATTTGCTTAGTCCTCCCCATCAGCAACCTTGTTGGACCTGCTTCTCCAAAGTTTAAGGAACTGTAGCTATAGCAATTCTTTTTTTCTTAAAATATAGTTTTTATTAAATGGAACAACAGGTACACTCATAAGACATTATGATATTCCACAGTCTATAAATTTTATACAGTGTATTTTGTCTTGATCTCACTCACCCCCTTAGACTTTAAAAAAAAAAAAAGACATCAAAGTTACATTTCATATTCACACAGTATCCCATTTTGACTTCATGTTATGATTTTCAACCCTCACATTACAAGTATTTGCACTGGTTCATTCAGGCTTCAGGTCTGTTTCCCACATCTTACTTACATTTTCACTCTATTTTATTTTCCCCTCATATTTATGGTACAAAATCCCCTTCCATCTGTACCATGTACCATATTCAACTTTGCCATTTGTTTTAAATGGACGTAGTTTTGTCATGTATCTCGGCTGTTAAAATTTCCAGCCCATATCTACTGATGTTCAATCTGCCCTAAATATCAAATTATTAAAATGAATGTTTTGCCCAGATTACTATTCTTATTTCAGACTCTCCCCATTTCCATACCGTCTCAGTTTTGAAACCAACTTACAAAAGATATTTCCAAATTCATATGGGCTGGTCAATGCCCAAGGATAGCTCTTGGTACCCTTATGAGATCAAGGGAGATGGGAGGCCTGGGTCTACCACAAGTGTATCATTATTATCTGGCGGCACAAGGAGCACAACTAATCACATGGGCCAAACAACGTACTGACTCGGGTTGGTACTCCATTGAGAATGAATCAATCCCTAATGGTAAAATATGGACATACTCCACTGGCTATGTTAATCCCCAGAACTGGCAGACAATTTCTAATCCCTGGGTAAAACATTCCCAGCACATCCTTCTTAAACTAAAGAAAATAACATATACCCCAAACACCTTAGATCCTTTGTCTTTAATCAGACATACAACAAGTTTTGTTCCACTGAGGTCAGATCAAGGATATGCTTTTTGGGAAAATAAGGGCCTAACCACCTTCAAACAACTGACAGACAGCAGAAGTTGTCTTGCCTATGCCACACTTCAGAAATGCTTCACATTGTGTAGGGAGGACATTTATAGATACCTCCAAACCTGACACTTTATCAACACGGGAGAAAACTTCCAAAAAATTACTAGAGCGTTAACTCCCCTTGAGGAATTCTGGTGGGACTCTATAAAGATCTAAGATAAATTACCCTACCTCTCCATTCTGTATGGGGTACTCACAGAGCAGAAGGGGACCCCGGTGCTAGAAGAGGTTAGGAAAAAATGGGAGACAGAATCTATGAGGGCAGTTCCTAGGAGGGATTGGGAATGCCACCTGCAAAGGGGATGGCAGGTGACTTCGGCCACGATGTGGTATGAATTCAGTTGGAAAGTCCTGACCCGATTCTTCCGCTCACCAATGATCACCAGGCATTTTAATCCACAGGCATCATCGGCCTGTTGGTGTTTATGCGGGGAAACCCAAAGCACACATTACCACATATTCTGGGGATGTGCAAAGCTGCAGCAGTTCTCGTCTCAGATCCATGGGGTCATGGCTCAACTGGTGGGGGGGGATACCTGTACCATACACGTTTCAAGACCTAGTCCTGGGATTACCTATTCTGTCCTCCCAAAAAAGGAGAGGTGTAGAATTATGCCAGATACTGCGGATTGCAGCGCTGAAATGCATCACTACTAAATGGTTAAAACAGGATCCACCAATCTTTCCACAATGGATTTCCAAGGTTGAGGAAATTGAGAGACTAGAAAATATTACTTACACAATTCAGCTAAGAAAGGATAAATTCCTAGAAACATGAGGACCCTGGTATCATTGGAAGGAGATGCAGGGGGGAGAAATAGTAGTAAGCGATGGGGGTGCAAGTGGAGAAGATGAAAGATAGATAATTCAAAGGGACAGCATTGGGAGATATAGAAGACCAGAAGGTGATGTCGGAAGTTTGAGGGTAAAAGGGGGAAGGAAGAAGGGGATTATCCTTAAATAAGGTTGGGGACACACATATATTTTAAGGTATTAGTCTCTGTGCATATGTTATGATAAATAATGTTTATAATGTTATAAATGGCTCATTTAAAAGTTTAGATTATGGGTAAAAAATACCTAGAAACAAATGCTGTCCTCTGTATTAAGTAGAATTCCCAGAAAGAAAAGACGTTTTTAAGATGGAGAAGGAGAAGAAGAACTTAATCTAAAACTGGGACAATAACATGGGCCACACTATGATGAACTGTATTCACCAACTAAAAGCTTAGGGTTCAATATTGTGTAGCCATAAAATATTAGTTTTTTTTTTTTTCCTCTTCTACTTCAAGAGACAGTATGTTAGAATATGGAGAATATTATACTGGTTAACTTATAGAAGGATAGAAAGTTTAAAGGAGTAAAAATGAACAGAATTTTATTATTGTAAAGATACTCTTAAAAGTATTATATTGGAGCAGATGTATTAATTATATGTGAATTCAATAAACTTGATGAAGTTAAAAAAATATATATATATATTGAATCTGCCCTAAATATCTTCCTAACCAACTTTCTAGCCATTCAGGACCATCATTGTCGCCAGAAAACATGACGGGTCCAACAGAGGAAAACCCATTGGCTAGGAGGGACAAGAGTTGGCACCTGTTCCAAACCTCCGGCTTACAAAGCGACTATAACCTCTATAGAACTCAGAGGAATGCCTGTAAAAAAGACATCAAGCATACAAAAAGCCCATACTGCAAGGAATTGCTTATAAACTCTTATGGTGACTCTAGGAAATTCTGGTCCCATGTCAAGTCATTCCTGGGATCACACCAGCCCTCATCACCTAGTGATATGATTCTTGAGGGTGTAAATTGTAATGACCCTGAGACCATTGCAAACTTTTTTAATCACAAATTCTCTGACCTTACAGCATTTACCTCCTCCTTCCCGGCACTGCAAATTCCTAAAACTCCTCCTGCTACTGTAGGTCAGTCCCCCTTTTCTATTTCAGGTCAATTACATATGAAGTCCTTATCCTCCTCAAGAAAGTCACAGAGACAACGGCTACTGGCTCTGATACCCTAGAACCCAAGCTATTAAAACTGGCTGCCCCTTTTATAGCAGCTCCCATAGCTAAGATCTTCACTCTCTCTCTTAGCAAAAGCCAAGTACCTATTATCTGGGAGTCAGCAAGGGTTACCCCTATTTTTTAAAAAAGGTGATCCCAAAGACCCCGAAATCTACAGACCCATTGCCTTCCTGTCTGTCCTCAGTAAGATCCTCGAAAAGCTTGTAGCAACTCAAACTATTGAATTCCTACAGAAATATGACCTTCTAACTGCTGCGCAGCACGGATTCTGTAAAGGTCACAGCACAACTACTGCTCTCCTCAAATTTACATCCAACATCCTATCTGCTAAGGATGCTGGCCTTCTCACAGGTGCAATTTTCATCTACATGACAAAGGCCTTCCACTTGGTTGACCACCCTATCCTCCTCTCTACCCTGCATTCACTGAGCTTTGCACCTAATGTTGTAAAGCGGTTTGATAGCTACCTGTCAAACAGGACTCAAATGGTCAAATACAACTCCGCCTTCTCATGCAAGACAGGACTGAATATTGGAGTGCCCCAAGGATCCATCCTCGGCTCACTCCTTTTCTCCATTTTTATAAATGACATCACGTCAACCCTGTCTGAGACTTCCTCCCTTCTGTATGCTGATGATATCGTCCTTTACACCAGTGCCAAAAATATAAAGGACATAAATCAGCACCTCTCGACTAACTTTCAAATTACACAGTCATGGTTAGCTAACCACAAGCTGGTCTTCAATGAGTCCAAGACAAAGGTTATGCTTTCTAGTACAAACTCGAAAATCGAGCACCCCCAAAGTAATCTCAAAGTCTCGGCCTTGGATGGCACCACTATTGGATCTGTTGCCTCTTTTAAATACCTTGGTGTTATCCTTGACCAATCACTAACCTTTGATCTCCATATACAAAGTGCATACAAGTCTGTGAACGCAAAGCTGGGTATTGCCTATCGCACTAGCCATGTGCTAACTCCTTCCGCCAGGCTAGCAATAGCTTGAGGTATTCTACTCCCCTCACTTACCTATGGTGTTGCTACCTATACTGCTGCACCAAAGTCTAGTCTACACAAGTGGGATGTCACCTACAACAGCATCTGTCGCTATGCTTCCTCTGCCCACCGATGTAAACACCACTGTCTCCTCTACTCGGACCTGAGTTGGCTACCACCAAAAGAGACAAGACTCTGCTCTCTTGGCTCTATCATCAATAGGATCATCAGTTCACAAACTCCTACATCTCTTGCTGAGTACTTTCTCAGACAACCCTCTCACTACGGGTTGCGCTCTGTGGACAAGTCCTTTGTCTATATCCCTAGGCACGGTTCTTCCAAGGGAGCAAGTGCCTTTGCGGTTCTAGCTCCCCAATACTGGAACTCCATCCCCCTATCTGTGCACCTTGCTCCCTCTCACAATGTTTTTAAGTCTGAGCTTCACAAGTACCTTATCTCAACAAACAATTGCTCCTGTTTCAAACCCCCTTAGCCCCCTCCCTTTACATCAGCTCTGTCCTGCTCTTACACTCAGTTTCGTTTCTATCTCTTTTTAACCCCTTTCTCTTTTCTCAATCTCTCTATGCTTTATACTGTAGAACCACCTTTCAGCATTGCTTCTTTATTTCCTGCATCACTATTGTTTATCAATTAATGTAAGCCTATTGTTATGATTTATTGTTGAAATGTTTGATGTAATTACCTATCTCTCCAGGCCTACTTTGTTTTATTGTTGATATTGTTATCCCCAAAGATATTTATATAAAGTGTCATGTTTTGTTGTTGTATTGTACTGTATCCTCCCTGGTCGTGCCTGAAAATAGTCATGGTTATGGCTAGTGCACCTACCCGGTAAACAAAAACTAAATAAATAAATACATACCTCTAGAACAATAAGTCTCCACTCAGAGATAGTTGGTATTGCAGTGGCCATTATAGTAGTTCTTTTTAAAAAAATGACAGAGGGTTGGCTGGAATGCTTGCATTTCCAGAATGTTCAGATACATGGCACTGTACTTTAGAACATTTATTTATTTATTTAGCTTTTGTTGACCAGGTAAGTACACTAGACAAGACATTTGCCTATTTTCAGGTACGACCAGAAGAGTACAACGAAATGCAAGTTCATGCAGAGGACAACATGATACAAGTTAGGTATTACACAGAATCAGGTAGAACCAAATGAACATAGCACAAGCAGTCAGTAAACACAGTTAGAATAGGAACAAAATATATACATAGAGTCTCCAAGGCTATGAACAGTGCATTATACAATTCTATACAGCTCAGAGCCTCAAAAGCAGAGCCACTGTCAAAGCATCACCTGAAACAGAGAGTAAATACATTATATACAGAGCAGAACCCAAGCAGGCAGAATGCATCAGCAGGACCTGTGCAAGGGTACCTAAAGAAGGACATGTAAGTCCAGTGCAGGGGACCAAAGTTAGTTATGGCGGTTTAGGACAACCACATGCAGAGAAGAGCTTCAAGTAATCCCACAGGGAGCTCCGAAGGCATGAGTGGGAGGAGGAGGAGCAGACCTGGAAGGGAAAGGGGTTCCATACTATGGGGGCACATGAAGCAAAATCCCTGTCCCCCATTTGCTTTTGAGTGGCAGGAACTTTGAGAACAGCAGGGCCCAATGACCTAAGGGAGTAAGATGAAGAGGTAGCCAGTTTGAGGAGCTTAGCCAGTCCTGGGGGGGTGCCAGTTCTGAGAACCTTGCCTGTGAAGCTGCCCAAGACAAAATTCATGTAGTTGGGTGGGGAGAGCCAGTCAAGTCTGTTTTACAAGTCACAGTGGTGGGTGAGGGGAGGGCAGCAAGTGAGAAGCAGCAAATGTTATTATAGGCTATGTTCCATCTAGAGAGGTGAACTTTGGAGGCGAGTGCAAACAGGATGAGTCCATAGCAGAGCGAAAGGACTGGGACTCTGGCCAGTGCAAGGTGAGCAGCAGAAGTAAGACATAGCAGAAGGTAGTTTTGGACTGCAGTACTGAACCAAGGAATAGAATGTCAAGGTGGTGCACCATTTTAAAATGTTGGGGAAGGGGGACACGCAATCTCAGAATGTGACAAGGATGTGTCATCTCAAAATGTGGTGGGACAATCAGTCTCAGAATGCGACAGGGACACACATCCAGGAATTTTGAGGGGACTGGCAATATAGTAGGGATTCATGCTGTCGGAATGTGACAGAAGACACCATTGATTCTGAAATTGCTTGTCCCTGCCGCATTCCAGAATTGTATGTACCCACCATATTTCAAAATGGTGCATTACATCCCCACCACATTCCAACATTATGCATCCCAGCCACATTCTGAAATTATGCATTCCTGCTACATTCCAAAATTGTACGTCCCTTCCCCATTCCCAAATTGCGCATTCCTGCCACATTCAGAAATGGTGCATCCCCCTCAAATTCCATAATTGCGCATCCCTGCCAAGTTGTGTTCCAGTGCCACATTCCAAAATTGTCACTGCCACGTTCCCAAATTGTGCGTCATGCCACATTCCAAAATTATGTGTCACCACCACATTCTGAAACTGAGCATCACTGCCACATTTCAAAATTGTGCATCACCACCACATTCCGAAATTGTGCATCACCACTATATTCCAAAACTGTGCATCACCACCACATTCCGAAATTGTGTGTCACCACCACATTCCAAAATTGTGCGTCACTGCCGCATTCTGAACCTGTGTGTCACCACCACATTCTGAAAGTATGCGTCACCGCCACATACCAAAACTCGGTGTCACTGCCGCATTCCGAAATTGTACTTCACTGCCATTTTCCAAAATTGTGCATCACTGCCACATTCTGAACCTGTAGGTCACTGCTGCATTCTGAAATTATGTGTCACCGCCACATTACGAAACTTTGTGTCACTGCCACATTCCAAAATTGTGCATCACTGCCACTTTCTGAACATGTACGTCACAGCTGCATTCTGAAATTATGTGTCACTACCACATTCCGAAACTGTATGTCACTACCTCATTCCTAAATTGTGTATCACTGCCACATTCTGATCCTGTTAGTCACCACCACATTCTGAAATTGTGTGTCACTGCTGCCTTTCTGAAATTGTGCATCACCACTGCATTCTGAAATTGTGCATCACTGCTGCATTCTGAAATTGTGCGTCACCACCATATTCCAAAACTGTGTGTCGCCACTGCATTCCTAAATTGTGTGTCCCGCCACATTCCAAACCTGTGCATCACCACCACATTTGGAAATTAGCACACCGCTAGCATTTGCAAATTGTGGCCACTGTTAGTTTTATGATAACAGCTAAAGTTTAAGGGCGAAGGTTGTTATCAAGAAGTTAAGAGTGCTGAAAACATTTTTGGTACTCTGACACCCTGACACACAGCAAATGGTTCCGAGACTTAGTTTTTTAATGTTTTCTGTGGGGGCTGTGCCCCCCACCCCCACGCACCCACCTACTAAAGGATTCTCAGCTTCAGGAGGGGTACATGTCGGGGGGTGAAAACATTCAAAAAATAAAAGGTTCAGGCCAGGTGCAATAAAAATGCATCAGCGCCCGGATCCGAACCCTGTACCTTGCTGACCAGCAACCCACCTCACCATGGGGTCAGCTCTGCAACCACTGCGGCACAACCCCTCACAGCCCCTCACTGTGCATGCTCACTTCCCCCCATGTTCATACGTATAGTCATATCCTGTCACTATACTCGCTGACCCCCCCATCCAGCTGCCTTACCCTACCATCACAGTGAGGGATTCGCTGGGGAGCAGGTTGCTGTTATTGTCGGCGCTCTTTCCCCAGTGCCTTCATCACGGGATACCTCACCGCTGCATTCCGAAACTGTGCATCACCACTGCATTCCAAACCTGTACATCACCACTGCATTCCGAATGGTACATCACCACTACATTCCAAACCTGTGCATCACTGCCGCATTCCAAAATTGTGCATCACTGCTGCATTCCAAAACTGCTTGTCACCACCACATTCTGAAATTATGTGTCACCACCACATTCCAAAACTGTGCGTCACTGCCAGATTCTAAAATTGTGCATCACCACCACATTCCAAAATTGTGCATGACTGCCGCATTCTGAAAGTGTGTATCAGTGCCACATTTCAAAATTGTGCGTCATTGTCGTATTCTGAACCTGAGCATCACTGCCGCATTCCGAAATTTTAATTATACAGCACCCCAAGTCCCAGGAAAGGAGTGCTATAGAAATAAAGTAACTATCTATCTATCTATCTATCTATCTATCTATCTATCTATCTATCTATCTATCTATCTACCTATCTATCTATGTGTTCCAGCTACCTTCTGAGACTGTATCATTGCTGCATTCCACAGTTGCAACCTGGTGACTTTCGAAATCTCATACCTGCAGTATTTTGAAAATTGCACTCAACTTTGTCATTCTAAAGCCATGTTTGCCACTGCATTCCACCCCCCACCCCTGTCACATTCTGAAGTACTGTACCTTGCATCTACACATTATGGAAGTGCATGTGCTGACTCTCCCAGTGTCAGTTTTCCTTTTTCAGATGTTTACTACACCTGCAGTTTTAAGTAACATAGGAGAAATAAATCATATGAGGAAGCTTGCAGGGATGACTAGGTTGTGAGTTCAGGAGATGACATCATCAGCAGCTTTTCACTGAAATGGGATTTTTTGAACAAGCAGTGAATTAAGGGTTACAAAATGACTTATAACTTTTAAATGAAGTAACTTACAGATCTGATTTTTGGCATGAGGCTGATAGAGGATTTGCTGATCCAAATTCTGAATTTATTGATGCCAAAAATGTTGGCCTCAGACCCTCTTTGATACGGTAAACATTTCTGTGGTAAAGCAGAAGATTAGAATGGTTACCACTGTAGCTGATCGTATGAGCACCCACCCTGCATGCTGGTTCACTATGTCTCCCAGGGTCTTTGTGGAGGGGCTGTGGGATAACAGACCAGATGCAGAACTTCAGGTTCAACATACAATCTCTATGTGATGTTTATTTATAATATTGGAGATAACCTTCAGCAATGGCATATCTCTTCTTCAATACATCAGTTTGCAGCAACAGACTATGCATGTACTTCCTCTGCACATAGTCAGCATCTACAGATCTCACTTTTTAGTGAAAACCATTTCATCCCTATGTTTTGTCTTGTGTGTTTGGGTGATGGGGGGGGGCTTAAATAAAAAAAAAAAACAAGCTAAAGGCAAAGAACCTCAGTGCAGAAGCATTGAAGCAAGGGTTACCCCAAAGGGCACTGACAATAAAGCCAAGTTTCAAAGAAACACAACATCACACATACCCCAATAATGCAAAGCATCATGGGATGTATACGCAAATCACCATGACATTTCAGACTGGATCAGTTTACAGCAGGAATGCATGGTCCAAAAGGGGCTCTCAAACAATGTGCAATTTCCATGCATTTAACAACACAACAAGGGGGGTTTCTGATATCTCTACCCTGATAACTTAATTTCTATAATACAATCACCTAGTGCTTTTTACTTTTAACAAAAACACCTAGTACCATGCTATTTTCAACATTTGCAGGTTTCATACACATAAGCTATACAGTATACATCAAGGTATTTTATGACACAGTGCCATTGCAAACTAAATCCAATAACGAGGAACACAGCCTGTTGTTTTACATCAGCTCGGAGGTGACAACAATAACCTTCCTGTACGAGGACTTGAGAGGGACTAGGAAAAATAAAGAGGACACTATAGCATAGTCAAGAAAAGGGAAGGTGGTGCCCATAGGCGGCCAACCTTATGGACTAGAAATTGTAACGGATAGATTAGGCTAAGAAATATGAGAAGAACTGTTGCAACAGATTTAAGAACAGGTCGGTCCTTAAGAGTGGCAGGATCTCCCTGTCACACACCCCGCCACTCTTCCGCATGTAATGCAAGCAAAGGACTCAGCTGCAGGGGTCTTAAGAGTGCTTGTATGTATGTTTTAAATGTTTAGTCAATACTATAATGTGTTTTTTGCCCAGACACTGCCTGTACTGGTCGTGTTCCTCAAGACTGGGGAGCAAGTTTGGTACCGGCATTGTTAGCATGAAAATGTGTTAGAATACTAACTGAAAACTTTAAAAGCATATGCAGGTACTCTGAAGATGCACACGGCTGAGTACCTTGCTCACATCATCAGAGGCACAGCTGCAGGGGTCCCTGGAAAATATGGTGAACTGGCATTGTAGGGGCTCGCAGGAACAACCAGATATAAAAGTGCACAAAATTCAAAGTAAGAAAAAACAAAATATTTTAACATGTCAGTTTCTTAACTGGGACTGCTAGATACTAGCACATTATTTTAGGGAGCATGACTGTTTCCTTTTAAAAGAAAACATCTGTAATGGGGCTACAGAGTTCTCTGTCACCATTCTAGAAATGACTCCTGATCTGCATATACTCTGTTCTCCAGTTTCTGGGACATGTTGGGTACATCGGAGGCATGCTCTAATTTGTAGACTCCACAGGGGAGTAGAAGTGCAGTCAGGTGAGTAAACATCTAGATAGTTCTGCAGCAGGGCCCAATGGAATGGTCCGTCTGGGTACTGTATTCTCTAAACACAAATTTTACATTATAGATGTGTATCACAATGCTAAAGCTAAAACTCTCCTGATTCACTGCTTGTAAGCTCACTGACCCTCTTTTTTCTTCTTAATCTGCATCTCTTTCTTCTTGATCTTTCTTCTTTTTTAACCATTATTTATTTTTCATTTTTTACACATAACACATATACAAGACAAAAACTATTTACATTCAGGCTGGCTTGTCTCATAGTACAAGAAAACTCATTGTGAGAAATACAAATCATATAGATCCATCAAAAATATCCATCTCATCTTAACATATAATAACTAGTTATCTCTGAATATTTACAATAGGGCTGATTCTCAGATTGTTTATGGAACAAATTCCGATCTCAAAGGGGAACTATACATTACCCACCTTGGCCAGACCAGTTCAAATTTATTTTGGGTTTTATTAAGATAACTGTGAGGGGTTCCATTTGATACACCTGAGTCATAATATGGTGCCAGTGGGTAAGTTCTACCTGATCCAGTGTCAATCATTTCCTGGTTATTGCCTTCTGGGCAGCCAGGACTGAAATCTTAAGAAGTTTTCTGCTATTGGTGTCTCTACAACCCCTTGGGTAATCCGAAAAGAAGAACAGGAGGGGATTTAGATTAAGATCCGTGGAAAAAATGCTTTTCAAAGCCTCCTCTAACTCCTGGAAAAAAGGGATCAGCCTTATGCAGTCCCACATGATATGTACCAAGGCTGCCGGGGTATGTCCACACCCTCTCCAGCATACTGGAGCGCGTCCCTGGTGAAATTTTGCCTGTATAGCAGAGGTTCTAAAATATCATGCGGGCATCTTCCATGCATATTCCTTCCAATGGACTGCCGAGGTGCCCCAGTGGATCTGTTCAGGGTGCCTTCCCCACACCTGTTCAGAGACCGGGTTCCCCAAACCCCTGTCCCAGGCTGCTTTCTGATTGTCTGGGATGTGGGCTCTTCATAAGCCAGCAAAGCTGAGTACAGGTACGAGACCATCTGCTCCGAAGGTGCCCTGTTATCCAGAGCCCCCTGAGCAGAAACAAGATCTCGGGGGGAGTGGGATCCTTCCAGGAACCCTGAAATAGTGATTCCACTACATGACGGACCTGAAAGTACCTGAATATTTCGTTGGGTGGGTGGAGATCATATTTTTTCTGCAAGTTCTGAAAAGAGGGAAAATTCCCCCTCCTCCACAAATTGTCAGACCAGGTGTAATCCCCTCTTCTCCCATCCCTGGAAACCCAAATCCATATGGGCCGGAGTAAATGATTGTAAGTGTGGAATGGAATAAAGTAGTGGCCTCCATCTCGTCAACCTCCTCTCCTCCAGCACATTGTGCCAGCACCTAATTGTAGTTTCAGTGTAAAGGTTAGCATCTTCCTGGGGTTGTATTACACTAGGGTAGGTTAGTAATAGTTTGCTCCTGTGTCTTAGATCCCCTTCTGTAATTTCTAAGGCCTTCCATTTAGCTCTGTACCCCCCCGTAGCCAGTAAAAGGCCATTCTAAGTTGAGCTGCCTGATAGTACTTTTTAAGACTGGGCAAGGCCAGACCTCCCTTTTTCTTAGGAAGCTGTAAGGTAGAGAGTCTTATCTGTGCCCTTTGAGAGCCTCAGATAAATCTTGCTATTTTTTTATTCAATTTCTTAAAATATTTCTTAAAATATTCCTCTGGGACTGGGACAGGTAGAGTTTGTGCCAGGTACAGGAATCTTGGCTCTCACTCCCACCCTCCTGTTCCACAACTGCCCACTTCCCACACCCCCCCACCTCCCACCACCTACTACCTCCCCTTGACAAAGCCTCACCTCGGCTGCTAATGCATTTCTGCAGACTGGGAGCACCCCGTCTGAACTATAACATGAATGTTAAACACTGTACTGCACTTAATTAGTGCTGCAATAATATGTTTCTTTGCTAGTGTGGCCCTGTTTCTCCTTATTTCTTGTACCCTGCTTAATGTTATGACTGCACACTAATACCACTTGTTGGTAGATGTCTTTCTGTTCTGCAATGTTTCATCACCTGTAAATGTCTTGTATTCCTTGCTGACTTGGAGCCTTTGTAAACGAGCCCCCGGCTCAAAGGCATTAATTCAAATTTGAAATAAATAAAGAAATAAAAAAGGCCTGTTGCATTTCTCCTGAAATAGATGGCAACTTCAATCTGGTCAGGTAGTCCTGTATCTGCTGATCTGTTGAAGCAGACTCGGGAGTATACAGCGTTTGATAAAATTTCTGAAAGGCATGCAAAATCTGGTCTGGTGTTCTATATAGCTGCTCCATTTCCTGGGTCCCGAATTTGGGTGATTGTAGAGCGAGCCATATTCTGCCTTAATCTATGTGCCAGCAGTGGCTCTAGGGCCACTCTCACAATATCTTTGCTGAAGGTATTGCAGGGTCTGCTCAGTTTTTATATTGAGTAACTTTTGTATCTGTCATTTTGTGACCTGAAGTAGGGGGAAGAACTGCTTGGTCTCCCACCGCTTGTTGAGATTGACGGTCGTGGTGAAGATGCAGGTGTGCAGCCCGCCCAGCGCGGTGGTTGAATTTCCGCTTGCGACACACAGCGACCGGGTTCGAGACGGACTCGGGTAGCTGGAGGGCGGCCAGGGAGGATTGAGCACCCAATGGCTGCTCTTCTCCTCCAGGGGAGGCGGATGCAAGTCCCGCTGCAACACCGCCACCTGGGTGACCACAGGTGGAGGTGCAGCGAGACTGCACAAAGCAGGGAGGAAGGATGTCTGCGGGAGCTGGGCGTCAGGCGCGTCATCAGTGCTCGCCCCTTGGCTCCCCAGCGTGTGGCGCGTCCTGTGGGGAAGAAAACAGGAAAAATACCCCACCAGACTCCTGGTAGGCCAGACTCCTGGCCACGATCCCCAATGTCCCTACCGGCGTCCAGTACCAGCATCCCCCGACGAAATCTAAGTCATGTCGGGGTGTAAGGGCCTCCACCCTGTACCCGCCTGGGGGGTACAGCCAAAGCTCCATGGGGGGGATGGACTGCACTGGATGTCGGCTAGTAGGAGCGGGGACAAATTAGGCCGATGGAGTCTACAGAAGGAGCAGGAGTTCGGTGGTGAGAGAGGGGGCATGCAAAGTAAATATAAAAAAAAAGAAGATGCACATGTTCTAGCTGAAGGGTCTGTTTTTTCTTATGGTTAGCAGCAAACTTTATTATATCCTCCCATAACATGGTCTTAACCGTGTCCCATAATGTTGCCCTTGAGATTTCTGGGGAATCATTTTCCTGTATAATTTGTTTAATTCTGGTCTGAATCATGTCAGTAAATTCTTTCATATTTAAAAGGAAATTATTAAATTTCCATAAGGTTTGACCTTTTTCTGTTACCCAGCTCAGCTTTAATAGTATCTGGCTATGATCCGATAGGACCGAGAGGAAATGCTGACAGTCTTCCATGTTGGTATGTTCTTTAGAAACATGAAAGTAACATATCCGTGCATAGGATCTATGAGGGGCTGAAAAATGTGTGTATTCCCTTCGGCCAGGGTGAAGGGCCCTCCATGTATCCACCCAGTGAGCACCTTGAAAGTAAGCCAGTGCTGCCCTCTGAGCTGGAGTCCTTCTGGAGGCCCTATGATTGGAGGAATCTAAGCGGCTATAACAAAGGTTGTGATCACCCCCCACTACTACAGTACCCTTCTGGTGCTCCGTTATTTTTTGTAGTAAACATCTTATTACTGGGGCTGCTGTACCTGGTGGAATATATAATGATGCTACTGTGATTGGGGCTCCTTTCAGTATACTCCTACTAATGCCAAGCTGCCCTCTGGCTCAACGTATGTGGTTTTAGGGTCAAATGGGGTAGATTGGGGGATCAAAACTGCCGTTCCCCTCCACTTTCCCTTCCCAAAGGAGGAGGCCACCACCTTAGAGAACCCGAATCTGGCAAGTTTATCATGTTCGACCCTGTTAAAATGAATCTCCTGCAGGAGTACAAATGTGGGTCTTTGTTTCTTAATGGATGAAAGGACTCTGTGCCTCTTTACTGGGTTGTTTAGCCCATTAATATTTTGCGACAGAACCACTACATGTTGATTTAGACCAGTAGCTCTCACACTTTGCCATAGTGAGCCTCCCCCAAGCTTTGGAAAAGATCTTGAGCCCCCTTCCAATATAGAAATTATTTTGGGCCCCCCCATAGTTAGAACACTTATCATACTTTGCAGAGTAGACAAGGAATACAGTGACACTCCTTTGAGTAGTTGCGTTTATTCTCATTTTATTGGACTTATCATTCTCCCTCTGTATAACCCCCTCTCCATGTCAGCCTACACGCTCCACACTTCTGGGTTTTGGACCCAATTTACTGTACCCCTCGTTGCAATACCTCCATGAGTCAGATTGCTTTCTTTGTCAGTTTTACCTTGTTTTTAAACACCTTCTCAGGGACCATTTTGCTTTGTCCTGCTCTTGCTCCTAGTACCTCTCAATCTAGCCTTTGCATTTGTGCTTTTCTGCAGCCAGTACAATGGGTCAGTTGTTACCTTGTACCTATTCATTTGTATCATTTTGCGTTTTGTTTTGCGCAATTTCCAAGAACTGTACTTCCTCCATTCAGCTTTTCCCCCGTGTTATACCAGGAAACAAGTGTTTGTTGAGTACGACTTTCCTGGTTACCCATTTTGTACATAAATTTGCATGCCATTATTCACTTTAGTTTGCTGCATCCTACCACACAAAGCATCCAAAACTTGACATATAAATATAGTACATTTTAAGGCTTGTGTGAGCCTCCCCTGGAACAGGTTGGGGCCTCCCCTGGGAGGCTAGCCTCACCATTTGAGAACCCCTGATTTAGACTCATCATTGTGTAGTAAAAATTAAAGTAAGGCCCTCCAGGCCTTTCCTCTCATATTGCATTCCCCTGAGAACCCCCCATCTTCTTTCCCTCAAGCCACAGCCTAGGTTACAGAAACAACAAACAAGTATAACGCACAACTCCCAACTATTTACATGTTGGCTCCCAAGGTAGGGGCCCACATTTTTGTGTGCTCTAGAATCCCGGGTGGGAGACTCCGAAGAGCATCCCATCTGGGTAGGAGTGATCAGGGCTGTCTCTCGAGCCATGCCCCCCCCAACCCCCGAAAATGTCAGGGGTTGTATCCAACGTCTTCCCCATATTTCCTCTCCTGGCCATCCCCCTATCCCTCTGCCTCACCTTTTCCTGTATTATAGTGATATTTCTGCTTCGTCTGTACAGAAATATATGAGCTTTTGTGTGGCATTATTTTCTGTCTATACGAAGAGAATAGTCCCACGAGAAGAGAGGCAGGAAGATGAACATGTGTACTAATAGGGCATTACACCGAGGCTCAGTACAATATACCCTCTATTCGTGAAGTCATTACTCAACTGAATTCGGCCCACACCCCGAGTCACAAACCCTCCCTTCCATCGAACTTTTGCTAAACTTATAAACTTGTACAACTTAGTACTCCTAATATAAACTCATAAAGAAACGCTGTCAAGGAGGTAATTATATTTCTCAGTGAAGATCTGATAGCCATACTATGTTCAATACTTCAATGAGCAAAAGCTTCAACTACTTCAATGTGAAAGCAAACTTAACTGATTAATTAGGAACCCAAATAACCTTTACACATCACCCTGTGGTTCCTTGTTAGTGAAATCCCTTTAAGTGATCTTCTGTGAGTGATAATGGAGATTTACACATTGATTCCCAACAGGTGCTGCCCTCCCCCCCAAAAACACTCAGTCCTCCCTGCAATTATAAGATATAGGCTAGATTTCTGTCTCTGGGCAGTAACCCTCTCACACATCATTTCCAGTTTAAAAACCAAAGTCAATCTGCGGGAGCCATCCTGATGCGCAGACTGATCGTCACAAGGCCAAAAACTGCCTCAGTCAGCCAGATCCGCGCAGCCAAGGCCATCCCTTCCATGTCCCAGACTTTTTAGCGTAGGTCGCTGCACATGTTCTTTGGGAGTAACTGAGGTAAGAGGGTGACCTTAAAAAGGGGTGGGGGTCTCATACTCAGGCCTGCAGTAAATCTTTGAAGTCTCCGAAGGGGAATCGAGCTCCGCGTGGGTTACTCCTCATGGATCCATTTGCGATCACCCATGGGCTCAGGGTCCAGGAGCTCGAGCAGAAACCAATCCAGTAAAAGTTGTTCACCTCAGGTTTCAAGTAGTACCCATGTCCTCTGTGATCGACTCTCCTGCAGGACTGTTTGATGTTTGGGCTTGCAGACTGCTCAGCAGAGACTTGATGTCTTCCATTGTGTGTGGTGCCATGGCTTGGGCTCTGTTTCTATTTCCCTGCTTCCCTGCGATTTGCCATTCTGAGCAGGCTGGTCGCTACTTCTGAGACCTTGCTTGCAGGATGGTGGGGTTCAACCCTTCCCTTGAAAATCCGGGACAGCATCCATGGGGGATTTGTAGGTTTTAACTCCTGATTCCCAGTATACCTTCAGTCGTGCTGGGTAGGACATGTGAAAACGAATCTTCTGCTCTCTCAGAATCTTTAATAATGGTGAACAGACTGCTCACTGTTTCACGATCTCCACAAGATAGTCATTGTCAAAGATTAACCTTGCTGTATTGTATTTGACTATATTTTGGGGACCAGGCTATCCGTAGCAGCTTCTCTTTATCCCTGTAGCTTGACAGCTTGAAAACTACTGATCAAGGTCTGGCTGAAGGGTCCGTAGGTCTTGGGACAAACAACCGCTCAATTTTAAAATGAAAGTCCAGTGGCAAGTTTAAAACGTCTTTCAACAGGTCCTCCATAAAATCCTCCATCGCTCCTGTTTCTGCTCCCTCTGGTAATCCGTAAACACGGATATTCTTCCTCCTTGATCTAGCCTTCATGTCCAGCAATTTATTATGTAAGGCCTCCTGATGAGTTGATAGAAACTTGACAGCATTCTGCAGAGTTATTTGGTTTGCATCCATCTTGGTGATTTTTTTCTCCATCAAGTTCATCTTATCTGCCACCTCTGTAATTCTGTTGTGCAGGGCCATGAATTCCTGCTTTGTCTGTACCCTAAAAGCTCTGAGCTCACCCAGGAGTGTGTCAAAATGGGATCTGGAGAGCCGTTCTGACTCGCGGTCTGTGTCTACAGCGCAGGCCTCGTTGTCTGAAGGAGAGGGGCTCTGGCTGGGCCTGTCTCAGGATCGCTCTTCATCGCACCACTGTGGGGCTATTTTAAAGCGAGAACAGTTAGGTCTGTATCCTCCCTTAGCATTTGAAGGCATTTTGTTGACGATTTTCTGCTAGGTTATGTTTAAAATGGGAGGATTAGGTGGCAGAGCTCTAACAAGAGGCGGCCATTTGGGAGATGACGTCACCGGAAGTCCTCCCTCTTGATCTTTCTATCATGCGTCTGTATTTGTTATATTGCATTCTAAACAAGCATGGCGATGATTATAAATCATTTTTACCAGATGTGCGCATGATTTAATAAAACATGCTGGGGCCCACTCTGCCCTAAGAGCTGCACACAGAGTAATCTTCCTGATCAAGTTTCTTATTCTGTATGGATTCACATCAGCCATTACACTCCTCGCTATAATTAAAAGTTCATTAGAATTTATGTTTATTTGTTAAACCATCTTTATACAAGATCTTCACAAAACGTTCTTACCAACACCCATTGTAGAAAAATGGCTAAAAAAGCTCATAAAAAGTCACCTCGCCCAGTTTCAACAGTGTCTGTCTTCATCTGGGGATAATACCAGTTCTCCAAGACTGTGTGCTGTTTTTGAAAATATGTGCATGATTTTCTGAACTTGCCTGTGATGATCTGTTTTACTTTGTTTTGCATAAAATGATTCGATGTATGATGTGTATCACTGATGTGTTTTACTAATGTATTTTGTATTGTCACCTGAATGAAATTGTAAAAGAGTGCATAACTTGCAATTTGCCTTCCCAAAATAAATTGAAATTATTCCATGCCGAAGGCTATTGATCTTCAGCACTGCTTGTTTCAATGTCTGCCCCAACTCCCCCAGTTACACAGTTGTCTCTATTCCAGGAACACCAGCGTCGGACTCTGACCCTGTATGGTAAAACAAACAACAGGGAGGAGCAGGGGTTCAGTTTGTTTTATTTTAGGAAGCCATTCCAGCTATTTGGAAGTCAAACTACTTCCTGGGGCCCACATTTTGGAAGCTCGTACTTCAAGAGAGACCATTTTGTAAAATACAAAATATAACTGGTAAAATATCCCTTTCTTTCAGAAAAGTCCACTAGTTTGACTTCCATGCCTGAGAAACTGGCAGTCAATTTGTTTTCCCCTTTTGGAAATCGAATACTCCCACCTTTAGTTTGGAAGTTTTTACCTTATTTTTGCAAGTGAAATACTTCCAAAATGGAGTTACTTGAACCCTTGGGGAAGAGTCTGCTCCAACACGAACCATGTATTATTTTGTTCTGGAAAAGTACTTCATTCATCCAGATAACTTTTAAATATTTTTTGAGTGTTCATTTACACATGGTTAAGAAACATTGCTAAAGTCCTGTTCTCTCATCAACATTTTGCAGTGTGTCTCTATTTCTTCTCCTGGATTAAGCAGATTATTTTTGCTGAATTTTATGGGTCTGATTCTCAAAAGGTTATGTCTGGCGTAACTTGACTTGTGCCAAAAAAATGGTGCAAGTGGCAAGTTACGCCAGCAGTTGAGACATATGGTATTCTGCAATGCGGCCTGCAACACGCTGCAGGCCGCTTACGCCAAAGTGGACCTATACCAACAGTTACACCTTAAACCCCCTGTGACATGGTGCTAGAGGGTTTACGGCAGCAGTTGCACCCTATTCTGGAAGGGCAGCAGCAAAGTCCCCAAGGGCACTATTCTACAACAACCCCCGGGGAAAACCGCTCCCACAGTGGAGTGGCTAAGGCACCAGCACACGGAAGCATAAGAGACCTGGGGACCACGGTTCGGTTCCCCATCTCCTGGTTTTGAAATTTTAGGAGGCAGTATAGCACAGTGGTTTAAAACTCTGAGCTGTAAACCTGGAGACCTGGGTTTGAATCCCACAGCCCCCATTTGCATACTGTGTGACCCTGAGCAAGTCACTTAACTTCCTTGTGCTCTCAGGTCGCACCTGTAAACAAGCTTTCAGCTTAGTGTGTCTCTCCTGGTTAAAAAAAAAGTCAATGTAAGTTACACCAGCATATACTGTAGCTGGCGTAACTGTACTTATGCTCCTGGAGGTTGCCTGCATGTGTAGCCCGCCCATCCCTCCCATGGCATGCCACCCTTCCTCCAACACTGTCCCTGTCCCAATACATGAGCGCCCCACAGGGCTACATCTGCCTCCCACATCACAATGCCCCACAGGGCTGCTGCATGCCCCCGACCCCGAGTACATACACATTAGCCCCACAGGGCTACACATGCCCCCCCAGGCCTGATCACCGATGGCAGCTGCCCACAAGCGGCACATCCTGTAATAACAGAGAAATTATACTGACCCTGTCCTGTACTTCCTGGTAGTCTAATGGCCCCCCACCCCCCTCCACCCGGCATTGTCAGACCACTCTACCCCCCCAACCCACCGGCAACTGGCACAGCCACCACTCACCACCATGGCCAGTGGCTGACTGAGCTCTGTCTGAGCATGCTGTATATATATATATACACTCAATGAATGAATGACAGTTCATTCATTCATTGAGTGCATGTATACAGACGCGTGCTCAGACGGATCTCACTCGGCCATTGACTGTGGTGGTGGGTCAGCCAGTCGCCAGCTGGATTGGGGGTGTGTGGTCTGACAATGCCAGGTGGGGGGGGCTACCAGACTACCAGGAGTATGGATTTGGCTATGTCAATTTTTTATGTAAGAGACGGGACAGTGCCATGGCAGATGGGCTTGAGGGCACGCCTCATGGGCTCAAGTATATTGTATATGGGGATTGGGATGGGGGTCTGATAGCTCTGAGAGGCTCTTATGTTTACACAGTGGGGGACTGGGGGCAGTGGGGACCGATAGCCACGTAGGGCTTCTCAGGCTTGGGGAATGGGGCTGGGTGGGCACTTGGGCCCTACACTACATTTGGATGCGGCATGTGACATTCCCCTCAGGTATTCCCTATGTTTGACGTACCTGTGGGCACATTACAAGTCGCAATACTTAGCCGAGGGGGCCCTGACCCTTCCAGAATCGGGTGCATTGTCCTTGGCGTAACAGGGAACGGCGCAAGTCGCATTTGGTGGCAACTTTTATTAATTTATTTATTTGTAAGATATTGAAATTACAATCCTTTGAGTCATAGACTCATTTCCAAAGGCTCCATGTCATATAACATCATACATAATATACAATGTACAGTTTCAGATACGTACAAGATGTTTCCACGTCATAATACATAATACATAATCAGCAGGATATACAGTTACAAATACTTTTAATATGTTATCATAACATTGGAGTTACAACAGTCACCATTTTTGAGTTACAACAGACACATTGCCATTGATTGAGCCGTGTATAACAGTACAGATGAGGTGGCGAGCCCAAGCATGGTCTATACAGGATGTTAGCTAGGCATGTATTTACATTACATTGCAAAGGCATATTATCATTGTGCCATCCTTGTAGAATCAGCCCCTATGTCTTTGTGAACTCATTCAGAAATAGACCCAGAGCTTTGGTAACCTAAAGAAATTCTGATCTGCAATTCTCTAATTAACCATCGACCCAAGCCAAAACCTGCTAGCCTTTCACTTGAAGGTACATTAATTACTGACTAGGCTACTGTAGTGAACCAGCTTAATCGCGACTTTGCCAATCTAGCTAGTTATGTATCCTAACTTCCTCTCTGTGATCTAGACAGCCCTAACCTCTCTTCCAACAACTTGACTGACTGCTCCTTCCTCAACCCTCTTTTCTATTTCAAAACAATTTCTCCTGGTGAGACCTACAGTATGAGCTTCTGCTTTCCCTACCTAATAACGAACTAGCAGTGATGAACTAGACCCCTGGTTCCTGAAGTTAATTGCCCCTGCCATGCTTGACCCCTGTCAAAACTGTTTCATCTCTCATCTCATCAATTGTACCTGCCATCTGGAAGGAGTCCCATGTTGTGTCAGCACCCAAAGAAGGAAACCACATATTTTTTGAGAACTACCAACCAATCTCCATTCTCTCTCTCAGTTAACATAACATACTAACATACTAGATGCCAGCAAAGTAGGCCTATTGGTCTATCAAGTCTGCTCATGCTTCAGCACCCTGATTGGGTACCATAGCCCTCTATATGTCTCCTTCCACTGTTACTCCATCCCCCAGTCCGCCTCCCAGGCAAACCAGCATTTGCTTCACCCTTGCCTATACCTGTCCCACCCTCTCTTGAATCCCTCCACCGTAGCTGCCTGTACCAGCTCCCCGGGCAGTGCATTCCATGGTTCCACCACTCTCTCGGTGAAGTACCTCCTCCTCCTTTCTCCCCTAATCTTACCACCCTCAATCTTCCAACGGTGTCCTCTGGTGATTTCATCCTCCTTCAGCCAAAAGATCCTATCTCGGCTTACCTTATTTATTCCCCTGAGGTACTTGAAGACCTCAATCATGTCCCCTGGTCCCTCCTCTCCTCCAGCGAGAACAGGTTGAGCTCCCCTAGTCATTCCTCATATGTCATGTCCCCCAGGCCACAGATCATTCTGGTTGCTCTCCTCTGAACCATCTCCAGGAGTTGGATGTCCCTCCTTAGATGCGGCCTCCAGAACAGCACACAGTACTCAAGATGTGGTCTAACTAGGCTGTTGTACAGTGGCAAAATCACCTCCCTGTTCCTTGAGGTAATCCCCCTAGCGATGCATCCCCGCATCCTATTTGCCCTGACTGCAGTCCTCCTGCACTGCTCTGAATTATTCATGTTAACATCCACCAAGACTCCTAGGTCTCTTTCCCCTGCCGTGGCCTGCAACTCACCCCCCAGAGTGTACACATAGTTGGGATTTTCCCACCCTAGGTGTAGCACCTTGCACTTGGAAGAGTTAGATTTCAATTTCCAGGTGCAGGACCACCTATCCAGAGTATCCAGGTCCCTTTGCAGGGCCAATCTCCCCTCCTCCCCCTCCACCACTGCCCCCAGCTTAGAGTTGTCTGCAAAGAGACTCATTTTGCACCTGATACCTTCCCTGACATCAGAGATGTAGGCGTTAAACAAGAGTGGCCACAGTACTGATCCCTGTGGGAACCCACTTATGACCTCCCTAGGAGACGAGACCTCCCCTCTGACCACTACCCACTGAGTGTGACCTGAAATCAATTTCCAATCCACCTAACCATCAATGGGCCTACCCCATCCCCCCAGCTTCTCCCTTAGGCCAATGCGAGGGACCGAATCAAACGCCTTGCTGAAGTCCAGGAACAGTACATCCACTGGTCTCCCCAAGTCGAGTACTGATGCCACCCACTCATAGAACTCTACAAGGTTTGTTTGACACAATCTACCTGGCATAAACTCATGCTGCCAGTCATCCAGGTAACCCATCTCCTCCAAGAAACCTCCCAGCCTTTCCTTAAGTATGCTCTCCATTACCTTCCCCACCACCGTCAAAATGACGGGTCTATAGTTTCCTGGCTCTTGATTAAGCTGCTTGAAAAAAATTGTCTTTGCACAACTTCACTCCTGTGTAAACCACACAGCCTCCTTGCCCCTGAATAGTATGGCTTACAGAAGAGGAACAGCATTAACACTGCACAAATCAGTTTTACTGGCCATGCCCTCTCAGTCATGGACAATGGCAAACTCAAAGGAGCAGTATTTGTGGCCCTGACAAAAGCATTTGATCTTTCTGACCACAAACTCCAAAAAGCAAAGCTACCAAATATTGGTATATCCCTATGACCACTTCCTGGATTGGTAACTGTCTTTCAGTTATTGCTTCACTTAGTTGGAACGTGGTTTCTGCTACTCAACCCATAAAGTACGAGGTATCATAAGCATCTGTCTTAAAACCTCTCCTCTTCTCCTTATTTTTAACAACCTTCTTCAAGTCTGCAACAACTGTAGCACTTTCCTATATGCCGATTATGTCATTTTCCATAGCCCAGAGTCACTGACCAATCTCTTTCAGATCTTGAATGAAAAAAATTTTCCCTGATTCAAAGTTGGTTCCTGAGAAACAAGTTACTACTTAGTGTAAATCCATGCTATTTGGCTCTGAAATGTAACTCTCCAACCAGTCCTACCCCTAAATCTTGCCTACTCTGATGGCCAGATCACAGAGCAGGTACACACCTTCAAAATATCTAGCAGTCGTACACGTCCCTTTTCTCACCTACTCAGACAACATTGATTCTCTGAGTAACAGAATTCTCCAAAAATTGAGTTTAGCGTTCAGACTGAAGAACTCCATGACACCTTAAGTTTGCTTCACCATTGCCAAAAGTACTATGCTGCCAATACTGTATTATGCCTCTCCCATTTATATAAATCAGATAGATAGATAAATCATGTATTAAGCACCCATTTCTGCAGACTCTGGGTGCTTACAAATCACAACAGTAAGATAAACTTGTTAATAAAACCAGCCAATATACAACTTATAACATAATTAAAATCACAATAGTTCAATTCAATTTA
This sequence comes from Neoceratodus forsteri, assembly GCA_016271365.2. Classification (NCBI taxonomy): domain Eukaryota; kingdom Metazoa; phylum Chordata; order Ceratodontiformes; family Ceratodontidae; genus Neoceratodus; species Neoceratodus forsteri. The sequence goes on from CM057459.1 coordinate 69,806,781, forward strand.
ACAATTAGTCATAAAAGGCCAGCTGGAATAAATATGTTTTGAGGCCCTTCTTAAAAGCTTCTACCAAGGAAGCCCCCTTCAGATTCTCAGGCAGAGTTCCACAAGGTGGGTGCAGCAACTGAGAACGCCCTATCTCCAGAACGCCGCAGCCTCACCCTGGGAACCTCAAGGAGTGCTCCCCCGGCAGAACGAAGTGCCCGAGAGGGGCGATAGGGGACAAGGAGATCTTGCAGATAAACAGGATCCCCATTGTGTAGGATTTTGTAGGTCAGGAGCCCTACCTTGAAGACAATCCTCAACCTGATCGGCAGCAAGTGCAGTTAGCGGAGGACCGGGGTGATATGCTCAGATCTCCTAGCACCCATCATTAATCTTGCTGCCACATTCTGCGCCAGCTGCAGTCTGCGGAGGTTGCCTCCAGATACCCCTAGGTACAGGGCATTACAGTAGTCCAAGCTGGAGGTGACGAAGGCATGTACTAGTGTGGGCAGGTCATCAGGAGGAATCAGAGACTGGATTTGAGCGATATTTCGGAAATGATAAAAACCACTCCTGATGGCGGCTGAGACTTGGCCATCCATGGTCAGTCCATCACCCAGGATCACGCCCAAATCCTTCACCTGTCTGGAGGGACAAGAGGAACACCACCTAACACTAGGTCGGAGGGTACCCCCGCACTCCCTCCCCCCCCCCCGACATCCTGGATCCACCACCAGCACCTCAGTCTTGTCTGAGTTTAGTCTAAACCAATTTTGAGTCATCCACGCCTGGATCTCCTCGAGGCAGTTGTTAAACGTGGTAACCGAAACCTGGTTCTCAGGTGCACAGGACAGATATAGCTGGGTGTCATCTGCATAACAGTGAAAACCCAGTCCGTATCACCTGATAATGTCCCCTAGTGGCAACATGTACACCGTGAACAACAAGGACGACAAGACCGAACCTTGTGGAACACCACAGCACAGAGGCTTCGGGGCAGATGAGGCAAGCCCCAACTTTACCCTTGGCACTGTGCCTGTTAGGTGTGACTTGAGCCAGTAGATGACCTTGCCAGATAGGCCACACCAGAACCTCAAGTGGTCAAGCATCACCTTGTGATCCACGGTGTCAAACGTTGCGGAGAGGTCAAGGAGGACTAAGCTGGTATGGTCTCTCATATCCCTCACCATCAGGAGGTCATTCAACTCCCTCACCAGGGTGGTCTCCATGCTATGCCTTGCCCGTAAACCAGACTGAAATGGCTCCTAGGAAGACAAAGAAGTGAGGTATCTCTTAAGCTGAACAGCCACCACTTTTTCAATAACCTTCCCTAAAAATGGGAGGTTTGACACCAGCCTGTAGTTGCTGAGGCAGTCCAGGTCCAGAGAAGGCTTTTTCAAAAGGGGTCTAACCAAGGCCTCTTTCAAAGCCTGTGGAAATATCCCACTCCTCAAGGAACTCCAGACAATCTAAGCAACCACAGGTCCCAACAGGTCCAAACATCCGACCAGAAGCCGGGTTGGTCCTGGGTCGAGATCACATTGGGTAGGTCCTAGCTTAGAGGGTATCCCCACCACCTCCTCCACCCCAATTAGCTCAAACTCCTCCCAAACAGGAGGAGTGTCTCTACACCTCTCAGATAGACCATTGATGTCCTTTCAAGAGACACTCGAGGAGACCTCTGCTCTGATAGAGGATACTGTCGGCGAAGAACAGAACCAGCTCCTCACACCTATCGACTGAACTCGCTCCCCCCACACGTAGACAGTCAGGATGTAACACCCTGTCCACCATGCGGAGGAGCTGAACTGGTCTACTCCTTGCTGGAGCAATCTCTCTAGACAGAAATTCCACCTTCTTCTGAGGGATTGCCCCTGATAGTCAACGTAATGTGACTTCAGGGCCAATCTGTCCCCCTCCAGTCGAGATCTTCTCCAGCACTTCTCTAACCTCTGCCCCCTTGTCTTTAAGCCACGTAGATCTTCATCAAATCACAAGGGTCTGCAGCATGTAGACAAAGGACAGACACAAATGGTTGCGATGAAGTCGAAGGCAGCAGAGACGGCCCTATTATAGGCCACCACCACCTCCTCCGTCCCCACCGCACAAGCCCCTCTCATGTGTGATAGGTCCAGTACCTCCACCAGTCCCACAGAGGAAACACCTCTCAAAGGGCGGTACCGGACCATCTTCACAGGGAGATTGCAAGTTAACTGCAATTTACGGCAGAATATGCTGAACTGCCTCATTGGCCTCTTTTAGAACACACCCGTGACCTTTCCAGGTAACCTTGGTTGGCTCTCCCCACTGGTGCACAGGGACTTCACACTCTGCTGCCTGATTAACATGTCACTACACAACCCTAACCTCTCCCCCTTGTCGAGGTTCTAAAGGCACACAAAAACAACATGTAACCTGTGTTCCTCTGGTCACCTTCTGCTTGAGATACCACGGTTAACTTATAACATGGGCAAAATTGCTTTCTCCTCTGCTAGCCCATCCCTCTGAAATGCCTTAGTTTCTGGTGGGAATTAGAACTGCTCCATCCTGCCTCTCTTAAATCAGTTTTTGAGTCACCTCTTGAGTGTATCCCACTGCAGCTGTTCAGCCTAAGATGTCTTGTCAGTTTACATGTGCTATGTTAGCACCGCTTATAAAATGGGCTGTCAAATTAGAGAATTTCATTGGTTAAAAAGGAGTCAGCTGATCATTGATTGATGCCTGGTATACCCACACTTACACTACCATTCTAGATCTGAAGTCATGCACAGCCAAATCTGTCAAAAAGAGAGATCCTTCTGATGACGTTTTTCTTTCTTTTTTTTTTTTTTATGTTATTCTCTTTTATACTCCCACCGTGGCCCCAGCCCGCCACTTCTTTGGACTCACGTAAGGCCTCTTATGCCCATCAGTCCACCCCTGCTGCCTGCCTCTGCAGGTCATGTCCCGCGATCTGCCTCCGGGGGGGGGGATCCAGCACTAACTCTACTGGAAGGGCCCCTCCCACTGGGGCGAGGGGAGGAGATGACTAGAATGGTGCCCCGGAGCAGATGCAGGGATAAAGGAGGTGTGCTTTGTGGACTGCAGCATGGAGTTGAGTGGCCATCATCTGGCGAGGCTGGATGGCCAATTTTTCTGTTTTTGGTCCCCACCCTCCCACACTGGGCGTGCTGTAGCATACGTCCTGGGAGGGGGCGTCTGGTAATGCGTGGTCACCTGCACTGCCGAGGATATCTCATCACACCGCCACCAGGAGCCGATAGACAAGCGGAAATGCACCACCACCCCCCAGGAGGGAAGTGTTTGAGGGATGCTCTAAACCCCCTCCCTGCTGGCCACCACTCCTGACGTCCTGGGCTTTGAGCACAAACCTGGGTCACCAGTGGGCCAAGCAATCACCCATCGCTCGGTGCCATGGCACCGGCCTGATGACGTTTTTCTAATGAAAAAGGCACTATGTACAAAAGTAGTGAAGGGAGTGAAATTGAAGAAACCAAAACCGGAGTGGCTGTGACCTGTTAGACATCAGTACTAGTGAAGTGATGTTAGTTTATTTTAAATGATAAAATGGACTTTGGGGGGTGTGGGGTGCCCACTACATTCAGGGTGTGTACCTCAGGATTGGAGGATGGCTCATGTGGTGCTCCTCCACAAGTGTGGCCCCAAGGATGAACCGGGGAACTACAGACCAGTGAGCCTCACATTCATTGTGGGTAAGCTGATGGAGGCTATCCTGAAGGAGAAGAAGCTGGTGGCCCTCCTGGAGGCCAAAGGACTACAGAACAGCAGACAGCTTGGCTTCATACATGGCAGATCCTGCCAAACCAACCTGGTGGAGTTCTATGACTGGGTAAGTAGGCAGATGGACAGGGGCCATGCAGTGGATGTCCTGTATCTGGACTTCAGTAAGGCATACGACTCGGTGCCACATGGGAGGCTGGGGAGTAAGTTAGAAGGCACGGGGCAGGTGCAAAGCTGGTGAGATTTGTAGGGAACTGGCTTCAGGGAAGGCAACAGAAGGTGGTGGTGGGTTGGGAGCTCTCATCCCCAATGGTAGTGACGAGCGGTGTTCCACAGGGATCAGTGTTGGGACCAGTGTTGTTTGGGATATTTATTGCAGACATATCATTGGACATCAAGAGCAAGATCAGTCTGTTTGCTGATGATATCAAGATGGGAGCGGTGCTGGATGACCTAGGGGGATGGCAAGGGTTGCAGGATGATCTGGCAAAACTGGAAACCTGGTCAGACACCTGGCAACTGGGGTTTAATGCCAAAAAGTGCAAGGTGCTGCATTTTGGGGTGAAGAACCCAAGGAGGAGTTATCAGCAGGGGGGAGTACAGCTAGCCCAGACAGAGGAGGAGAATGATCTGGGGGTGCTCATTACAGGGTCAATGAACCACTCGGCACAATGTAGGAAGACAGCTGCAACGGCCAACAAAATGTTGGGTTGCATTGCAAGGGGTATATCCTCGAGGAGGGAGGAGGTGATTCTGCCACTGTATAGGTCATTAGTTAGACTGCATCTGGAGTACTGCGTGCAGTACTGGCACCTGTATCTGAAGAGGGACATTAAGTTACTGGAGGGGGTGCAGCACAGGGTGACAAAGATGATCAAGGGGCTGGGGGACTTATCATACGAGAGGAGGCTGAGGGAGTTGAACATGTACTCGCTGGAGGAGAGGAGGGATGGGGGGACATGATTGAAACCTTTAAGTATATGAAAGGAATAAACAAGACAGGTACAGAGGGGCTATTCAAAGTAAGGGAAGGGGGGACAGCCAGGGCCATGATATGAGACTGGAGGGAGGAAGGTTCAGGATGGAGATGAGGAGACACTTTTTTACAGAGAGGGTAGTAGCCGGGTGGAATGCGTTACCAGCAGAAGTGGACTCCAGTAGAACAGTGGACTGCTTCAAAAGGAGCTGGGACATGGCAAGGGGGAGAGTCAATGGAGGAGAAGGGTGGAAGGGAGGGGCAGCTGCAGAATAAGAGGAGCTAGCCGCACAATTGAGCAGACTTGATAGACCTCTAGGCCTTTATCTGCTGGCAAATTTCGTATGTTCGTACATTCCCGATGATCTGCTGTTAGTGACACTGTCCCCTGCCATGCTGCTACCAAGTGCTGTGAAGTGAGAGAGAGGGATCGGTTCATGGCACTGCTGCAAGAGAGAGAGAGAGAGAGAGAGAGAGAGAGAGACAACACAGCTCACGCTGCTGTAAGACTGATTGGGACAGAAAGGCAAAGAGAGAGGGAAAGACACACAAAGCACATTTAAAAAAAAATTACCCAGTCTTCTTAAGTAATAAAGTATGAATTAAACAAGTAAGTGTTTGTTTAAAAATGTACCTTTATTAATTCGGACTACTTCCCAGCACGGAAGAATAACATGACATTACACGTGTTTTCGTGCAATAAAAATGATTTCTCTTTTCTTTTTTTTTGACTATTGTTACCCATTTTATAAGTGCAATAACCCACTCCAGGCCCATGGGTATACTGGGCATTAATGCACTTCCCAGGTGGTTGGAGGTCACTTGGGCTGCGTCCTCGTGCCTCACAACTCACCTGGGGTGTGCATTAATGCCCAGTATACAAATGCCCTGTCATGGATTATAGCTTACTTGTACCCACTATGCTATATTAGCATCAGTACTGTACTGCATTCTTACAAAACAAATTGTTTAACTTGTGTTTTTTGTGCCACTTTATTACAACTGTATCCCATTTTTACTATGTTTTTATCAGTGCTTTCAGTTACTCTTGAAGCTGTCATTTCCAGCTTGTTTATAAGCATGGAACTCTTATCTCCACCCTTATTGTTGCCTGCCTAGGCCTGGGTCATTTCTGAAAAGGTCCAGTGCACTTACCCAGTCAACAAATTAAACTAATTAGGTAATAAAAACTAAATTCTATCACATTAACTTAATATCTTTAAATGAGGTTGAGTCCAGACCTCTGTTGTCTTATTTCAGTCACAGCAGTCTATAAGATACTTAAACATTTCATATAACAAACTAAAACTAATTCAAAAATAAAATCAACACTATTTAAATATTAATGCAATCACCGTCTCATGCAGTGCCATATAATTCTTCCTTATTTCATTGTTATATCCTTTCTTGTGGAGATAGTACTGTGCACTTTACTTAGCTCAATAAATGTAAACATCATATCTGTTTGGTGTGCAGTAATTCCCTTTTTTTAGATGAAGTATTTCACCAGATTCTTTAGTGTCTATAACTTTCAGTTTTGACCTTTGTGAGCTCTAAATAACATTTCCTCAATAATGGCTAGAATTAATTTTCTTCTCATTATTTCCATGTGTTAAACATTAGCAATTTACACTCTATGTAATCCTGTCTTTCTCTTGTATGGGTTTATTGAACTTTGTCTGCATGCATAGCATGCCTCATGCATAAAATGAAAAATGTCACACTGGCTACCTTTTATTGAGTTTTTCATCTCTTTTCTTTGTGACAGAACTTCTGCTAATAATGCAGTATTTATATTGATTTTCATTAGCTCACCTTCATAATCTAGGACATCATGGGCTGGCATTATAGCCTAGACGTTAGCGGAACGAGATGTGAACGAACTTGGTACATCCAGCAGACCAGATCCGAGTTTGATTCTCACAACCTCCACTTGCATACTGTGTGACTCTGAGCAAGACACTTAAACACTCAGTGCTCCCAGGTTGCCCCTGAAAACAGGCACTTGTGCCTAGTGGGCCTTATCCGGTTACCAAAGACTAAAATAAACTTTTCTGGTGACTGTGTTTTTAGTATGTTATACATTTTACCTCAGTTCATACTGCGAGCTCTTGACTCAGGCAGCACCTCCTCCTGCTCTGAATGACTGCAGTAGCAGTTAGCAGGCAGATAAATGCTCAACAGCACCAAAACTGAGAAGAGTGCAGTGTCGTCTAGATTATGTCATCTGCAGGTGAGATTCATCCTGGACCCCATGCAAGAGGCTGGACCCACTGAAACAGAACAGAGTCCCTGTCACTTTATTCACCCAATCTGATGTGTAGACAGCATCACTAAATCCCCCATGGTTTCACTCATGTGACCCCTTCCCCCCCCCGAGGGCCTTCTTTTCTTTTTTTTCTTTCTTTTTGTTGTTAAATCTCTGTTTATTAAGAAGTTTGTACAAGATAACACTTACAACACAGGACAATTACAACAACATAAAAACAACAATGGGCCTCAGAGTACAAGTTATTGGTATACTACAGCATATGTGCTCCCTTCATTATGCATAGGGCCTGATTCTGAAAGCATTGGGAATGACACAAGGTGCTTGCATCAGAGTTATGATGTAAGTGGCTCCCTGCGCTGTACCTTGCATTATTCCTGATTCTGGAACACAGCCTGCATCAGACGGGGGTATGCCAGCACCAGCCATGTTTACACCATTCTTGTGATGGACACACCGGCGCACCAAAGCAGAAAGGGGCTTGCACCAGGGCAGCACTGCAGCATCCCCTTAAATGGGATTCTGAAAGACCCCCCACAGGGTGCATGGTCCACTACTGTTAGACTAGCCTGGAGCAGGTCTAACAGCCCATACAGCACCCCTGGAGCCATACATTGGGTGGGAGGGACTCTGTGCCCCCCTGTCGCCCCCTCAAAGTAGGACACATACCAGTGTCACAGCTCCCCCATCCATGTCCCAGGCAGGTGTGGATGCATCACCATTGGGTACAACACATTGCCTTGTAGCAGCTGTGACTTGTGTGTCACAGTGAACATGCCACACATGCCCACACCCACGTATGCTTGTGCACCACAGTCTGCCCATGCTGAACTACCTGTTGATCTTGTACAATGTACAACGTACGATAGATGAATCTCAATCAGATTACAGTGGTCGCCATTTGAACTATGAACTGCCATGGAACCCTGACAGTATAGTCACTACCACTCTTAGCTGCACAGTGCAACTTCTATGGTGGGTACGTGCCATCAGGGTCCCTCCCAATGGTACTAGGTATGCAATGGTTTCCCCCACACACACATAAACACACACACACTGCACTGTCCCATGGCAGTGGTACACTGTCCCCAGCAGTGGTCTGCTGCCAACCCCTCCTCTCATCCAGACCCATCCTGCCCTTCACGTCGCATGTCCCAGCCACTCTGACCCTACCAGCCTCCTGGGCGACCAGCTGAAGGGTCTCCATTAGTGGCTGCTGTTGCTGCAGGACCATCCCACAGCTTGTGGCATTCTTCTCCTGTGCACTTCAACTTTGATGCATGGGGGCAGTGGTCACAAACTGCAGGAGATCATCCTGTTTGTGAATTGGGTGCAAGGTCCCTGGCGCTCCGGTGATTGGCACAAGCTGCTGTTTGTCACAGCTTGCGTCGATCTAAGGCCAGTTTTCAGAACTGGGCCCATAGTTTTATCTGGTCCATGACTATAGACAGTTCAAGGTAAAAAGTCCGATCTTTGGTCCAACATATAGTGAACCCAGCAAGTCCATTTTGTATCAAACCCAGGGACAGTATGATTTGCTTTTGCTGTCAATTTCTGCATATCATAGACTGTCCACATAATGTCCTGCTACTTCTTCACAGTAGGTATCTGTCTCATGTGCCATAATTTTGTTATAGATTTTTTCCAACCACCAAGCAGATGTCTAGTAATTTTTTGAGTGTTTGGCCCCCTGAACCCTTCTGAAAGATCATGAAAGAGGACAATGCCGTCCTTTAATTGGAACCCTCCACTAAATATGTTCCTTATGCCCAGTGTGAGTTGGTCCCAAAAAGGCTGGCGGAGGGTTACTGCTCACAATGCTGCAGTCCCTGGTCGGGAACAAGCTTTGGTCGGGAGTGAACCCGGGCTGTCAGAGGGCTAGCCAAGGGGAGGAAAGCACACGGGATTCATTGCAACAAAAAAGAAAATGCAGGATCATGTACATAGGGCAAAAGAACCCAGGGGTGACATACAAACTAGGAGGGGAGGAACTGACGGTCACGAAGCAGGAAAGGGACCTGGGAGTTATCATCTCAGATGACCTAAAAGAAGCGATGCAGTGTGACAAGGCAGTGGTAAAAGCTAGCGGAATGCTTGGATGCATAGGGAGGGGTATCACCAGAAGAAGGAGGGAGGCCATTTTGCCCCTGTATGGATCACTGGTGAGACCCCACCGTGAGTGCTGCATCGAGTTTTGGAGGCCCCACCTGAGAAAAGACATAGACAGAGTGGAGGCAGTGCAGAGGAGGGCAACTCAAATGGTGCAGGATCTGCATGGGAAGACCTATGAGAAAAGACTAAAGGAGTTAAATATGTATTCCCTGGAGGTAAGGAGGGGGACGGGGGACATGCCAGAGACATATACTGTAAATGCCTCTCAGGTATAAACAGAGTACAGGAGGGGAGCATATTCCAAAGTAAGAGATGCTCCAAGACAAGGGGCACAGTATGAAGTTGGGGGTGTCTCAGTGGTAATGTTAAAAGTATTTTTTCACAGAAAGGGTTGTGGACACATGGAATAGCCTCCCAGAGGAGGTGGTTGGGGCTGAAACAGTCACGGGATTTAAGAATGCATGGGACAGACACAGAGATATCCTGGAGGTGAGAAGAGGGTGTTTCAGAGCTCAGTTTAGGCATCGGGCCCCATAGTAGGTAGGAAATGATAGGGCAGACTAGGTGGACTAAGAGGTCCTTATCTGCCGACAACTTCTCTATGTGCAATGCAAATGAGCCAGGAAACATGGGGATGACTACTCCAATCATTGACACTGACACTCTATTCTGGGACCCACCATCTTCACCTTTTCATATGTTGCTGCTGGATTATATCTCTTCCTACTTGGTAGAGCACAGTCACACTTTTTTTCTGCAAGAAGACTTCTGCACATGCAGAAAATTCAGCTTTAAGGGTTATGCCATACGTGTCTATGAGATTTGCATCACAATTTCTTGTGTAACTGCATTTTTTTATTTTTGAAGCAGCACAAAATATTTTCTGCACACATGTGGACGTTTTGAATATTCACTGCAGTGCATTTCCCACAGTTGTGGGGAACATACAGTCACAAAATTTCCAGGTCCGGTTTATGGCCCGATTTACTTGTAAGTCAAAATGGTTAGTATTTTATTCTGCTTGAGTTTGCTAAAAGTAAAAAAAAAAATAAAAAAAATCTCAAGCTATTTCAGTGTGCCCTTATATAATTAATTATTTTCTGTGCTTAGGGGGCACGTGTATTTTTCTTTAAAGGAAAAGCCCCCATCTTTTCTGTATATCTGTGTAACTTGTACACATGAAAATAATTCCTTCTCTTACACCCCCCTAATTTCATCCTATTTAAATGAAGTTGCTTCACTGTGTTCTGCCCTAGTCTGAAAACCTGTTTGATGCCATTGCAAAGATCTTGACTCCATTTATGCAAGGCATCATGGGAGACAATCATGCGTATGTGCACAAGTCAGCAGACGTACTACTGAAAGTCAGTTCTGTTGCATGTCTTCTTAAGTCCCTGTATTCTTGTCTTGTGCTCAGCAGTCAGTGGGTGTGTGGGTTTAAAGCTGATCACAACTAGATGCGATGGCGTCTGAAGCAGCGGCTCTGTGCGGCTAAGTGCAGACAAGTGCTTAGGAGTCTAAGGGAATCGGAGAGTGCTAAGGAGCTGGAGCCAGAGGGTTCTGTGCAATTTCTGAAGGGTTAGTTATTTGAAAGGCCTAAATATGACTGTTAATAGGGCATTACTGCTAGCTGCAGTACTATATTATTGCTATTACGTGGGAACATTTTATTTTTGCAAACTTCCTCATCTAGGATCGAGGGAGATTTTAATGTAACTGATTTTATTATGTCTAACTTAATGGTTAATGAGTACAGCCACTGCTTTGATAGCTTAATATATACTGGGGATAAGAAACTGTTTTACTTAAGTGGTTCATCTCTACTTACCCTTGGCAGAAGCATTTATCGGAAAGGCCAAGGAAATGTTGGTTTTCTGCTGAGATTATTTATTTTTCAGTTACTTTTATTAGCTGGGGATGTTGAATTGAACCCCAGGCCTGGGGATTTGGCTAATACTGATACCCCTCCCTCTATTCCCTGGTATACAACACATGGTCTTAAACTGATACATTTGAATACTCTGAGTTTACTGCCTAAATTGGCTGAAATTGAAAACATTGTTCATGTTTACAAACCTGATTTAATTATTGTTTCTGAAAGATGGTTGAAACCTAACTTAAGAGACCATTTGTGTGCGCTTCCTCAATATAGTGTGGTAAGGGCTGACAGAAAGGAGAAGAAGAAAGGGGATGGGGTAGCTATTTATTTTAAGGACCACTTTCAGGTTACTGTTGTTTTGAGTAGCGTGAATAGTGTTTGCCAGAATGATTGGCTGGTCATACGATTGGTTTTAAGGGGTAGTAAGTATGTTTACCTAGGTGGCGTATATAATCCACCAAACTGTAGTATTACAGGCCTAAAACATCTATTGGACTGTATTTCTAAATTTGTGGTGGCCCTGACTTCATAATGCTTGATGATTTTAATGTGAACTGAGAGTTGTCTGATAGCTTAGGTTTAGAAAATTTATTACAAGCTTCCTCTCTGTCCCAACTCATTTCTGATCCCACTAGGCTAAATAAAGCCACAGGTAACCACTCTATCTCGGACTGGGTGATCACTGGCAGTCCCCAGAGATTGTCTCTGGTTGGGACGCTTCCTGATTCTGCCAGTGACTACCAAGTTATTTATTGTGTTTTAAACTTTAAGTGCCCCAGAGTCCCTTTCCTGTCTTCTGCAGTTCAGGAATTTTAAGCGGGCTGATATGTTTGCTTTACATGAGCACATGTCGGTAATTGATTGGTTCTATTTGGACTGCATATCAGATCCTGATAATGCATTTGATTTATTCTGTAAATTATTAGTTCCTGTACAAAACATGTTTTTCCACTCAAAAAGATTTGAGTCAGAGGGTATATAATAGATGGTTTACTACTGAAATTAAGGATTGGATGAGGGCTAGGGATAAAGTATGGTTCAACTTCAAGCAAATGCCTTCCCGAATCTTAATGGATAGATATAGGTTACTTCGCAACAAGGTGTCCCACATGGTTATGGATGCCAAAAGGATTTTTTTATAGGAAAAATATAGCTGGTAAATTAGCTAATTCTAAGTCTTTTTGGTTATCAGTCAATCAACTTTTGTCCCCCAAGGAAAAGTGTGATATCAAGTCGTTGTCTACAGTACATCTTCTGGGGTAGTTACAGACTCTACTGATATTTCAAATCTGTTTGGATCAAAATTTTCAGATTTATCTAGCTATTATGATAATGGGCGTAAGATACCTGCTGCGAAACCACTTGGCCCACTTGATAGTCCCCCTTTTTATTATCGTTCTGTTTCTCGGAAAGAGATCTTTAAATTATTGTTGACCATACCTGATACACACAGTGACTGTGGGGAGGTTTTAGATGGCTGTTTTATCAGACTTATAGCCACTTATATTTCTGGTCCCATGTGCAGTATTTTTAAAGTTAAATTTAATTTCAGACTCTTTTCCCTCTAAGTGGAAATGTTCCAGAGTTGTTCCTATTCCCAAGAAATCGTGTGCATCTGGGTTGGATGATTTTCGCCCAATTTCTATTCTTAATCCTCAGAGTAAGCTCCTTGAAAAAATTGTCAATAAACAAATTGATTCTTATTTATGGAAGTATGATGTACTGTGTCCCCAACAACATGGCTTTCAGCCTAATCACAGTACTGAGACTGCCTTGATCAGGTTCACGAATGCTTCCCTTCACGGTTTTCGATAATGGTCTTATGCTTGGGGCAGTGTTTGTGGACCTGACCAAGGCATTCGATTTAATAAACCACTCACTGTTATGTGTTAGGTTGGGTGATTTGGGATTCTCTGAAAATGTGGTTGCTTGGTTTAGGGACTATTTATCTAATCATTTACTTTGTGTTACTGTAGTTTCTTCTATTTCTTCTACCTATTCCATTCACTCTGATGTGCCCCAAGGATCTGTCTTGGGTCCTCTTTTGTTTTGTTTTTTTATCAGTCCCTTGCCTTCAATTTGTTTAACCTGTGATAATTTACTTTATGCTGATGATTTGATACTTTTTACCCAATCTCAGTCATTAGTGTGTTTAACTTATTGTTTGGAGCAGGACTTTATTTCAGTTTGTCACTGGTTTGGTGAGAATGCCTTGGTTTTGTGCTCTCACAAGATCAAAGCCATGTTGTTTGGGACTCTTATCTCATTTGCATAGTGATCCTAGTTTAATTGTTTGTGATGTCCATGGGGTTCCCCTTGAGCAAGTTTATGAATTTAAGTACTTAGGGGTCTTATTGGATCTTGGCCTACCTTTTCAAGCTCAAGTCAGAACTGTTACTCATAGGATAAATCAAAAGCTGGGTGTAATTTATAAATTGAAACAATATTTTACTCCTGAGACTAGAAAGGCTATAACAATTGAGGTGCTTCTGCCTTATCTAGATTATGCCGGACACCTTTATTATAAACTGTCAGTGAGGGAAACCCAGGCTTTATCAATGGTGTATAACAACATTTGCCATTTCGTGCTGGGAGATCCCTTTCGTATGCAGCATTGTTTGCTTTATTCTTCCCTTGATTGGTTACCACCTAATGCCTGCTCTATGTATTTTGTTTGCTGCTGAATATTAAAATCCCTTTTTGAGACAGAGAAGTTTCCTCTAACTGAATTGTTGAGTGTTCGATGTTCTGCATTGAATCTTAAGCCGTGTTTACACAGCTGACCTCGCTCCTTCAGTGGAGTGTTGCAGAGCTGCCCTGACCCAAAAGGCGCTTGTTTCATGCATCTACATGACCCCCCTCAGTGCCAATATAAGACGTGCTGGAGAGGGGCTGGGAGTCAGGGCAGTCGCCTGATGGAAGCGCCTGCAAGGTGTTTAATGTAAGAGCGAGTGGAGCAGCCTGTCCATACGGCCGCTTAATCCGCTTGCTCTCAAAAGCATCCCCAGACTTTCTGGGAACATGGAGAGGAGCAAGGGAGCAGCTTACCATGATTCGGTAAGTGTCCACATGGCAGCATTTGCACTGCAGCAACCCGAACGCTTGGGTTGCTGCGGTGCAAATGCCACCATGTAAACACGGCTTTAGATCATTTAGAGGGACTCTTCTTCTTAACAAATCTTTCTCTACTAAAGTTGGTGCTCAAGCTTTTCCTGTGTCTGCCCCACTACTTTGGAACAGTTTGCTTGAGGACTTGAGAACTGATTGCTCTCTAATAATAATAATAATAACAACAATGAGCTTTATTTATAAAGCGCCTTTCGAATGTCAAGGCACTGAACAATAAATAAGCAGATACAACAATAAAATACACAATAATCAAAATAAAAGAGTTAGTAAAATAAGATGGCTAATCTGAATATGCTTTATGCCAGATGTGCGACTTCAATGCCTTTGTAAATCCCTCCATGGTCGTGCACTCACGTATCTGGCGGGGTAGAGAGTGTTCCACAGGGCTGGGGCTGCATACATAAATACACGGACCCCAGATGACTTAAGATTCACCCTGGGAATCTCTAGCAACCCCTTATCAGCTGAGTGGAGCAGTCGTCCGGGGCAGTAAGGAACCAGGAGGTCTTTCAGATATTCTGGGCCCAGTCCATGTAGGGCCTTGTAGGTCAGAAGCCCAACCTTGAAGGTGATCCACCACTGAACAGGCAGCCAGTGCAGTTCACGCAGCACCGGTGTGATATGACTCGCACGTGGGGTCCCCTTCAACAACCGGGCTGCACCATTCTGCACTAGCTGCAGGTGGTGGATATCAACCCCCAGAAGCCCTAGATAAAGGGAGTTGCAGTAGTTGAGGCACAAGGTCACAAAGGCGTGGATCAATGTTGGAGGGTCGCCAGATGGAACAAGGTGCTTGACCCTGGCGATGGTCCTCAGATGATAAAAAGAGGACTTAATGACTGCCAACACCTGTGAGCGCAGTGTCAGCCCATCATCATGAATCACCCCCAGGTTTCGCACCTGTTCAGAGGAAAGGAGCTGGATACCCCCCAGAGAAAGTCCGGTGGGTTGGCCAACCCCCAACCCCTTTGTCTGGCGACCAGGATCCACAGTCATCACCTCAGTCTTTCCAGAATTCAACTTCAACCAGCTGAAGCTCATCCAGTCCTGGATTTCAATGAGGCAGTTGTTAAATACCGAACACGTACTATCCCGGTCAGGTGCAGAAGACAGGTAGAGCTCGATATCATCAGCATAGCAGTGAAACCTCAGCCCATACCATCTTACAGTGTCTCCAAGGTGCAGCATGTACACCGTGAACAACATGGGGAACAACACTGAGCACTGAGGAATCCCACATGGCAGAGAGAATGGTTCAGAGGAAAAAATCTCCAAAACCACCCTCTGAGTTCTGCCAGTGAGGTAGGACTTAAACTATCTGAGAACTGTACCAGACAGGCCACAGATGAATCTCAGGTGCTCGAGAAGTACCCCATGGTCCACAGTGTCAAAGGCTGAAGAGAGTTCAAAAAGTAGCAAGATAGAATGGCACTTCTGATCTCTCGCCATCAGGAGATCGTTGAGTACCTGAACCAGAGCGGTTTCGGTACTATGCCTCTTACAAAAACTGGACTGGAGAGGTTCACTATGTCATGGATGGTCAAGTGGTTCTCCAGTTGTAGTGCCACAACTTTCTCAATTACCTTCCCAACAAAGGGGAGGTTAGAGATTGGTATGTAGTTTGCAAGGCAGCTTGGGTCCAGAGCAGCTTTCTTCAGGAGAGGTGTCAGCACTGCCTCCTTCAGGGAGATAGAAAACTCACCAGACTCTAAGGAGCACCAGACTATCCTTGCAAGGACCGGGCCAACAATGTCACAACAACCCATAATCAGGGAAGTTGGGCCTGGGTCCAAACTACAGCACATTGGGTGCTTACTCTGGGCAATCCGCACAACATCCACGACTTCAGCCGGTCGAAGGAACTCCAGGCAAATGGAGGAGAAGTGACCATACACCGACCACTATCAGCTCCCATAGAGTGTGCTGGTTGGATCTCCGCACTGATGCTGGCCACCTTATCTGCAAAGAACCGAGAAGTTCATCACACTCAATCTGTGAAAAGGGTCTTCGAACCTGAAGACAGGTTGGGTTGTACAACCTGTCCACAGTTCAGAAGAGCTGAGCCCATCGATTCTGAGCAGCAGCAATCTCCTCAGACAGGAACTCTGCCTTCCTACGGGTGATTGCTGATTGATAGACTTGATAATGTTCCATCAATCTAAGGCGGCCAGCCTCCAGGGTGGATTTCCAACAGCAACACTCTAACCTTTATCCAAGTTGCTGCAACTCCCTCATGGGCCCATCAAACCATCGGGACCAAGGCCGAAAGGAGAAAGGATGAACATGGACGGGAGGGATGGAGTCCAGGGCCACAGTAACGGCCTTAATTTAGGCCTGAACCAGGCTTTCTGGACTCCCACTAGCCTCCTGGAATTCTGATAGGTCTAATACTGCCGATAGACCATCGGGACTCACGTCCCGTAAAGGGCGGTATCTGACCATTTCCACAGGGGCAGGCCCATGCGGGGCATAAAAACTGAACCCCACAGTGTGATGATCTGACAATCTGATCGGTTCCACCACCAAGTTGGAGGTTTCGATCCCCAGGAGAAAGTCAAGAGAGTGACCGAACTTATGGGTAGCAGAGGCAGCCACCTGTGTAAAGCCCAGTGATGTCATCAACTGGAGGAAGTCCTGTCCAAATCACGAGAGTTCATTCTTGATAGTTTTAAAAGAAAACTGAAAGCATGGTTGTTTGCTTCAAATGAATATAAATGTTTTAAAATTATTTGTTGCTTTTGTATGTGTATATATATTGTTTGTTTTATAGTACTGTAATTATATGTTCGGGTTAGAACTGAAAAAGAGCCTGTCCAAGTGTCTTTACCCGATTAACAAAATAAAAACAAACAAACAAACAAACTTGTCAAGGTACGTTCTCTAGTGCTTTCTGTTGAGCTGGAAGAATGCAGTTGGAAGGATGCGGGTGCTTGTGAAGTTTTGTTATTCGCTGATTAATGCTTATGTACTGGGAGTCCTTTGCTCACTCACAGTCCCTTTGATATGCAAATACACATTATCAACTTCCAGGTTTCCTTTTATGAGTGGGGTCATGTCCTTTGCAATGATGTCAAACAGATATTCACACCAGGGCAGAACAGAGTGAAGCAACTTCATTTAAATTTAAATTAGGATGAAATTAGGGGGCTGCAAGAGAGAGAATTATTCTTCATGTCTACATACTACACTGGCAAGCAGAAAACAAGCATTTGTCAATGCCGAATGTTTGCTTGTTTGGCATTGGTAGTGTAGGAGTTAGAGAGATGCATAATAGGAATGGCAGTGAAGTATTGAACTGAAGCCGACCCCCCCACCACCCTGCAGAGACTGACAGGCATTGGGGTGTGCCTTTGGGTCGTCGGCCATAATGCCCATGTTATTTCACCACACCCTACCCTGCAGACACCGACAAGTGTCATGGTGTGCCTTGGGGTCTTTGGGCCTTACGCTCGCCCCATTCCATAAGGAAATATGTGAGATGGGTGCAGTATAGGAGAATGGGGTGAACTTTGGGGCCAAAGAGTCCAAGGTACACATCGATGCCTGTCACTGGCTGCAGGGTGTGGGTGGGGGTGGAATGGCATGAGCATTACAGACCACAATCCCAAGTCACACCCCTGATGCCTGTCAGTCTCTACAGGGTGGGGCATTATGGTTGGAAACCCTAACACCCCAGGCGTTCATTGGTATTTTCGCTCCCAATTTTCAACATGGGTTTTTGTGACCCCACCTCATGAACAGTGGCAATATCAGTTCGTTGGCGAAAGCCGATTTTGCACAGCGGCTATGCCATTTGGCACCACAGGTGTGAAAACACATTTCGAACAGGATGCGAAAAATGACAGCTGTACTATTCATGGGGAGGTGTGAAAAATGGCAATGTTGAAAATATGGAGTGAAAATATAAAAAAACTTGTGAAGTCACGAGTGTGCATAGAAACTGCGCAACACACACCCGTAATGTAATTAGTTTGGGGATTTTTTACAGCAGATTGTCAACACAGGCATTTTGGGACCTCTGCTCATGAATGAGGAGGTGGGGGAGGTGCCTGATCCAATTAACAGAAGCACTCTGGAGAGGGAGGTCGACCCCAGTCCTTTCACAGAAGAAAGGGATCTGAAAGAACTTTTAAAACTGAAGGTGGACAAAGCAATGGGGCCAGATGGAATTCACCCCAGAATTCTAAATGAATTAAGCAGAGAACTAGTGACACCACTGACTACCCTTTTTAACAAATCACGGGAGGATGGTGTGGTACCTGAGGACTGGAGGAAGGCAGATGTGATTCCCCTTCACAAAAGTGGGACCAAGACAGAGGCAGGAAACTACAGACCTGTCAGTTTGACCTCTGTGGTAGAGAAAGTGATGGAATCACTAGAGGCCAGTGGGGCACAGGACCCAAGGCAGCATGGGTTCACAGCAGGAAGGTCATGTCAGACGAATCTAATTGATTTCTTTGACTGGGTGACCAAAGTAGTAGACCAAGGAGGGGCTGTGGACATGGCCTACCTAGACTTTAGCAAGGCATTTGACACAGTCCCACACAAAAGATTAATAGTCAAATTAACCAGCCTGGGAGTGGGTCCCAGGGTGGTAGCCTGGGTAAAACATTGGCTGGACAACAGGACACAGAAGGTAATTGTAAATGGAGTCCACTCTGAAGAAAGAGGTGTTACTAGTGGGATACTGCAGGGTTCAGTACTGGGTCCAGTCCTTTTTAATGTCTTTATAAGTGACATTGCAGATTGACTGGAAGGAAAAGTATGCCTCTTTGCAGATGACACAAAGATCTGCACAGGGTTGATACACAAGGAGGCGTGGAAAGGATGAGAAGGGACTTGGCAAAGTTGGAGGAATGGTCAGAAGTATGGCAGCTTGGATTCAATGCAAAGAAGTGCAAAATAATGCCCCTGGGAAACAAAAACCCAGGGGAAGATTACACAATGGGGGGGGGAGGTAGTAACAACAACAAAAATGGAAAGGGACCTGGGGGTAATCATATCAGATGACTTTAAGGTTGGCAAGCAATGTGAGAAGGAAGTATAGGAGGGCTGGGGGGATACTGGGATATATAGGGAGAGGCACCACCAGCAGAAAACAGGAAGTTGTTATCCCCCCGTACGGACAGTTGGTGAGACCCCATCTGGAGTACTGCGTCCAGTTCTGGAGACCCCATCTCTGCAAGGACATGGACAGGATGGAGGCAGTTCAAGGGAGGGCAACTAAAATGGTGCAGGTTCTGCAAGAGAAGCCATATGAGGAGAGACTAAAGGAGCTTAATATGTACCCTTGAGGAAAGGAGGGAGAGGGGTACATGATAGAAATGTTTAAGTACCTCAGTGGAATCAACAAAGTCCAAGAGGGTAGTATCACTCAGAAAAAGAGATGCTCAAGAATAAGGGGACACAATTTGAAGATAGAGGTGGGATGGCTCAGGGGCAATGTGAGGAAGTATTTTTTTTCACAGAGAGGGTGGTGGACTCATGGAACAGACTTCCTGAGGAGGTTGTGGGGTCTAAAACTGTGGGAGAATTCAAGAATTCATGGGACAGACATAAGGCAATTTTTGTGGGGGGTAGGAAGAAATAGGCTGTTGGTTAAATAGGATCTGCAGCTTATCCTCTAGGTAGGGAAATGGGCAGACTAGGTGGACCAAGCAGTCCTTATCTGCCATCAAAGTCTGTGTTTCTATGTTTGTATGTAACAATGTCAAGCAACCATTGCATGTCTCCAGAAGTGCAAAAATACATTTCAGCCAGGGTGCAAAAAATGACAGCTGTACTGTTCATAAGGAGGTGTGGAAAAATGCCAGTGTTGAAAATCTGGACTGAAAATATTACAAATTCATGAACTTACGATGGTGCGTGGAAACTGCGCAATGCACACTCATAACACAATCAGTTCTGGAGAACCCATCTCCGCAAGGACATAGACAGGATGGAGGCTCTCCAGAGGAGGGCAACTAAAATGGTGCAGGGTCTGCATCAGAAGACATATGAAGAGAGATTAAAGAAGCTTAATATGTGTACACTCGAGGGGGGGGGGGGACATGATAGAAACTTTCGAGTACATCAAGGGAATCAACAGAGTCCAAGATGGTAGCATCTTTCAGAAAAAGAGATGTGCAAGAACAAGGGGGCACAATTTGAAGATAGAGAGGGGATGGCTCAAAAGTAATATGAGGAAGTATTTTTTCACGGTGAGGTTTGTGGATACATGGAACAGCCTTCCTGAGGAGGTAGTGGACTCAAAAACAGTGGGGGAATTCAAGAATGCATGGGACAGACATAAGGCAATTCTAGTGGGGGGTAGGAGGAAGTAGGCTGTTGGTTAACTAGGCTCTGCAGCCTTTGCATTAAGTAGGGAAATGGGCAGACTAGGTGGGCCAAGCAGTCCTTATCTGCCGGCAAATTCTATGTTTCTATGTTTCTAGGTACATCACCTTTCACTTTTTGGCATTGAATTTCAACTGACAAACTTTAGACCATCTCTCTAGTCTTTGCAGGTAATTGCCCCCATCTCTCCTCCACACCTCCAATGCTGTCTACCCTGACTTTCTTGTACTGGACCAACTCCCTCATCCTGTTGAAGTTCACCCTACTGAAATCAATAACCTCAGCTCTCAGTTGGGGCTTTCTGATCCCAAGGGCTAGCTTGAACAGAGTTATGGTCACTGGACCCTACTAGCACACCTCCTACCACATCCAAGTGGGTGAGCACCACATCAAGAATGGTAGCCTACTACCTGGGGTGAAGCATTAGCTGGCCATTAGGTGGCTTTGAAATCTGCAATGGAAGAGTAAATCAAGGAGAAAAACTGAATATCCCAATGCAGTTGGGCAAGCCTATGTTAATATACAGGTAACACAAGGACATTTGCCAACCATTCAGGTTTGAAAGCTGATAAGCTATACATGTCAGAGACTATCATTGGCTGGGAAGAAGTGACAGTAGGCCATGAAACACTGACCTGTTCGGACAAGAGGTGGCTCATGTAATTTCATGATAAATAATAAACATTTATGTTGAACCAATAGGAGTCTAAATCTCCCTCAACCCCTTAGTATTACATACTAGTGTCTAGAGGGATGACTCTTCCAACTGTCTTCTCCCAGGGAGCACTGATTCATATCCTGGAGCCACCAGCGTTTATCAACAAACATCCAATTCGACAGAGAAGTTGGACTCAACAGTTCAGGCAGAGCAAAATATTCCAAAACGTTGGAATAAGATTAAAACATTTATTAATGTAAAATCACAGCAGAGAAGCCTCCTGCCACCACCAACGTTTCACACAGATACGTGCTTTTTCAAGGCGTTATACAAAAACCAGTCACTAGTACTTATTTAAATTGAACTTTTAAAAAGACAAACTTCATTCTTATTGGTTCATACCACTAGTGATATAGGTTCATCCGACTAAATAATTAAAGGAACAAGGGGGGGGGGAAGGGGGGAAGATATAGGAAAAAGGAAAAGTTACACACAGAACCCAATATATACAATATATTAAAAATATATACAATGTACAGTCGATAGTATGATAATATGTAGCAGACTCACATATAAATCTGAACATCATTTCTTTAAAAACGGTTTCAAAGAGAAACATTCATTTATCCTAAACCCTGTCCAGGCTCTGAATTTAAACAGGCAGATTATTAATGAGAATTGGCACATTGTTGATACTGAAACACGTCTTCAAACTAGAAGAGGGCAGACAATTGGTGATAGAGTGACATATAGTTTTTTAAGGGATCTAGAGGAGCAACACATTCTCTGTTACCCAAAGGGACTTTTTGTTGTATGTATTGTAAATTTTATGATGTACTGAATGTTGAGGAAGAATTTTCTGTAGCTAATATTGAAAGGGTGTTCAAAACAAGTAGTTTCATAGATTGCAATTCAGTAGCTGTGGTTTATCTAGCCACCTGTACATGCAACACATTTTATGTGAGCAAAACTAGCCGAAAACTGAAACAAAGGATCGGAGAGCATTTAAGAAGTATTACCAATAAGGATCATGAGAATGCCCTTGCAAAGCATGTACAGAATGCCCTTGCAAAGCATGTACAGAATGCCCTTACAAAGCATGTACAGAATGCCCTTGCAAAGCATGTACAGAATGCCCTTGCAAAGCATGTACAGAAGTGTGGCAAAAAACACAAATTTAGCTTTAAAGGAATTGAAAATGTTGTCCTGGGTCCTAGGGGTGGCGATTTAGACAATCTTTTGCTAGAAAGGGAAGCATTCTGGCAATTTAAATTCAGAGCCTGGATAGGGTTTGGGATAAATAAATGTTTCTCCTTGAAACCGTTTTTAAAGAAATGATGTTCAGGTATATATGTGAGTCTGCTACATATTATCATATCATTGACTGTAAATAGTATAGATTTTTGATATATTGTATATATTGGGTTCTGTATGTACCTTTTCCTTTTTCCTATATCTCCCCCTCCTTGTTCCGTTAATTACTTAGTCAGATGACCCTACATCACTAGTGGCATGAACCAATGAGAATGAAGTTTGTCTTTTTAAAAATGCACTTTGCTGGCCCACTGGCGCAGCGGTAGCACTGTTGCTTGCCATGCCAGTGATCTGGGTTCAGGAACAGACTTGGGTTGCTGGAGGGCTGGCCGGGGGGAGGAGGATTGAGCACCCACTGGCTGCTCTTCTCCTCCAGGGAGGGTGGGTTGCCTGTCCCACCGTTCTACCATAACCTGGGTGACCATGGATGGAGGTGCAGTGGGGCAGCGTGAAGCGGGTGGGAGTACATCGGCCAGGAGCTGGAGCGACAGCGCATTGCAACGTGCTCCTCCCCTTGGCTCCCCCAGCACACTGGCATCCTATGGGGGGGCACCAGAAAAGTGGAAAACCCTTGCACCGGACACCTGGAGATGGGACCAAGCTGGCCTGAGAAATCCACAACCAGGCTCCTCGGAGGGCCGGGGCAGACCGCCCAATGCACACTCATGGATTGGGGGGGACTTGGGGGTTCCCCTTCCTCCCCGCCTGGGGGTAAACTGTGGCAGGATGGGGGCAGGTCTACTGGACCCCCGATGGAGTTACCTGGGGAGGAACTACAGGAGCGCACACAGCCTAGGGGTCTAGTGCGGTGAGTAAGGGGGCATAAAGAGTAAATATATTTAAAAAATGCAGTTTAAATAAGTACTAGTGATTGGTTTTTGTGTAACACCTTGACAAAGCATGTATCCAGTACGTGGGTGTGGGGGAGGCAGGTGGGGCAAGCTGCCCCCAGAAAGTGAGCCGGGACTTTTAATGAGCCGCTATTTTCCGGTTATCGTTTTTTTATTATTGCAACATGTGCTCAGGGCTATGCCCAGACTGGCTGCTTTCCTTGGGGTGGGTACTGGGCGCCAGACGCCATGCCCGTGTCTCCTCAACTCATTCAAAAAAAAATCCCCTTTTCCGGTTGGCTACAAGCCTGCTGCAACCATAGTAGCCTGCATGTTGTTGCAGCCAATCAGGAAGCGCTACAGACTCATGCCATCGTGTGACCAGTACTCAGTTAGTGGTGCCATTTAGTTGTCCCGCGACTCCTGCACCATCCATGAAGGAAAAGCAGTAGCGCAGCATCTATATCATGTGGTACTGGGGAGAGAGAGAGCTATTCAAGGAGGCTGAGCAGCAGTCATTGTTTGTCGATTGTCGCCGGTGTGTCTGTCGGTCATCTAGTGTTACCCCGGTTCCTCCTTTCCTCCTGTCCTGACCAGCCCACCGATTTGTTTTAATAGTTCCCTGACTACTCTGTCTCTCAGTGAGACTGATTGCAACTGCATTTCCCCACTGCTGTCTGAGCTTCCCCCGATTCCCGAGAGGCTTGCAGTCGCAAGGAGTCTCCATCACCAGACAGACCCTGTCACCCTGCGGAGGAGTGGGACCCATGACATTGGTGTCTGGGGGGGGGTTACTGTCTTGTCGGTGCCGGGATTCATCGGGAAAGGAACGGGACTCTGGAGAGAGAGACACAGCCACCTGGCCTGCCTTCATGGCCCTATTGTGCCCTGCTGCATGCTGTTCTGTCTGTGTCCTTATTGACTTGGTAAGTAACTGTGCTGCTAGCTGGTTGTTGGAAATTAATGCCATGATGATTCATGTCCCAGAAATGTCTCTTTTTTGGGGGGCCCCATGACAGTGTGTCTGGGGGGCAGTGGAAGGGTTGCTGTCACTCAGCCTGTCAGTATGTCTGAGGGGTGGCTTCTGGATGTGTCTCTTTGGGGGGGTATTTGCTGGCTGCTGAAGAGGCTGTCTATGTTGGTGGGGTGGGGCGGGGGCCTATTTGTTGCTTGCTATGGTGTGGACACTGGCCATGTTGGGGGTGGGGACACTGACTTTGACTGTGCTGGTGTGGTGGGGTGCATTGGGAAACTCACTGGATGGTCTGTGGTGGGGCTGGGGATGGTCTATTTTCTGGGGTTGGGGATGGACTGTGTTTTGGGGCTGACTCGCTGAAGGATGGTCAGTGTTTGGTGCTGGGGGTCTGTGTTTGCTGGGGCTGGGGGGTCAGTGTTTGAGGCTGGGCCGTTTAGTGTTTGGGGATGGGAGGGCAGTCTGTTTGGTGGGGCTGGGGATGGACTGTCCATGATGGTGGAGAGGGGACATTCCATGCTTTCTGGCCAGGTGTCTGGGGGGACTGTGACATGTTGGTGGGGCAGGGGACTGTCCGTGTTTGCTGGCTGTTTGGGGTGTCTGGGGAGACTGTTAATGTTGGTGGGGTGGGGGCTATCCATGTTTGCCGGCCAGGTGTCTAGTGGGAAGGGGGTACTGTCTGTTTGCTGGCCGGGTGTCTGGGGAGTCTGTCCATGTTGGTGGAGCAGGGGACATTCTGTGCTTGCTGGCTGGGTGTCTGGGGGACTGTCTGTGTTGGTGGGGTGGGAGAACTGTCCATGTTTGCTGGCAGGGTGTCTGGGGGGGGAATTGTCTGTGTTGGCTTATCGGGGGAGGTATCTGTGATTGCTGATCGGGTGTCCTGGATGGACTATCAGTGTTGGTGGGGAAATGGAACTCCCCGTGTTTGCTAGCTGGGTGTGATTGTTCATGTTGGTGGGGCAGAGGGACATTCCATGTTTGCTAGTTGGGTGTTGGGGGGGGACTATACTTGGTGGGGCATGGGGGAACCATCCATGTTTGCTGGCTGCCTGGGTGTCTGGTGGGACTGTCTGTGCTGGTGGGGAGGGGCTGTCCATGTTGGTTGGGAGGGGGACATTCTGTGCTCGCTGGCCAGGTGTCTGGTGGGAAGGGGGAACTGTGTTTGCTGGACGAGTGTCTGGGAGGGGACTATCCGTGTTGGCTTAGTGGGGAGGATTGTCTGTGATTGCTGACTGGGGGGTGTCTAGTGGGGACTATCTATGTTGGTGGGGGGGTTGTCTGTGTTTGCTAGCCGGGTATTTGAGGGGACTGCCTTTGTTTGCCAGCTGGGTTTCCGGTTGGACTGTCCATGTTGGTTAGGAGGGGGGCATTCCATGCTTGCTTGCCGGGTATTTGCATATAAACAGAAGTAAATGTTAAAATGTTATTTCCACCTCATCCTTTACCTGCCAAGGGATGTATCTCACTGACCTGTGCCCGCAGCTAGCATATGAACATTAGTAAATGTTTAAAATGTTATTTTCCCACTCATCATTTATCTGGCTGTAAAAGTAATCTTTCACTTTTTCGATTTCTCCGATCCTCCACTGTGGAGGGGTGAAACAGACCGATTCCTTGGCCTTGCTCTCCCTGTCTCCATTGCCTGGCAAACACAACCAAAGGGTTTGTTTATTGTGTTGTCCCCCGTACAGGGTTACAAGACTAGCAAAACATCTTGCACTGAAACATGCACCCTAAATAAATGATACTACTACTACCTGGCTATTGTTATAGTGACTACTGACTGGCCATGATTTTTTTTGGGGGTTGGGGACACTGGTCGTGTGTTGTGTGGGGGTTGGGGACACTGGTCATGTGTGTGTGGGGGTTGGGGACACTGGTCATGTGTGTGTGGGGGGTTGGGGACACTGGTTGTGTGTGGGTGGGTTGGGGACATGGTTGGGTGGGGTTGGGGATACAGGCATTGTGTTAGTGAGGTGGGGTTGTAGTTGCATATCAGGAAAACTAAGCTTCTGACTAGTAGTTCAACATCTCTCTTTCTAGACCAAGAAAGAGACATAAACAAAATGCAATATAAAATGTGGTTTTATTTATTTATGTGTGCCTGTGATGGGGGTTGGGGGGGGCACAGTCCTGGATGCCTGGAGTCAGATACCAGATAAATGAAGCTGGAAATGGTGTTAGTTGGGTGGGGAGAGTGGCTGTGCAAGTCCATCAGGGTGCAGAGAGTAGCCGAGCTGGTCAATCTGGGTGGAGATAGTGGCCATGCAGGTCTGGGGTGGGGAGAGTGGGCTGTAGCTTTTAACATACTAAAATGCCAGCAGAATAGGCCTAATGGTCTCTCGAGTCTGCTCAATTTTCAGCACCCGTACTGAGGGCCGATTTTGGTGTGTCCCCTTCCCCTTTGGGTTATACTGTCCCCAGTCCCAGATGTTCCACCTGTATTGGGCTTGGTCGGATTTACCCTCCCCCCTGCACCTGTCCCATCCCCTCTTAAACCTGTCCATAGTCTCCACCTCTACCAGCTCCCTGGGCAGTGCATTCCATGGCTCCACCAACCTTTCAGTGAAACAACATCTCCTCCTCTCCCCTCTGAGCCTGCCCCCTTCCAGCTTACACCCGTGACCTCTTGTTGCCCCACCCTCCTTCCTTTGGAGCACCCTGACTGGGCCTCCTTTATTGATCCCTTTCATGTACTTAAAGACCTCTATCATGTCCCCCCGTCCCTCCTCTCCTCCAGGGTGTACATGTCGAGCTCCCTGAGCCTCTTCTCATAGCTCCTCTCCCCCAGGACCCAGATCATTTTGGTTACCCTCCTTTGGACCCTCTCTAGGAGTGTAATGTCTCTTTTTAAATGTGGTCTCCAAAGTTGTACACAATACTCGAGGTGTAGCCTAACCAAGCAGTTGTACAGTGGAAAGATCACTTCTGCCTTTCTGGAGGTAATCCCCCTGGCGATGCATCCCAGCATCCTATTTGCCCTTGCCGCTGCCCTCCTACAGGTCTCTGAGTTGTTCATTTTGACATCTACCACTACCCCCAGGTCCCTCTCACCCTCCATGACTTGAATCATGTCTCCTCCCAGGGTATACCCCTGGCCTGGATTTCTGACTCCCAGGAGCAGAACCTTGCACTTCCCCACATTGAATTTTAGTTTCCATTTTCCTGACCAGCTTTTGCATGGATATTTTAATTCATTGTTGCTTGCTGTGCCTTCTGCTGCCCTGCCAGCTTTGTGCTGCGAGCTTTTACTCTAGCTGTTCATTTACCATAGAAAACTTGCACATTCCACTCATTGTTTTCCCAGATTTGACTGAATGTTTGTAGCATTCATTATTCACTGGGAAAGGAGGACTAAACAATTCTGTCTGTTAGCCTCTCATTCCGGAAGGGCCCTCAGCTTACATACAGCACCCTCTGGGAGGGTGATGGATGCCAGCTGAGAACTGACATACATTGAACCAGATTAAGCTGTTGGTGGCATGTCTAGTATTCTTGCACTGTCTTCCTTTCTGTTGTAGGTGGTGGGGTGTGGTTTGGGGCACTATTGTGTGCACAATCCTGGTGCGCACAGCTATTCAGCTTTTTTTATTTCCCCACAGATCATGCTTGCACTTGTGCTGGATTTGCTGACCCAAGTAGGGCTTTTTACATCCTTTTTGCAGTGGGTTTTGTGCTGATGGACAGCAGTCATTCTCTGTTTTTTTATTTTTTTTACTTTACTCTTTATGCCTCCTTCTCGCCCCCTCAGCTCTGGACTTCCTTGGGAGCACGGAGTCATCCCCTAGCAGCACACACCCTACCTGGCCATCCTCTGTCACCCATGAAGCCTCAGTTTGTACCCCCCAGGTCAGGATATGGGGGCCCCAATGCCACGACACAGCAGTAATGTCAGTTGGAAAGATGGGAAGTGGGTGGCTGCAAATCAGGGAAAAGCTCCGGTGCTCCGTCTCTGCTGGAGCCGAGAGGCATTTTCTCTGTTTTTCTCTGGGGAGTGGCTGGTGCCCTGATGTCAAGGCGTATCTGACATCTGCCACTCCCCCACTCCTTCTCTCTACTCCTCAGTGCCTGCTGTATCTCCAGCCACTGCCAGAGATCAGCAGAGCACTGAACAGAGACCACTGTCCTTCCCCGGGAGAGGAGAGCTATCCTCTGGATGCTCAATCCTCTCCCTCCCCTGCCGATCCCCAGCAACCCGGGCTCGTTCCCGAACCTGGGTCACCGGTGTGGCGCGAGGTGTGGTGTCCAGTGCCTCAACCCTCAGCACCACCAGGCCCTGTCATTCTCTGTTTTAAACTCTGGTTCACACTCGGTGGTTCATGTTTTGGATTGACCATTATCAGTATACATGGGTTTATTTTATGCACCATTGTTTTTGGGGCTGTTTGGTTGCTGCTGCCTAGGGATCTCATCTGCAAAATGGTCCCTTCCCTTATCCTGTATTTTATTTTAACAGCATGTGTAATTCCTATGTGATGTGCAATATGGTTACCAATGTAAATATTTTATGGCTGAGTTTTCTGGATAAGAGATGATTTCTGCTCCTTGATACTGATCAAGAAGTGCTTTAGTGTTGACAATTTTTTCAAGGAAACAATAAGCTATTTATTTTGATATGAATATTGGTTGCTTGTAACAAGGCAAAGAAGGTGTGTAAAGTAGCCAGATGGTGTCAAAATGACTCTCAAAATGCACCAGAATGCATCGAAAACCTCATAGCTTCTGGGGGCCTTGGTGGCCCCCAGACCCCCCGCCTATTGATTTAGGATTTACTATGAAAAGCAGGACTTTTAGCATTCTTTGCCCCTCCTGTAAAAAAAAGCAAACTACGCCCCTACATGTATCTGTGTGAAACATTGGTGGCAGCAGGAGGCGCTCTGCTGTGATTTTATATTAATAAATGTTTTAATCTTATTCCAACATTTTGGATTATTTTGCACTGCTTGAACTGTTGAGCCTGGCTTTTCTGTCTACTACAGATCCACACCATGGCCAGTTTATAGGCCAGGGGGAACAGCCACGATACCGACCCCTTTACAAATCACTAATGTTTCCAGCAGGGCCTGACATCTGGTGTTCCTGGCAGCTGGAACACCCCAATCAATCCCCGGCTGGTTCAGATCACCCACCACCACTACCTCCCTCTTGGACAATTCCCTTCATAGTTCTTCCCCAAGCTCGCTATCCCTCCACCCCCTTGTCCTGGTGATCTATAGATCTCCCACGACCCTAGTTTCTTGCCTGAGGCTACCATGAGCAGCACCCACACTGACTCTGTCTCCCCATTACTTCATCTGATGTATCCATCTTCCACAGCCTTGATACCTTCCCTGATGTACATGGCTATGCCCCCCCCACCTTTCCCCTATCCCTCCTAAACATTATGTAACCAGGGCCTATCAGGTCCCAATGATTATGAATATATGAGGTCCAAGTTTCTGTGATTTATTTATTTATTGAAAACTTTGGTGGTTACCTTTGAGCACAAATGCTCATTTACAAAGGTTCCATTTCTAATACAGTCATAAAAAAACATTACAAGCACAGTAAGCAGTTCCAGAGGAAATACAATCAAGTCAGGCTTAAAGAAAGAAGAATTACTTACAGTTTTGAAAAGAAATCCATACAGATCATTGTATAAAAAGTCACAAGGTATGTAAAGAGAGAAACTAAAGAAAACTGTTTAACAGTTACCGTTGCATTGGACTGCAAAGCAGACTGCAAAGATTATTCAGCAATGTATCAGGCAAGTGTATGAGGTCCAACTCAGTGTCTATCATAACTTCCTGGAGCTCACAGATTTTATTACCCAGACTCCTGGTGTTAAGAGACCCCTTCCATCTAACTCCTGATCCCCTTTTGCTTTTTATTTGTTTTTCTCTCCTAGTCTTCCCTAGTAGTAAAGGAAAAATAATAGGAGTACGTGACCAATTTATGGGGACAAAGGTCTGAAGGTGTTTTTTTATATGAATAAATAGTGCTAAAAAAGAAGGGCTTGGGGGACCCGCTCAAAAATCTGGACAATTGCTGCTAGGTGGCCAAATTCAAGATGACCACCAAAAATCTCTAAAATGGCATATCTCAGCTCATAGTTATTGTATACATCTGTATTTGGTATCTAAATGGGTTTTTGAGGGTCAAGGAATTATTTTCATATAATAAAAATTCTCTTTCTTGAAGCCAAAGACACATGTTCTCAAATTTCCACAATAATGGCTGCTTAATTCCAAGTTCCATCACCCCAAAACTTGAAATTTGTGTTTCTAAAGTTAAGCATATAATGCATGTCCTTTTTCAGTGTCAGAAAAATAGCCACCAAAATTTGGTTTTGCAGAGTTAGTAACATTTTTAATTGAAAAGTTTTAGTTTGTTAACATTAATCGGATTGTACAATTGTCTAATATCCATAATGTTTGAAGCCTTATTGCTGTTATATCATTTTCCAATTAATGTTTGAAGTGCTGTCTTCATTTGAGCATGCCCAAAATCTCCTACTCATTTTCTTCTTCCATGTTATTCTCAGAGTCATTATCAGAATCATAGTTTGTGTCAGATTCTGAATCAGATTCTGCATCCTCTGTTCCAGCTGTTGAGATGTTCTCATGTGCTACAATATCCCTTAGGCTCTTTGGTACAGGTGCCTTTGTGTATCAAAGAGGTTGACATCTCCCATCAATCAGAGTCCAGCCATGGTCCAGTGATGATGGTGGAGCATCAGGCTTGTCATAGTTGAGCAGGATGTACACCTGGTAGTTAACTTGCTTCACCTTCAAATTATGTGAATCACGGTCAGGAGGTATTCTCGGGGTTGACCTTCTCTTCATTTTGTCCCACTCCGATGCCTGAGCCTCAGCTAGCATCTTGCTGATACTATCTCAATAGACAAACCTGATATTGAACTTTTCCATGTTGTCCAGAATATTTGGTGTCACTGGGAGACTCCTTCCACTACCTGACAACAACCTATGTGCTGCTTCAGATTTCAATGCATTTTGCAATACTGACTTCTTTCCATGTCCAAAGAACCCTGAGACTGCATCTGCTCCTGTGTGTATATGAAGAGGTACAATGACTTGAGCAACTTCTTTTGAACACAGTGCCTTGCAGTCAAATATGTCCTTCTTCCTCTTCAAGCCGAAAACACCGTCAACCTGGTGTGATACATATGTAGTTAGGACTACTACATCAGTGTCTTCTGCATCAAGTACAACAACATCTTTTACTCCATTCTTCCTCAGCTGTGAGTAAATATACAGATGTATCGTGTCTGCTTCTATGTGGTGACACTAGAACTCTTTAATTTGCACATGTTCAACCTCAGACGACAGATCCCAACAGTTTCTCCTCAAAGAATATAGAAATCGGATGGCTGGATGTTGATGTGCAAACACCTTGAATTCACCCTTCTGGAACTGCTGGATACGTATTTTGTTGCCTGAGTTTTTGAACATGTTGTGGAATTCATTTGAAGCAGGCAGCTTATATTCTCTCTTGATATATATATTTTCTGTGTCCCTCCTGTGTATGATGTGTATGTTGTCCTACGTTCATGCTCACTGTCTTTGATGCTCATCTCCAAGTCATATGGATAATTCACAAAAGACAATCTCAGAAGCTTTGGGGTGTCAAGCCAGGACAAGTGCAAATACCTTATGAGCATAATCTGCCCATGTGAAGTCAGTCTCATCATGCTTTTCTCTATCCTCTGCAGAAGGAGTGGCAAGCCTCCAAATGAATCCCATGTACATGGTACAACAACCCACTAGAGACAGGGCTATCCTAGATCTAGTACTGACTAACAGGGAACGAATCACAGATCTTCAGGTAGAAGGTCACCCGGGGGCCAGTGACCATCACATGGTATGGTTCAATTTGGCCACTAGAGCAAAATCATCCCATTCCAAGGCAAAAATATGGGACTTCAGTGGAGCTGACTTTGATAAGATGGCCAACAGAGTTAAGCTAGCCCTGGCAAAAAGAAATACAGGTGAGGGGGTACAGGCAAAGTGGGCAAGCATTAAAGATGCAATGCTTGAAGCAACATCCCATTGTGTTAGTGAGAAAAGGAGGTGCAAAAAAAGAAGGAAACCACTTTGGTTCTCAAACACAGTAAGCAGTAGTTGTAAAAATTTTTATTCAATTGACAAGCAAAAGAATAGGAAACTCCACTGAGCCAAGCTCATTTCCAGTGAGGTCCTTGATACTTACATTCATATTAACATCATAATAAAAAATATATACAACAATACTTAAAATGACATGACAAATATAAATTACAATAACTTTACATCCATACAAATAAACAGCATATACATCACACATATTCCCATTCATAAAGTACAACTATACAGCATATTTTGGAGCATGATATACACAATTACTCAACATTTAACCTTTTATCAGCTTCAGATTTAAACCAACTTTTTATTTCTCCTAAATTAGGACTAGAGCTAATTGGCCTAAGGTGGGTTGGCAATGAATTCCATATATTGGGACCCAAATAGAAAAAATGTTCTCTACCCAAATCTGTCCTTCTTCTAGGTAAAACATATTCCATACCCTCCGCAGAACGTGAACCTCCCCTAATTATCCTAACCTGAAATTCGTCAGTGATATATTCCGGTACTTCACCCCTAACTGACTTAACCATACATGTCAGGACATGGAATATCCTTCTATCCTGAGGACTCATCCAGTTCAAAGACTGATACAACTCTCTTCTATGGGTTCTCCTAGGCACCTCCAAAATAAACCTAGATATCTTATTGAAAAAACATCTATTTTAGCTAACTGGGTTAAAGTTGCCCTATATAAATAATATCCCCATAATCCAACAAAGGAATCAATGTAGCTGTAGCTACTTGCTTCCTTACTCTGACATCCATACAATTTCTAATTCTATAAAGTGCACCCAAACGTCTACTAACATTTTTAGTTATACAATCTATATGAAAAGTCTAGCTCAATAATCTATCCAGATACATTCCTAAGTATCTATAGCACTGGACTTGTTCAAGAGCAATGTTATCCACAGTCACTATACTCAAACCCAGCTCAGAATAGATCTCTTTATTTTCCCTAGAAAACAATAATGCCTGAGATTTTTTTGAATTAAGGGCAAGTTTGGATTCACTATAGAATAACTGAAGTTCATCGAATGCTTTTTGAAGAGTAAATTCTATCTGCATTATTGATAATCCCTTCACATAAATAATAGTGTCATCTGCATACAGATGACACTGTACATCAGGATTAGTTAGAACAAAATTATTCATATATAAATTAAATAATATTGGACCCAAAATGGATCCTAGGGGAACCCCAGAAATTATCCCCCTAAATCCAGATCCCCACCCATCTATTGAAACCATCTGTTTCCTACCAGTTAGATAAGCCTCCAACCACCCAATCACCTTGGACGAAACACCCAAAGCAGGTAGTCTGGACAGGAGGATGTCGTGGTCCAGGGTATCAAACGCCCTAGATAGATCTACAAAAATTGCCCCCACCGACATCCCCCATCCAGAGCACCCACAATATCCCCAGTAACCTTTAACAGAGCAGAATTTGTGCCATGCATGGACCTAAAGCCAGATTGAAACTTATTAATCAACTTACTATTTTCCAAATAGTTCTGTAATTGTTTGGCTATCAGTTTTTCAAACACCTTAGCTACTATTGGTAATAATGATATAGGCATATAATTCTCCATCAGAGACCTAGATCCATGTTTAAAAACAGGGATAACTGACCATTTTCCACATATCAGGAATTCCCCCACATATAAGGGACATATTGAAAATATTAGTCAAAGGATATGAAATAACCGGGGCAGCATATTTCAATAGAATATTGGGGATCTCATCTAACCCACCAGCCTTCCTAACATTGATTTTGAGTAATGCATTTTGTGTTTCTAATGGGGATATTAATTCAAACTCAAACTCCTTGTCCCTTAAGGGGACAGCTTCAGTGACTTTATTTTGAAAATATATTAGAGAGAGACTGGTCACAGAAAAGGTCAGAGCCAAAAAGTTGGCCTTCAGGAAATATAAGGGAACACAGCAGGATGATGATAGGGAGGCATACCAAACTTCCCTAAGGGAAGCAGGGAAGGCAGTAAGGCAGGCAAAGACCCAAACTGAGGAAACACTAGCACAAACAGTAAAAGAAGGTGACAAGACTTTCTATAGATACATTAGTGAAAGGAGAAAGTCCAGAGGAGGTATTGCGAAGATCAAAGGGGATAAGGGGTGTGAGGAGAAGGACCATGTAAAAGTATCTATCCTAAATAGATAACTCTGCTCAGTATTTACTGAAGAGAAGGTAGGGCAGGGACCACAGCTCTGCACCATGGACACTGAGGGGAGGGAGGTGTGCACTAGTCCCTTCACAAAAGAAAGGGTCCTACAAGAGCTCGATAAGCTCAGGGTGGACAAGGCAATGGGACCTGATGACATACATCCCAGGGTACTAAAGGAGCTAAGGGTGGAACTAGCAGAGCCATTATCAGAACTTTTTAGTGAGTCTCTGAGCACAGAAGAGGTCCCAGAAGACTGAAGAAGGGCTCATGTGATCCCGCTCCACAAGAGTGGTAGCAGGGAAAGGCAGGGAATCACAGACCAGTCAGTCTTACCTCAGTAGTGGGCAAGATTATGGAGACACTCCTTAAGGAAAGGGTAGTGCAACACCTGGAATCCATAGGAGCACAGGATCCAAGACAGCATGGGTTTACAAAAGGAAGGTCCTGTCAAACTAATCTCATAGATTTCTTTGACTGGGTAACCAGAGTGGTGGACCAAGGGGGAGCAGTTGATGTTGCCTACCTTGACTTCAGCAAAGCTTTCAATACTGTTCCACATAGAAGATTGATTAATAAGCTGGGTAGGCTCAGGGTGGGTCAGTCGTTGGTCAACTAGGTGGCAAACTGGTTGACGGGCAGAAAACAGAGAGTGGTGGTAAATGGTATGCAGTCAGAAGAGATGCAAGTCACAAGTGGGGTACCTCAGGGATCAGTCCTGGGGCCAGTCCTCTTCAATATCTTCATCAGTGACATTGCAGATGGACTGGAGGGTAAGGTTTGTCTGTTTGCAGATGACACCAAGATCTGCAACAGAGTAGATGATCCAGATGGTGTAGGCAGAATGAGAAGAGATCTGGATAAACTAGCAAAATGGTCAGGGAATGGCAACTGGGGTTTAATGCAAAGAAGTGGAAGATCATGCACATAGGGAAGAGAAACCCTGAAGCCACCTATAGGCTGGGAGGGGAGTTGCTGGCAGTCACAAGGGAAGAAATAGACTTGAGCGTCATCATTACCGATGACCTGAAATCATCCAAGCAGACCTCTAAAGCAGCAGGTAAGGCTAGAGGGATGTTGGGGTGTATTAGTAGGGGTATCACAAGTCATAAGAGGGAGGTAATAATCCCTCTTTATAAGACACTGGTTAGGACCCATCTGGAGTACTGCATGCAGTACTGGAGGCCACACCGTCACAAGGACATTGACCAAATTGAGGCTGTCCAGAGAAGGGCATCCAAAATGGTGCAGGGACTGCATCAGAAAACATATGAGGACAGATTAACTGAACTCAATATGTATACCCTAGAACAAAGGAGGGAGAGAGGTGATATGATTGAAACATTCAAACACCTTAAGGGCATTAACAAGGTGAAAGAGTCTAACATGTTTCAATATAAGAAAAATAGCAGGACAAGAGGACACAGCATGAGATTAGAGGGAGGCCAATTAAAGGGTAATGTGAGGAAGTTCTTTTTCACAGAAAGGGTGGTGGATGCGTGGAATAGCCTACCTCAGGAAGTGGTGGATATGAACACAGTGCAGGGCTTCAAACAGGCATGGAATAGGCATAAGGGAGCAATACAGATGAGTATGAATAGATAGGCCATTGACAGAGCAAAGGCCTATGGCACATTCATAAGGTAGAAAAAGAAATGGGCAGACTGGATGGGCCTTGCAGTCCTTATCTGCCGTCAACTTCTATGTTTCTGTGTTTCTATGTCTACCAGGGCAATGTAGCCACTGACAGGGTGTAATGGAATCAGGTTCAACTTTTCAACTAACTTAAATCTTTGCACTTTGACCATAGTTCCATTAGGACTGAATATTGAGAGACATTCCTCTGTCACACGATATTCCATTACTTGTGACAGGTGAAATTTCTCCTTGCACTTTTGAGCAAGAGATATTACTTCTGCCATGACATTGTTTTCCATTACACTAGTCCTCATTACAATGGTTTTTATTCCATCTCTGATAATAGGTTGTCTACTAAAGTTGTACTTTGAGTTTCTGTGATCTGTTGCATCAAATGATTTCTTAGTTGAAAACATCTACTCCTGAAAGAATTAGTTGACTAGTGATTCACCATCCTCATGTGCGGTTTCAATGTCCTGGATATATTTTTGTTTTCTGATGCAATTATTCCAGATTGGAAAGTCCTCTTAGTAGGCTTTGTAAGGTCAAAAGGATCACAGTCAAATTCTATGATGCAACTATCAAGATCGTGTACTGTCTGTTCATCTGCTCTGAGTCGGGTGGTTGAATTCTCACTGTGGCATTGAGAGGATGTTTTCAGGTTTGTGATGGCATGCAGAGAGACTCTAACTTTATTTACTGTATAAAGTTTATATCTTGAGTGTGAGTTTGCAGCATCTTCTCATTCTTCAAAATTCTCATCCAACTGGCTTTCATCTTTGAGCCCTTATTCATTGTCATTCCTGTCCATAGATCCAGTGGCAAGAAAGAGTAGGGGTTCCCTGTCATTGATTGTGCAAATAAACCATCATGCATGTACTTGACTTTCTCCTCAGGCAGACAGTTAATCTCTAGCCAGAACTCAACGAGCCATCTTCCATACTTGTCATTGTCACATACTTGCAGCCGTGGCAACATCAATCTGAGTGATGCATTGAATGCCTCCCAATCCTGAGTTCTTAATGCATGGATGTTCGTCATCAGTATTTCAGTCAAGTACATGAAACTGAGCCAATACTTTGCCATTGAACTATCAGAATTTTCAACTGTTTTGAATGCTTTCACAACAAATGAAGATAACTCTTGATCAGCCTCTAGTTCATCATAGATCATCTTGAACTGTTCTCCTGTGTTTGTGGATGGGTGTCTTAGTTTTTCCAGCTTTTCTTGTAGCTCTGGAGACAAGTGTAGACCATCACTAAGTCCTTTTCGAATTATTCTGTGAGCCAGTACCTTGTACATCAGTCGAAGACATCTGATGCTTCTCTTATAATGTTTTCCGCACAGTGCTTTGCCAACTGAACCCTCTGTAATCACACTAGTTGCAACAAGAATGTCAGATAAACCAGATCCTTTGAATCTTCTGTTGATTGCTGATACGAAAGAACACTACGCACGGAATGGACCTAGGAATAAAAGGATGAGTTCAAACTGTGTAGGATTCTCATTTTTTAACTGAACAATCAGAGCATAGACTGGCTGGTCTACAACCAGTTGAATGAAAGGCATTGATTTATTTTTCACTACAGCGACTATGCGACACATTACCTTATCTACTACTGACTTGTGGGGTGGCTTGGGCAATATGAGGTAGTGGTATGCCATGCTCTTTGTAGCCAACTTCTGGATATTGGCTTGAAATCCAGCAAATGCTCCACTTTTCTGGCTTTTTGCTGGAATCTCTTTCCCATCACTATCAAGACGAGCCAAAGAATGGACCATTTCTCAAATCTTTTGGTCCAGAGTGTTTTGTGGTCAGATATCAACTTCAGCTCGAATTGATGGTAGGCCACGTTTGACTGTCTTGTAAGGTTGAACTCTGCATTGTTCTGCACTGATATTTTTCATCTCAAGAGGCTTTGCCATGGCCAGTTTAGGGCAATTCTCAGTAGAAATGTTAGTATCAACATCCTCTGGTTGAGCAAGCATCACGTTTGTGAAGTGAGATGTGTCTGCTCTGGTTAATGTGCCATCCTGAAAGTCATCATTGTCTAGAATGGCAGTTCCAGGAAAATCATTGGCAAGCTCTTGAGGGCAGCTGCCATTCTTCTCAAGCTCAAGCTTGGCCCAGGTAGCATGCAGATTAAGAACATCCTGGAAGCTTGTTCTGAGTAATAATTTCTTCATCATGTCTATAATCTCATGACTTCTAGTCAGGCCATGAATCGTCATTGATAACTTGACCTTTAAGGAAGTGTGTTTCCCTATGATGAATAAAAATAACAGTGATGACAAGGCTGCGGTCTCTGGATCCTGGCAGACATCACTGAAATCACTAGCAGCAGGGTTCTTTAGCCAGGTGAGAAACTTTCATAACTGAGGATTAGGTTCTTCAGTGTTCTCAAGCTCATCAATATGTGGAGACCAGCTCATGCCTGTATCATGCAGTAACTTATCTTTCAAGTGCCTGGCAAAGGTATTCCTTAATTGTTCATTGCTCACTCCCCACAAGAAGACTGCTGCTTCCACATAACTTCCACCTGCAGATGTGTTATACACTATGGTACTCTCGTTTTTGTGGAAATGATCATGAAATCTGATCCTGTTTGTAAACTCTTTTTAAATCATCTGCTTAATTGTGCTTGATTTTGTTATGCTTGTATCATAACCAGAATTCCTCAACAGATTACTGTAGTCCATCAGTAGTCCTTGTAATGTTCTTGGCTCATTCATATCCAATACAACTGTCCATACACGTCTGTAGAACATTTCTCAAACTTCTGCAAGACAAACCTGTTGTAAGTGGAGATCTGAATTAATGTTTTTGTCCTGGTGGTATATTGGAGAGACATATTTTTTCCAACAGGAGTGATGATACCGAATCTCAGCATCAAAAGGATCTGTTGTACAACCAATTACAGCTAAGATATGGTCACACATTGTAGCATCTTCTAGGTACACTGTGTAAGCCTTGAATGTGTGCGATGCATCCATTTGTTGGAGAAGACACCACTTGTCTCAGCCAGGATTTTTTTTGTCTTCTGGCATCATACACCAGACACAGAGATCCTTGTCTTGTAGAGGATCACTCTGTGAATGTCTAGCAGAAGGGCCAGGGGCATTCTCAGGGGAACTGTCATGCTCAGATCGGGATATAAGGATTTCTTTCATCTGCTGTTTATCTTTTCTAGTTTTGACTTGCTGAAGCTTCCTTTTACTCATGAATCCAGTCTTACACAATTTTGTGAAAAAACATGCCAGTTGGACCAGCACCCCGGTTTACTTTCTCAAAAACACTTCCATATTTATCCAACTCCCTCCATTCCAGTGCTAGACTCTTCAGTTTGTTCCATGAATCAGATAGTCACTTTTGTTTTCATCACACTCTTTATCACATAATATACACAGTTCTTTAATCATCTCAACTTGACTCCTCTTCTTTCCTCTCGACTGTTGTACTGGTTTTATCAAGGGTGTTGACTTCATTTGGACACACACCTGCAAAAGATAAAACACACACATATATATATATATATTGGTTTCAAGAAAGAACATTTTTATTATAAGAAATAAATTCCTTGACCCTTAAAACCCCTATTTAGACACCAAATACAACTTTATAAGACCAACTATGAGCTGAGATATGCCGTTTTAGAAATTTTTGGTGGCCATCTTGAATTTGGCCACCTAGCGGCAATGGCCTAAATTTCTGAGAGAGTTCCCAAAGCCCGCCTTTTTTAGCACCATTTATTCATATAAAAATCACCTTCAAAACTTTGTCCCTGTAAATTGGTCACAGACTCCTATTACTTTTCCTTTACTATGGTCTCCTTAACTTCTTGTCTTTTCATGTTGATTGCAGGCTTTGTGAGCACTCCCTCTTTGGTCCCTTCTCCTAGCCCAGTTTGAACCTCAGTCTATTTCTGCCCACTGTGCTGCTACAAGCCCCCAGATTAGGGGGAGTACTAACTAGGTTCCCTTTGCTCTCTACTATCACCATGGTTTCCCTAGCCTCAGTCTCCCCTGCAGTCAGTTTAGCTGTCCAATGAAGATGTCAAACTTCTGCCCCAGCACACTGGCCCCCTGTCTTGTCAGGGGAACAAAATCACACTTGAAGAGCCTCCTATCCCAGTTGTCCCCCCCCCACAAAGTAGTACCCCGTCTCTGGACACCATCCCTTTGACCAACCATTAAACTCCTTGATCTCATTCCTCCATATTCTTTTTTTCCCCCTTCCCTACCCCACACAGGGAGGACCTCGGAAAATGTCAGGGAGGCTGAGTGTGTCTTCATTCTGTCCCCTAGTCTGTGAAAGTTCCACCTTAGCATCTCAAGAGGCTGTTTCACCAGATCATTGTACTCAAATGTACCCATCCTGTCTATTTCCAAGATGGCCAAAGTACCAGGAAGGCACCTGACATCTCCCTCCCATCCAACACCCCTCCCACCACTCTCTCTCTCTCTCTGTCTCTCTCTCTCTCTGATCATTGAGTACTTCACCACTAAGGCTCTTCTGGCTAACTCCCTCCTGTTTGTTCCCCAAGATGCCACCAAGCAGTCTGGTCCATTACTCCTGACTGACTCAAGAGTTCTCCCCTAGCCTACCAGAGTCAGGTACTTGAATTTCCTCCAGGGGTGCAGAGTGATTTGCCATCTAATAGGTTAATATGATGCTTGGGTGTATGGCAAGGGGAATCACCTCAAGGAGTGAGGATGTGATCCTGCTGCTGTACAGGGCATTGGTGCACTTGGAGTACTGCATGCAGTTCTGGCGTCCATACTTAAAAAAGCACATCAGACTACTGGATGGGGTACAGAGGAGAGCAACCAATATGTTGAGTGGGATGAGGGAAAAGCCCTATGAGAAGAGACTACAGATGCTCAATATCTACTCTCTTGAGGACAGAAGGGATGGGGGGTATGATTGAGACATTTAAATACTTGAAGGGTATTAATAGGGTAAATCATGAGGGTCTGTTTAAAATAAGAAAGGAAGTAATTACAAGATGGCATAGTCTAAAGTTGAAGGGGGGAGGTTCAGAAGGGAGATGAGGAGGCACTTTCTTACTGAGAGGGTGGTGACAGCAAGGAATGATCTGCCAGAGGAACTAGTTTTGAGGGTATCAGTGGGGGGATTTAAGGAGGAGTGGGATAAACATGAGGGCAAAATCAAAATGGGGAAGGGGAAAGGGTAAAACAGTGGAATCAGTTGGTGGGGAGGGGGATGAGAGGAGGGGGCAGCATCAGTTCACTGAGAGCTGCACACTCGAGCAGACTTGATAGGCCATTAGGCCTTCATCTGCTGGCTTTATCGAATGTTCATATGTTCGTATCTGGATAGTGCAGGGCTAGTCAATCTACTTGTGGCTGACCCTGTCTCCCATACTCCCTCCCAGCCTAGTAGGACTGTAGGTGAGTGGGGGTAGAACATGTGGGCTTCAGCTTAGCCAGTGATGCAGCAGAGATATCACACAAATCACTATTTACCAAATCATTTATTTTCCCACAAGATATGTATAAACCCCACTGCCCTCTCAAACCCTTGCAGAGTTTAACATTTTTGTTTAACTGGCAGCTTGTCGCTGCTGCTGAAACACTGTTCCCCTAATGTAGTGGCCAGGTTCATTAATATTCATGAACCGCTATTGAATTATTCATGCCCCCCACTTGAGCACTATTACTGCTCCTAAACTAGATGCTTTTGGGGCCTCTCTTAGGCCTCCTCCAGGTGTCCAAACCCCATTTGAGTGAATACGGGGGTTGGGAACACCGGAGAGGAACCTCGATCACCACAGCAGTGGCCAGAAAACCAGATGCATGCATTGCACAGGTGCGGACCACTGCCCGGCAAGCTAGTGGGGATCCAGATGGTGGCACCCTGGATGAACAGGGCCACACATGGTAAGCCCAACAAAGTTGGGGGGCTTACATATGTATTTGTGATAGGGTATGACTGGTTCTATGTCATAACACGACCGCTGAAAGGCAATCACGGTTACGGAGAAGTCACATCGCCAGAAATCAGTTTTGGCAATGTGACTCCCTGCTGCACAGCAAAACAGTGTCGGGGACTTACAATTATAACATTTTATGCAGGGGTCTTCATCCCCCACACCCCCCTACTTAAGGATTCTCAACTCCAGGGGGGTGCATGTCGGGGGGTGAAAAACATAAAAAAAAAAAAAACCAGAACGCTGTCCACCCAGGCTGTGAATCCATCCACCATGCCATGGAGCCAGCTCAGCAGCCCACCAGCCACCCCCTCAAAAACTGTCCGCCCCTCGCAGAAGCAAACTC
This sequence comes from Neoceratodus forsteri, assembly GCA_016271365.2. Taxonomy (NCBI): domain Eukaryota; kingdom Metazoa; phylum Chordata; order Ceratodontiformes; family Ceratodontidae; genus Neoceratodus; species Neoceratodus forsteri. Next base: position 69,849,212 of record CM057459.1, read on the forward strand.
GCTCCATCCCACGCTGCGCCACACGTTAGTAAGACAACCCTAATAGCTGTAATATGTGTGAACCCACCCCATCCAGTCGCCGACCTCATTGGTAGCCCCCATGACACGTGCCACGACTGAATAGCCATTTTGTGATTCGCTCAATCGCAGTCGCGCATATCATGGGCTACTGATACGACCCTATCAGACCTGGAAGGACTCTGCACTGTCATCTTTTTTCCAAAGTCTGTTGCAACAGCACTGAAAACTCTCTACTATCCTTTTACTATCCTGTGTTTTCACCTTAGCTCGGTCAGGTTGGCAACCTGTAGAGTCCCCCTCCCCCGTTATCCTTGCCCACTGTGTTTTCTATTTTCCCTTTCCACATTCTTCCAGAGTACAGTGCAGTGAAGGTGCTTTTAAAAACATAAATGATTTGATGCATGCAGAGTATAAAATACCAAAGTGTATATTGCATTAGCCTACATGATACAGCCCTATTGGTAAGGCAGTTTTGAAGCACATTGTGGGACATTGTTAAAAATAATGAGTTAGTATAGCACAAAAGTGCTTAGAAGCCATTTGAAGTGCTTAGAAAATGGAGTGACTGGGATAAGGATTGCTTTTTTTTTTTTTTAGAAAAGCAGCTACATTTTAGTGCCTATACTGGGAAAATAAATCAATGCTCCCACAGGTGTTGGACTCAAGAGTCCTGAACAGTATATTAAAATAAGCAAGAGAACTGATTTTGTTTAATTAAAAATAAGTGAAGAAATGTTAGGAGGCAAATCTTCATTCCTATTCTGCAGCATATCTCTGAGTCAACATTTCAAAGACTGTATGCTGCTCCATGAGCTCCATGAAAAGAGCACTTACTTAAAACTTAAATTTTTCTCCTTTTTCACATCAGCCCTAAAACATGTTTAAATTACTCCAGAGACCTTTATTTTCGTAGTTCTCCACTGCATAACCACAAGCTGGGATCCTTTATTTTTGTAGATAGATACCGGAGCTAATCATCTCGGAGCTCTCATTCTAACAAGAAGCAGCACCAAATGTCACCCTGTAAGCTCCATTGTCTCTTGAGCTCCATTTTCTTTCAAAATGCATAGTAGGATTCCAACACTATGCTACCATTAAAAAGAATTACTTTTTTCTGTTTCAAAATAAAATTAGGGAGAGCGAAGTGAGAATCGCGCTGACAGCAACAAATAAGTGCGCTCTCTTTCTCCCTCTGTCTGTCTCTCCTCACCCCCGAAACCAGCATACTGTGACACAGTATGCTAATCTAAGAAAACCAGCAGTAAAAGAGAAAAACACTGTAAGATGTCCTAAAAAGAACTGTAAAATAAGTAAAAGTATTGTAAAATAAAACAGACAGGAAATAGCCCAGTGCCTACACCATTTTATTCTTTCTTGTTTTCTGGTTGTTGTTTATTTTTTCCCCTCCTCTTTTCTCTGTAAGTATGTGTGCACAACAACTCATAAATTAAATCACCAGACCAAAGCTTCACCCTTGACACGGGCGCGTCTGCTGCTTCAAGCAGCCGGGCGGACCCCTTCTGTCCGCCGGCTGCCTTCCTCGCTGCACTGCCCGCTGATCACCAGACTGAAGCTTCACCCTTGACATGGGTGCATCTGCTGCTTCAAGCAGCCGGGCGGACCCCTTCTGTCCGCCGGCTGCCTTCCTTGCTGCACTGCCCGCTGATCACCAGACCGAAGCTTCACCCTTGACACGGGTGCGTCTGCTGCTTCAAGCAGCCGGGCAGACCCCTTCTGTCCACCGGCTGCCTTCCTCGCTGCACTGCCCGCTGATCACCAGACCGAAGGTACGCTGCAGAAACTGGACTGTCCAGAACCATCAACTCTGCCTGCTGACGGGCTGCTGCAGTTCTTTAATTCTTTGCTACTGCTGTTTTCTCTCTGGACCTTAAGTTAATGTTATATTCTGATTGTGGTACTTGTTAAGTCTCTCCAAATTGTCTTGTAAATCCTAACTTAAACGCGAAACTAAGCCTGTTTACAGCAATTTTGCACTCTAAGGGTAGTTTGAAGTGCAAGTTCATTTAGGCTGCAGGTTTGTAGATTGTAAAATATTACAGCTCTCTTTGTTTTAAGGTCCAGTGGTAAGCTACCCTGGATCAGAAAGTAAGTTTAAAGTGATACAGTTTTTTCTGTTTAGACCAGATTCCATTTGGGTCACAGTTGTAAGCTTTGCCCTGCAAATAATTCAATTTCTCTTTCACTTTCTGTCCTTCTGTATCCTTGCTGCTTGAACTTTTACCGCCACCCTCCCATCCCCCACCTCCAGCCTTTATTAAATACTCTCCCTCCCCCCTCGGCACCACCCCTAGCAATGTTCATCCTCCCCTCTCCCTAATATTGCAACTCCTCTTAAAGATACAGAGTGCAGCTATTAGGCCTAACACTTGTTCTGTCTTGCCTTTAAAGACTTCTTCCTATTTTCACCATCTGCTTGCCTATCAGCATTGTTTAGTTCCTGCTCTGCTATCTACTGTGCAGTTCCATACCTGGGCTTCCTCTCTTGCTACCCCGAGTATTTTTCAAGTTGCCTTGGTACCCCCTGCCCTAGCTAATAACTTCCTATCTTAACCTACATTTTATATCTTAAAATAGATCCACTGTGCCTGATCGTGCTCCGAGGTGAGAGATGGCAGCTAATCTACCAGCTGCCCGTACCTCTATCCTCCTGATGAACAGGACACCTTCAATCCGTTAATGTCCGGGCTTGCACTGTGCGGGTTTGATAGGCGGCCACCTGCTACCACCCTCATCTGACTGCTGCCTCTGCTCGCCACTGTTTGGCGCTGCCTTTCTCTGTCGGATTATCAGTCTCTGGGCTTTTTGCGCCCTCTGCTTTGCATTGACTCTTGCTGAACACTACTGCTATCTGTCTAGTTTCCCATTGGTTCCTTATAAAATTCTGCCACTAGGGGTGCCGTCTAACATATCTTGAATAGGTCTTCATTTCCTCACTGTAATCTTTACCACAAGTAGAGCCTCCGGCTGGTCTGCTTCCCAATTAACCTTTGTGGGGCTTTACTTTCTGCTTTTCTGATCCACTTCTTCTAAATAATTGCTACGTACTAGCAGGAACACTTTGTTGTTTTTGCTTATCTCTAATTTCGGCCAAGGGTTAAAACGGTGGAACACGGTCACCCTTGGCTGTCTTAATTTTACACATGTTATCTCTTTATCCCTAAGAGCTAATCCTCTGTCTCAGTATACCACTAGCCTTCCTACCCAAGTCAAATAGTAACACTATGGCGAAGTATAGTCTGCTGTGGGCACTCTTGTCATTTGCCCTTTTACTCAGCCTGGACACTGCCACATGGGCTCTCCCATGTAACCAAATGGCAAAAGACTCCTCAGAGGCTTACCGCAACTATATTTTCTCTAACTTGATTGCAGAGACAAAGCCTGATCTGCAACCTAACCCTATCCTCCTTGTTAGAGGCAGCATCTATTACCCTCTACATGCCAGGAGGAAGCTGCCATGAGGCGTGCTTTCACCCTAACCTGCCACTGTGCAAGGCTTTGGTTCCTAGCCATGATCATTATTCTGCTATCTGGGGACGTCAAACTAAATCCAGGTCCACCTACCTGTTTCTTTTCCCCAAATGAGTTATCTGGCATGTCCAAGAAGGATTATTAATTGCCCATATCAATATCAGAAGTCTTACCTGTCACCATGTGGAACTTCGAGGCCTGGGTGAAACTCTACAATCCTGATGTACTCTGTCTCACAGAAACTTGGCTAAAACCTGGAATACCTGATGAAGTATGCTCCTTGCCTAACTACTCCCTGTTCCGGCGGGATAGATCCTCATCCAAGTGTGGAGGTGGAGTTGCCCTATTCTTCAAAAACCACCTCAACATCTCTATTGTCCCGGCATCAGCCTCTCCCGCAGTGTGCAAATTCATACAGGCAACTATTGTATTGGGGGAAAGAAGCTTCATATTATCTGTGCCTATAATCCACCTGCTGGGGGAATAGTAGGTCTTCAAGAACTCCTTGACATCACCTCCCAGACTGTAAATCATAATGAGGCTGTCATCCTAGGTGATCTTAACCTCAATTGGTTAGGGTCAGCTCAAATATCCTTGCAATCACTCACACTTAGTCATAATTTTCACCAGTTGATCTCTGAAGCAGCTAGAGCCACATCATCCCATCAAATGGGTACACTCCTAGACTGGGTGATGGTTAACTGTATGGAACATGTGTCAAAAGCAGGAATCCTTGCAGATGCACTAACAGACCACTCACCCACTTTTTGTATCCTATCTATGGTTGCGCCTCCATCTCCTCCATCAAGACTAATCACGTTTACAAATCTAGCTCATATTGACCAGGATGCATTTCTCTATGATGTCTCCAATATCGACTGGGCAGGTATCTATCAAACAAAGGATGTGGAAGTTGCTCTACAGATATTCATAAATGAATTTCTTACCATTCAATATAAACATGCCCCCAAGACTACTAGGAGGGTCAGAGGAAAACAGACGAGGTGGCTGCATAAAGACCTCCTTGCTAATCTGCGCCAAAGGGACAAGCTTTGGATTCGCTACAAACAAACTGGCCTACAGTCAGATCTTACTGTCTATCGTGAACTAAGGAACAGATGTAAGAGACAAGTTAGAGTTGCTAAAAGCAAATACTGTAAGGACCTTCTACAAAGCTCAGCCTGTGACCCGAGGAAATTTTGGGCCCATGTCAAAACATTTCTCGGTACCTCGTAGTCGGTCACTCCTGATGAAATGATCATAAATGGGGCACATTGTAATGACCCTAGGACCATCTCAAACAGTTTTAACAATCTTTTCTCTGATCTTTCATACTATACCTTGGCTTTACAACCTAGTGGATCGCACTCCAATCTACCTACCACACTACCATCAAACAACCATACTGCCCTATTGTATGATGCTCCTCCAGCGCCACCATTCTATTTCAAGGCTATATCAAGAGCGGAAGTTCTGAAATTACTGAGATCCATATTTGCCAATACCAGCTCTGGTTCTGACTCACTGGAACCTCATCTTCTTAAGCTGGCTGCTCCACTCATTACCTCTCTGATTGCCAGAATCTACACTTTATCCCTTATCTATAGCACTGTGCCAGACCTATGGAAATCTGCAAGAGTAATGCCTGTCTTTAAAAAAGGTGACCCAAAGGACATGGTCAATTACAGACCTATAGCAATTCTCTCTGTCCTTAACAAGATCCTAGAGAAAATAGTTGCATCACAGACCATTGACTACCTTACATGCTACAATCTCCTCTCAGACACTCAGCATGGTTTTAGAAAAGGTCATAGCACCACCACGGCTCTTCTTCAACTAACTACTGATATTCTGTCCAACATGGACTCTGGAAAATTCACAGGTGCCATCTTCATTGACCTCACTAAGGCTTTCAACCTTGTTGACCATCCTCTGCTTCTCTCCACTCTCCATAAATTCCATTTCTCTACCCCTGTTGTGGACTGGTTCTGTAGCTACCTGTCAAACAGGTCGCAAGCTGTCAAATTTAACTCCTCCCTGTCCAACACATCTACTATCAACCTTGGGGTCCCCAGGGCTCTATCCTTGGGCCCCTTCTGTTCTCAATTTTATCAACAATGCAGCTGAGGTCCTGAATCCTGCTCAGCTATTCTCTATGCTGATGACCTGATCATCTACACTAGTTCTTCTAGTATTGCCTGCATAAACACATCACTTACTTCAGACTTCAATAAGGTCTTAGACTGGCTACTAGACCGTAAGCTTGCACTAAATGAAAAGAAAACGAAAGCCATGCTCCTAGGTTCTGCACTGAAGATTAAGACCTGTTCCAGTTTGCTGGAGGTTCTTCACCCAGGAGGATTTCCACTTGAAAATGTTACTTCCTTCAAGTACCTTCACATTCAGTTCTTGTGCAAAGCTGTAAACTCAAAACTAGGAGTAGCTTACAAAACGAGCTACATGCTTACACCCTTGGCCAAATTAGCAATTGCCCGAGGTATTCTGCTCCCAACCCTTACCTGTGGTGCCTCTATTGTTACCTCTGCCCATAAAACCTCCCTACTAAAATGGGACGTAACTTATAACAATATATGCCGATTTGCCTCTTCGTCACCTTGACTCAAACATCACTGCCTTCTTTATAAGGATCTGAATTGGCTCTCACCTCTGCCAGTAGACAATACTACCTAGGATCACTAATGGACTCGATCATCCGGAAAAACCCGTCCCAGCTGGCGTTGCTGAGTCCCTCAACCATCCTCCATGGCCTGTGATCAGCTGACCAAATCCTTGCTCTATGTTCCGAGATGTCGGACGACTAAAGGCACAGGGGCCTTCCAATTCTCTGCTCCCAGGCTATGGAATGCTCTTCCACTCAACCTCCATCTGTCTCAGTCTCACTTTGGATTTAAAAGTGAATATCGTCGTTATCTATCCTTAGCTGATACTTGTACATGCTTTGACCCAACCTGACGCTCCTGAGACTTACCAGTAATGTCACCCCTGCTCTAATCCAGCTCCAAGACTGTCTCCTCTTCCCCTCCCCATATTTTTCCTCTCTTTGTAAATAACTTCTTGACTACTAGCTCTCTTCCTTCTTGAACCTTGTTGCTGACCATCCACTGCTGTTTTGCCAATTACCACCTCTGACCTTCCTTCTGTCAGTCTTTCTTGTTATATTTGAACATTCCTCACATTTCTCTCTATATAACCTTACTATCTTATTAACCCTTTCACTCCACAGGTCAGGTCCATGGTTTCTGCACTTATTATATATCTTACTGCCATTATCTGTATAATGCTTGCCATTATTTTTTGTTGTTTCTACCCATTGTATTTTTGTAGCACTGCTGTACTGTTCCTCTAGTTGTACTATTGTACCCATGTTGCTGTTGTTCAACTGTTCTCCTTTTGTTGTACTCTCCTGGGTCGTGCCTGAAGATAGTCATTATATGGCTAGTGCACCTACCCGGTTAACAAAAACTAAATAAAAAATAAATAAAAAATAAATTATACAACGTGCAAGCACTGTACCTGAAGCAGGACCTTGGGGCTTGACTTACTATAGGAACCAGAGGGGCCCCAACTACAGCATTATTATGGGATATGAAAGTTATGACAGCATCACATGGAAGGGGTCTAACTTGTTTACAATTCATTATTTTTGCTTTCAAAGAGAGAGAAATGTACACAAATCTGAGGATGTAGAATTCATTGTTTTTCTCTCTGTTTATATTTTATTGTTATATAAAATAAATATTGCTGTAATAAAGAAGTTTTGGGAAACATGCCACATGATCTCCTGGGGAGGGTTTATAAGCCATGCTCTTGTGATGTCAGCCAGATCCGTGGTTCAGTTGTGACTAACCTGGAAAGGATGAGACATGCTGCCTTCATATCCTGAATTATTTTTTAATTTTTATTTTGGCGGTTTTCTGTAAATACTGTAAATAAAACCACACCATGTACCGGCCCGCTGGTGCAGCGGTAGAGGTACTGATTGCAACCTGGTGACCCGGTTTGGGAACAAGCTGGGGCTCAGGGGCCAGCCGGAGGAGGAGGAGGAGGAGGAGGTTCGAGCATCCCAGGGACTGCTCGCCTCCTGTAGGGGAAGGGGGTACTCAACCCGGTGCATGACTGGCTTCTGGTGGAAGCCAGAGGCATAACATGCCCGAGCTACACTTTAGGGAGCGACATGACAGATGTCAGTGTGTACACTCTGACGTCATGTGCGCATCACATCTCGGGGAGGCGTACACTGAAAAAGCTTGGCACCAGCTCGACACTGGCGAGAGAGCCAGGGATGGCTCTCACCCTCTAGTGCCCGGACCCTGGTTGAGCACCCCAACAAAATTACAGAGGTACAGTATGGAGGTGAGGGGTTGAACCGGGGGGGCCCTCTCCTGACTCGTCCCCACCTGGGGGTAAACCACGGCTCTGTGGAGGGTCCTACCTCAGAGGTTGCCAAGAAAGAGGAGAGGCTGGACCAGGGTGGGCTCAGGGAGGGAGAGGGTGGTGGAACAGAGTTGCATCCCTCCAGCTGTACCTCTCCACAATTCATTCGCTCTTCTGGTGGATGGCAGTTCCTCCATGGAGGCACCTGCAGTGGAGACCAAGGAGGATGCTGGGAACCTTCACGAAGGAGACCCACAGGAGGGTGGCATGGGACCCCACAAGGGAAGAAAACAACTCCTGGCGGGGGACTCAATCATTAGGGGGGTAGAAATGGGGGAGGAAGGGGAGAGGGAGGTAAGGTGCCTTCCTGGCACCATGGCTTGGAGGGACAGGAAGCGAATCCTCAGGATCGTGGGAGGAGCTGCACAAGGGAGGGAGCTGGATGTCATTGTCTACCTAGGAACAAATGACCTGACTACGAATGGGATCAGAGCAGTGCAAGAGGAGTTTGTAGAGTTGGGGAGGGACCTTAGACAAGTAGCGCATACGGTAACCTTCTCGAGGTGCTGCCTGTCTATGGCAAGGGTGATGCTAGGGCACTTCTCACCAGGGAATTCAATGAGTGGTTGAAAAACTGGTGTAGAGCTCAGGGTTTTGGCTTCATTGGGGACTGGGGAGCCACCTGGAGGGATGCAGACCTATACTGGTGCGATGGTCTGCATCTGTCCAGGGGGGAAACCAGGATCCTAGGTGAGAGGTTTAAATGCTTCTCTGGCAAGCATTTAAACTAGCCAAGGGGGAAGGCACTGAAAAGGAGCAGGGAAATCCCAGCGTCCCCCCACAAAACATGGTAATTAGTGAGGTAAACACCAAGGTAGAGAAGTTATTAGGGAGCAGAACAGTGGTAAATGTAAAAAAAGGCAAAGGCAGCAAGGACAGAAATGGGGCTAAAAGGGGTAAGGCTATCAAAAAGTGGAGGGTGATGAGTACCAATGCCCGTAGTCTGTGTAACAAGCTCCCTGAACTAGTGGCCTTGATGGAAGAGGGTTGCCTGGATATTGTGGCAGTCACAGAAACATGGTACACAGAGAACCATGACTGGGATGTCAACATACCAGGATACACAATCTACAGGAGGGACAGGGAGGGTAAAAGGGAGGAGGAGTAGCTCTCTATGTAAAGGAAGGGATCAAAGCAACAGAACTAAAGAGTAAACAGGGAGCAGATGAGGCACTCTGGGTCACCCTGGAGACTGGAAATGGCACCACAATCCACATGGGGGTTGTATACAGACCCCCATCTCAGGGGGAGGGAATAGACAAGGAAATGATAGAAGGCTTCCTTAGAATGGCAGAAAAAGGGGAGATATTGTTGACGGGGGACCTGAATATGCCAGATGTTAACTGGAGCACCTTTGCTGCAGGCACATCCAAGAGCAGGGTCATTCTTGATGCCCTACAGGGGCATGCCTCAGACAGCTAGTATTGGAACCCACTCGGGAGGGAGCAATCTTAGACCTGGTACTCTCAAATGGGGACGGAGAAAGAATCTCAGATTTAGAAGTGGTAGCCATCTGGGAACAAGCGACCACCAAACAGTGTGGTTCACGATAAACACAGCCATACAATCAAGCCATACAAAAGCAAGAGTATTGGACTTTAGGAGGGCTGACTTTGGGAAAATGAGAGAGTGCCTCAGAAAAGCACTAGCAAACAAGCAAGAAGGAGGGGTAGAGGAACAATGGAGAGTAATCAAAACAGCCATCACAGAGGCAACAAGCCTTTGTGTAAAGCAAATCAACAAAACACAACGAAGGAAAAAAACGCTATGGTTCTCAAAAGAGGTGGCAGGGAAGGTTAAGGAGAAAAGGATAGCATTCAGGAAATATAAGGAAACACAGAAGGAGCAGGACAGACAACTTTATCAGTTAAAGCAGAAAGAGGCTGGGAAGGCAGTCAGAATAGCAAAGGCCCAAATCGAGGAAAGGATAGCCAATTCTGTTAAGAAGGGGGATAAGACCTTTTATAGGTACATTAGGGAGCAAAGAAAGACCAAAGGAGGGATACTGAGGCTTAATAAAGGGGAGGAAATGTAGGTAGAGGGTGACAGTAAAAAAGCAGGGATACTGAACGAATATTTCTGCTCAGTATTCACAAAGGAAGAGGAGAGGGAGGTACCTAAACCAAACAAGAGAAACACTCTGAAGACGGGGGTTGATACCAGTCCATTTACAGAAGAAAGGGTTCTGAAAGAACTAATAAAATTGAAGGTGGACAAAGCAATAGGGCCTGATGGGATTCAATCAAGAATTCTAAAAGAACTAAGGATAGAACTAGTGACACCGCTGGTACTCTCTTTAACAAATCATGGGAGGATGGGTGGTACCCGAGGACTGGAGGAGGGCAGATGTGATTCTCTTCACAAAAGTGGGAGCAGGACAGAGGCAGGAGACTACAGACCAGTTAGTTTGATCTCAGTGGTAGGAAAATGATGGAATCACTTCTGAAGGAAAGAATTGTTGAGTACCTAGAGGTCAGTAGGGCTGAGGACCCAAGGCAGCATGGATTCACTGAGGGAAGGTTGTGTCAGGCAAATCTAATAGATTTCTTTGACTGGGTGACCAAAGTAGTAGACCAGGGAGGGGCTGTGACATGGCCTACCTAGATTTTAGCAAGGCATTTGATACAGTCCCACACAAAGATTAACCTGAGTTAGCCAGCCTTGGAGTAGGTCCAAGGTGGTAGCCTGGATAAAATTGGCTAGACAACAGGATGAAAGGGTAGTAGTAAATGGAGTACAGAGGAAGAAAGGAGGGTTACTAGCGGGTACCACAGGGTTCAGTACTGGGACCAGCCCTTTAATGTCTTTATAAGTGACATTGCAGAGGAACTGGAAGAAAAGTATGTCTCTTTGCAGACGACACAAGATCTGCAACAGGGTTGATACACAAGATGGAGTGGAAAGGATGAGAAGGGACTTGGCAAGGTTGGAGGAATGGTCAAATGTATGGCAGCTCACATTCAATGCAAAGAAGTGCAAGGTAATGCACATGGGAAACAAAAACCCAGGGGAGGACACAATGGGGGGGTGAGATACTGACAACAGTAAAAATGGAAAGGGACCTGGGGGTAATTATATCAGATGACCTAAAGGTGGGCAAGCAATGTGAGAAGGCAGTAAGGAAGGCTGGGGGATACTGGGATGCATAGGAAGAGGCATCAATAGTAGAAAACAGGAAGTTATCGCTCTGTACAGACAGTTGGTGAGACCCCATCTGAGTACTGTGCAGTTGTGAGACCCCATCTCCACAAAGACATAGACAGAGTGAGGCTGTCCAGAGGAGGGCAACCAAAACGTGTGCAGAGTCTGTACCAGAAGACATAATGAAGAAAGACTAAAGGAGCTTAATATGTATACCCTTGAGGAAAGAAGGAGAGAGGGACAAGATAGAAACTTTCAAGCATCTCAAGGGAATCAACAAAGTCCAAGAGGGTAGCATCTTTCAGAAAAGAGATGCAAGAACAAGGGAGCAATTTGAAGATAGAGTGGGATGGCTCAGAGGTAATGTGGAGGAAGTATTTTTCACAGAGAGGGCTGTGGATGCATGGAACAGCCTCCCTGAGGAGGTTGTGGAGTCAAGAACAGTAGGGGAATTCAAGAATGCATGGGACAGACATAAGGCAGTCCTAGTGGGGGGGGGTAGGAGGAAGTAAGCTGTTGGTTAACTAGGATCTGCAGCTTATCTGTTAGGTAGGAAAATGGGCAGAATAGGTGGGCCAAGCGGTCCTTATCTGCCATCAAATTCTATGTTTCTACATTTCTATGTCCTCCCAGTGGTCTGGGTACCTGGGGGCTCTGCCGGGTGACAGTGCTGGTGAGCAAGGGGACATAAAGCATGATTTCGAAAACAATAAATAAACAAAACCACACCATTGGTGTGTTCAACCATATTACCTGGTGTAAGTGTTTATCTGTCACCCACTGCCCTCTACATATTGTAACCCCCCTACAAATGGGGGTTCCTGAAAAGTCTTCCTTGAGCTTGCCTAAATGCTCACTGCCAGGCTGGTGTTCTGTGTTTTAGCAGTTTAAATGTATTGCCAGAGAGTGCCTGTATAGCCTCTATGTGCTGTCTCTTTAAGAGCTGCCTGGATTGCAGTCATAATCAATCTGGGATGGGGCTGAGTGTTTCTATGCTCGAGCCCCACTCGGGCTGCCAGATAATTGCTCTGTTCTGCCATCGCTATTTGCGCAGAGGGAGCTCTGTTATAAGATGTGCTTATTTGCTGAATATTAGAGTGATAATAATATTGCAGTTTGTTCTAACCTGTTTTCTTTGCAGCAAGGACTGTTCTGCTTATCTCCACCAACTTGGCCCGGGAGTGTCAGAATGGGCCAATCAGTACTGTTGGGACTCTAAAATGGTGCCTGCCTACAGGGCCTTGGTGGGGTCAAAACTTGTAGGAATTGTAGTTTTTGCATTTTGGCGCCTAAATGAACCTGAAGGGGGAGCCCTTGTTGTGACTGACAGACATATCAGCCAACCGAACCTTTTGGATCTTGGGGAAACTCCCCGACTGCTTGCAGTTTTCAGTTAGTTCTGAGTTGGGAAGTGAAATGAGTAACAGCTCAAGTGATTTGAGTGCAGTTCCTTGTAGTTTTGCGTGGGAGAACTGTGAAAGGGCTGAGTTTTGGCCTGCCTGCTGTTCCTGAGAGGGAAAATAGAGTTTATTTGGACTGAATCTGAGTTGTGAGGACTATTTAAACCACTGGACTGTGACCAGGCTTTAACCTGAAGAAGACTGAACATTTGCTGAATGAGATCGGCCTGTCAGGATTTCTAGCCACCTCTGAACTCCCAGTTTGTGCAGAGACTTTGTAATTGTGACTGGATAGTAATCTGCCTGGTATAGTGGAATTTCTTACATGTAAATGTACTGTGTGCTGTTAGTGGGTTGTGATTTGGTTCCCCACTGTGTGTTGAACTGTGTTCTCTTCGCTGGAGGCTGCATCCAGCTCCAACAGATTGAATCCGAATTCATGGCCTTTTCGCCTGGGCCTTGCCACACTGGCACAGCCAGACTACCCATTGCATGGAGAAAGCCATCGACGAGAAATCCTGCCTGGGGATCAGCTCCATGCTCAACGCTTGAACAGGAACGATGCCTTGGTGATTCGTGTGGGCCCTGCTTCTCCTGGGACTCCAGCTCAACAACCTGCAGTCTCAATTTTGTCCTGCCTGTGCCCTGTATTGGTTTCGTGAGTAAACAGCATAGCTCCCTGCAACAACAGCTAAATCTAAAGTGTTGTCATCTGATTGTCTTGTTGCTTTTTCTTTTTCTTTCATGCACTGAGCCCTCCGGCTCCGGATTACAAGTAGTGTATGGTGTGCATGTTGCTTTCTTCCATCACAGGGCCCCAGCCAGCTGCAACATTCCTGGCTAGCCCACCAGTTTCCTACCTGGGTACCCAGAGTGTGTGACTGTGTGGGGACTTAAAGCGCATGCATAACTGTTTGATTAATATAGCCTTTAAGCCAATCAACCTGATTACACCCCTTCCTTGTTCAAGTCCCCTGAATAAATCAGATCTGACTTTTTTGCTGCATTAACCTGACTGTGGTTCCAGTTTCTGCCAAGAGTACTGTACTGCTGCTATTTACTGTGCATAACCTTGTTTGACAGGGGGTCCCCAGGGTTGAGCCAGAGGAACCAGTCCTGGTGGTAAGTGCAAACAGTGTGTGTACTGGTATGGTGTAAAAGGGGTACTGTGAAAGTGATTATCGTATAGTGCTCCAGGCCACTAGAGGGCAAAGAGGGGGGTTACAGTGTCCCAGAGGGCTGTGCCCAGGTTAGTTTGACCACTACACCCCTGACCTTTGGGTGGAGGCACCCATTTCAGAACTCAGGCCCCTTAACCTGCTACTAGCTGTGCAGGCAGGGGTAGTAGCCCTTGGGATAGCACCACCTAGGGGTTACATCTTGGAGGCACCGCTGGGATTTTGTGCCTTCTAGTGGCCAAAAATTATGAATTATTGTTAAAGATTAATCACTACTCCAGTAGAAATAGCTGTACACCAGTTGGTGGGTGGTGTACTGGGCAGAAGATCGACCCCTAAAATGCTCTATTTATACTGGATATTCCCCTGGGTACCAGTAAGGACACTGTAGAGGGAACACTCTCCAACATTGAATGTTTAAAAAAACCCTGTGGTGGTGGGTCGACAGGCTGATTTGATCACCCAAACTTTCATAGCCTTGATAGAGTGTAGTGACCTCGTGGACAGCTCTAAAGTGCCACAGACTATTGCCTCAGAAGGGGTCCTAGCTGCCTGGAAAGTGATAACAAAAGACAGCAAAGAACCCAGGAGGATGAGCTCCCACCATTATCTGAGAGTCTTTGAGGAGAAATTTTCTAAGTTGTTGCTGGAGGAAGGAAAACTGTAGAGGACTTTGAAGCTTCTTCCTGCCACCTGGTGTTTCCTTCTAACACCTCCTCCAGCACCTATTATTACTGCTTACGTTCTGTGCCCATGCCAATCTCCGCCCTATATCTGTACCGCCATTAGTCACAACTTGTGTCTTGCTGAGGATGTTTTCAGGTACCCTCCCCACACCCCAGGGGGAGGACAATTGGGAGACTTGGATAGACTATGCTGCCCCTCAAATCCGAGAATGGCAATGCTCCGAACCAGAGAAGAGGAGAAGGGTGGTTGAATGCCTCAGAGGCCCCACCCAACTTACTATCCACGCTACATAGGCAAGTAATCCAGAAGCAACTGCTCAAGATTTTTTGAATGCATTGGAAAATGTGTATGGGAGTCCCGATTCAGATGAGGACCTGCGAGGTAGGGTCAAAAACAATACCCAGGGGAGCCCTTATCCGTGTATGTGCCTCGACTCAAAGTAGTGCTACAGGAATGCCTAAAGAAAGGTGACATGGCCCCAGCTAAGTTAGATCGGAATAGGCTGGACCAGCTTCTCAAGTCAGCCCCATTCTCTGAATTATTGCTGCTCCAACTACGCCTTGCTGCTCGGTTGGATGCACCTCCTACCTATGACGGACTAATGAAGGAAATTCAGAGGATTGAGAGGAGGCAGCCACATGGGGGGGCCCCCTCCTGTATCTGCTGTTGCTGGTGCCCAGATGACCAAGGATGCACATGTGAGTGATGCTTAGGTGCGAAATACAGTGCCAGTTGAACATTAGGGAGACTAGCAAGGATGTTCGCCTGGGGGCAGAATACTGCGAGAGGTCCGAGAAATGAGGCTACCATTTCCTACAAGCCCATTCCAGATACAGTGGTCCCCAACCCTCTCAGAGCGTGTCTCTGTTGTGGGTTGGGGTGCACTCAAGGCATCCCTGTTGACAGCAGCTCATAGATTGATGAATTGACTATGGAAGTGAGGGAATTACTGAGGTATCTCCCCATGCTCACCATATACCAGACAGAGGTTGAATCACGATTTTCTGTTGGTGGTACCCCCGCCTCAGCCCCTGATGTGATGCCTTGGCCACGCCAGACTCTGGAAAGCATACTCTGTCATAATTGTGGGAAGGAGGGGCATATGAGGAAGGAATGCCAGTCCCCAAAAGGCTTAGATAAGGTTGTACACAGACTTCAAGGGGAGCGCTGGAAAGCGAAACCATGGCTGAAGGGTGGTGGAAACGACCGCAGTGAAGGCTCAGTAAATCCCAACTCCAACTTCTTTGTGGCTAAGTCATCTGTACCAGCCCGTGCTACTGTCCCTGCAGTCTGGCCCAAGATAGTGGGCCCTTAAATGGAGACTAATGTGGCTATGAACAGTATTCCTACTTGGGCTGTGCTTGACAGTGTGTCGCAAGTGACCATTGTGTTTCAGGACTGGTATGACAAACACTTATCTGATGTGCCCTTACAATCCCTGGAAGACCTGCATGTGTGGGGCTGAGCAACAAGTCTTATCCATATCTAGGACACGCCTGCCTCTGGTTGTCTTTTCCTGCAACTGTCACTGGCGTAGAGGAGCAAGTAGAGATACTGGCCCTAGTGTGTGTCCCCCCACCGGACTGCATGATGGGGTTTCCCTGTTAATTGGAACAAACGCCCATATGTTTGGGAGACTGGTGCAACTCTGTCACGAGAAACAAGGGCGATGGATTGGGAGGGCCCTGAGAATTCCGGCTCTGATCAAGAGGACCTATGATTTGCAGCAGAAACCCGAGGAAGTAGACCAGGATGAACTGGTGGGGATCATGTGGAAGAAGGATCCTGATTCAATGGTACTGGCCCCTAACGCCCAGTGTACCATTCAAGGGGAGGTCCACCTCCGGAAAGATATCAAGAACAAAATACTGATGTAGGATGCACCAGGCGATGGAAAATTGTCAGAAGGATTATTGGTCAAGCCCAGCATCTTGTCTGCTCATGCCCATGCCTATGCACAATGAGTGATGGTCCAGATTCACAATGTGTCAGATCGGGAGATCCAGGTGAACAGAGGGTGCAGCCTAGCTATGGTACACTGTGCAGGCACTGCAGTATTGCCCAGCAACAAGCACCCTGGTGAGAAGGAGAGACAGTGACCCCAGACTTGTTTTACTTTAGTGACTCCTGTTGCCAGCTGAATGGAAGGCTAGAATTAGCAAGAGACTTGCCCAGAGAGACCAAGTGTTTTTGTTGAAGGAATGGGATGTGGGATGTGTCCAGGGTGTGGAGCATCACATACGCCTGCACGATGAATGGCCATTTTGAGATAGGTCCCGACGCCTAGCCCCAGCAGACATAGATGATGTGAGAAGACACCTGCAGGAAGTGCTCACTGCTGGTGTGAAACAAGAATCCAGGAGCCCATATGCCTCTCCCATTGTGGTTGTCCATAAGGAGAATGGGTTTGTGAGGATGTGTGTTGATTATCGAACCCTGAACCGGCGGACCATCCCAGACCAATACACTATGCCTCGTATACAAGATGCCCTGGACTGCTTGAATGGGAGCAAATGGTTCTCGGTGTTGGATCTTCGCAGAGGATACTACCAGATCCTGATGGCCCCAGAAGACCATGAGAAAACAGCCTTTATCTGTCCATTGGGGTTCTACAAGTTTCTGAGGATGCCACAGGGGATATCGGGTGCCCCGGCCACCTTTCAGTGACTAATGGAATGTGCGGTAGGTGATATGAATTTGCTGGCATGCCTGGTGTACTTGAACAACGTCATTGTGTTTGGGAGCACCTTAGAAGAGCATGAGAACTGACTGTTTAAAGTCCTAGACCGACTGGAAGACTTCGGCCTCAAGCTGTCCATTAACAAATGCCAGTTTTTCCAAACCTCCATGAAGTATGTGGGGCACATAGTATCTACATAAGGGATAGAGACTGATTCCAGTAAGGTTGAAGCACTGACTACTTGGCCCCAGTCCCATAATCTGAAAGAACTACAACGTTTCCTGGGCTTCTGTGACTACTACCGCAGGTTCATAAAAGACTATTCCAAGGTGATTCGTCCACTCTTGAACCTTACCCTGGGTTACCCTCCTACCAATCGTAAATACAAAAAAGGGGCCGCTAAAGAACCAGAAAAGAATACTTCCACCCAGGTGAACTTTTTGGGCCCTGCTGGACACCCAACTGTGAAGTAGCTTTCCATGAGATCATATAAACAGCTCACCCATGCCCCCATCCTCGCCTATGCTGACCCCACCAAACCCTACGTGCTGCATATGGACGCTAGTCTACAGGGTCTATGAGCGGTGCTGTATCAAGACTATGAGGATGGCCTGAGACCAGTAGCTTTCGCCAGTAGGAGCTTGACCCCGTCTGAACGAAACTACCCTGTGCATAAGTTGGAGTTCCTTGTGTTAAAATGGGCCATCGTTGACCAGTTTCATGAATACCTCTACGGGGCAAAGATATTGGTGAAGACTGATAACCCTTTGACCTATGTACAGACTTCAGCTAAGTTAGACGCCACTGGGCACCGGTGACTTCCTGCATTATCAACCTATGATTATGCTGTCGAATACAGACCGGGCCTGAACCATATTGATGCTGATGCCCTATCATGAAGGCCCACTTCCAAGAGTGATTAGGTCAGGCTGTCTGAACCTGACATTCGAGCATTGTGCCAAAAGTTTGATAGAGATGAACAGATGTCTGCGGACGCAGTGGACTGTTTAGTAGATTGCTTGGGCCCTTCTGACACCTGCATACCAGCTGCTTATTGCCACTTCTCTGCTCTAGACATTAGTGTACTACCTCAATTTGACAATAACAGCATTCAGTAGGCTCAATCCTAAGATCTTATGATTCAGCCAGCACTTGATGTCCTACGTGCGGGGAAAGACGTGTCTAAGTTACGTTCCACTGACTTGCAAACTGCTTTATTGTTCAAAAAAGGCCTCAGATTAAAATCGCTCAATCAGTTGTTGTATAGAGAGACAGTAGATCATAGTGGCAAAGTAGAAAAGCAACAAATGGTCCTGCGCACGGTCTTTAAAGATTTGGTACTGAGGTCCCTCCACAATCACATGGGGCACCTCGGTATTGACAGAACCCTTGACCTGGTACGATCTCGCTTCTACTGGCCCAAAATGGGGGCCAATGTTGAGCACCATGTAAAGACTTGTAGTTGCTGCCTGCAAAGAAAAGCCCTGCCTCAGAGGGCTGCCCCCCCCTTGTTAATATTACTACCAGCACCCCCATGGAACTAGTCTGCATAGACTTCTTGTGTTTAGAACCTGATCAGCGGAACATTGGCAATGTGTTAGTTGTTACGGATCATTTCACACAGTATGCACAAGCTTTTCCCACCAAAGATCAAAAGGCATCTACCGTGGCCAAGGTGCTAGTGGAAAATTGCTTCATCCACTATGGTGCCTCTCAGCGGATCCACTCTGACCAGGGCAGAGACTTTGAGAATCGACTAATCAAAGAAATGCTCTCCCTATTGGGGGGTTACGAAAATCAAGAATCACCTCCTATCACCTGCAGGGAGACCCTCAACCAGAATGTTTTAACCACACCCTTCTAGACATGCTGGACACCCTCCACCCAAAAGAGAAGCATAAGTGGAGCCAGCAGATTTGCACCTTGGTACACGCATACAATTGCACGAAAAATGATGCTACCAGGTTCTCTCCCTACCGGCTCATGTTCGGGAGAGAGGCCCGGCTGCCTGTTGATGTCTGTTTTGGGGTCTCTTCCAGATGGGGTCCGAGCCGAAAACTAATTGCAATACGTACAAAAACTGAAAGCTCAATTGAACCATGCCTATCAAGTGGCCCAGACAATGGCCGCCAAGAGAAATCTAGCCAACAAAGAGAGGCATGATAAAAAAGTAAAGGCTCAAGAGCTTCGACCTGGAGACTGTGTGTTGTTAAATAATTTGGGACTTCATGGTAAACACAAAATTGCTGATCAGTGGCACCATCTTCCCCATGTAGTAGTTGGAAGTTTGGATGATTTTCCTGTGTACAAGGTGCACCCAGAGAACAACTCCAAAGCTGTTAAGACCATGCACCGTAACCACTTGCTACCTATCGGCCAAGTCATGATTGAGGCTGAAACCCCAGAAATTGAGCCCCCTGGGCCGGTAAGTCATGCTGCTGCAAGAAAGAGACAGAGTCAACCTACCCCAGTGGTCACAGATTTAAGGTTTCCTCCGCAGCAAGCCCAGAATGATAGTGACTGTCAGTCCACTTCTGATGAAAGTGAGTGCGACTATGCCTATTACCCCTCTTATGAACTGAGTCAGCTGTTTTGAGGTAACCCCATGATTAATTGTGGGGATGAAGCTGGGCCTTCTGGACTGCCTAACCTCCTAGCTTTGTCCTTGGAGCCAATGCTCCCTGAAAGTGAAGTGCACAGTATCACGTCTGAGGATGCTGAGTCTCTGTGTATTGTGGAACTGTATGATTTTCCTGAGGGAGGGGCTGATGGGATGAGTCTTTCTGGTGACATGCCGGAACTTGAAGAACACTATAAGAGTGCTGATAACCCCCCTTCAGTACCAGGGCCTCTTCAAAATGAGCAAACTGTTGTAGAAACAGAGCCTACAGAGCAAGGAGCTGACAGTGCTCCAAGTTTGGACATTTCTACCCAGGCAGAGGCACCCCTCCCAAGTGCTGAAAGTCCCAGGATCAGTGCTGAGAGTACAGAGACTGTGTCTGTTCCCCCCAGAAAGACTGGCCGAGCTGTCAAGCCAGTATTGCGTTTCAGCTATGATTCTCCGGGGAGGCCTGTGGACTTGACTCTCCATGTGGTTCACAAAGGTGTTTATGTTTCACCGAGCTCACTGCTCAAATTGAGCTTGACGGCCCATTCCAGGTTACTTGTTCTGCCCTCTCACCATGGTGCCCCTGCCCCATCCAGCCCCAAATTAGCTGATAGGGAAGGGACCTCTCTTACTCTGTTTAATGTACAAGAAGTTATTACCTACTTTAGTATAGTAGTGTTCAACTGACTAGTGTGAAAATATGCCTGATGTATTGTCAGAATGGATATAGTATTATAAAGTGTAGTGAAAATGTATAGTAAAGTAATACGTTTATGTTAACTGATGCATGATGGTACAGACTTGACGCGGACGCCAAGTTTTCTCCAGGCAGGGAAGGGTGTAACCCCCCTACAAATGCGGGTTCCTGAAAAGTCTTCCTCGAGCTTGCCTAAATGCTCACTGCCAGGCTGGTGTCCTGCATTTTAGCAATTTAAATGTGATTGCCAGCGAGTGCCTGTATAGTCTCTGTGTACTGTCTCTTTAAGAGCTTCCAGGATTGCAGTCATAAGTAATCTGAGAGGGAGCTCTGTTGAAAGATGTAACTATTTGCTGAAAATGATTTAGAGTGATAATGATAATGTAGTTTGTCTAACCTGCCTTCTTTGCAGCAAGGACTGTTTTGTTTATCTCCACTATCTTGGTCCTGGACTGCTGAATTGGACTAATCAGTACTGGTGGGACCTAAAATGGAGCCGGACTACAGGAGTTGTCTGGAGTCAGAATCTGTAGGAATTGTAGTTTTGGGCTTTTGCCGCCTTTTTTTGCACCTGAAGGAGGAGCTCCTGTTGTGACTGACAGATGAATCAGCCAACCGAACCTTTTGGACCTTGGGGAAATTCTCAGGCTTGCTGCAGTTTGAGTCAGATCTAAGTTGGGAATGGAAGAAGAAAGAGCTCAAGTGATTTTGAGCAGCAATCCTGAGTGGATTAGCAAGGGAGAACTATGAAAGAGCTGAGTTTTGGCCTGCATGTCTGCCTGCTGCCCCTGAGAAGGAGACAAGAGAATTATTTCGGACTAAATCCGAGTTTGTGAGAACGAAGTAAGCCACTGATTTTCTACCAGACTCATACCTGAAGAAGACCGAAGATTTTGCTGAATGCGATTGGCCTGTCAGGATTTCCAGCTGCTTTTGAATCCCCGGTTTGTGCGTAAAGCGGTTTGCCTGGTACAGTAGAATTTCCTTACATGTAAATGTGCTGAGTATTGAAAGTGGGTCATGATTTGGTTCCCCACTGTGTGAACTGTGTTCTGCTTGCTGGAAGCTGTATCCAGCCCAAAACTGACTGTATCCGAATTTGTCTCCATTTTGCCGGGGCCTTGCCATACTGGCCCAGCCAGACTACCCGCTGCACAGAGAAAGCCATCGATGAGAGACCTGCCTGGGGATCAGCCCCCTACTCCACACTTGAACAGGAATGATGCCTCAGCGATTCATGTGGGCCCTGCTTCTCCTGGTACTCCAGATTAACCACCTGCTGTCTCGATTTTCGTCCAGCCTGTGTCCAGTCTTGGGTATCGTGAGTAATCATCAGGGTAGCTCCCTGCAACAACAGCCTAATCTAAAAGTGTGTCATCTGATTGTCTTGTTGTTTTCTTTTCACGAACTGAGCCCTCCAGCTCCGGATTACAAATAGTGTGTGCTGTGCATGTTGTTTTCTTCTATCACAGGGCCCCAACCAGCTGCAACATTCCTGGCTAGCCCACCATTCTCCATCTGGGTACCCAAAATTTGTGACTGTTTGTGGACCCTGAAGTGCATGCATAACTGTTTGAATGATAGAGTCTTTAAGCAAATGAACCTGATTACGCCCCTCCCTTGTTCAAGTCCCTTAAATAAATCAGATCTAACTCTTTTTTGCATTTACCCTGACTGTGGTTCCAGTTTGTGCAAGAGTACTGTACTGCTATTTGCTGTGTATAACCTTGTTTTACAGGGGATCCCCAGGGCTGAGCCAGAGGAAAGCCCTGGTGGTAAGTCTGAAACAGTGTGGGTACTTGTGTGGTGTATCAGTGGTATTGTGAAAGTGATTATTGTGTATTGTTCTGGCCACTAGAAGGGAAAGAGGGGGGTTATAGTGTCCCAGAGGGCTGTGCCCAGGTTAACTTGACCACTACCAACCCTGACCTCCGGGTGGAGGCACCCATTTTAGAACTCAGGCCCCTTAACCTGCTACTAGCCCAGCAGCCAGAGGTAGTAGCCCTTAGGATAGCGCCACCTAGGGGTTACACTAACAAGAGTTATGGTGGAGAAGCTTGGTGAAGCACCACTTCCAGGGTTGAAGCCAGGTGCTCAGAGGAAGCTGGACACCATCTTTGAGGCAAGCATGACTGAGATGGGGAAAGATGTATCAGATGAATCCCCAGAGAAGATCAATTAACTTCTAAGGTGGCTGTGTATGAAACTGCTCGAGAAGGAGAGATAGAGAGAAAGTGACCGTCAATGCCAAGACGCAAGGTGGGCAGACACCTTGAGAGTTCTACATACGTTGGGGACCAACCAGTGAGCAAGAGAACCCTAAAAGACATTAAACCCATGAAGCTGACTGCATCTGATGACGTTGAGGCCTTTGAGAGGGTTGCAAGGGCCTGTACCTGGCCTAGGGACCAAGGGGTGGTATGGCTGGCTCCGTATCTCAGTGGCCATGCCCAGCTAGCGTACACCCATATGGACAGTCAGAATATGGACATTTATGACATGGTCAAGCAGGCAATATTAAGGAGATACGATAAACACTGAAACCTATAGACAAAGGTTCCTATCCCTCCGAATGCAGTCCACAGACACTCCCAGGGAGTTGCATGTCCGACTGGAGGAGCTTTGTCATAAGTGGCTACAACCTGAGGGCAAGACAGTGGACTAGATCATGGAGTTGATTGTTACAGAACAGTTTGTACAGATTTTACCCTAGGATGTGCAATTGTGGGTCCGGGAACACCATCCAGAGACTGCTGAAAGGACCATTTCCCTGGCCGAGGATTACTTGACTGCACATCAGTTTCAAAGAAATCTCAGAGGGACCCCTGCCACATCTTCTACCCTGGTAAGAACCCCCACTTTTTCTAGAACACCATCAAAGTCTGAAAGGAAGGGTGGTAAAAGTGAGAAAACTTATCCAGCAGACATTGTGTGCCACTATTGTTGAGACAAGGGCCATATAGCCAGGTACTGTCCCAAGAAAAAGACAGATTTTGCCCATTTGGCTCTTGCCAATTGGGATGAAAATGTAATCAATGCATGTGTGGGGGATAACCAGGTTTTGGGATTAACTGACTCCGGAAGCAGACAGACCTTGGTGAGGACTGATCTGGTAGAAGATGTACAGCAGCAAGGGGCCAGGACTGGGGTAATTTGCATCCATGAAGACACTCATTATTACCCCCATGGTGATTATGTCTATGACTATACAGGG
Organism: Neoceratodus forsteri; assembly: GCA_016271365.2. Taxonomy (NCBI): domain Eukaryota; kingdom Metazoa; phylum Chordata; order Ceratodontiformes; family Ceratodontidae; genus Neoceratodus; species Neoceratodus forsteri. The sequence goes on from CM057459.1 coordinate 69,872,782, forward strand.
AAAGACTCAGCAACTACCTGTGGGACTTGTACCTTGGCTACCAGTACCTGTAGTCATCGGTCATGACCATCCAGGCTTTGAAACTTTGATTAAAGAGGAAAACAAATTGGTTGCTGTAAAAACCAGGGCATAAGCAGAAAATGGACAGCTTCCAGACATCTTCCATTTTGATTATGAAATTATAGGTTCCCCAGAAAAAAAAAACAGAAAAACCAAAAGTGAAAAGAGACTGTTAAAACAACAATGATCAAAGAAATGTCAACCACAGGAAGTAAAACCAGTGATTAACAAGGTGGGAGCAGTAGCTGACAGCCCTATACCTCAGACAAAGACCCATTCGCAGTCCTTTCTACGGTTAGTGGGATACTACTGTAGATTTATCCCTAACTTTGCAGAGGATGCCAGTCCCTTAACTGGCCTCACTAAAAAGAGAAACCCCAATAAGATCAGGCGGACCCCAGAATGTGAGGAAGCTTTTAGGTCTATAAAAAATTGCTCTTTGCTCATACCGCAAGAGTCCTGATTTTGTGCAGGCATTTGAAGTACATACTGATGCCTCTGAAAATGGGATTGGGGCTGTCCTCTCCTAGTCCATTTAGGGAGATGAACACCCCATGATCTACATAAGCAGAAAGCTGCATGAGAGAGAAAAAAAGTATTTGACCTTCAAAAAGGAATGTTTGGCAGTAAAGTAGGCTGTTGAGTCACCAAAATATTATTTATGGGGTTCTGAATATAAACTCGTCACAGACCACAACCCCTTATGCTGGCTCCAACAGATGAAAGACAGAAACCCACAAGTCATGCATTGGTATTTGGCACTCCCAACCTTACAAATTCACTGTCCAGCATAGATCTGGATCCCGGCTCAAGAATGCTGATTTTCTCTGTAGATATGCTGCAGACATCAATGATTCACAATGAAAATGTATAGAATTGTTTATAACTTTTGAAAATGTTTGAACTACACATCCTATGCTGAGGTGGGCTGTGTTAAGATGTTTAAACCCCAGGGCATATTCGCGTGTACTGTACAGCTTTCATGGTATAATATATCATGATAGACAGGAATGGATTATTCCTAAGTTGTGACGGGAGCCCTGGGATGGAGCTTCTGGTGAGGGTGGGTGGAAGCGTCATTCTCCCAGTGCACTGTGGGAATATAATTTGTTTGAACTATTTCTCTCTTAATCAAGGATGTGTGTGATAGCCAGGGTAGGACACTATCAGATCTGGAAGGACGCCACACTGTCATCTTTTTTCCAAAGTCTGTTGCAACAGCACTGAAAACTCTCCACTATCTTTTTACTATCCTGTGTTTTCACCTTAGCTTGGTCAGGTTGGCAATCTGTAGTGCCCCCCTCCCCATTTTCCTTGCCCACTGTGTTTTCTATTTACCCTTTCCACGTCCTTCCAGAGTACAATGAAGTGAAGGTGCTAATGCTGTTAAAAACATAAATGATTTGATGCATGCAGAGTATGAAATATCAAAGTGTATATTGCATTAGCCTACATGATACAACCCTATTGGTAAGGCTGTTTTGTAGCACAGTGTGTGACATTGTTAAAAATTCATGATTTAGTATAGTACAAAACTGCTTAGAAGCCATTTGGAGTGCTTAGGAAGCACAGCAACTGGGTTACTGGGATAAGGATTGTTTTTTTTTTTTTAGAAAAGCCGCTACATTTTAGTGCCTATACTGGGAAAATAAATCAATGCTCCCATAGGTGTTGGACTCAAGAGTCCTGAACAGTATATTAAAATAAGCAAGAGAATTGATTTTGTTTAATTAAAAATAAGTGAAGAAATGTTAGGAGGCAAATCCTTATTCCCGTTCTGCAGCATGTCCTTCGGAGTCAGCATTTCAAAGACTGTATGCTACTCCATGAGCTCAGTGAAAAGAGCGCTTATTTAAAACTTACATTTTTCTCCTTTTTCACATCAGCCCTAAAAGATGTTAAAAATAACTTCAGAGACCTTTATTTTTGTTGTTCTCCACTGCATAACCACAAGCTGGGATCGTTTATTTTTGTAGATAAATTTGTATTTTTTATTTAAAATTTGGTAACCAGGAAAGGCACACTGAGCCGAAGGGAGCTCTCATTCTTAAAAGAGGTTGCACCAAATGTTGCCCTGTAAGCTCCTTTGTCTCTTGATTCATGAGCTCCATTTTCTTTCAAAATGCATAGTAGGAATCCAACACTATGCTATCTTTAAAAATAATTACTTTTTCTGTTACAAAATAAAATCGGGGAGAGCAAAGTGAGAAAGACCCCCGGCCTCTCACTGGGGGTGAGTTGCCGACGGCCCCAAGAAGGGGCTGGGAAGCCACACCAAGCCTCAGGGCAGAAGGGTGGCTCCCGTCAAGTAGGCCACATCAGTGAGGAACTACTGAAAATGGGCGGGCCCAGGCTGCTCCAGCAGGGAAGAGTCTGGCGGGGCTTAAATTGAGCGGTTCAGGAGGGTTTCTCTCTCTTTGAATCACTCACTGAAGATGACAGAAGACTCTCCCGGTATAGAAGCCCTACTGGACCCTGCTCGGGTAAGCCTCTTCTAATTTTTCTCTGCTGCAGCCCTTGGCTTTTTTTTTTCCCCCACCCCCGTGGCTTCCAGGGTTTGGGCAGCCCACCTGCTTCAGCTCCGGCCTCCAGACGATTTTTATTTAATTCCGATTTCTGGTCCTCCTGCCTCCTTTCTCCTCCTCTCCTGCATCCCACAGCTCCCCTGGTCCTGCCCCTGGACCTTGGCCACCCGCACCGCTTTCTCCCCTTGGCCTGTGCCTGGCTGCCATTCCTGGCTGACCTTTTCTCTTGTTCGGGCCTCCGGCCTCCCGGCGCAGAATTCGCAGCCTTTTCCCCTCACTCAGTCCAACATTGCAGCCGTGTCCCACTTCCGGCCACATCCTGAGGCCCTCGGCCTTGTTCCTCCCACCCCTTTCCCCTAGCCCTGGCTCTGGTGTCTTCCTCCTGGCCTAGCAGACCTTGGGCCACCATCTTCCACCGCTGGGCCACAGAGCCGGCCCCCTTAGCGTTTGGGGCCTCCCCCTTCCCCTTTTTGTTCGCTCCTGCTGCTCTCCCTCCTAGTTCTGCACTCTCAGCACACCCTCTCCTTCCATTCATTTCCTTTCTGTGCTTGTTTTCCTGCCTTTTTGCTGGAGCGTCTACTGGCTTTTTTCCAGGCCTCAGTGCCTTTTTTCTCACGGCAGACATCTCTTCCAGATTGTAAGTCACTCCTGCTTTCCCTCACGAGAGTCAGGACCGGGCTGGCTGGCCGACCCTCTTTTCTTCCTGGCCTTTTCTCCCATCCACCTCCTTTTCCTCACTGTTTTCCCTTTCCCCCTTCCCCCATTTTCCCATGTGGTTTTGCTCGTGTTGCTGCGAGTCCACCAGTACCTTTTCCACCTAATTTTCCCTTGCCTTCTGTGTTCTCTGCCCTTAAGTCCAGGGCTATTTTGAGGTCGTGATACCAGGCCCGAGTTGCTTTTGTTCTTTCGGCAGCCTCGCAAGTGGGTCTAAAAGCTTTACCTGCTTTCCCTGTATGCCAGGATTCCTTCTTCGCTCTTCAGCCCTGGTCAAATTTTTATCTCAGATCCTCCTAGTATTTCTAGCCTTCCTCCAGCCTAGGCCTGCCCCTGCATGCGCCATGGGCTCCCACTTCTAAAAGGGCCACCCCTTTTTTCCCCTGGGACTTTCAGCCTTGTTTTTTTCCTTGGACCTCAAAAAAAATAAAAGGTATTTTGGACAATTTAAATCACATGGTTATTTATAAATAGATAAACAGAGTTAAGCATGTATGCCTTAAGTTATGAGCTGCCATAAGTTTTTAGCTGCCCCTCGAGTTGGCAGGGTTTGAGTTATTACTGCCTTGGTGATGTCTTCATTTCCCATTTAGGGTTATTGCATGCAGTTCTGTGGCAGGAAGAAGTATTAATATAGAGCATTATAAACATTTTTAAATATGTCCAGTATCAACCTGGGGGAAGCTTCTCATGTGGCATGGTGGATAAGTCATCCCTTTCTAAGCAAAGGGCCAGCAGTCTGAACATAGATGAGGGCGCTTTGGCACTGTCTTATGTGGGTTGGTTTTGGAAAAAATGTGATATAAGGGCAAAAGTTTTCTGAGACTGTGATATCAGAGCCAGCATTAATTGAACACAATTGGGGGCACAATCATATGGTTTTATTTAAAAGAAAAAAAATAAAATCAGGCATACAACCTCAATACCAGAAGGCTGAATGTTCATATCCCATCATGGTTACAATAATATATATATATAAAAAAAATAATATATATATATATATATATATATATATATATAGAATGGCTGTGTCCTAGTTTTGCAAGCAGTGGTTTGACTATAGGTCCGGACATGTATTTGTGCTTTATGAAGCAGATGCATAATTTTACACAATTAGGCAACCAGGCGCCACAGCTGTACGTGTTAGGGACCTCAGGGGCCAGGGGTTGAGGAATAAGTCAATAAAAGGGTTGCAGGGAGGGCTGACGAACATGTTTTTCTGCTTTTAATATAGGTATCGCCTCGCTTAGCACCACTTTGCCCCGTAGAGTATATATTTGGAAATGTCAGATCTTCAGGTTTCTCAGGTGCAAGAAAGTCAGGCACTCCCATTTTCCCCTCCAGCCCAGACTCAAGGGCAGGACCAGGAAGGGCAGGAAGGTCAGCCGCCGCCTGTTCCCCCAGCAATTTAATACAAGGGCAGGACCAAGCATTGCAGGACGCCCTGCAACGTCTAAAAGAAATTGGGGGTCCGGATTGGTTACTGGCTGTATCCAGATTGGAACTAGGCCTGCTGGTCACCCCTCCAGGGGGGCAACTGCTGCTCAAGATGGCTACCTCCATCGGAAATGAGCAGATGCCCCCTGGGCCATGACAACGGAGGTTGAGGGTTGACAGCCAAGATGGAGCCAACCTTCGGATCACTTATTGGAGTCCTTAGCACCAAGTAAAATGGGTAAGAAAAAGGGGCAAGGCAGGCAGACCTAGCGCAAGGCCCAATTATTGGCAGAGACCAGCAGAAAGCAGACTGAGGCCAAGCAGATGGAGGGGAGGACAAATCCACAGTGGGCAGACTGTAGCAGCCAGTCACACCGAAGAACAAGGTGGAGCCCCCAATGGCACCTGTGGTCCAAATACAGACCGGTGAGTATGAAGGGGATCACGACAGTGATGCTTCAATGGAGACAGTTTGGTTGGAGATGGGGAGCAGGGATGAACTGTCGAGTGAAGGCCCGAATAGTCTGCCACCTGGCTACAACGCCGAATCCTCAAAATATGTTAGATGGCAGAAGAATTTGAGGAGAACGGCTAAGACCTCTGCCACAATGGAACAGGAAATGCACAGGGCTATGCGCAGGGGAGGTAATAGGGAGGGCATCCGCCACCAACCATACCTAAGTCAACCCATGGCCCGCAGCGACCCAAAGCCTGGTGGTGGGATGATTCCCATGGCCAGGGGGCATGGCCTGGGGTGTGTGAGGATCTATTCTCACCTGGATTACCTTGGCCACCGGCATGGAACCAAGGTCCTCACATGTGGCCCTTTATGTATGGGGCACAGGTGGCGTGCCAGCTACTTGGGCTGCCATGAACCTATGGGGATCATTTGGCCCCATTTCCTCGACACCCCTTCATGGAAGAGACGGCTTCAGAGGATACAGGGGTGCAAGTCTCACCTCTCAATGAGTCAGGCAAGGGCACCTCTTAAGGGTCAAAGTGCCACGCCCACCAGGGCCTTACAGACTGGTACGTGTTTGGGACACAGTGGGGGGCCCCCACCATTGGGTGGGCTACACAAGACAGGTTGGGCATGCCCACAGGAGTGCACCTGATGGGAGGCAATGGCCAACAGGTTTCCCCTATTACCAATACCAGTTCCAGCCCAGCCGGCCTCACTTGGTGCCACAAGCTGTTGGTTGTGCCCAGTCAGCCCACCCAGGCAGTAGCAGTCATGATCTCATCTGGGGCCTCAAACACAGTTCAAATGGGGAACGGAAGGACACAAGGAGCTGTGGTGCAAGTATGGACCGGAGCATCGTCCCCCTCATCCCATACGCAGTAGGGGGGTACAGACAATCTTGGAGCAGGGGTAGAGGGGGATAACGGTGGCATGACTGTGGCTGGAACAGGAACAAACCAGCTTGCCCCCTCCCCACTCTGGTAGGAGTCTGTGCCACTACCGAGCAAAACACAGGGCTGAACCACTATGCTTATGCCAGGGTGGAAGACCCCTTGGGGGATCATTTATCCGACGAAAATTTGGAAAGGGGAATTCAGATATATGTTCTCTCTATTACATAGGGAGCTCCTTGAGGAGATGGACGACAAGAAAGGGAAACAGGAGAGGCCTCAGAGGCCTAAAGTCCCTTTCACATTTGAGAATTGGCAGCCACTTTTGAGATATTTATGTCTGTATATGGGATGAAGCACCCAGACAAGCTGATCTCTCTGATTAAGTACCGGGATACCATTAAATGTGCTCATCTATCCTTTGATGGATATGCGTGGTCAAAATACGATGAACAATTTCAACTGAAAATGGCTCGGCAGCCCAATCTCAAATGGGAACAAACACATATAGACCTTTGGGTACGATACATGACTCGGGGAAGACCCAATGTAGTGACGTATACTGATAGCGGTCATGTCATTGCCAGACAGGCAGGGGGAGACCATAAAAAGGAACAGAAAAAAACTGGTAAGAATGTGTGTTTTGACTATAACAAGGGTAAGTGCTTTCATTCCTTTTGCAGATACAGCCACATCTGCAAAAACTGCAGTGGAGAACACTGGGTTAGAGATTGCACCCGCTAGTCAGGCAGATGGCAGGGTAATGAGGGAGTTGGGGGGGAGGAAAGCAGGGGCCTGGAAAGTCTGGCTAGCTCACCAGTTTGCAACGACCATATGGACACGTGGCTCTCTTGTTACCCTGACCATAAGGCAGCACAGTACTTGAAAGATGGTTTTAAGATCCCATACAAAGGACCTAGAGTGGCAACGACAGTCCACAACCTTAAGTCCACAAATCTACTCTCTGATATCATCGAGCAAAAGATTACAAAAGAGATCGAGGCAGGCTGGGTGGCTGGCCCTTTGATAATCCCCCAGTTGCTACCCTCTGGGTATCACCTTTAGGGCTAGTCCCCAAAAAGTCTGACGGCGAATACAGGCTGATACTTCACCTGTCCTACCTAAAGGGAACCTCAGTAAATGAGTCCGCTTTCTGCCTCCTCTCCGTGCATCCAGGCGACCACGACTTATTGGGTTTCAGATTCAAAGGCCAATGGTATGTGGATAATGCAATGCCCATGGGATGCTCAGTAAGCTGTGCAGCTTTCAAAACATTTGCTACCTTTCTGGAGTGGGCCATGAAAAGGCACACTGGGAACCCACACATTGTACACTATTTGGACAACTTTTTGCTTGCAGGTCCTGGCGGATCACATCTATGTGCTGATATACTGGGAGGTTTTCAGGCACTAATGGGATATTTCAGTGTCCCATTAGCCCTAGAGAAAACAGAGGGCCCCACCACTTGTGCCTCTTCTCTGGGCATAGAAATAGATTCAGAGGCCATGGTTTCCTGCCTGCCACCAGAAAAAGTGACGCTTTTGAGCAAAATGTTGGGCAAAATGGGGAAAGCAAAGAAAGTGACCCTAAAGCAGTTGCAATTTCTCATAGGGCACCTGAACTTTGCATGCCGGGCAGTCCGTCAGGGTAGGCCATTCCTGAGACGGATGGCCACTGCCACGGTGGGGGTTTTAAAACCATACCACCACATCAGATTGTCACAAGGAATGAAAGCTGATCTAAGGGTCTGGGAGCTGTTTTTGAAGGATTTTAATGGGATAACCATCTGGCAGACACCAGAGGATCAACTGTATGATCTGCACATGTTCACAGATGCCGCAGGTGGAATTGGTTTTGGAGCCTTTTGGCGGGGGGCAAGGTTTGCAGAACGGTGGCCCCAGAAGTGGGTAGCAATAGGTTACACAAGAAACCTTACACCGGTTGAGCTTTTTCCCTTCATGGTGGCAGTGAGCATGTGGGGGCACAATCTTGAAAGTAAAAGGGTGCTTTTCCACACGGACAACAGGGCAGTAACCGACATATTGAACTCGTAGACTTGTCGTTCCGAAGAGGTCATGAAGGTTCTGAGGATTTTTGTGTTATGTTGCCTCCGGTACAACATCTCTTTCAGGGCATGGCATTTGCCAGGCAGACAAAATATCATTGTCGATGCTCTGTCTTGCTTACAGCTCGAGCAGTTCAGGCAGCTGGCTCCAGGGGCAGACCCACTCCCCACACAGATACTGGAAGCTGTTTGGCAACCGGGGAACCAAGACTACAGCAACTGGTACAGCTCTTTATGGCCCCCTCAACATGGAGAAAATACATAGATAGCTATGCGGCTTTCCAAGAATTTTGCAGTCACGAGGTAAGCGTGACACTGCTTGACACACAGAGGCAAGTCCAAAGCTACATCCTCCACCTAGAACACCTGGTTAAATCTCCTGCGACGATATGCCTGCAGTTGGCAGATATCATATTTCTCCACAAGGTGGAAGGTTTCCCTGACCCTACTGACAATTTCATTCTGAAGAAAATGTTACAAGGTTTGGCAAGATCGAAGGGACAAAAGGGGGATACAAGGAAGCCCATAGGCTTGACTGAGCTATCCAATCTGCTGAAAGCACTGGCAGTTACATGCAGCTTGGGTTTTGAAACCCAGCTATATAGAGCCCTTTTTGCTTGTGCATTTTTTTGGGTTTTCTGGGTGTCTGAGTTGATACTGCAATCCGACACGGCTGGGCAGGCTTCAAATCCGCTAGTTGATGGTTTAGCCATCTGGCAAAACAGATTATGTCTACAGTTACACAAGTCAAAAACAAATCAATGTGGGCCAGCAGCCCTCATAATGCTATTCAAGGCTCCCACAGGGAACATCTGCCCTTGGTCATTAATGCGGGAATACTTGAGTGTGCAGCCAAAGGACCCTGGTCATTTATTTATCTGTGGGGAAGGGAAGCCAGTCACGAGGCATCATTTCACAGCCATCCTCAGGAAAGGTTTGTGGATAGCAGGCCTGAATCCGAGTTTTTTCAATACACCTTCCTTCAGGATTGGCACGGCCACCGAGGCAGTCAGGTGTGGGTTAAAAGAGGATCAAATCAAGGAAGTGGGCAGATGGGCTTCCATGGCATAGAAGGATTACATCAGACAGGGGGCATCCAGCAGCGGATTGAGGGGCGAGACTGCAGGGTCTTGCACCACTGGTGACTGTCAATAGCTGTGACATCATATTCATGTTCTCTGATTTGTTTTCCAGGCATGTCTATGGCAACACCACAGATTTTGATTGTTGGGCAATCACACATGAGGGAGGCCTACCTGAGGCGGAAAGCAGAGATACATGAGGCAGTTGGGCATCCCAAGAGGGCAAGCTCATCCAGTGGGCAGGAAAAGGGGTGAAATGGGGGCATTGTTTGACACAATCTTGAGATTGGGGCTACATCAGCAACCACCTGTTGCATTGGTACTCCATCTGTGGGGGGGGGGGGACGACCTAGTCGCCCTGGGGGTTCCTAGGCTTATTAGGGACATAAAGAGGGTCTTGGCCCATCTAAAAGAATTGCTGCCTCACACCGTTCTGACATGGATGCGGATCATTCCATGGCAGTGGTGGCGAGGTGAACGGAAGGTGAAAGCCATTGATAAAGTGCACAGGTCAGTGAATATGGAGGTGTCCCATTTTGCTGCCTCGCTAGGGTTCAAAGTTACCAAGCATTTCCTGATCACCAAGGCTGATAAGGCTCTGTATCGTTGTGATGGGGTACACCTCTCTGAGATTGGAAATGATATCTTCTACAACACTTTAAATGATTTTTGTGAGACTGTTTTATTTGGTAAAAGTAAGATCCCTTGTGAATTGGCTGGGCATACGTGTTGGCACCGTATGTAAGTGGTGATAATTCATGGCTGACCCTGTATAAGTAAGTCTCCTGGCATTAAAAGAAATGGCGATTGGCTGACACCTGGGAAAGGCATGACCCTGGGATGGATATGCTTCGTGGACCTGGGTGGGCGGTCACTCATGTGGGGCATGCACCGAAACACTGGGAGCCAAGATTTGGAGACGGGGAGTGTGGCCCTGGATGGGCATGCTCCTTGTCAAAGGGTCAAGGAGGTCACAAATTCAGGGAAGATGGGGGGAACTTCCAGAAGGAAGACTCGGCCCTGGATGGATCTGTCTGACTAATGGGCCAGAGTTCCCCTGACGAACTTGAGGAGGGAGAAGGGGTTCGGCAGGGACATGAATTTGCTGCCCAAGGGGTCTTACCATAGGGTGATACTGTATGTATATAATTGTGATGTGTGTGTGTGTGTGTATGTATGTGTATATATATATATATATATATATATATATATATATATCTGCATTTGCATGTGAATGAAGTATGACATGTAATTCTGCAAAATTTATTAGGTAAAAGAGCTGCGGCCTTTTCCATTCCAAGACCTGTGTGATGTGATTTATTGATTTGGGGGTCCGCTTTGGGCAATGATCCCCCCGACCTCTCACTGGGGGGGTGAGTTGCTGACAGCCCCCAAGAAGGTGGGGCTAGGAAGAGCTGTCCAAACCTCAGGGCAGAAGGGGCGACTCCCAGCAAGTAGACCCCATCAGTGGGGAACCACCGAAAAGGGGGCAGCCCAGGCTGCTCCAGCAAGGATGGGCCTGGCAGGGCTTAAATTGAGTGGTTCAGGAGAGTTTCTCCCTCTTTGAACCACTCACCAAAGATAACACCCGCCTCCCACCCCAGGCTGCCAGGCTGCAGCGCTATAAGCTGTCACAGCTCAATTTGTAGTTGGTAGTAATTTGTTTTAATTGTGGTGATAATTCATGGCTGACTCTCAGATGAAGCACAACCCTGGGATGGGTATGCTTCCTGGACCCAGATGGGTGGTCAGTTAGGTGGGGCGTACACCGAAATGCTGGGAGCCAAGATTTGGAGATGGGGAGTGTGGCCCCGGATGGGCATGCTCCTCGTCAAAGGGTCAAGGAGGTCCCAAATTCAGGGAAGATGGGGGGGGGGGACTGTCCAGAAGGAAGACATGGCCCCGGACGGGTCTGTCTGACTTAATGGGCCAGAGTTTCCCTGATGAACTTCAGGAGGAAGGAGAAGGGGTTCAGCAGGGACATGAATTTGCTGCCCAAGGGGTCTCACTATAGGGTGATGCTGTATGTATATAATTGTGATATGTGTGTGTGTGTATATATATATATATATATATATATATATATATATACAGTATATATATATATATATATATATGTAATAGATAACCCACTCTAGGGTGTGCGGTCACGCTCTGATATACGCACGCCTTGGTGTGCATTGTTACGCACGAGGCTGCAGGCCTTGTCCGTCAACCACCCAAGGCGTGCATATATCGGAGCGCAACTGCACACCCTAGAGTGGGTTATCTATCTTATAAAATGTTAAAATTGTTTTGGAGGGGGGTGAAAGTGCAGGTGTGCGGTTGCGCTCTGATATACGCACGGTCATGTGATGTGTTTCAACCAACTAGATGATTCCTTTTTTTCTTACCCATTTTATAAATATAGATATCTGCATTTGAATGTGAATGAAGTTTGACACGTAATTCTGCAAAATTTATTAAGTAAAAGAGCTGCGGCCTTTTCCATTCCAAGACCTGTGTGGTACGATTTATTGATTTCGGGGTCTGCTTTGGGCAATCACGCTGACAATAAATAAGTGCTCTGTCTCTCTCTCTCTCTCTCTCTCTCTCTCTCTCTCACCCTCGAAACCAGCATACTGTGACGTAGTACGCTAATCTAAGGAAACCAGCAGTAAAATAGAAAAACACTGTAAAATGTCCTAAAAAGAACTGTAAAGTAAGTAAAAGTATTGTTAGATAAAACGGGCAGGAAACAGCCCAGTGCCTACACCATTTTATTCTTTCTTGTTTTCTGGTTATTGTTTATTTTTTCCCCCACCTCTTTTTTCTGTGAGTTTGTGTGCACAACAACTCATAAATTTAGGTCCCAGTAAAACAAGAAATTCTCTCTGCATTTCTTTTCACAACAAATAATATAACATGTAAGCACTGTACCTGAAGCAGGACCTTGGGGCATGACTTACTATAGGAGCCAGCGGGGCCCCAACTGCAGTATTATTATGGGATATGAAAGTTATGACAGCATCACATGGAAGGGGTCTAACTTGTATTACAATTCATTATTTTTGCTTTTAAACAGAGATATATTTATATGAATTTGAGGATGTAGACTTCATTGTTTTTCTTTCTGTTTATACTTTATTTTATTGTTATATAAAATAAATACTGCTGTAATAAAGAAGTTTTGCGAGACATGTCACATGATCTCCTGGGGGAGGGTTTATAAGCCATGCTCGTGTGATGTCAGCCAGATCTGTGGTTCAGTTGTGACTAACCTAGAAAGAAAGAGGACGTGCTGCCTTCATGTCCTGAATAATTTTTGTTTTAATTTTTATTTCTTTTGGCGCTTTCCTGTAAATACTGTGAATAAAACCACACCGCTGGTGTGTTCAACCACATGTAGCCCCCCCCCCCCATGCTCCTGTCTAGGGGCATAAACTTTCTTTCACAGATGTTCCAGGGCAATATACACTAACGTCGAGACAAATGCACTTCCAAATTAAGGCAGGGAAATAATATCCTACCTCTCAGGTATCTTCAACACTCATGCACTCTACCTTCTCCCTCAGTGTTTGATTTTCTCCTCCCTGAAAGATGCACACCAGACCAGGAACTCCACGCTGTACCTCTGCTGTCTCAGGAGCCCCTACGGTCCAGCCCCAGATGGGATGAATAGTTCAACTGGAATGCAACTTATGAAAAATTAATCAAACTGAACATAAAGGGGAAAAGAAGGATTTCATTTCATTTGCTTCCCCCTCTCAGTTTAAATAAGGCACATGACCACTATTTCCTCCTAAAACTGGCTTTTTTTCTGCACCTGTACTGCAAATGATTTCCAGCAATACAGGGGTCACATACTTCATTTTAAATAGATAAAGCAGCTCCTTGGGGCTAATTAACCTTTTACAAACACTGGCTGGACATCCTAAGGCAGCAGAAATGATGTATACAAGGCAGTCACAAGCAAGGATCTCTCTGTCTGTCTGTCTGTCTGTCTCTCTCTCTCTCATATGATTTACCCAAGACCTACTTTAACTGAGGTCCCTGCAATCTCCTGGCTTCTTTGAATCTGGTAAGCCAAAACTTTGGTTTTCCTTTCTCACTTGCACTGGTCATCCCCCCAAACTCTTGCATGGGAAAGTGAGCTGCCTCCCCTACCTGAACCCCTGGGTGCTGGCTCAAGCCACAGGGCTTCCAGAAATTTTACTGACGACCCAGGCTCCCGACCCACTTTGAACAGTTGGCACTGTACCCAGTGCCAGTACAACACCTGCCACCTCCACTCAGCTCTGCCTCAGCACCTGCCTTCTCACGGGTGGCCCAGATCACTCCAGATTCTGCTGGTCATCTTCCTCGGGGGTCCCTGCCAGGCCTACATCCCCCTTTACACCGCCTCAGCTTGTGTTAAGCTCCAGCACGAGGTCTGCCCTCTACAGCTCCAGGTCGCCCTGACACACCAGGTATGAGGGGAGCCACTGCCACCAGCTCCCCTCCTGGGAGGGCCCTGCCACGGCCCTCCCAGCCCATGTGACCTGGAGTACATCTTCTAAGGGTCTCTAAGGTTTTCTACACTTTCCTGGCCTACAAAGCCACCTACTGTCCCTGCCCCCCAATGATGCAGGACCTGGCTACGTACTTCCCCCACGGAGCTCCATTCCCACAACTCCTCGTTGACCACGATGCATGAAAAAGCCATCCTGGCTCTACTTTTTTGGGGGGTTCCCTACTGGTTCTCTCGGACTGCCGAGCTCCCTTACTTGCCCACCTTATCTGCTCCTAAACTACGCTTCCAGCTTCCCCCTCCAGCCCCAGGCCTAATGCCCAGGCTGGAAAAGTCCCGGATACTTCCTGTCTGCTCCCTTATATACACTCCCTAAGCCTACTGTCTACTACCATCTTGAAGCATCCAGCAGTCAATATCCCCCAGAGCTCCAACCCATTCCCTAGCTCTTGGGGGGGTAGGAGGGGGAAAGGGATGCCTAAATGGGAATATAAGCCCCTCGTTAGAGAGGAGCCTTACACTCTTTTCCCACCTAGGAAATCATTCCCTCCTGGGAATGATGGCAAGGCCCAATGATGGTCTCCTCCCATCAGACTAGGTACGGGCACTCCCCAGCCTTCTGGCAAAAACATACCAATGCCTGGCCACAGGGCACCACCCAACCTACAGTACTTTCCTAGCCTAATATACCTAAAAAAAACTAAAACTTACCTGTGCCAGGAGATAATCTAAATGGAATAGATACAACCTTTATTGTTTCTTTAAACAGCAATTGTAATCATTTCTCAAAATGACCAGACATTTCAAGTTTAAGCATCTGCAACCAACAATAATGAGGCAGAGACTGTTTAGCTATCCCCAAAAGCCTCCCACGAAATTTTAAAACAAGTTTCACTGTGTACAGTCCCCAAGCCACTCACTCACACATTCTCACACACACATCCTCTCACCAGTCTCCCAAACATGTTTTATCCTGATTATAACATCAACATTATAAATGTTTTTCAAATTTAACAGCTTGGTTTTTAAGAAGAAAATATTGTATACAGTCACCAAATCAACTCCGTAGAGCAATTCTCCTGGCACAGTCCATAAGTTCCAAACCAGAAGGCCTAGGTTGCAGGTCCCCCACCTGGAGGGAAGTAACATGCTGGGTCTGGCTTAGTGGTCACATCTCCAAAGGAATCCCGGTCCAGAAGATAGTATATGATCCAAGTCCCAGTTAAGTCCTGGACCATAGCAAATGTAACCCCCCTACAAATGGGGGTTCCCGAAAAGTCTTCCTTGAGCTTGCCTAAATGCTCACTGCCTGGCTGGTGTCCTGCATTTTAGCAGTTTAAATGTATTGCTAGAGAGTGCCTGTATAGCCTCTGTATACTGTCTCTTTAAGAGCTGCCTGAATTGCAGTCATAATTAATCTGAGAGGAAGCTCTGTTAGAAGATGTACTTGTTTGCTGATCATTTTTTAGAGTAGTAGTAATATTGCAGTTTGTTGTAACCTGCCTTCTTTGCAGCATGGACAGTTCTGTTTATTTCCATCATTTTGGTCCTGGACTGTCAGAACGGGCCAATCAGTACATTTGGGACTCTAAAATGGAACCTGCCTACAGGGGCTTGGTGGGGCCAAAACTTGTAGGAATTGTAGTTTTGGGCTTTTGGTGCCTAAAATAACCTGGAGGGGGAACCCTTGTTGTGACTGACAAGACAGATCAGCCAACTGAACCTTTTGGATCTTGAGGAAAGTCCCACACTGCTTGCAGTTTCAGTTAGATCTGAGTTGGGAAGTGAAGAAGTAACAGCTCGAGATAGTTCGAGCAGCAATCCATAGTGGATTCGCACTGGAGAACTGTGGAAGGGCCTGAGTTTGGCTTGCATGCCTGCCGGCTGTTCCTGAGAGGGAACTTGTGCTTTTTTCGGACTGAATCCGAATTTGGAGAGCAAATTAAGCACTGAATTGTGACCAGGCTTTAACCTGAAAAAAAACGAAGATTTGCTGAATGTGATCGGCCTGTCAGGACTTCCAGCTACCTCTGAACTACCAGATTGTGCAGAGACTCTGTAATTGCGACCAGAGAGCCAATTGTCTGGTACAGTGGAATTTCCTTACATGTGAATGTACTGTGTACTTATAGTGGGTTGTGATTTGGTTCCTCACTGTGCGTCTGAACCATGTTTTGCTTGCTGGAGGCTGTATCCAGTTCCATGGACTGAATCCGTATCCATTTCCATTTGCCAGGGCCCTGCTACACTGGCCCAGCCAGAATAACTGCTACGCAGAGAAAGTCACCGACGAGAGACCGGCCTGGGGATCAGCCCCCTGCTCAATGCCTTGAACAGGAACGATGCCTCGGTGATTCGTGTGGGCCCTGCTTCTCCGGGCATTCCAGCTCAACAGCCTACAGTCTCGATTTCATCCTGCCTGTGTCCAGTATTGGGTATCGTGAATAAACATCAGAGTAGCTCCCTGCAACAACAGCTAAATCTAAAAGTGTTGTCGTCTGATTGTCTTGTTGCCTTTTCTTTCACGAACTGAGCCCTCCGGCTCTGGATTACAAATAGTGTGTGTTGTGCATATTGCTTTCTTCCATCACAGGGCCCCAACCAGCTGCAACATTCCTGGCTAGCCCACCGTTTTCCTACCTGGGTATCCAGAGTGTGTGACTGTGTAGGGGCTCTGAACTGCATGCATAACTGTCTGATTACTATAGCTTTTAAGCAAATCAACCTGATTACGCCCTTCCCTTGTTCACATCCCCTGAATAAATCAGATTTAACTTTGTTTGCATTTAACCTGACTGTGGTTCCAGTTTGTGCCAAAAGTATTGTACTGTTGCTATTTGCTGTGCTTAACCTTGTTTTACGGGGGTCCCCAGGGTCAAGCTAGAGGAACTAGCCCTGGTGGTAAGTGCAAACAGTGTGGGTAACTGCCTGGTGAGTAAGGGTCATTATGAAAGTAATTATTATATATTGTTCAGGCCACCAGAAGGGAAAGGGGGGGTTACCATGTCCTGGAGGGCTGTGCCCAGGTTAGCTTGACCACTAACACTCCGGGTGGAGGCACCCATTTCATTACCTAGGCCTCTTAACCCTTAAGGAGGTAGTATAGCACAGTGGGTTAAGGCTCTGCGCTGCAGATCTGGAGACCTGGGTTTGAATCTCACAGCCGCCTAGGTGCATACTTTGTGATTCTGAGCAAGTCACTTAACTTCCTTGTGCTCCCAGGTCGCATCTGGAAACAAGCTTCGGCTTAGTGTGCTACTCCTGGTTAAACAATGTTCCCTTTAACTTGCTACTAGCCAAGCAGGCAGGGGTAGTAGCCCTTGGGATAGTGCCACGTAGGAGTTACACAAAATGCTTAAACAGTGTCAAACCACACCAGGTCCCTGTGCGACACATCGACTGTGCCTGCTGGAACAACTGCTGAGGTGGGGTACCTCTTTCACCTGGATGATTCTTTAAATGTTCCACCTGCTCCTTAAAGATCCAGTCCTCCTGCATCTCCTTAATGATGTCCCAAATCTATGCTGGCACATAAGGATAGTTAAAATTAGGATATTCTACCCGTAGCCTCCTACAGACCCATCTTTCGGCCTGGCTCCATTCGGGCATTAGTCCCTCACGCTGGTCCTCCTGGCTTGTCCCATTGGTAGCCATATCCCCTATCAATATTTCAGGTTCAGTGGGTCACTTGGGTTCAACCCATCCATCTG
This sequence comes from Neoceratodus forsteri, assembly GCA_016271365.2. Taxonomy (NCBI): domain Eukaryota; kingdom Metazoa; phylum Chordata; order Ceratodontiformes; family Ceratodontidae; genus Neoceratodus; species Neoceratodus forsteri. The sequence goes on from CM057459.1 coordinate 69,890,217, forward strand.
GGTCCGGAGGGTCTTAGCCCAGAACAGGAGCTGTGGGGTGTTATCTCCAAAGGTGTTAACAGGGCAATGGTTGGGCCCAGCAATGGCCCTTACCAACATATGGTCCTGGAACTGGAACTTACTGCCAACATATTTTTTTTTATCCAGCTCCCCTAAATCTTTTTGACCAGCAACACTCTCTCTGGCTGATATTGGTGCAGGCCCTGGCTTGGTGCCACTCTCCATAGGTTTAATTCTAAACTTGGCTCCCGAGACAGGTTCTGACTTGCTTGACAGGGCCTGTGGGCTACCACTGGACATGGGCTGTGGCGAGGGTCCCCCGGGCCCTGGAGGATCCCTGATCGGTTGTCTGAGGCTCCTGCCCCTCCCTCTGCCACTGGTATAGCCAGTAGTCCATGACGGGGAGCGGGGCAAAAGACTGTGCTCCCCATCACCTTTTTCCTTGACTGGTGCACCTGCACCTTCCTCTTCTACAGCCTCCACTATTTCATCCAGGGATTCGCTTCAGGTCTCATCCACCTGGCACAGGTGTTTTCTCCCAGGGACAGTCTCGAACCTCCACTAGCTGGTGATCATGGTATAAATGAGCTGGAGGTGGACCTGGGAGCATACATCCCCAAATTTGGAACTGGCGGCATGCCTATACAATATGGACATACAGGCAACCTGGCAACTGCTTCCCCCATGAACCCACACCTCACACAATGTTCATTTTCGTTGCCTTTTCCCCCAGCTTTCCAGAGCCAGGAGAGCAGTGAGGTGGGAACTGTAGCCAGGAGTTCCTCCTGGGGGGTCACTTCGGGTCTGTCTGCATTACCCCCAGCCACAGTGTGCTCCTAATCCATGGTGGATGCCTGAATTCAGACCTTCCCCTCCCAGTTCTCACACTTACAGATGGCTCCAATGTCTAAATATGGGCAGCCCAGTTCACTCACCTGACTGTGGATGCGCCCTAGGAAAAAATAGTTTCTCTTTTTTTCCTCCCGCTAGTGTTATTTCTACTGCTGCTGCTGCTAGTCTCCACTCCCTCAGCTCCACTCAGTCCAATCTACCTAAGATGGCACTTCTGTTTGCAGCTGCTGTAGCTCCTTCTCGGCCATCCTCCAATCATAACCCTGCCTGAGGGTCACGTGACCAACGAGTCATGCATGCACATCCACACCAGCAAGCCAAGACCTATGCCTGCTCCAGGCCTACTCCCACAGCATTTTGTACTGCACAACAGGGCCCAACCTGGCTGGGAAGCCTGGCACTGCAGCGGACCGCAAGTCTCCGGGCGCTGACGGTGTTTTGGGGTTCAGGGAACATGCCGGACGAGCCCCCGAGTGTAACCCTCTCTCCATGCCCCGTCTAGGGGCATAAACTTTCTTTCACAGATGTTCCAGGGCAATTGAGAAGGGAAACCCTCAAGTGCTAACATCGAGACAAATGCACTTCCAAATTAAGGCAGAGAAATAATATCCTGCCTCTCAGGCATCTTCAACACTCGTGCACTCTACCTTCTCCCTCAGTATTTGATTTTCTCTTCCCTGAAGGCTGCACACTGGACCAGCAGCTCCATGCTGTACCTCTGCTGTCTCAGGAGCCCCTACGGTTCCGCCCCAGATGGAATGAATACTGCAACAGAAATGCAACTTACGAAAAATTAATCAAACTGCACATAAATGGGAAAAGAAGGATTTCATTTCATTTGCTTCCCCCTCTCAGTTTAATTGATAGGCTTGCCTGTAATTATATGGGGGAAGAGCTCTTCCCCCACAGCCTAATTAAACAAGCAGCTGTCTCCCACTCTGCTTAGAGCAAGTCGCATTCATTCGCTAGTGACGCTGCCAGTGCTCTGCTGCTACATTCTTTCCTCCTGTACTCCTCCCCCTCCTCTCCAGTGGCTCCCTGTTCGTCTTCTGTTGGTTGTGATTGCTTGTCTCCCCACCCCCGTTGTTGTTGTTGTTCTTCCTGCCTTGTCTGGGGTTCCTTCCTTGGCTGTTCCTAAGCTATCTCCTACTCGGCTGTCTACTGCCCTTCTCCTGTCTATTTCAGCAGCCACTGCCCGTGCTTCTGCCGTTTCGGTTTCGACGTGCTGCTCCTTACCTGGAGCTTCGGTCCATCATTCTCCTGCTTTGCTGTTGGACGCTGCCTCCTCCTGGAAGTTCCCCTCCTTCCACCGCCACGGCCATTGTTCCGTCAGTCTGGGTTTGCCTAGCTCCTGAGTCACCTGCCCTGCTTCCCACCGTGCTCCCTCCATGCAGCCTGTGCTGCCCTCTGTGCTAAGCTTCTGTCCTTTCCCTTAAGCACAGCTGCGATTCCAGCCGCCCGGCTGCCTGCTCCGATGCTTGCTCCACCTGCACTGCATAGCTGTCCACTGCTGCTGCCTACCTTTAGGGACCGACAATAAACTGCTATCAATCAATGAGTGGTGCAATATATTTATGGACTGCTTTCGAATATGAACAATCAAGTGAATTCGGACATGCATAACCGCCGCTTCTTCAGTTCTGGGCTTTCGGACGTCCTCCCCTTCTGCTTTGTCTGCCTGCTTAACCGCATGTTTGGCTTCCGAAGTGCCTGCTCTGTTATGGCTTCCTCGCTCCCTTGTACAGCCTGTATGCTCCTGCAGGACGCCCCTCCTCAGTTCGTTCCACTTTACCTTAGCCCTTGCCTGCAGCTTGGCCCTGCCAGTTGGTCGCTTGTCCTGGGCAGCTTCGTGGACTTGGCTTATGTGATGGACTTTACTGCATGCCACTGCTAGCTATGCCTGTATGCTAGCTCCTATTTCCTTGTGCTGCTGCTTTCATTTACCAATCCTGTACTTACTGGATGCTGCTGCTGTGCCCCCTGCCCTGCTGGCCACCTGGGGCTTGCTCTCCCTCCTTATCTGTAGCTGCCCTACGACAAGCTATGTCTCCCTCCTGCTGCAGCTGACTTCCCTGGAGCTCCTCACTCTGGATTTCGCTTTGGTATGTCACCGTTCCTCACCTCTTCTTTGGACGCTGGCTCTGCTTCCCTGCTCCTATGTCTCCATTGTGCAGCATGCTCTCTATTGCGATCCGTCCTCCAGAACTTGGGGTCCTCCTGTATACACTGTGTTGCATTATTCTGCTCTTCCTGACCTGGCATCAGTATGCCTCTGTTTCCATATTTGCTGCATCCGCTCCACGTCGGACGCAGACCCGCTGCATTTCTTACAGTTCAGTGTTTCCATTGCATTGCATACGTTTGCTCTGCTACCTGCCTTGCCCATTGGGCTGTGAACGTTGCCTACTGATTCCTGCTTCTGCAACCTGCCTTCACCCATCGGGCTGGGAGGTTTCCCTACCACTCACCTGTTCCTACACCTTGCCTTCTCTTTCAAGCTGGGAGAATTTTCTGGTACTCCTCTGCTTCTGCATCCTGCCTTCGCTCGTTGGGCTGGGAGGATTGCCTACTGTTCACTTGCTTATCTGGCCTGCCTTCGCCCATCGAGCTGGGAGGTATAACTACCTACTTGCTTGCTTCTCTGACCTGCCTTCACCCTTCGGGCTGGGAGGTTCATCTACTTCTGTTCTCCTTCGGCCTCGCCCAGCTCGGGTCCTGGATTTCCATTCTGCTTCTGCATACTTGCTCCTGCTGCCTCAGTCCTGCACTCCCTGATGCTTCGCCTTTGAGACATTTGTTACCATCTCGCCTTTGCTTCCCCTCATATGTTTTTTGGATGTTTGCCCTGCTTTCTCAGCCATGGACTTACTGCTCCTTCCCTTTCCAAGACTCTTGGTTGGCGTCCCTGCAGTCTTCCTTATCAGGGTGCTCTACCGGATTCTGACCTGTGCCTACGCTACTTCTTTTGCTGCAGCCTCTTCAGTTGTCTCCCTCAAGGACTCTGGTTTCCTGCATCGAACTTTGCATACCTTCAGTTTTGGATGTTGTTCCTCATCCAGTTGCCGTATCTGTTTTAGTCACTTCAAGTCCGATCCCTGCCTTCCTTGATCTCGATTCATCAGTCCTCAGCATCTTTTCCTTCTCTATATGCCTGCCGGCTGCAATGATACTGTGCTCAAGGATGATCCAAGATGCGTTTCCTGTAGGCTCTATGCTGCTCTTCATTTAGTGGACCTTCGTAGGTATAGCTGCATTCCTGTTACCTAGAGCTCCTTGCCTCTCTTACCTCTCCAGCTGCTTGAATGCTGCGCATTACATCGAGGGACTATCTTCCATGCTCGATTTCTGCCAGCGGACATTCCTGGGTTTGGCTGCGCTTCACGTGCTGGAATCAGCCGCCTCTCTCCTACCTCCTAGCTCGGTTCAGCTGCACTTCTCCAGGAGCTGATTGCCACATCCTACTCCTTCTCCTCTGCCTTGGGTGCACTCTCGGCTCCTACTGCCTCACTTCAGGTTTGCAGTTTTTCTGCCTTGCTTATCTGGGCTCACATATTCTACTACTACTTGGATGCTTCATACCTCACATCAGTATCTCCGATTATCCTCTTCAGCCTGCCATTATTCAGCTCAGTTCTACAGCCGTTGCCTGCATATCAATTCCTAAGACTATACTTCACTTATCAGACCTGGATTCATCAGTCGGTACCATGGCTATAAGCCTCTCATTACATGTACTACAAGCCACCTATTAGAACCGCTACTTCAGTTATCTCCTTTTCAGACACTTCGGTTCTCGTCCGCTTCATGCCTTGAATTTGCCTACCCTCAGTTCTTCATGTTATTCCTCTCGTACAGTTGTCATGTCTCAATCTCAGTCTCTCAAGATGAATTTGTACCATCCAGCTGATGGATTCCTGCACATCATCAAAGGACTACATCGCTTGATTTCTGCCAGCGGATATTCCTGGGTCTAACGGGGCTTCCATGCTGTACTCAGCCGCTTCTCCTATCCCAGCTGTCTATTAGCTATGTTTTAGCTACGTTTTCTTCAACGGCTGGTTGCCACGTCCTGTTTCTTCTCCTTTGCCTGCATTGGTGCAATCAGGCTCCTAATACCTATCGCTTTGGATTCATTCGAATGACTTCATTCATTTGGACTCACCTCATTCTACTACTTGGATGCTTCATAAATCACACCAGTATCTTCGATTATCATATAGCATGACATTCCAGCTCAACTATACAGCCACTGCTTCATATCAATTCCTAAAGATTATATTCTTATCAGAACTGTATTCGTTACTCGATAGCCTGGCCTCAAGTCTTCTCTCATCTCATACTATACAAGCTTATTAGAAACATTGGAAGTCGTACTACTTCTAATTCGTCCTGCATCATAGACATCAAGCTTGATGCAATTATTTCTGGTCTCTTGTATTGATTTTGTCAGTCATCAACTTCATCTCTAATCATCAAATCCTTGGATTATGCCTTCTATCAACTGAAGTGCAGAAGATGGTTCTTCAATATATCTACACTTCATCTCGGACTTTATTGGAAGGAAATGATTCACTGGACATTTACAATTCAGCTTTCAAGCTTCATTTATCTGGATTGAATTATACTAATTTGAATTCAGATTTAGATGACTAATTTAGTTTAATTAAGATCTCTCTCCTTTAGTATGCCCAGAAGGACGGGCAGGTCGGTAGCCATGGGTCCTCAGAGGTTTCCCCACAAGGGGGGTTTTACTCTCCTGAGTGCTACTGGTCACACTCTCCGGAGTTGAAGGAGGTGATCGTCTATTCTTATCATTAAGCTGTTATACACGACTTCTTCAGCATTCAGTTTCTGGAACAATCATTGATATTTATTCTTTTGGGGCTCCATAATTTTAATCCAAGCCTCTTTCCTACAGGTGGGATATGGAGAAAGGCCAAACCATCAAATATTATCAAATGACTCAAATCAAGCATCCAAGTACCTAAGCACGTCATTATATGCTGGCCTCTGTATCCAACAACCATGTACATCATTCCACTATATGTTACATAAGCACTGAGCTATGAACCACACATAAATAAGGTACATGACCACTGTTTCCTCCCAAAATTGGCTTTTATTCTGCACCTGTACTGCAAATGATTTCCAGCGATACGGGGGTTACATACTTCACTTTAAATAGATAAAACAGCTTCATGGGGCTAATTAACTTTTTACAAACACTGGCTGGACATTCTAAGGCAGCAAAAATGATGGATACAAGGCAGTCACAAGCAAGGATTTATCCCCTCTCTCTCTCTTTCTCTGTCTCTCTCTCTCTGATGCTTTACCCAAGACCTACTTTAACTCAGATCCCTGCAATCTCCTGGTTTCTTTGGATCTGGTAAGCCAAAACTTTGGTTTTCCTTTCTCACCCAGGTCACTCACTTTCTCATTGGCACTGGTCAACCCCCAAACTCTTGTGTGGGAAAGCGAGCTGCCTCCCCCACCTGGGCCCCTGGGTGCTGGCCCAAGCCACAGGACTTCCAGGAATTTTACTGATGACCAAGGCCCCGACCCACTTCCAACAGTTGGCACTGTACCCGGTGCCAATGTAAGATGTGCCACCTCCACTCAGCTTTGCCTCAGCACCTGCCTTCTCATGGGTGGCCCAAATCACTCCGGATTCCACTGGTCATCTTCCTTGGGGGTCCCTGCCAGGCCCACATCCCTTTTTACACCACCTGGGCTTGTGTTAAGTTCCAGCATGAGGGCTGCCCTGTACAATGCCAGGCCTCTCTGGCATACTGGGTACAAGGGGAGCCACTGCCACCAGCTCCCCTCCTGGGAGGGCCCTACCACTGCTTTCCCAGCCCTGGCGACCTGGAGTACACCTTCTAGGGGCCTCTAAGGGCTCCTACACTTTCCTGGCCTACAAAGCCACCTACTGTCCCTGTCCCAATGATGCAGGACCTGGCTACATATTCCCCCATGGAGCTCCATTTCCCCAACTCCTCATCAACCACGACTCATGAAAAGTCGTCCTGACTCTATTTTTGGGGTTCCCACTGGTCCTCCTGGACCTCCAAGTTCCCTTACTTGCCCACCTCATCTGCTCCTTACTTGTCTGCCTCATCTGCTCCTAACCTGCTTCCAACCTCCCTCTCAGCCCCAGGCTAATGCCCGGGCTGGAAAAACCAGATACTTCCTGTCTGCTTCCTTATATACTCCCTAAACCTACTCTGCTCCCACCTTGAGGCATCCAGCAGTCAATATCCCCCAGAGCTCTAACCCATTCCCTAGCTCGGGGGGGAGGGGAAGGGGTGTCTAAATGGGAACATAAGCCTCTCTTTCGAGAGGGAGATTACAGATATTTCCTGGTGTAAGTGTCTGTCTGTCACCCGCTGCCTTCTACAGTTTTGTTAGATGGTGCCATGCACTGGGGAGGCAGGGATGCAGATATATCAGGGTCCTTCATCGTGGAGGTGCTAGGGCCATTTTTCTTCCTTGTTTCCTTCCATCCTTGGGGATGTCACATGCTAGGACATCAAGGTGCACCTGTCTGTGTCAGCAATGTCCCCACCCTCCCTTCAGTTCTCCAACCGCACTACCACCTGTGGTCACCCAGGTGGCAGTACTGTGCCAGAGAATGGAAGTCTCCCTCCTCTGAGGAAGAGAACATCCTCTGGGACACTCAACCCTTCTCCCCCGGCTGGCCACCGATGACCTGAGCTCTCCCGAACTTGGGTCACTGGCATCCCAAGCAGTAGAGGTACCACGGCACTGACGGGGGGAACATTTTCTGTCAATGGGATTGTAGGTCACACAAGGCGAGGGCCAGATCTACTGCAGGTAATTCTGTGAGTTATTGGCTATGATGGAATTTGAACCTGGATCTCCTGGGTTTGTGTGCTAACCGCACTGTTACACTGACTCCAGTTGGTTACATTTCAACCAGTCAGAAGTAGGACATCATCTGCTAGGGTGGGTAGATGGCACCAAATGGCTAACTGCAGTGGGGAGCCACAAATATAAGACTGCTACTGAACAGAACAGATAGTGATCATGGTAACAGACTTGTAGCTAGATTTTATGGGAACCTAGGCAGAAAAGGATTTAACCCTCCACTCGACATGAAATCTCAGAAAAGGATTTATCCCTCCACTCCACATGAAATCTCTCAATCTCTTCCTGATCATTGACTCATGTGTATGTTTAATTTCCTGCTTGCATTAAAATAATATTACTCTCCTTTTTCAGTCTTTACTCCACTGCCTGCTATGTAGACAACTTATGTGTATTTATCTCAGAAGCACTGAGGCAGAACTTATACTTTAAGCCTTTGATGAAACTTTGGATTTCGGCAGGATTTGTAGTGTTCCATGTCCAGCTACACATTACAAAATAGCACGTTTTTAAACTTAGCAGCCTGTAAGATTTAAATAAACCAGTCATGAAATGAGCCACCTAATCCCATACTAAAAGAACCATTGCAACCACCGTCGAACCCCATGACTGACTGCATAAGGAACAGTTTCCACAGAGTCTGGGCATGCCACCTGCCCTTTCACCTTATGGCTGTGATTATTCAGATACTGATAATGCTAGTGCAGCCCTCACCCTTTGAGCCTGCTTGTGGATTCTGTGTACACCCTGGTGGGGGTGGGCATGGCCCAGGGTAACACCTGGGTCTAGGGGAAATACAATGTTTGGCTCCAATTCCATTTGCCTAATTCCGGTTGTGAAATAGGCACAGGGCTGAGGCAATCTCCCCTTTCTAAATTCTCTGAATCCATTTGTGGCAGTAATGTAGGGGCCCTCGGAGTTGGTGGCAGAGCAGTGTCAGTGAGGGCAACATGTGGCATGCCCAGTTGGGCAATGAAAGCTGTATGGCAGCCCTCTGGCAGGGATATGGTTCCTTTCTCCAGTTTTCATCAAAACCAGTCTCCTCTGTCTCTGCTCCAGGAGCTGTCAATAGCTGCAGGGTTACCAATAAATGCTGTACCTGGGACTGTTTCCACCTCATCTCAGGTCTTCTCTCACTCAAGCTCCATCTCCCCTACCACTGGCTCTTCCCACTGCAGGATTAACATGGGCAGGTGGGTCTGTCATTGGCTTGGTGTCATCACTGGCCAGAGAATGGGCGGGCTTCTAAGGCTGGATCCACATCTTGTGTGTCTGCAGTTGTGGCATCTCCTCCATGACCTCGATCCATGGGCCTGGTATGGGCAAATGGGTGCGGGGTCTGTCAGATTTTTACCCCAAAACCTCATCATGTCATGGCTTGCACAGTTAAATCATTTCAGTGTCTATGCCCCTCTGGTGGCATCTTTGTCATCGCAGGACCCCGCTACACTTCCCGTATCCACTGCATTGTCTCGCCTCTCTGACTCAGTTCAAAGCTGTCCCTATCAGCCTTGCCAGGATCTCTCTTCCTCTGCCCAGTGCCTGTACCACTCATCCTTCCAACACGAAAAGAGAAAAGAAGACACACTGTCAGTAAAACCATGGATTTATCATGGAGGGCTGCTCCTGCAAAGTGCCAGGCTATACCAGCTAAATCTCTCACAAAAAAACACATTATATGTAGGACTCACTCCAACCCATGCAAAGGAGATCAAAGTATCAGTGGTACTAGAGGAAGGTCTGCAAAGTGTGAAATAATTATGTGGCCAGAAAGAAAGCTGACAGGCATCCCCTGGCAATTAAAGGGATGTGGCTTGGGAGTTGGGATCTGAAACACAGTATCTATCAGCACTCGGGGCATAGCGAGGATATGGAAATACAGAGCTGTGCCCCCAGTAATTACAGTTTGTAAGGGGGCAAAGGTAAACAATGGGGTTGATTTTTCCCACTGCAGACCTAGGGTCAAGCTTACACCTCAAGATTCTCTTAGCAAAATGTGTTACTGATGTCCCCCCATTCTGTATACAATATTATAAACACCATACAAAAACACAAATCAGCCAAGTAAATTATTAAATTAGTGGGTGGCTGTGGCAGCTAGTTTTTGGTTTTTTAGCATCGCTGCTCACTCTTTTCTGATGCTGCTGGAGGATCTTCATGGATTCTCCTTCGCTCCTCACTCTAAAATAAACAGTGCCAGCCTATCCGACAGTGCTGTTGATCTGGTGGTTGTCTGGAGTCCAGGACACAGGCAAGGGGTGCCATGTTAACTGCTTTTTTATTTCCCCAGGTCACGGCAAGTTCTAGAGCCTCCTCAAGATCACATAATAAACTCAACCACTGCACAAGCCAACCGGGGGTGCTGGGATTTCTATTCCCACTCCTGCATGGGACACTAAGAGAGGGAAGACAACAGTTGCTGCGCACAAAGCAAGGGGTATATTACTCTAAGTACTCACTGCCACAACATGTAGATAGCTTCATGTCCCACTTTATTTGTGCATATACAAACACAAGACATTGAAAGAGGCAACGACAGCAGTGACCAGGCTTAAAACTAGGCAACAAACAAGTGACTACAAAGTAACCTGGGCTGCTTCTCACACCAATGTGCCGCAGCACTAGGAGAGGCCCACAATGCAGGTAGGATGCCAGGTTTTCCATTCCTACTTGTGCGGGACTTCAGTAGATGTCTGCCACATTGGCAGATGCTGGATTTTCTGTTCCAGCTCCTGTAGGACCATGGGAGAGGCCCACCTTGCTGGCAAATGCTCAGTTTTCTGTTCCTTCTTGACACCAGGATAGACCCGCCATGTTGGCAAGAACTCGGTTTTAATTTCCCTTGTCCAAAAAAGCAAGGGAGGACTGCTGTGCAAGCAGATGCTGGATTTCTGTCCTGCTCCTACAGGCCACCAGGAGATGCCCTTTTCAGGCACTGCTACGCCACCAGGTCCATGTGGAGGGGTGGCACTCTATCCTATTTTTGTCTGGAAGTTCCATGGAGTTCACAAGGACTGAATTTCTTTTGTAATTTCTTGCCAAATTTACACAACAAAACTGTTTTTCAGGGCCTTGCTGCCCACAACTGTTACATATGGCATGCCTAACCTTCATGGCAGTCATAGTGCAATTCCATGGGTAAACATTGCCTGAAACATTTATTAGACCAATAACAGCAGAAGTAAAAAAAAAAAAACACCCCCCGAAAAAAAAAATTCATAGTGTTATTATTTACAGCTGGTGGGACGAAAGCAAACAGGGGTCACATTACTTTGAGTTGTAGGTAATTTTTGACCAATGAGCTGTGATAGCTACTTTCTAGATCCATGGGGGGAGAGGGGAGGTTACAATGATCTTTTTCATTGTCATTATTGAGTATCCACATTCCTGGTGTGGGACTGGAACCCGTAAGCTTCTAATCATTGGTTACCCTTCTCACTTACTAACAATTTCTCTTATACAACATAAATTGTGGTGAGAAAGGAAAAATGTTCCTTATTGGGCACTGTGACAAGATTAAGGCTTCATGCTCAGTCATAAAAAGCAATAAAAATGCTTCAAGGCTCAACCACAGGAGTTCAATAATTCACAAAGTACGAGAACGGCCCTGCACTCACCAGAATTTCACTACAGTGTAACTAAAAGGGAGAAAAAAAAATATTGGACTTGCTGAGGGTAATATGCATAACAAAATGAACAATCAGTGGCAGCATACTGTATAGGGGAGGCAGTATGCAGACAGAGAAGTGTATAGGAACTATCAAAGAATTCAGAGAAAAATAAATATCCTGTGTGTTTCTGTGCTCATTCCAGATAAATGGCTCACCTGATCACTGATCCAGGGTGTTTATTGCCAGTACTGATCTGGAGTCCGCGCACTGTAAGGATAGTGTACTACAACATATATTTTCATGCACTTGTTTCTCTGTAGTATCGATGTAACATTCCATCACCACACTGCCGTGGATCACCACTCTGGTGAAATTTAAGGGTAAAGGAAAATTATGGCAATCAGGATTCAAACCCCACTCTTCTAGTTTATAATTCCATGCCTTAACCACTAGGTTATGCTGGCTGCTGCTCTGTGTGGTTCTGGAGACATGCTGGGGCAGAAGCCCTAACCCTAGGTCAGTGGTCATGGGAACACTGTATCTAGAAACAGACACTCTAAAGCTTCAGACCTAATGCAAACCATCATGGGTAGCAGCAAATACTTGTGTAGGGTAGTTTCCTCTGGGACTGACCTGATACTTGGCTGAGACAGTGACTGCACTAAGGAATCCAAAAATGAGGAAACATGTCTCTATTGTGTTGCCCTTACTGTAAACTGGAGCAAATGTACAAGCCAGTTCATGCCCCTAGCATTTGATGCACTGAACTGCAATACTCCTTATCTAGCATGCTACTGCTGGTCCCACAGTCCAGGTTAAAGCTCCCTGGGGACAGTACTTTTATGGTACCTGTACCAATATTATGGAATGTTTTACCTGCTCATATTAGATCTGATCTAGGTGTTTTTTTTAAAGGGGCCCCGTAATACTGTCTTTTCAAACTTTCTTGCCTGACGTAATTTATTACTTAAATCTGGAATTAATAGCTAGCAGTAACATATGTTGCATTTGTTGTGAACATCTTTATGTTGTAATTTTTATTTATTTTATGCTTTTGTTTTCTGCTCTGTTATGTTCATTTTGTACAGCACCCTGAGCCCAGGGAAAGGGTGCCAAATGTATAAAATTGCCTTGCCTAGGACATCGAGAATACTGCGTAACCCCTCCCTCCCCATGTCTTGGGTTATGGGTGGTGCAGGCCAAGGGGAAGGGGGCCACCAACATAGAAACCACATCTGGCTGCATTTACCTGGCTCCTGAAGATTGAAGACTGGATGCCCAATGGCAGAGCCACTGCAGCTGCAGGGGAATGCAGGTTAGTCGATTTTAATAAGCTGTAACAATGAGTCCAATGTCCACACACCAGTAATGTGCATAAAACAAGTCCATTTAGTTAAGAGAACAGTAGATCATTTAAGGCTCAACAGTACCTCTTCCCTTTTTACCTTTTCATGGTCGAGGAGATCTTACAGGCATTGTCCTGCAGCCAAATCAGGCTGCACTAAGAGCTGATGGCAGCAACGTTTTCACCGGTGGCTGGATCAGGCCAACAGCTTTCCCAGCATAGCTACTCCAGTTCCCTTCTACTCCTGCACTTTCTTTTTTCCGCTGGACTCAAACTTGTGAATGCCTCCCCACGACTTCGCCTTCCCAATCAGTCAGTGCTACCGGGGCTCGAACCTCTGTCACAGCACTCCCTGGACAACTCAATCTTGGGGCTTCTATGGTTCCTGCAATCTTTACTCTCTGCCACTGAGTCCAATGGGCAGACGCCAAACATGGGCACTCCACCACACACGGAGGGGACATACTCATGAAGTGGGCAGCTTGAAGAGACTGACGTCTGGGCTCCTCATGCTATCTGGCTGTCCCCACTTACACTGCACAAAACTGGACCCAGCTTCACAGCCCAAAGGGCAGGGCAGGCTCTCACCACTGCTTGTGGTGCCCAGAGCAGGCTGTCACCACTGCCCATGGACCTGGCTTCCTCCGGCCTCAAACCACACTCCTGGATGCCTCCAACTTCAGCTGTCTGGGGCTGAAGGCAGTCACCCCATCCTGGCCTCACTTCACCAGTCCACCCACTGACTATTTCTGGGCGAACTCCTCTTGCGCCAAAACCTCACTCCCTTAAATTACCTCCTTCAGCTACCTGTGGCTGCCCACCTGCAAGCTGCCCCAGATGACATCAAGAATCAACCATATGGCTGCTGTAAGTCCAATGGGGGGGGGCTTACACTCCCCCCCACAGAAAAATGCTCACCTCTTGGTGAGCGCCCAACCAGTTACATAGCATGGCCTCCCCGGGGAGGAGATATGCACACTCTCCCTCCCTCCCCCGGGTACCACCTGGCACCGCTGATGACACTGCTGAAATGGTGGACCCTACTAAAATTAATTCTACCCCCATACTTTCACTTGTTACTACCTAATCATACACTGTCCAGAGACCTGGCGACCCACCCACTGTGCTGCGGACAGCTTGCCTACCACGGTGGTGGTGTCCCCCCCAAATATTCACAACTACCATTCCCCAGTGCTGCTGCCACCAGACAATTTTCTGAGGGATAACTGTCCCCCTCCATCACAATACATAACAGCTTGCAGCCCAACAGGAGCTCAAGCAGGCCTATCACAACTGCAAAGTTAACAGGAACATTTGAAGACATTGGCTACAGGACTGTAGGAAACACCATCACAATCACACCTCACACCAACATGCACACACTGCCAATCACACTAGCACCACAAAACATGCATCCTCTCCAGATACTCTCTATATCCCACCCACTGCTTCTACTTACAGCACTGAGGTGCTCAGTCTTTGGTTACATAGTCTTTTGAAGCCGTCTAAACATTTAGTCCATATACTGCTATAACTGGTAAAGGCTTCTAAAGTCCATCTAAAGGGAGACCCACCCTTACAAGAGAAACATTACCATATTAACAGTAACAGCAACCAGAACAAATAAAAATTAATAACAAAAAAGGTTGGTCTCACCCATGTCCAGAAAACACAGCAGTCTTTAGGCTGGGAAACTCTCAGAAGGGTTTCTCACAGGTCACTTCATTCAGTCCTGCAGCTCCGGTGGGTGCTAACTTGAGAGTTGCATTTAGGGTGTATCTTCTCCACTGGCATAATAAAAATGTGGGTCTGCCTTTGTCACCTCTTCTCCGAAGGAGTCCTGGCCAATGATATAGTACTAAGTGCACTTCCCTTCAACATCCTGGATCACTGTAAAGCTCTTGAAGAGTGTAATACCTGTACAAGCGTGCCTATTACACATAGCTCTGGCATGATGTTGGGCCTCTTGTAGCTGTATCCCAGGGCTAGATGGGCTGAGATGCCTCTTATTATAGACCTTGTCTGGTATGGCACGGAAAACCCAGTCAGCACAGTGTTCCTCAGTCACATCCCACAGGCACTCTGGGAGGTAGGGGTAGCAGTTAGCAGGATATTCCTTGTGAATTTGGCACCAGATGAACCGCTCTGCCTAGTACCAATCTGGAATACTATGAACACTGGTCTGGAGAGCCTGTCCGGACTGTAGCCTCAACCATGTGGTCAGTGGACCTAATCTGATCCAGCCTCTCTCTCTTTCTGCTCTGCTGACAGGCCCGGGCAAGGGTGGGAGACTTGTCGGGGGAACAAAGCATGGGGGACAGGTAGGGCTTGGGAATGTCCCTCTCCAATATTTGGTCATCAAAAGTCAGATGGTTACTGAGGGTGGATGCCACATTATCCAGCTCCTTGCTCTCTTCCCAGCCCTTCAAACCAGAACTGCTTGCACCTTCCTGTGCCACTTCCTTGACTTCTACGTCTGACTTCTCAGAAACAGAAGGTGCCACTCCCATATGTTGATACTTGGGTGCAGGTCCCAAGCCCACTGGCAATGGTCTGCCTGATGGCAATTCCCCATGGCCAATGCCTCTCCCTCTGCCACGGGGAGCTTCCAGGGCTGGAGTGCAGGGAGGACTGGGCAGACAGCTGGTGTCTTTCTCCTCAGGTCTGGGGCACTAGTCCACTGGGGCTGCAGGGCTGGTCTCTGATGTCACCTCCTCCCAAACTTAGGTGCTGGTGGTCTCCGAGCTAAAAGGTATAAATGGTCCAGGCCACTCCCAAGATGGCATATAGTGGGGCAGCCCACTGGCAGGTGTAGTAGCTCCGCAGGAGCACATGTAGCACAGCGGCAATTCCAACACTCCACAGCCCTGGTATTTGCATATTATACATTGCTCTTTGGTGGTTAGCTTCTCTACATTCTTCCACAAAGAGTGCAGCATGGAAGCAGGGACCATTACCTCCTTTCCTGTTGGCTTGGGTGATTGGCCCATTTTGAAAATCTTTGCAGCAACTTTCTCCACTCCAAATGCGAGACCAAATTCTTTACTACGCAAGAACTTGTCTCCGCAGCACTGGTTCCCTGCTCTCCCGCCTCACCTGCCCTGACATGTGACTTCTGCCTTCTTGATCTGTGCCCCATAACCAGTTCCAGAGCTAATCACCATTTAGCATAGACCCACTGTTGACATGAGCTCTTTCCCCAGGCCAGGCCTTTAGGAGCCACTCTTCCAAAAGGGGCAACTTCTTATAGTTCATAAAATGGCAGAGAACATTTTGTAAAGTCCATTTCCCGCACTGCAGTGCCCGTCCAAGTCCAGGTACACACGGGCACCTCATAAACAGCATCCCGGATGAGCGCCCACATTTGTTACCCCCCCCCTCGCCATGTCTAGGGGTATGGGTATGGGTGTTGCAGTCCGAGGGGAGGAGGGCCACCAACCCAGAAACCACATCTGGCTGCATTTACCTGGTTCCTGAAGACTGAAGACAGGGTGCCTAACAGCATGGCCGGTGCAGCTGTGGGAAGAATGCAGGTTAGTCCATTTTAACAAGCTGTAACGATGAATCCAATGTCCACACACCAGTAAAGTGCATAGAACAAGTCCATTTAATTAAGAGAAGAAAAAAAATCCACTCTATAGAGCGTGGGGGGTAAGCAATAGATCATTTAGGGTACAACAGTACCTCTTCCCCTTTTACCTTTTCATGGTTAAGGAGCCCTTGCAGGCATTGTCTGCAGCAGAATCAGACTGCACTAAGAGCTGATGGCAGCAACGTTTTCACAGGCAGCTGAATCAGGCTGACAGCTTTCCCAGCATAGCCACTCCAGTTCCCTTCTACTCCTGTACTCTTTTTTTTTTCCCCCACTGGGCTCAAACTTGTGAATGCCTCCCCATGACTTTGCTTCCCCAATCACAGTCAGTGCTACCGGGACTTGAACCTCTGTCACAGCACTCACAGGACAACTTGATATTGGGACTTCCACGGTTCCTGCAATCTTCACTGTCTGACACTGAGTCCAATGGACAGATGCCAAATATGGGTGCTCCAGCACACACAGCAGGGACATACCCATGAGGTGGGCACCTCGAAGAGACTTACGCCCAGGCTCCCCATGCTATCTGGCCATCCTCACTTGCTCTTCACAAAAACTGGACCCAGCTTCACAGCTCGAGAGGCAGGGCAGTCTTACCACCACTGCCTGTGGGGCCCGGAGCAGGCTCTCAACATTGCCCATGGGCCCGGCTCCCTCCAGACTCAGACTGCACTCCCAGATGCCTCCAAATTCATCCACCAAGCAGGACAGGACTGGACTGCTGGTACATTTTGTTCTCTATCGATGCTGCCCAAACCACCGTCCGGGGCCAAGGGCAAGCACCCCACCCTGGCCCCCACTTCACCAGTTCACCCACTGACTTTCTCCAGGGGAACTTCTCTCACACCAAAATCCAACTCCCTTAAATAGCCTCCTGCGCCCCTCTGTGGCTGCAAGCCTACAAGCAGCCATAGAACACATCAGGAGTTAACCCGATGACTGTCATAAGTGCCACTGGGGGCTTACAACTGGTTGGGAAACCATGCATAACCAGCCTGTGGTGCCAATGAGAGGTTCAGATTACAGCAGACCTTGAGAGCAAAGCTTGAGAGGTCCCTTGTAATGTGAACCTTGTGGTGCCGTGGCAGCAGAGGCTGGTTAGGCATGGTTTTGCCCAAAAAGTATTTTTTATGGTGTATGGAGATCAAACTTTTTTTTTTTAAGTGTTTAAACTGTTGTGTTCCATTTTCATTGTCAGACATTCTCCCACTGTCAATTACAAGTGACAGCTAACACAGAGCAACAGATGATTTAAAAAAAAATAAGATTAAGTAAGTTAATGTCTATATAAATGTAACCCCTCACCCCTGCCTTTTAGCAAAAACGACAGGTGGCATGCTGTTGAAGCTGACAGCAGTACCTGGTGGGGACTGGGTTCGGGGAGGATGAGGTTACTTGGCACAGGGAGCCTAGGTTTGGCTACTCTGCACAGGGGCACCCAAGTAAATCCGAACACAGGAAGCAATAACTGTAATGTCCAGAACCAGGAATGGGATTCTACAGTGTGGTTTTTATTCACACCCAAGCTGAACAAACAAAGCATAGACGGATCCCCACAGGGCTACATTTCCTGGTAATGCAGATTAGAGACAACAGAACACTTCTTCACATTTCCAGCCCTCAGGCTCTGAACCCACCAGGCACACAGCCTGGACTTGCACGCAGCTTTGGGTACACAGCCCGACTTGTACACTTCTTGGGTTTTCCCCACTGGCCCGGCTCCCCCGCCGGCCACTTGATCCACGGTCCATTTTGGGAAATGAACCAGTTTTCCTGTTGTGGCTCGGCAAACCACCTTAGAGCCTTCGACTTCTAGAGGGAATTTTCCTTCCAATCCTACGTCTGGGTACTTCCTTCATCACTGGCCAAGTGCATGAGGCAAAGTAGAAATCCACAGAGCAAATCCGTAGAGGTGGACCTGGTCACTAAAGATGGGGGGGTCTCCCACCTCCAGCTCCCACAATCCTTACCCGGCCACTTCTCTGGAAACTAAACAACTCTTTTCTGAAAGCTTGGCAATGTAGATTACTGGGTAGACATATGGCACATCTCCTCTACGTGTCTTGACTTCCCATAAGTGCTGGACTTGAACATACTTTTACTTTTTGGCTAAGCCTATTACTTTAGGCCTCCCACTACTTCAGCAGTCCAATCCCCACTATCACACAAGTCCCAGGGTGAAAACATAGGCCCTTTAGAAAGAGCAGAAACTCACCCTCCAGTTGCAGGTGCCCCACAGGCGATTCACAAATCTTCTTGTTTCCCAAAAACTCTTGAACAAATAAGGCAGCTTCTCCACTAGCAGTGAAACCAGGGGGTTGTCCCTGGAATATGCAGGACAACCTTTCCTGCCCCATCCCCTGAGGGATGGGGCACTGAGACATGAATCAGCAGTCTCCACCACTTTAAAACTATCTTCTGTGTCTCTCTTAAGGTGAAACACACACTTTTTTCCTAACTGTAGCCCTATGTCAGGGCTGAGGCTCCACGAGCCTACACAGAGCTGCTGTGCTCCTCTCTCAGCAAGCTCCAAACTCCAACTGACCTCTGAATACTGTTCAAACCTCCCAACATTCTACTCCAACTCCCTGCTGCAGATTCCATTGTGGCTCATGCAGCTGTGACAGTTCTATGGTGATGTCATCCCTCAGTCTCAGCTGAGACTGAGAACAGAGTGAGACAGTGTGAACCATTTAACTGGAGTTTCACAAGCTGCCTTCCCTGCCTACCACTAGGTCTTACTGGGATTCTAGTAACCCCGGCAACAAGGGTTACACTCTCTTGACCAGGAAAATGACTGTCCCAGTCATTGCTTACCCGGCTTAGCATCCCACCCTATGTGCTACCCATGAGGGGGTGATCAGGCCCCCTCCTACCATGTGCAAGCACAGGCAGGCAACACTAAGGGCCTAGAGGCCTTTAGCTGACATATCAGCCTCTACACTACCCACTTACTATGGACGCCTAGTGGGTCTGGTAGAACTGTCCAGAGCATAGCCCTAATAGCTCAGCACTGCAACCTCTACTGCAGGTCAGGGCCACAGCCTGTCTATCCCCCCTAGCCCTCTAGGGAAAATCTGTCTGCCTCTAACTGAATACTCCAAAAACAAAAACAACCCGGGGACCTCCCCGACCTTGGGCAACCTGCAACCACACACCAAGAATAATACCACATTATTATATCACTTTACTGCCTCCTCCCTACCCCCACAACCACACCTGTGGAAGGAAAAGGGTTAATACAGTAACAACAACAATAACAACACCACAGTACTTTAAATTACTACACACTAAAGTACTAATGAGGAACTCCGATGAGCCCCTCC
Organism: Neoceratodus forsteri; assembly: GCA_016271365.2. Lineage (NCBI taxonomy): Eukaryota > Metazoa > Chordata > Ceratodontiformes > Ceratodontidae > Neoceratodus > Neoceratodus forsteri. The sequence goes on from CM057459.1 coordinate 69,909,834, forward strand.
TCCTCTTCTTGTCTTCTTTTCTATCTTCTCCAGGAACATCTGCAAGAAAAAGAAAGACAACACACACTCCTAATCTGCATACACAGTCTACCTAGACCCCTACCATCAAAACACTGAAGAATCCCCCAAAAGATTTTTTTTTAGAAAAGGTAGAAAAACAGTATATACATTAGAAAACAACGACATTATTTACAATACACATTTGGGGGGATGGAATGCCCTAAAAGTCCCAACTAACGACCACAGTGCCCGAAGGCTAGTCCATTAAAGAGTCTCTCCTGGGCCGGAGCCCGGTGAAGCACAGTTCTAACAGGCCAAAGTCCCAAAGGGGAGAGTCTTTGAGGACAGTTCACACATTTTGGAGTCTGCTAGTGTAGGGTGTGTACTGCAATGTCATAAAGATAGAAAAGTTCGGACTTACCAGCCCCTTGTAGAATGGAAAATTCTGAACCGACCTGCACCTCTGACGAAGACTCTCCCTGGCAGCATTTCTTGCGATACAGCTGGGCGGACATTTTCTGGGAACCACAGAAGGGCACATCTGGGAACTGCTGGGATGATGTCATCTCTGGAGATGGAACCTTAGAACAGGAACAAAAAGAAAATAGCTGGTCTGACGTCATCCAATTACCAGGCGATGAAGCAGGGTACAGCTGGACTGGTGTCCTCTCTAGATCTGAAGTCATCTGGTGGGCCAGTCGATGGATTCTGGAAAGGCCAGTACACTGTAGAACTAATGAATGTGGGGCACCTGAGTCCTGGATGTCCATACTGGCGGATCAATAAAGGCACTTCACAGTCTGGTGTGGCAGTATTGATTGCCACTGCTCGGCTTTCCATTTAGTAGGCACGGGCACATTTGCTGGGAGGTCCTTGCACTGAGGCCACTAGTACCGGGGGTCAGGAGCTTGAATTATTACCCTGTCTGGGCGCACGTAATTCACACAGTGGGAGATTTCACGTCCCTCTCCGTCCACTATTCTCACTCTGTCTATAAACAGTGTCCTGCCTCTCTTCCACTGGGTATATTTCTCATGAAATAGTCTGTTTTTTACATGCATGTTTGCCCCAGGATGCACACCTTTCATTGCTTCGGCCCAGATCCAGGATTTCCTGCTGTTCTCAATCTCCTCCCAGACTTTCCGAGGAAAGGTAGGAAAGGTCATACCATAGATCTCATTTGCCTTTCTATGAACCAATCTCTCCTCTTTATTAGCTTTAGTCAACCTGAGACCACTGGCCTGGCTTGGGGGTGGCCAGTCCTGGTTCTGCCAGCTTCACATCCTTAACGAGATTAAAAATGGATCCCTGACTTCTTGCAAAACCAGGGCAGTGGCATCACCACGCTCTTCCATGCATTCCTCCGAGGCAAGATCTTGAGGCTGTGTACCCGTTCCTTTTTCACAAAGCCACATAGGTTCCCCCTCATCTTCCTCTTCACTGAGGATCTGAGCTCAGGAGTGAGCAGTCGTCCTCACTCCTGAGACTATCCACTCATCACTAGGCGTGGAGGTTGACACCTCCCACTCAAAGGCCTCCCGCATCTCATCTTCTCCTATGAGACTTGGGCTAGGCCCCCCCCCAGGGGTCTACTGATGCTTTATCCGAACTTTCCTTCTGGGATCCAGCATCCGAAACTTCAATTTCTGGTTCAGTCTCTAACTCTGCACCCTCTAGCTTTGTGCCACACTCCCCCAAGGGGCCTTCTTCCACAGGCTCCGCCTGGTGCTGTGTGCTGCCAACTGCAGATTCCTGAACCTTTGTCCATGTGGGAGCCAAATGAATTTGAGGCGCTTTATACAAGCCATATTTTTCTAGGCATCCAGCACAGTGAGGAATCATGAAGACATCCCTTCCAGCTCTCAAGCATATTTGACACACATGCACTGGAAAAAGAGGAATCGCCACATGAGGAGGCAGTTGTCCTCCATAGCACCACTTTTCAATATCCCTCAGTCTATTCACTGCTGCTGTTACTGCAACCCGGGCATGATCTGGATAGCGAGCTGGTCCTGAGGGCATAACTGCAGAAAAACAAACAAAACTTCACTGTAACTGAAAGTCCCACTTTATTGAACACTCTCTTTACTTTTAAAATGGTTCCTCTGCTGCAGTGTTTAGTTTACTACCCCACCCTGTAATGGCGGCAGCAGCACTCCTGTGCATCAACATTCAGAAATTGGGTCAAGCCACTGCGCACCCGATTTACACACACTGGGCCAGATATTCAAAAGGGTTGCGCCATGCGCAATAGGGTTGTGCCTGCGCAAGTCCAAACTTGCTCCATTCTGCGATATTCAGCAGGAGGCAGTTGCACCACAGAAAACATGCTGAGCAACAGCGCAATGCAAATGAATGCATGCTGAACTGGAGGGGGAGGAACCATGCATAAACTGCACAGCCCGATATTCAGCCGGGCTGTGCAGAGTTGTGCAGGCGCAACCCCCAACCTGCGCCTGCAGGACTTTGAGCCAAAAAAAGGCTTAAGTCGAGGGCCACCCACAGGTGAGCTGCTGTATTGCAGGGCGCAACACAGCAGCTGCCACCTGTGGCTGGCCCCCAACCCAGTCCCTGTGCCCCCCCGCAGCCCAATCACGGGCATAGTGTACTCCCCCCCCACCAGCCCGACGTCGGGCATCAATGTGGCTCCCCCCCTCCTCCTGTTCATATCCCTGGTGGTCCAGTGGACCGAAATGCCGATCGCGAGCGAGTATGTGTGATAAAACCACCTCCGAACATAGCCCTGGTGGCTAGTGTCCCCACCCTACCCACCCACGAAGCCCCACCACCCCGCTTCCCCTGGCAGCCGGCGGGCGGCAGTATCCCACCGCCAGCCACCGCCGCCGCCGCCGCCGCGATAGATCTGCGTCACGCTTGGTGTAGAAGAGCCAATGGGCGCAGAAGTTTATAACAGAGATGACAGTCCAGATTTGTGAATGTCATTCACAAACTGGACTGTCATGATGGCTGCACGCCCATTGGCTCTGCTCTGCACCAATGGGCGCAGCCCTACCAGGCAGTCAGTCGGCGGGCGGCAGGGCGGCAGGCGGTGGATGCTGCCGCCCGCCGCCGCCGGGGAGCGGGTGGTGGGGCCTGGGTGGGTAGGGTGGGGACACTAGCCACCAGGGCTATGTTCGGGGGTGGTTTTATCACACATACCGCCTGCCGATCGGGCATTTCGTCCACTGACCACCAGGGATGGAATGGGAGGGGTGGAATTATTATACATACCGCCCGCGATCGGGCATTTCGTCCACTGACCACCAGGGATATGTACGGGAGGAGGGTAGGGGAGTTACATTGATGCCCGCGATCGGGCTGGTGGGAGTACACTATGCCCGCGATCGGGCTGCAGGGGGCGAGGTCCCCGACGGCTGCTGCCTGGCAGGGCGCCAGGCGCAAGTCCTTGGGGATCGGCGCACCTACATGCTAATGGCATGCAAATGGGGACATAATCACATGCAAATGGCCCCTGCGCCTTGCATGAATTATAACCCCATTTGCATGTCACCTTTTGAATATCGTGATTTTGCGCATGGTGCAATGGTACTTGCGCCACCGCAAGTTGAATGCTCCACTCTGTCAACTTGCGGTGGCGCAAGTTCCACTGCGCCATGCACAGTGGCTGTGGCTGGGGGGTGATATTCAAAGGAGTTGCTCAATAGCGCAACCCCTTTGAATATCGCCCAGGACACACCCCTGCACAACTATTTTGTGCAGCTCAAGGGCTTGCGCCTATGAATGGCGCAGTTTGAATATCCAGCCCACTACTGATAACTTTTGCTCAAACTTGCTCTGTTCTTGTTTTACACACATTTACATGATTTTCCATGGACTTTTTGCATGCTGGAAACATTTCTTTGACTCACAGTCACTTAAAGCTTCAGGTTTTTTTAAGCACAGGATTGCCTGTAAACTAGTGCTGCACATTTGGCTACAACTCACAGTCTCTCTCTGGTTTTAAACTTTAAACTGAGGCTGAACTCATTACTATGCACACAGTCAATGGCTTAACAGACTTGCACTTGCTGGTAGGACTTGACACAGTTGTTACTTGCAAACGACTACACTGCTACACACATATTTTGCTGGCATAGGGCAGAAAATCACTGTTTGAGCAATTTCAATGTTAGTACTTACTGTTATCAGTAGCAGTTTGCTGCGATGAGAAAAAACGGCCTGCAGCCAGTTCTTGGAGGCCTCAGAACAGAAACGGGCGGGCAGTCCTCCTGATCGTCTCCTCGACCACCACACTTGTTATTCAGACGATCGAATCGCGGGTTGAGCCCGATTTTGAACAAAACAAGTCTATTTTTAAACGCTTTCAGCACTTTTAAAACTCCGCGATGCTCCTCTACAAACCAGTACACGCACTCCACTCACACTCCCTCTCGAATGCTGGGGCAGTCACTGTAGAGCTGGCTGAGGGACGGGACTGATTGCAGCCTCACCAATCACACGACGCCATGCAAATGAGCCTCTTCTTCCTCGCAAGTGCTCTTCTCCTCACGATGATCGTCGAGCAGGCAAATTTAAACTGCAGAATGCATTTTTTTTCCAACTGACTCCACGGCGGGAGCCCATTTTAGCCATTTAACGTAGCCATTTACACTGCAAGTCTCTCAGTTCACTCAAAAGCATTTCCAACATCCAGGGCACAATTTTCCTGTTACTACCCCTAGTCTTCCACACTTTTCTTTACCACAGTTCATTTCAAAAGCATTTCCAACGTCCAGGGCACAATTTGTCCTGTTGCTACCCCTAGTCTTCCACACTTTTCTTTACCACAGTTCATTTTAAAAGCATTTCCAATATCCAGGGCACAATTTTCCTGTTGCTAACCCTAGTCTTCCACACTTTTCTTTACCACAGTTCATTTTAAAAGCAGGCAAAAATGCTGTAAACAATTGATGCAGGACAAGGGCACACTCTTTGGCTTTACTGCTCCTTGGTAAACAGTTGGCATTTTAAACAGCAGCATAAGATCCACAGCACACAGTGACACACTAATTAAATTGCTTCAGCTTTTTGGGCTACCCACTGCCAGACAGCCAAAATGCTAGCCCCTTGCCCGAGCACCTTCTTCCCAGAATTAAATCCAAAGCGGTGCCTCCATTTTTGTAACCCCTCACCCCTGCCTTTTAGCAAAAACGACAGGTGACATGCTGTTGAAGCTGACAGCAGTACCTGGTGGGGACTGGGTCCGGGGAGGATGAGGTTACTCGGCACAGGGGGCCTAGGTTTGGCTACTCTGCACAGGGGCACCCAAGTAAATCCGAACACAGGAAGCAATAACTGTAATGTCCAGAACTAGGAATGGGATTCTACAGTGTGGCTTTTATTCACATCCAAGCTGAACAAACAAAGCATAGACGGACCCCCACGGGGCTACATTCCTGGTAATGCAGATTAGAGACAACAGAACACTTCTTCACATTTCCAGCCCTCAGGCTGTGAACCCACCAGGCACACAGCCTGGACTTGCATGCAGCTTTGGGTACAAAGCCCGACTTGTACACTTCTTGGGTTTTCCCCACTGGCCCAGCTCCCCCGCCGGCCACTTGGTCCACGGTCCATTTTGGGAAATGAACCAGTTTTCCTGTTGTGGCTCCCCAAACCACCTTAGAGCCTTCGACTCCTAGAGGGAATTTTCCTTCCAATCCCACGTCTGGGTACTTCCCTCATCACTGGCCAAGTGCATGAGGCAAAGTAGAAATCCACAGAGCAAATCCATAGAGGTGGACCTGGTCACTAAAGATGGGGGTCTCCCACCCACAGCTCCCACAATCCATACCCGGCCATTTCTCTGGAAACTAAACAACTCTTTTCTGAAAGCTTGGCAATGTAGATTACTGGGTGACGATGTCACATCTCCTCTATAATGCCTTGACTTCCCATAAGTGCTGGACTTGAACATACTTTTCACTTTTTGGCTAGCTTATTACTCTAGGCCTCCCACTACTTCAGTAGTCCAATCCCCACTATCACACAAGTCCCAGGATGAAAACATGGGCCCTTTAGAAAGAGCAGAAACTCACCCTCTGGTTGCAGCTGCCCCACAGGCGATTCACAAATCTTCTTGTTTCCCAAAAACTCTTGAACAAATAAGGCTTCTCCACTAGCAGTGAAACCAGGGGGCTGTCCCTGGAATATGCAGGACAACCTTTCCTGCCCCATCCCCTGAGGGATGGGGCACTGAGACCCGAATCAGCGGTCTCCACCACTTTAAAACTATCTTCTGCATCTCTCTTAAGGTGGAAACACACACCTTTTTCCTAACTGTAGCCCTATTTCAGGGCTGAGGCTCCACAAGCCTACACAGAGCTGCTGTGCTCCTCTCTCAGCAAGCTCCAAACTCCAACTGACCTCTGAATACTGTTCAAACCTCCCAACATTCTACTCCAACTCCCTGCTGCAGATTCCACTGTGGCTCATGCAGCTGCGACAGTTCTATGGTGATGTCATCCCTCAGTCTCAGCTGAGACTGAGAACAGAGTGAGACAGTGTGAAATCCATTTAACTGGAGTTTCACAAGCTGCCTTCCCTGCCTACCATTAGGTCTTACTGGGATTCTAGTAACCCCGGGTAACAAGGGGGTTACACAAAAGTTTAATTTTATAAGGTTTTGTTGAAAACAGGTCCATGTTGTGTTCCGTTTTTGTGGTATTTGTTGTGACCACTGTGTTTTTTCAGCTCTGCTTTCATTTGAGATTGCCATGTGGATATTGTGTTCAGCTGTGTAGAACGCTGGTGTACCACAGTGGGGTACAACCATGTTCCATGACCTTTGCACTGTGGTACAAAAGCATTCTGCTTAGAATGAAAATCCATACAGAACAAGTTCCTCCATACCCTGTATTTCTGGGTGAGCTGCTCTGAGGGATCTTGATTTTGTTTTTTGATATCATGTTTCTTCACACCTAACATTACCTTAAGCCATTATGGCATGTTGTACCTTTCTGGAAATTATTTTAATGCCAAGTTAATATACAGAATAATGCATGGAGTGGTGTGCATAATGTGAACGTTCTACACACCCTAGGTGTGTGATGCTACATAAACCGCAACAGCAAAGCTTGACTGTTTTACACAAACATAACACACTGAGGATGTGCATAAAATTCTCATTATGCACACTGTCACATGTTTTATTTGACATGATTGCTGGCCAGTGTTTTTTTGCCCTGAGGATCTTATGAGTTCAGAACTGTAAAACCTGACCGGGAACAAATATTAAAAAAACTATGAAAAGGCTTGTTTTTAAAAGGATATCAGATTGAAGAACAAAGTCAGTTCAGTTATTTTTCCTTTTTCTTTTTATATCTTTTAGATTTTGGTGCTTAATGATCGGGCTGTCATTGTAATGAAGGGTTAAGAGATAACAAAGTTCATTGTACAATGTAAATCAGACATTTACTTCACAGGAGTTTCATTTGGTAATTTTATTTGGCAAATGTGTGTTGGTTTTGAATGGTGAAGAAACATCTATGATCTAGAGATGTGTGTGCTTGAGGGTATGTGTGGTCTAAAAAGCTGTAGCAATTGTTCTTGGTGTGTGAATACTGTTAGAACCAGCTGATTCTAATGCTACTGTACACTCTCAACAAAATACAACTTATAGCTCTGTCACTTCGTTCTCCTAGTCCCCCATTCCACCCACCACTGTGTACTCTACCAATCCCTAGGGTGGCTCCCACTACCAGGTCATTTTGATTACGCCTTGGGCTGCCTAGCGGACAATGCACTCAGGAGCAAACACCTGTCACCCTACACTTCTGTTAACAGATAGGATGGTTTCTAGGAGCCTCAGGGCCTCCTCCATCCCTCCACTTATAGTCCCACGTACTACCACTGCTATGGGAAGTAAAGCCTTTTCTGTCTCTACTCCATCCCTATGGAACAGGCTACTGTCGTCCGTTGGCTTGTCCCCCTCCCACTTCTCCTTTAAATCTAACCTTAGATCCTGGCTTATGACCAAATCCACTTGCAACTGTTTCCCTGCGCAGTCATAAGGTCAAAATCTGTCCCTGCCTTGCTTATCTCTGCTCTTCTGTTTATCCTTGCTCCCTAGTACTTCTGTTCCCTTGTCCTGCCCTGCTCTCTTATCAGTCCCTGATGTGCTCTCTCTCTGACTCTGTCTCTTGACCTCTGTTAGGCATGTTAGCTTGTGTGAGTTGCATTGTTTGCCACATTTAGCATGTATCTACTGACGGCAATTTGTGTAATGACCTTGAATCCTCCTGTTCAGTGCATGTGTTTACTTTGTACTGCTTGATAGTTGCTTTGTATCTTTATTAGTATCTTGTATCTGTGATGTGATCATATCTTTGTATTCTCTGTATTCTCTGTATTTTACTACTTGTAGAACGCTTGTTGCTGCCTGTGTGGCCTGGATCATGACTAAAATCGGTCCTTTGGATCAGCTCACTCACCCGGTTACCAAAGACATAAATAAATAACTAACTAACTAGATAAATAGATAAATAAAAGAACATATAGTTTTCGTTATGGGAAAAACACTGGCCAGTAATTCATAATTCTTTCTAAGTATAAATAGTCTGTACATAGCTCCTTTAAGAATTGAACATTTCTGTTGAACATACTCTTCATACAATTTTCTATTAGCATTTGTTCTTACTGTATGTAACAGCACTGAAATAAAGTCTGACTTTAGTTTCTTATGACATTATTAGACATTTAGTGCACTAAGAGATAATACAGCACCCCGTTGGGGTTAGGGGCATCATTACAGTGCATTTGGGAAATTCGATGGGGACATTTGGTCTCTGTATTCAAGGGGTTAATAGTTTGCCATCCCGGGGAACTGCTGGCAGCTCAGGATTACCCTATGGGGCAGTACTGAATATAAGGGATAGCATGGGAAAAGGGGGGGGAGGGAGAGAGTGAAATCAACTGAGATTGAGCAGGGACAGTTACCTGCTCAAGTGGTGAAACAATTTTTTTTCAGGGAATAGGTGAAGAGATAGCATCTAAGTGGGACATGGCGGCAGTCACTCCAGTTTGAACCCCCCCATTTGAGGGGACAATATCTGGGAGCATTCCACGCTGGAGGAAGGTGGTTGCCAGAGGTGAGGTCCACGGGAGAGCAAGGTGGCAGCTGAGATGGGGATGGGTTGCCGTGGGGTTTCCGTTGGGTTATTGTCCATGAGAAGCAGTGAGCATGGTGATTGGGTGATGCAGCAGCCCGAAGTGAGAGGCTGTAGAGCCCAAGCTAAAGATAGACTTCTGGGAGGAGGGAGCAGTAGCCCTGAGGTGAGAGGCTAGCTTGAACCACCCTAATGATCAATTTGGACCTGTGGAGCAATGGCCCCAAGGTGAGAGGCCATGCTGAGCCAAGAGAAAGAAAGCAAGTATGTCTAGGACTGTGAGGGAACCAGCCTTGGAGCTCTGTGAATTTTCTTTGTTTCGGGAAGAACTCAGCTGCCTAAAATTTGGTGGTCATCTGGATTATGCCACATGAATGGATTTTGTGTGAAGGGACTCCAGTAATTATGTGACCTCCACAGTCCGGTGTAATGTGCTATTTCCCCTTGTTGTACTACTAACTGCTCCATGGAGTGGCCATATGTTTACTGCATCAAGTTTATTAAAATTGGATCCCATTGTTATTTTAAACCAAAGAAGAGCATTCTTTAAGGACTGTTGATGCTGCTAACCTCTATTTTCCTTTCCAGCCCAGCATCGTTAGGGCGGCAGGCACCCCCTTCTCTGTTATGCACTTGGGTAAACGTAAGCTTTCTTTGAAAGTTTTCCACTGCTGTGGCTGCCCCCTCAGAACAGTGACCATTAGCATACCCCTAGACATCAGGGAGGGGGTGGGCTTACATACTGTACAAAAGAGGTAGTTTACAAGAATAACAGCACATAGGATCCAAAATGGATACAGGGAGATAACAAAGAATGTATGCGTTTCTCTCCAATCACATGCTTACATTCTAATGCTTCAAACTCACTGCAAAGCATCATGGGTAGCAGTATGCAAATCAGTGCATACAGCAATCTGATAAGGCTTCACCAGAATGATAGCTGCCTGAAAATAGGTTTTTATATCAGTTCCAGTTTAAAGTGAAACTGTCACTGTATTAGTTTTTCCTTTCCTTACTTTTTTTCTTCTTCTGTTTATCTCCAGATTCCTTCCCACCGATCCCCTTCTACTGGTGACCCCTCAGCCCCATGAGTCCCATACCCGGGACTTACCACACCTGCTTCTTTACTTCTCGGGGGTGCCTTGGTAGGTGATGCGGGGCCTGAAGAGTCACTGGCATCATCCTGCCGGTGATGGGTGTTTCCCCATTTTCTCCTGGCCAAGGCTGGAACAAATGCAATGGCGTGAATGTACTCTGAGAAGACTTAGCATCCCCCTGCACCTGCTCCCAGCCAGCTAGATGGCTGACCACTGCTGTACCACATAACCTCTGGTAGGTGGCAGCCAAGCAGTCTTATGTGCTGTCCCCCCTCCCTGAAGGAGAGCTGTCTAAGTATTCTCAATTCTCCTGTCCTGACTGGCCTCCGAGCTACCGTGGTCTGTTCCCAAACCCAGGTCACTGGCATGGCGGCAGATCTGCTGCCTGTGCCATGGGGTAGGCTTTCTTTATTTAAGTTTAACTCTCTCAGAACATTAACCCTTTTGTCATATGCCCATACACTTTACACTTCTCCCTAAAATACCCTCTTCTACCCCCCCCCTTCAGAGGTGCCTTGAGAAAACATTTACAGGTCTTCTCTGCTTGTAAATACCTGAGGAAATAACCGCAGCTTATGTTGTTCTCATTCAAGCTGGCAACCGGTTATTTATTAGGGCATATAACTGACTGCCCATTATTGCATTTTTTTTAATTCTAGGCTGGCAAATTGCTATTTGTGGCTGCCTACTGTTGGCTACCTATTGTTTTATTTGGTTTGTTTATTTAAAATATGGTAAATTTCTGATTCCTTACACCCCTGTGCGACAGCTCCGCTCGGCTGATGAGGGCTTGTTGGAGATTCTGAGGGTTAGTTTGAAGTCATCTGGGGCTCGGCCTTTTATGTTTGTTGCTCCAGCCCTCTGGAATTCTCTACCACATCAGCTACAGGAGTGCAGGACAGTGGGGAGCTTTAAGCAGGCACTGAAGACTTTTCTCTATAACAAAGCTTTTCCTGATTTTCTTTGATTTTATCTATATTTATTGTTTTATTGAATTTGTATATATTTGTGAAGCACCTTGACATTTTGAAAGATGCTATATTACATAAAAATGTTAATATTAATATTATAAATCCATGAGTATAAAGCCCATTTTCAAACATGACTAGATACAAGAAAACAACATAAGAAATACAATACAAAATAGACATGATAAATAAAAATACATAAATCAGCATAATAACATGATATATAGAAGTTATGCACACTGACAACTCTTAGCACAAAACAAACATTTAAGTGTGTTCTTAAAACTGGCAGTACAGGAGAGATCAGAATTTAGCATCTCGGGCAGAGAGTTGTAAAAATACTGCAACTGATATAACAAGTGATCTCTGTTCTAAACTTGTTCTCGTAGAGGGAATATGAAAAACATTGTAGACAGCTGAATGTGTACAAGTCAAAGAATTCTGATGATGGAAAAAACAATGAAATCATTTTAAATGTAATACTTTTTCCTTGACAATTTCTCTGGCCAGATTTCCAATACGAATCTTGAACATCTGGTTTAAAGAAGGCCTTTTAAGGGTGCTGAAAAGATTACAATGATGTGTTCAGTTAGGTAGTTGAGTAGGAAACCTAGCAATTTGATTGTAAAGGATCCTGCCCCTGGACAGCAGACCCTCCCTGGCTGAAAAGTAGAATAAAATACCATAGTCAAAGAGAGGACCCAAAAAACTTTGAGAAAGAAGTAACCTGGTAGAAGGAGCAGTAAAGAGTTCAATTTGTAAAGAGCACCCAACTTCTGACACACTATTTTTACCATGATGGAAACATAAGGTTCATAGGAGAGTGTGCTGTCCAGAGTGAGGCCTAAATATTTAATATTAATAACTTGTTTTATAACACTGCAATGGGTAGTTCTTAACCCTGAAATACTAAATGAAGGCAGCTTTTTCTAGCATTGTAGAAACCCATAGATTTAGTTTTGGAGGCAATTTCTGTGACAAAAAACAATCTTGAACATAATCAAAATCATTTTGTACTGTATTAAATCTGTAAGACCCACTTGTGAAGATCACCGCATCATCTGTGTATAAAAGAATACTTGCTTTCCTACAAACTTTAGGAAGAGAACTAAAGAAAAAGAACTGAACAAAAGGGGCCCCATGATTGACACTTGGGGGACTCCCATTGCAACTGGTGCAGGGGAAGAAAAAGAATTTGAAATTTTAGTTTTTTTTAAATGACCTTGTAGATAGTTCTGACACCAGTCCATGACATTCACCAGAAAATCCCAGGCCTCCCAAAGCCCTAAGGGGAGCTAATGATTTACTAGATCAAAGGCCTTGGTGAGAACCACGAAGATGGCCATAGCATAGAGGCCATTATCAAAAGTCTCATGGACCGGGTACGTGAATCCCACCAAGGCGTCACTGTACTAAGTTCTGGGCGTAAACCATATTGGGCTGGAGTCAAAACATCATGCTTGATCAGATATTCTAAAATCTGATGAAACCCAATACATTCCATAACCTTTGCTAAGAGGGCCGAAAGGGAAATTGGATGATAATTTTGAATATTAGATTGGTCACCAGACTTACTCAAAGGAGTAACTATTGTACTTTTCCATACTGATGGAAACCAGCCTAGGCAAAGTGAACTATTAAAGACTGGCTGGCAGTATTGCCTAGAAGTTAGAGTAACGAGCGGTTAATGAGCTTGGTACATCCAGCAGACCTGGGTTTGATACCCACAACCTCCACTTGCATAGTGTGTGACTCTCAGCAAGTCACTTAACCTCCTTAGTGCTCCTAGGTTGCCCCTGAAAACAGACAGTTGGGCCTAGTGGGCCTTGCTCGTAACGTATAATATTTGTGGTACTCTTCATGAGCTGGTAATCCAACTTATCAGTACCCTCCAACACCCTTGGATGCATCGTAATAAAATATTTGTAAACTTCTAAGGGAGTAAGCACTCTAAAATCAGGGACAGACTTACTGGGCAAGCACAAAGGAACGCTTGTTATGATCTGGGCATTTAGCAGCATCTTGTGGAATATATTTTGTGAATTTAGTAAACAATTTGTTGAATTCACTAGCTGTACTGTACAACATGGATCATAAGTATGACCAGGGATAGAGGATAACATATAGGACTGGTTTTGTGATTTCTACCCAACAACTCATTGACTTCAGTTTCTTGTAATATTAGTTTGTTTCTAGTGGGCTTATCCTGCCCTACTGTACCTATAATTGTATACTACTTGCCTTACCTATAATTTCTGGCTAATTGTAATGTTGTTTCTCTTTTACTTTCCCAGGTTGTACCTCAAAATAGGCATTTATCTGTCGAGTGTACGTACCTGGCTAACGAAAGCTAAATAGTAATAGTAATAATAATCACAACAATGACAGGCCCTGAAGAAAGCAGTCCGAGTTCCTTGAGAATCGTCACCGGTTGGGCCATGTATGGCACACAGCTTAAAGGCACACTGTCATCTCAAACTGTCCTTAATGTAAAAAAACAAAGCACTTGTCATGATTGCTCACCTTCTGTAGAATACATGGATTTAGCTGGTTGTTTTGTATTAGTTTTTTTCTTTATATAAATAAACAAAATAAATGTCCACTATATTCGTGTCAACACAAAAATAATTGTTTGCTTACAGTCCTTGATCAAACAACTTCCACTGCATCTTTCTGGAAAGTTGGGAACTCCCTCACACAGTGTAGCCTCTCATGGGTGAGGACACCACTGCATCATGAACCTCTTGTGTGGATAGTGCACTGTACAATCTGCCACATTAAAAAATATCTAATCCAGTGACCATAGATAATGGATGTGGATCATGCACTGTCTGCTCTGAATCTGTGGATAGTTCACACTGTTCAAGCTAATGTATCTAACATTGACTGGATAGTATCAGCATACCCCCAGCCATGAGTAGCTGGACTATGTATGAGCATTCCTGTAGTTCAGGAAGGATGCAATGATATTTTTATTTCTTTGCCAGGTTAGTCTAAGGACAAAAAGTGTCCATTTTTATGATGGCCCAACAAAACTAGACTAAGCAATAAAAACACCGGGGGATATGCACTATCAAGGGGCTGGGTACATGCGATAGGCACACTCCTGGCCCATGTAGCTCCACACCCCCAGACAGGCATGTGGTGGCCAGTATGCATGCATGAATGCTGGTCACCGTCATGCACCTGTCTGTGACCCCACCCCCGGTGCACTGCTGTGTAGGGTGGATCAGAGGACATAGGCAGGCATCCAATTGGATGCCTATCCTGGTCTCAAAATGGATCCCGTGCTCCACATGTGCAGGGGATTGTGGGATGAATGGCTGCCCCCAGTTCTCTGTGTCTGCCCAGAGGGCTGGGGCAGCATGGAGGGGTGGATTTGATCCCATAGTAGCTGGTGGGTGAAATTTGGGGGTGGCATGCAATAGATATGTCAGGGTTCTCCTTGCCATATCCTGCGCCTCCTTGTCTGACTATCTGCCCCTTTGTGAATGGTATGGAGTGCCGGCATGCCATGGGACATGCCCCAGACTGGCTGTGCACATACATGCATGACTGACTGGGGGATCCATTGCAGAAGGGATGTGCGTCCCTTCCATGAATGCAGCTGCAGGACCCCTGCTGTGCAGCATTCTGTCGTAGGGTTGCCTACATGCTGTGGATCCGTAGCATGTAGGCAACCTACCCCTTAGTGCACAGGGGCCATTATTTGCAAGGTGCCTGATCCAGCAGATATCTCCTTAGATGTACTTTAAAGACAGGAGCCATTTTTACAATTCCAGTGTTTAACTGCAATAAATGTGAAAGACTGCTGGCCTTGTATAGTCCTCTTTAAAGAATTTTTTAAAAGTTCAAGCTCATTTAACCTAGGAAAGCAGAACATGTTATGTAAAATTGGAATCTTATTATTCAATATAATATTTCTTACAGTAATCACCATATAGTATTTTATACAATAGTTAAAAGGAAGACAATTCAAACTGTCATTCAAAAATACAGTGATAAAAATGACAAATAGAATTATACAACACCCAAACCCCAGATAGTAAAGTATCATTTGCAGCCAAGTAGATCACTAAACTGTATCAATTAATGAGATCAACAAACTTTGAGCAGCAAGTTTTCTTGTCTCCACAGTCCAGTTTTTCTAAATTCTATATAACAAGCCCAAACAAAAGTGGACGGCTTTTACCACCAAATCTACATAGGCCGCAAAACATAGAGCACTATACAGGGCTAATCCCAAATATTTAAAAGTAGGAATATTTTCAGTTACTTTATGATCTAATGTTCTGCTCTTCTGGGGAAGGGAACCACACCAGACTTCCTGGTACTCCGAAACAATATCAACATAGTTTTCCTCACTTTCAGAACTAGCTTATTAATTAACAGCCACCCCAAGGGTCTCTTATTTTTATCATGGAATATTGCCGGATGGAGTAAAGTTCTAATTGACAGGGAATTGGAAAGATTTCTTTCAGGTTTTGATGCATTGTGCTTAGAAAAAACTTGGCATGATGAAAATGATATTATTAAGTTAAACGGATAGGAGTGTTTTCAGTCACCTGGTAGGAAATCACATAAACTAGGAAGGAATTTGGGGGGGGTCTGGCTATGTTTATTAAAATTTGAAGCTTTGAAAAGGTACAATTGTTGAAGAAAGATGCTGATTTTGAGGTCTTATACTTATACTGGGCATCACAGAGTCTTATTTTAGTTAATTGTTATATTCCATTGATGAACTCGCACTTTTATGTAGACTCAGTCTGGGATAATTTTACTAATTATGTACATGAGGCACAGCAATCTTTCCCTTTGGCAAATATTTGTATTATTGGGGGATTTTAATGCGATAATTTGGAAGTTTGAGGGTCTAAGTGATAACTCATTTTTCATTAACAATAACCTCCTAGAGAAACTCCCTGTTAGGAAGGCCAAAGATCTGAAAGTAAATTTATCAGAGAAAAAACTAATTGAAATGATAACAGAACTTAATGTATACCCACTCAATGGAAGAGTTATGGGGGACAATGAAGGGGATTATACATATGTGTCAGTAAGAGGTGCTTCCACAGTGGATTTTGCCTTTTGGTTAGGACTAGTAGACTCCTGGGGTAGTTTATATATAAAAATTAGGTTAGACAGTGACCATTTTCCTCTAATTTTGGAAAATGTGCAAGCTGGAATGCAAATTCCAGATGTGGTTTTGAGTCCGCTCCATTTATGAAAATTCAAACAAATGGATGTTATGACAGCATAACTCAGAAGAAGTTATTGGTCCAGTAATTCTTAATTCTTTTATGGCTATGTATTTAAGTAACCTGTAAAATAACAATATTGGGCAATTAGTGAAAGCATTAAATGAGCTATTTGATGAAATAAAATTGCAGTTAGAATGCCTGTATAAAATGTTACTGATTCAAGAATTCAAAGGCTGCTACGATAAAGAATGTAGAAAATATAAACTACAAATTAATAGGTTAAGACTTTATAAAAAATAGATTGACATTAAAAGTACTTAATGAAGAAAGGAAAAAATATAAGGCATTAGTAAAAGAAAAAAAAATAAATCTATTATACCAAGCAATGGAACCAGAAGCTAGAAGCAATAGAAACTAAAACTGGGAAGAAATTCTGGACACTGGTGCTAAGGGGATGGATAATCATAAAACAGTGCTGGACTCATCTATTCTAAAAGCCACATGGGTAAACTTTCTTACACAGGTCGTCTATGATACTACAGTAATAGATGCTCAGTTAGTGATCATTATCAATAATAACTTCCAACCAATAGTTTTTGAATAAGTTTTTCTAGCTATAAACATGTTAAAGAAAAACAAAGCTGCAGGGCCAGATGGTGTTCCTGCAGAGGTATATTTTTGACAGTCTGGGTTATGGTGTAAAATTTTGACTATTTTTTATAATGTGTATAAGTTCCAATTGCTTTCCTCCCACTTGGTGAGGTGCTAATATTTTGCCAATACACAAGAAAGGCAACCTGTCAGATCCCTCTATGTATCAGCCAATGAGCCTACTTGACATTAATCTAAAAATATTTTCAAAAGTGTTACTAGAAAGATTAAAAGCACAGGTTGATGCCACCCGGGGCCTAGCTAATACACAAGCCAGTTTTAGGGCTAACTTCTCTATTTATTTATTTATTGGTATAATCAGAATTACAATCCTTTGAGTCAAAGACTTGTTGAGAAAGGTTCATCATTAAGCAGGACAAATACATAGACAGGTACACAGATTAACAGGTAAGAACAAAGTTACAGAGTTACACGAGTTTCAGTACCCTTGACAGTGTGCTTGTTTGAGACACTTTATTGAAAAATATGTGTTTTTTGAGAAAGCAAAAATTGTATACAGCTTTTATTGATTTTGTATCTGCTTTCGACTCCATATCTAGCAATATATTATGGAAGCAACTATCAAATAGAGGTATAGATGCAAATTTGATCATTATAGTTGCCAACCTGTACCAAGACGCATGGGCAAAAATAAGATTAGGTGCTAAGGGGGAGTTATCCTACCCATTTAAAATAAACAAGGGCGTGCAACAAGGCTGTGTACTAGCCCCCCTTCTATTTTCACTATATGTGGATAATTTATTAAGAGAGATTGACCTAGTAGTGTCCAACTCACCCAGGATAAAGAGCCTAGCCTGTGCAGTATTGGTGTGTGCCGACAATTTTGTTTTGCTTTCTCTATCAAAACATGGAGTTAAAAAAAAGCTGGCTTTCTTGCACAAAAAAATCAGAGGAACTTCAATTGATGATTTTTTTTTTTGTAAATATAGTCTTTATTAAGCATTTTTCCAGTTACAACAGGGTGCAAGCAGTCACAAATGCACCAATAAAGGGTCAGTTTAAATGTACAGGGGTACAGGACATAGTTAGTTCAGGCACAGTGTTCATAGATAAATACAAGCGGAAACAGGCTAGCAGTACAATATTGCAGGAAGCAGGGCATTATACATGTGCATTCAGGCTTCTGATTCTCAATGTTCCCTATCATGGGTCCCCTCACATCCACCTATTCTCCCTAAGAGGCACCTTCCCCCGGACCAGACATGCAGTTTGATTCTTTAGGGAACAAAGGTTGGATCCTTGGACATAACCTATAAAATCTATCTATTCCACCTCAGTATGCAGAGTTCTGGTCTATCATTCAGAAAAAAGGAGATTTTTTCACTTCTGTATATGCAATTCACCAAGTCTCACCAAACTGGGACTGTAGGAATTAGGGCCGTGAGCCAGCACTGTGTTATGGCCTTTTTGGCTGCCAGAAGGACAACTCCCAGAAGGTAATGGGTGTGCAGGTCTTTGAACTCTGTGGGAAATATATGCAAAATGAAAAATTCCCCAGAGGGAGAGATAGGCAGGCCAAACAGGATCCCCATCTCTCACTCCAGGGAAGTCAGGAAAGGTTTTAACCCGGGGCACAGCCAAAATACATGAGAGTGATGTGCTGCAGGGTCACCATACTGGTGCCAGCAGTGTGAGGAGCCAGCAGTGAGGTAGTGGGAAGTGATGGCTGGGGTCCAGAAATACCTAATAAGGAGTTGTCCGGAGAAGAGATGCCAGGTATGGGAAAATATGAGCTTAGACATGGTGAGACAGCTGATTTCCCATTGTTTGGGTGTGATGCCCGCTCCCAGATCCTCATTCCACTTGTCAAGGATCCTCCCCGTGGAGTTCCCCGCTGAGCTTGATAGGGCTTTGTATATCACAGAAATTGCGTGTGGCAGCCTGGTGGAGAATAGGAGACCCTGAAGGAGTGTAATCAGAGGGGGGTATCCATCAGGATGATGGGCCAGGGTGGGAAGGGAATGAAAATAGTGCCTCAGTTGGAGATACCTAAAGAAATCTGCTTGGTGGCGCTCATAGGAGTGGAGCATCTCCTGAAATGTTTTAAAGATGGGACCGTTCAGGAATTAGAAGAGAAAGGAGAGAGCCAAGCAGCTCCAGTTATGATATGTATGGTTCAGCTGGGCTGGGAGGAAGTTCTCCAGCAGAGAAATTGGGCACAGAAGCATCAGGAATGGAACAAGAGAGAGTTGCCTGTGGATCACATTCCAGGTATTGACCTGGTGCTGATTCCAGGGGCTGTGGGGGGCTTGGCTCGTATGGGAAGTAGTCTGATGTAGAGTGGTTCTAATCAGCTTGTCATAGGGGAATAGCCCCTCTTCTGCCTCCTTCCAGATCATGAGGGAGGCCCTCATGTACCTAGCGACAATGAAAGATAGGTGGGAGGCCCAGTTATAAAGCTGCAGGTTGGGGAGGGCAAGGCCGCCCTGTTTTTTAGGAAGACAGAGAGTGGTGAACTTCACTCTTGGGTGCCTGCTGGGCCAGATGAATTCAAGCAGAGTCTTGTTCCAAGTACAGAATAATTTGGTAGGTAAGTGCAGTGGGACATTTTGGAAAAGGTATAGGGCCCTAGGCAATACCAACATCCGGATGACCTCTATTCTCCGATACAAATTCAGGGGAAGGACACTCCACCTGGCCAGATCCTGCTGTAGCTGGTTGTAAAAGGGGTCATAATTGTTTTGCATTGCATTCTGTGTGTTATGGGATAGATAGATAGATGCCCAGGTACTTCAGTCTAGCAAGATCCCACTGAAACGGGTAGTCCTGCTGGAGGGTCGGGGGAGGGTCATAGTGAAAGACTAGAGCTTCAGTTTTAGAGGTGTCAAGCTTGTATCATGAACATATGCCAAAAGCTCTGAGGATGTGAAACACTGTGGGGATAGACTGGGATGGATCTGAGAAGAAGAGTGGGATGTTGTCCGTGTACAGTGCGATGGATGTTCCTTCCCTCCCAGCTAAATACCAGATATGTGGGGAGGGAGTCTTATTGCCTGGGCCAAAGGTTCAATGAAGATGGTAAAGAGTCCAGGGGAGAGGGGGCAGCCCAGTCTAGTTCCTCTAAAGAGGGGGAAGTAACTAGAATGATGTCCCGAGACCTTGACACAGGCCTGCGGGGAGGCATATAATGCCTTAATTATGGCGATAAAGGGTAAAGGGAAAATCATCCTCACCATGGTGGAGAAAAGAAAAGGGCAGGAGATCCTATCAAAAGTCTTTTCAGCATCTAGGCTGAGAAGGACAGAGGGGCGCTTTTTGGTTCTGCATTTCATGGACCAGGTGGACAGCCCTTCGGGTATTGTCTGTTGTGGATCTGGAACTCACAATACCCATCTGGTCGAGATTGATCAGAGAGGGGAGGACTGAATCAAGACGACAGACCAGAATGGACATAAAATATTTGTAGTCCATGTTAAGGACTGAGATCAATCTATATGAGCTGCATGATAAGGGATCCTTTCCCTGTTTAGGAATAAGAGAGATCGCAGCATATGACCAGCTTGGGGGAGGACTGGAATTCCCCTGCAGGACTTCACTGTATACCAGCAGAAGGAGTGGGCTGACTGTTGGAGTGGCGAATTTGACAAACTCCACTCCATAGACATCCGGGCCTGGGGCCTTCATGGTTTTGGATCTGGAAAAGGCTGCAGCAGGTTCCACCAGGGTGATGGGGGTCATCAAAGTCTGCTGTTGGTCCTGATTCAGACCTGGGAGATGTAGAGTAGATAGGAAGGTGTCAATAGTGGCTGGGGTGACCATCTACTTAGGGGTATATAAGGTCTTATAATAGTCACTGAATGCCTGCACAATGTTACTAAGTCTTTTATGGCAGCTATGGTTGAGAATTTACATTGCTTACGTAAATGATAGGCTAACAGGCGAGAGGCTCGTGGCCCGATTTCTCCATATCTCTGCCTCAAAAAGTGAGTGCTATTTTTGTTTGCTGGGTACAGAGGGTATCCAAGTCCCACCAAGCCTGCGCAAGCTGGGTGGCCACTGAGTGGTCCCGCTGTTGGTGTGCAGATTGCAGGAAATGTAAAGTCTGTTCTAGATGTGTGCATCTCTTATTTTGGATCCTCGTAAGGGTGGCTGTATGTTGAATTAAGTGTCCCCTCAGGACTACCTTCAGGGTATCCCATATAATGGGGGGGGGAATTTCTGGGTCGTTGTTGTCCTCCAAGATCTCCTCAAGTTTGTCACTCAGACACTCTCTAAAGGATTCATTCTTGAGGTGGATTGGGTTAAAACACCAAAAGGTATTACGTCTCTCCATCCCCAGGTCCCATGAAGTAAGTAAAGGCACATGGTCAGAGTGAACAATACCCCCTATTGAAGCATCTACCACTGCTCCAAGGCTCTCTGAGTATAGCAGTGGTCGATGTGGGTATAAGTACCATGTACTGCAGAGTAATAAGTATATCCTCTGCCCCTGGGGTGAAGGGATCGCCATACATCCAGCCAGCCCACCTCCTGCACAAAGCGCTTAAAGAATTTGTGAGGGGCAGGTTTCTACCCCTGGAGGGGTTCATGGGATCCAGACTAGAGCTTGGGGCTATATTAAAATCTCCCGCCAGGATTAACGTTCCTTTGGTTAATTCCACTATCTTGTTAATGAGGTGTTGGATAGTTGCGACACTTGCACCCAGGGGGAGATATATATTAGCTAGGGTCACCTCCTGGTCCTGTAACAGACACTGTACAATGACCAGACAGCTCTCTCAACCCATTCTAATGTAGACTGAAAGGGTGTGTGGCTGAGAATCAATATGGCGACCCCTCTCCTCCTTCCCCTCCCGAATGCAGAAGAGAAGATCTGGGTGAAACCCCTGCCAACCAGTTTCTTATGCTCATCAGCTGACAAGTGAGTCTCCTGAATATATACAATCTCAGCCTGGCTCTGTTTTAACAACGAGATTATCCTAGAGCATTTTATGGGGCTTCTCAGTCCATTAACATTCAAAGAATAAAGTGTTATGTGTTTACTAGCCATGTTTAAGCCTGCTAAAAACAAAAGATACTTATTTGATTTAGATATCCTAACATCCTGACCTGAATTTCCAGGCTTAGAATAGTGACTGCTTGTAGGGAAGTGAGAGAACAAACCCTCAAACATGAACCTTGAGGGGGAATATCCAACATAGGGATTGTGAACAGTGGGTAAAGAATCGACTGAGCAAACATTTGTCAGTAAGGGTACGAAGAAAATAGTAACAATGCAGGCGTTTGCCAACTAGGTAGAGCCTGTCAAACTGTGGGTGGCTTCCATGGATGCTAGGTGCTGAGGACACCCGGTGTCCTGGTTGTGCCAAGTTGGCCTGTCCCTACCGGAGGGCACTAGACGTAAACATCCAGTAAAAAGAGGGGGGGGTGTGTAGTCATGCTTTGGCTTCTCCAAGGCGATGGGATTTAAACCGGTTTAAGTATTTCAAACTCTCTTTCAAGGGTTGCATAAGTGCCCAGAACAGTGGCTGCCAGGGGGTTATTTATCGGGTGCTGAGCCTCACTGGGCTCAAGGGCCTCAGGGGAGCCCCTGGGAGGGGGGGGGAAGGACCAGTCCCCCGACCCACCTCGTGCGTAACATCCACGGTGCCTAAAGGGATCTCTGGGACAGAGGTAATATATTTTCAGGAAAATCGATGGGGGCAGTGGCTGAAATCTGGACCCCAGGACATCCGTCTCGGAACCCACAGGTGGGCTGAGGCATCCAGTGCCTAGGTGCCCCAAACCCTCCAGAAATCCCAGCATCACACCAGCTGCCATCCGTTCTGCCCATGCCCGTGTTGTCTGGGGGCCAAGGGGGATTGAATGGAGCCTCAGACTGGCCCACATGGTGTGCACAGAAAGAAGGAAGGGGAGAATCCAGGGGAACGGCAGGGAACCAGGCCACCACAGGCACTAGGCAACTCTGAGGGGTGTAAGTAAGAACTGGCTCACCTGTAGGGAGACAAAAGAGAGTAGGTTAGGGAGTGTCCATTCATTTGTCAGGTTGATGTGCTTCTAGTCTTGAGTTCGTAGTCTGCTTCTTCAGGCCTGCCACTATTTGCTAGATTGATGAGGCAGAGTCTCTGCAGCACTCCTCCCTGGATGGTACACGGTTCCAGACCTGCTGAGCCAGCTTGGATGCCAGAGTTGGGTTAATCTGCTTTGGGGCCAACAACACTTCCATGCCACGGTTACAGAGTTCTTGGGCAGCCTCTTCGGCTGTTTGGAATGTTCTTGAGCCCTCTAGGAAGTGAGCCATCAGTTTGGAGGGAAAAGGGGTCTGGAATTTTAGTCTGGCCTCCCAAAACTTCCGGAGAATAGGGGCATAGGCCCTGTGATGAACTGCAGTCATGGGGGGTAGTTATTGTCAATGTAGATGTGGTGTTCCTGGAATGCAAGGTCCCCTTTCTGCCAAGATTTATGTAGGATAAGCTCTTTCTCCTTGAAGCGCAGAAAACCATGGTGTGTGGGCAGTTGGATGGGCCGGGCTGCAGGGCCTAGGGCACGGTAAGCATGGTCGATCTCCATGGTATAGCTTTGGGAGAGATCCAGCTTTGATTTGAAAAAGTTCTGGAGGAATTGAATAGGGTTATTACCCTCACACCCTTCAGTTGAAGCCCAAAACCCTGAGATTGTTCCTACGGTTCTGGGCCTCCGCATCTTCCACCCCCTCTCTTGCAGTTCCCGAACTGCATGGGGCAGTTGCACTATTGCCCGCTCAGTGCAGTCCATGTGGGCATCTGATTGGGTGGCCTGCTCCTCCAGTGAATCGAGACGCCGCTCCATTTTACCTATGTCCGTCCAGAGTGCTACTAAGGTCGAGCGGGTCACCTTTCAGAAGTCACAGAGCTCCTAGAGCACAATGTCCATTTGTTTAGCAAAATTAGGAGCAGCTGGCATGTCGGCCCTTGCGGGGCCATCGTGACCTGAAATCTGCGAGCTGTCACTGTCAGTGGCCCATCCATTGGGATCCATTGAGTCTGATGGCATTTTCAGTAAGTCGGGTTTTTTTCTGGGCATCTTGAAGTTGAGTTAGAACATTTGCCCTGAATTTGAGTTGTAAAATGTAGAGTTTGGAGTTTTTAGTGCCTTGGAGGAGACAGAGCTTAGTATTCAAGGGGTTGCCATGGGCATGACGTCACTGGAAGTCCATCAATTGAAGATTAATTATAGCGAAGCAAAAATTTTTATATTTAGTAACAAAAAAGCTGCTGGTAGTTGGCCTCTTGGACAACAGAGGGTGGAGGCAGTTTAATCTCATACCTCTCTAGGGATTAAGTTCTCCGCTAAATGTCTGTGGAACTCACATACAGAAATAGTACAGGAACAATTAAGGTAAACCATTGGTGGTCTGTCTAGATTTAATTATGGGTTTGGTAGATTCACGATTGGGGTCTTATACAAGCAATTAAAGCAAAATTTGAATCTCAATTATTATATGGGGTAGAGATTTGGGAACCCAAACACACCAATAAATTAACAATACCACTATTTAAATTGTTAAGAAATGCTTTGAGGCTGGGCCATTCATGCCCTGCTTGTTACATCAGAGTAGAAACTGGCCTAACAAATATAAAGGCATTAATTGAAACACGCAGGTTACATTTCTGGCTAAGGCTGAAAAGATTGCCCGAGGTTTCACTTTCAAAACAATGTTTAATAGAAGAAGAGATTTGGTTTGGATTGGGCTATAAAAATAAATTCTGGTATACTTCACTGTCTTCCTCACTGAGCAGCCATAAGTTGACTTTTTGGAAAAAAAAAACTGTCAAAAAGGGATTGTGCTAAGTACACAATATACAAAATATATTGCAAACCGGGTGAATAATACTTGGAATAAAACTGATCTGGAAGCTGTATCAAAGTTTCATTATTCTGTGTGGTTTGCGGAAAATAATTTTAGTTTTGGGCATAAATTATATTTAGATCTTTTGATTGACCCAGAATTGCATCAAGCTTTTATAGAAGTGAGTGCTTCCAAAGTAATGTTTTGCTACACTGTCATAACAAAAATGTAGTAACCTCAAGTGACTGTGACTGCTCGGTGGGAGGGAAAGAAAACCTGATCATGTTATATGGCTGTGTCCTTGGTAACAAAAAGAAAGTATTGGCTAGAACCGTTTATTAATAATATTTAACATTCTCATACACACTGTGTACTCATGGACTTTGGAAAACTGGCAAAATATTTATTTACGGAAAGATTGGCAACGTGTTTCTTGTGATTAAAAAGGTTAAGCAGAGACTGGTTACCAGTCAGCTTTAGCACTTTAGGATTAGGAGCTGTATTTGTATAATTAAGTCTATGTGAAAACCATGTATGGGTGTAAATTATGATGTAAGAAAACTGTATCTAAGTTATTTATTTGCTCTGTTTTTTATTGTAATTATAATGTGCGTGTATATATATATATATATATATAATTATAATAACTGGTCAGCAATTTTCTCAATGGGCTGACCCAGTTATAATTTTCCATTATAACCCTTGGGTTATAATGCCCAGCACGCGCCAGTCAGTCAGAAATGGCTGTTCCCTCATTGGCTGCTTATCTCCTCCTGGGCGGGCTAATTGCTTTTTCAAACATGGTGCTCCTTAACCAGAATAGTGAGGAGCTGTCAGATGGAAAGCTTACGTAGCTTTTCTTTTCCTTTTTTACGAGTTCCACGGTCCACAACTTAAAGATTTTAAAACCAAAATGGTATCTACTTGATTCTGCTGTTCGGCAGCTGCGGGAGATAGGAACTGCCACTGACACTAGGGAAGGTCTCAGAGTCTGACTTGGCGGACTAGGGTAAGCGCTGCTCGCGATCTCAATCTAAACTTTCAACTTTTTTATGAAAAAAGCACAAACTGAATTAATGAAACTCCTCTAGAAAAAAAGAGAACAAACCTGGAGGAGAGAAAAAGAGTGAGTGAGTGAGTGAGTGAGTGAGTGTGTTTGTTTTCTCAGGGTCAGTGAGACAGGGGTACAGTACAGAAAAATAGGAGAAAATTGCTAACCAGCAATTATAAATAATAAGGGATGGAGAAGTGTCCTAAATTCAAAATTAATGGTTGCCCTCGGTGTGGGATGCCATAATAATCCCCTTGGGCTTTGCCCTCAGAGTTTATGCATCATCCCACACCTTGGGCAACCATTAATTTCTCATTTAGCACACTTCCCCATCCATTATTGTATATATAATATGTGTGTATATGTATATACTGTATATATAAAATGAGTGTGTGTATATATATATGGGATACATGATGGGCATGAGTGTGATATGGCAAATATTGTCACTCCTGCAGAGTGAGCTCTGGATATCTCACAAGCGCCCAGTGGGCCCTGCGCCTTCATGCCTACATACATATGTGCCTCTACAGCGGGACTGGAGTGTAGGGTCCCAAGAACCCTGCGCTCCCCACAATAAAATAAAGATGCTATTGTACTATTTCAAAAAGAAGGGAAATTCATTGCAAAAAACTCCATTAATGCATCAGTTAGGGTTGTTATTAAAGTGTCAAAAGCTGGGAAATGCGACGTTAGAGTTACCAACCCTACCTCCACCACCCACCCTCCACACACCAGCAGGCATCAGAGGTGTACCTTAGAATCATCAGACTAACTAGCACTCACTCTCCTATATTGTACTATCTCATCTTGTTTACATATAGAATGGGGTGACAGTTAAGCCAACGACCCCAAGGTACACCCGACGCCTGTTGGTGTGTGGAGGGTGGGGATGGGGTGGTAGGATTGGTAATCCTAACAGCACATTTCCCAGCTTTTGACACTTTAATTAAAACCCTAACTGATGCATTAATGGAGTTTTTTGCAATGTATATATATATATATATATATATATATGTGTGTGTGTGTATGTATATGTGTATGTGTATGTGTGTGTGTGTGTGTGTATATATTGTATGTATGTGTATATATTGTATATGTGTGTGTGTGTGTATTGTATATGTGTATATATATTATTCTAAGTGTACTTTGATTGTAATGGCTTTCTAGCTGATCAGTAACGAATGTTATTTACTTACAGCTACAGTTAATAGCCAGTTCTAAACCTCTAGAAAATCTTTGCTGCATATTGTCATTCAAAGTCGGTATCCCCCCAAGAACACTGTTAGCATACAATGTTATATTTACATAATGACAAATATTTGGCAAATCAATTATGTACAAAC
Organism: Neoceratodus forsteri; assembly: GCA_016271365.2. NCBI lineage: Eukaryota > Metazoa > Chordata > Ceratodontiformes > Ceratodontidae > Neoceratodus > Neoceratodus forsteri. The sequence goes on from CM057459.1 coordinate 69,937,044, forward strand.
TAATCAATGAAGGACCTAAATATCCCTGTGGTACCCCTAAATCGATACTAGCAAAGGACAAATAAACATCTTTAAAGAGCAACTCTCTACTATAATAAAAAGCTTAAAACCACTAGGGATCAGATATTCAGAGCAGTTGTGCATGGCGCAACCGAGTTGCACTGGCGCAACTACAGACTTGCACCACAGAGCGATATTCAGCCACTGTGGCTGCGTGGCACAAGTCCCATTGTGCCGCGGCACAAATGTAATGTATGCAGTGCAAGTACAAGGGGGCAGTCCCATGAATATGCGACACAATGGCATATTCAACCCAAATCCATGGCGCAAGTCAGGAGCAAACCACAGGATACGCCAGTCAGACTTGAGCCTATAAAAACAGTCTCAAACACAGACACAGCAGATGCATAACCCTGAGCATTAAGCACAGCAGCATGGATGCAGCACCATTTCTGATGGAGCAGGTAATGAGGGGTGTGAGGAGGAGGGAGGAACAGCAATGTGGCCAATGAAGGGCCCGTCGGTGGTATGCTCAACACAGACAGTACCATGCCCGCCTCACTTTCAAGGACTACAGTGATGTGGAGATCGTGGGCTGGTACCACCTGAACAGGGCAATTCTGAGGCAGCTCTGTGAGCTGTGAAGTGATGAGCTGCAGACATCCACCAGACAGAGTCATGCCATGTCTGTGGAGACCAAGGTGACAGCAGTGATGTGCTTGCTCACCACGGGCACCTTCCAGAGACCAACGGGTGCCATCACAGGGATCACTCAGTTGGCCACGTCCCACCTCCTCACACAGTTCCTCAGTTCTCTGCTGCCACCTGCTTCAGAGTTCATACGATTCCCAAGCACACAGACAGATCATACAGCAAACATCCAGGACTTCCACAGGGTGGCACACATGCCAGGCATGATAGGGGCCATAGACTGCACCCACATGGCTATATGCACACCAACTGGCCTCGAGGAGATGGCACACATCAACCGCAAGGGATACCCATCCATCAGCTGCCAGGTGGTGTGCAGTGCCACGGGGTGCATCATCAATGTCTGTGCCACACACCCCGGGAGTGCATACGACATCTACATTAACATCTGGCACAGTTCCATACTGTGCCAGAGAGTCGATTGTGGGGATATCCCCATGAGGCACCTGTTAGGTGAGCAAGGCACGGGGATAGAGGTGGGTGCAGCAATGCTGAGGGAGGAAGGAGAAGACATGGGGGGGTGGGGTGCCGGGGGCAGAGGGCAGCAGGGGTGAGGGGGTGGCACAAGCACAGCACAGAGATAACCATGCTCTCACCCCACACAGGTGACAGCGCGTACCCACTGAGGCCCTGGCTGCTCACCCCCTACCGGCGCCCATCCTCTCCCATGGGGGAGAGATACAATGAGGCACACACCGCCATGCACAATGTCATCGAGCGTGTCTTTGGCATGCTCAAAATGTGGTTCCATTGCCTAGACAGGTCGTACCTTATAATACAGTGCATCGAAAGTCTGTGGCCTATTCCTGGCCTGCTGCATGCTGCACAACATGGCCACTGACCATGGGATAGCTGTCCAGGTGGATGAGGGTGACAGCAGTGGGGAGGATGGTGAAGACGGGCTGGAGGGGGGGTGTGAAGCCACCATGGGGAAGTGGGACCCCAGGCTGACGGAGGAGGCCAGGAGGCACAGGGTCACCATCACACAGGAGCATTATGGAGAATACAGATAAGTGTAATGACACGTGTGCAGGGGCTGCACAGTCCACCACCCCACCCACAGGGCTGGACAGGCACATAGGGATGCATTCAGGGACACTGGCACACACAGCATGCACAGTGGATGCAGTGCCACACAGACACACACAGCACAGGCACGGGCACACACATGGGCTGCAGGACATGACATGGATCAGATGCATAACACCGGTGCACAGGCACAGCCGGTGCAGAGCTGCCCTCATCACAGAGATGCCACAAGTCCCAGCAGCCCGACCAGCACACACGGGGCATGCACCACACCACACATGCACGGGGCACCAACACCACCCAAGTGTGCACTAGGCAGCAGCATCAGACAGCAGGGAAGGGCAGCACACACATCAGGGCAACCACGCAGTACCATGGCCACATGGGTGGCTGCGCCAAGGCCAGTCAGCAGCCATGGGCTGCACAATGGCCAACAGGGGAGTGTCCACACACCCACACGGGTGGGGCCTGAGAAAGCTGGGATGTAGAGCCGGCCAAACAGGCCCATGCCGGGTGTGTTGGGGATGGCCACGTCGGAGCCTGGCATCTGCCTTGCAGGGTTCATCATATACCTGGACCATGGAATTGACATAGCACTGTAGTGGGTCCTATGTGCATGGCCATGCCCAGTGGCTGCCAGCAATGCAAACTGAGCTGCAATTGTACCAGTCATGTGGTCCAGAGATGCGGCTGTGGCCTCCCGCAGCTGGCGGAGCTCATCGATGAGCTGCGCATGTCCTTTGTCCTGACGCCCGGCCAGCTGACTCACTTCAGCCTGCGGGTATGCTCTGCCATCCGGTCAGCATCCTGCACATCCTGGTCCTGACGTCGGCCTGTTGGGGGTGACGCAGCACGCTGGTCAGCACCCTGCTCAGGTGGATGCTGTACAGGGGACCACATGGGGGTAGTGTGGCAATGGGTACACCAGCGGTGGCTCCTGTGGCACACTGCCTGGTGGTGACTGCATCCTGCTGCCACTTCCCAACTGTCTGCTGGTCTGTGCCCAGCGCGGCCATGCCTGCAACAGCACCCCCCATCGCCAGGCACAGCAGTGGCACCACACACCACTGTGCCGGCATGGACAGGGGGCGGAAGCACTGGGTCCCAATGGTGCCTGTGTCTGTGCCTGAACCATGGCTGGCACCACATGCCCTGCACTGTCCAGGATCAGGGTGATATCATCATTGGAGTTGGATGCACCTCCCAGATGGGTGCCTGTGCGAAGCACAGGCAGGCACTAACCCAGCAGGAGCTCCAACAGAGTGTTGTCCGACTCCAGCCCCAGGATGTCCAACAGCCCCACACTGTTGCGTTGTGGCTGGTCCCTGCCATGGATGCCCATGGATGTTGATGGCACCACCTCCCCTGGGCCCATGTCAGCATCTCCCTCCTCTGGACCACTCCACAGAGACATGATGGTGCTGGAAAGGAGGAACACAGAGTCAGCGGTGCTGTAGCACCCATGCAGGTGGTACCCGCACCCAGGTGTGCATGCTGCCATGGCTGCCATCCACCAGTGCACCATGCACAGCCACAGGCAATACATGCATGGGCCATGCAGCACAGCAGCAGGCCCACCTGCATGGTACAGCCCATACCCACCACCCAAGCATGTTGTGTGTTGATTCACCACGCTGTGAAGGTCTGACACCTCTCTGAAATCCACCACCAGGAATGCCCTCTATAGCAGCATGGCTGATTTGTGGCCACCACCATCTCCTCTGTCACCGTCTGTGCTGGTGCAGTGGATAGTACTCCACCGGTCCTGATGTGTGACGCCCTGATGGCTGCCACCTTCTCCTTGATGTGGTTCTTGTCCATGCATTAGCCTATTGCGTGACCATCTGCATTGTGCGATAGGCCTCCCATGCACATGTGGTGCTGGTCACCTATCATGCATGCTCGTGCATCACGGTGCATTGGCCTAAGGCGCAGCTGCCCGTGGTGCGCTATGCTGCGTACTGTGCAGGCTGGGATCATGCACAGCGCTGTGCAGGGTCACGCCCTGTGCCGTTGGGTCACGGACGCGACCCTGGGCACCTGCCAGGCCTTGCCGCTGTGTGCATGCATGGTGCTGTGCAAAACACCTCCACAGCACATGCCAATCGCGCATCCCCATGCTGCGTGGTCGCATGCAATGGTACGCTATTGCACAATGTCCACATGCCTCAACACATGCATGCTGTGTAGGTCATAACACCTCCCACTCTTGCTTACTACTGGAGCCATGCCACACACTGCTACTTCCCATAGAGCAGTAAATTGTTCAGATGTAGAGATGTGCAACCTAGTTGCACTAGTTAAGCCCTTTGCGCCCCAGCTGTTTGGGCAGGTCCCACTGCAGCAGGCATGGAGTCAGGTGTGGGACTGTGTGACCACAGCCCTGGAGCACCGCACAAGGGTTAGGCACAGTACAGAGCAGTGCAGGCACCAGTATGGTGACCTGTGCTGCACGGACCCAGAGAGGCTGCAACAGATGCAGGCACACGTGCAGCGTGGGGCAGTGCCACAGCCAGGTTAGTATGTGCATGTGTCATACATGCATAGGGCATGCCTGTAGTGGGCATATGGATGTGCAGCATGCGCTGCTGGGGCCGACATAGTCCTGTTGGTCACTGCATATCCTGCATGGCTGGCACACACAATGCTGCTATGCGAGTTGCAGTCATGCAGGCACCAGAGTCATGGGATGGGCGGTGTCCAGTCCTGCACCATGCAGACTGAGTGGTGGGGGGGACTGTCTGTGCATGACTGTTCACTCATGTCCACCCCTCTCATTTCCATCCACAGGACCAGAGGACAGCAGGAGGGCCAGGGCAGCTGCGGCTGCAGCCGTGGTGCAAGGGCACACTGATGGGTCAGCAGCTGGGTCAGCAGGATGGCAGCAACCAGGTAGGCATGTTCCCATTACTGTATTGTGTATATGTGGATCTCTGTTGGTCGTAGGGTCTGGACATAGTCACCACAGCCATGTGTGGGCACTGCTGTGGTGGGCGCAATGTTTGGTGGGTGTGCCAGTGTTGTGCTGCATGTGCTTGTACAGTGCCCATATCCACTGTGCCGCCGGGGGGGTTGTGCATGTGGAATCCACCATATGTGCAGCCACAAGTGCCTGCGGTCCACATCATGTGCTTTGCACATATGCCGATGCACCCACTGTGCTACCCTGTGTGTCTTTCTGCACCGGTGTGGTGTGCTGTGTAGATGGCTGGAGTGGCCCTCCGTGCATGGGACCTTGGTGGTCCATCCACTGGTGTGTGCCTCTGTTGTCCAGTGCACACTGTGGATGGGCTGGGGATCATTTGGACATGTCGCTTATTCCCTGTTCTGTCCTTTCTCCTAGGTGTTCCCAGGGTATGGCCACAGCAGAGGATGGGCAGCGGACCTCTGTGTTTGTGTGCTGTCCTGGCACCATGGCCACGGCACCCTGCGGCACGGCCTGGTGGGCATCTCTTGCATGGCTCTGCCATTGGCATGCCAGTGATGCTGGTGTGTTGGCCTGGTGCTCGTGTCACAGTTGGTGGGCCGGGGTACTGTGTGCACCATCCCCTGATGCCCTGTGTTGCTTCCAGGATGGTCAGTCCCTGTACTCTGCTGTGCCGTGCTGGTGGGGTACTGTGCCCCTATGCCCCTGTGCTTCCTTGCCTGTGTATCCCTGTAGCCTGTTGCCCTTGCTCAGACCACTGGGTTGTGTGTTCTGTCCCGGTCCTGTGCATTATCTGTGGTTGTGCTGCGGCGCATCTTTGCTATATTCAGCCTGGTTGCATCGGCGCATTTCAGTGGTGCATTTTCTGAATATGGCGTTCTTTCCCACATGACGCATCTGCATTGCACTGCACCATCATTGCACAATCCTTGTTCACATGACTGGATATCTGGCCCTAGATTTACAACAATTACATTTTAATTTTATTGTTTTCTAGTTTTTTGTTGTTGTTACTTTAACTTGTTGTCAGACTACTAAATATTACAGATAATGTAGTACTTATTTTATGGAGTCTTTCAAAATGTATCCAACTCTCCCCTGCTGACCTCACAATTGCTGTTTGTGACAACACAATCTATTGTCATCACGAGCACTACATGATGTCATAAACAGAAGCACTATGGGGTTAACTGTGGAGAGGCAAATGCTTTTTATATAGGTGTTTTGAATAGACTACCAAGATGTGCTGTAAACCTTGGAAGGGAACATTGAAAATGGAAAAAAAATATTGTATACTACGTTGTAATAGTTGAAACATCATACTTATGAAAATAAATGCTGAAGTGAAGGGCTGCTCTTTAAATCTTGTTCTCTGCTTTCTGTTCTCTACATAATTGGAGACCCAATCCATGACATCAGATGATAGACTGAAGTCCTGCAGTTTGGATAGCAAGCAACATGGTGTACCAGATTAAATGCTTTAGTGAGACGTAAAAAACTGTAGCAATGGCATCACCCTAAACCGAAGCATTGTGTATAGAATCCGTAAAATTCAATAAAGCAGCAATGTATTATGATTAGTTCTGAAACCATGCGGATGAGGAGTCAATAAATTCTTTTTCATGAAGTTTAAAAATAAAATTTTGATCAAAAACATTTCTCTTAACAATTTAATGGTGGTAACAAAGAAATCCAAAGATAATTTCCTACCACTGCAGCATCACCAGACACAAAGATTTGAACCACAGACGCCTGCTTCCAAACCATTGATACCATAGTAAACAGTTTACATAGTAGGAGACCATCTTCTTCTTCCATATAGTTTTTATTAAGCGAACATCAATGTTGTTATTAGATAAAGCCTTTGGAGCAAACGTTTTGTAATAATTAAATCATTAGTTGAGTTTCCACTTCTTGAAATGAATATAAGAAAGAAACACAGCATAAATAATGTACCTGGCCACGTTCTACATTCTAAATGAGAATAAACAGTTTATTCTCCTGTCAAACTGTAGATTTAGTAGTTGCCGTATTGGTCCTTGCAAGAATAGATCCAGAAGCAAATGATTTGATACCTTTTAATGGACCAACATAGATGTAACAAGAACAAAGTGCTCTAGCTTTCGGACCAACCAGTCCTTCTTCAGAAGCTCATGGCAGTTGTTTGGAAAATACAATACTTATAACAGCTAGATAATGCAGAGAAAAACAGAAAAAAATCCCCATTGGTTTAAAATACTCATTAAAAAAAACAGATGATGTCAGACAAGTTTAACAGTACAATACTGCCCTCAGTCCGAATGAACCTTGGGTTCAGATGTTCTAATGCAAGACACATATAAGGAATCCTACTGCACATAAATTTAATTGACATAAGATAACACTGCAGAAGCAGATAACTCCCAAATCAAGCCATGAGTGCCACAGTCAGTATAAGGATGTGATTACTGAAAGGCAACCCCACCCAGCTTAAAGACAGACTGAGATAGTTATAGGGCTCATGAAATTACAATGTATGCATTAAAGACAAGAATTACCAGTAAAGTTGTCTAAAACATCAGTGCTCACTGTGTGATGTGTAAAACCTAGCTGGACTTGCCACCCAGCTGTATTCTCAAGCTAAATAGAAGGCCCAAGAGATTACAAAAACCTCAGGACTATATACATGATAATTAAAATATAAATAGATAATATTAGTGTTAAGCAAAAACTCTAGTCGAGGAACCTCAAGGAGTTCAGACCATGCAGCCTGATATGTACTGATGTCAATATATACTGAGAATGTAGCAACTTCATGTACCACAAGTGTCTAGGGAATCTGAAAAAGAGATAAAAATGTAATTTATCTCCTCCTGTTCATACAAACAATACAACCTAACCCACCCCACATCACAATAATGTGGGTGAGGGAGATACATAGCTTAAACGAGATGTAGTCTCTCTGTATGTAGCACTTTGTTCTTGTTACATCTATGTTGGTCCATTAAAAGGTATCAAATCATTTGCTTCTGGATCTATTCTCCTGTCATAAATTTATCCACACACTCCACAAGTCACTACCCCACTTCCCTGAAGCAGCTGACAGATCACAGTCAGAGTCAAATGTTACATGGACCAATCGTAAAGCTCTGTATTCCTCCCATTCAATAACTGGTGAAAAGGTATCACAACACTGACAAAGTAACCATATAGTTCCATAGATTTTGTTTAAAATCAGCAATAGTTTCTATACTTAAATCAAACAATACCTAAAAAAAACAAACTACATTTCTGTAACCCCCTCCTGAGGAGGGGTGCTTATCTGACTGCCTTCCTGCCACTCTCCTGAGGTCCTGGACTGCCACAGATGCTGCTGTCTCCCTCCGCTCGACCACATGTGTGGTGGTGGGAGAGACAGAAAATGCAACAGGACCATCATCTCCTCCCTTTGCCTTTGCAGCTGCAGCCACAGTCTCTTCTGCTCCGGTCTCCTGATTTGGCATCAGAGGCCAGAGACTGTCAGGACACCACTTCTTCAGAGACATGAAGGCTGGCTGGCATCCTGAGTAGGAGTACATGCTATAGGGGGCTCCGTACAAAGCATGCCCAACTAGGACTCTGCTGCACTTGCATCTATCAGGCGACCTACCAGACAACACCCCAGGAGGACTGCAACAGAATTCTAGGGGGCAACACACTAAAGGGGAACAGCACAAATAAGAAAATAAAAGACTCTGGAGCCAAAGCTCCATCTTTGCATGGTTGTGGCTATGTTGACAACTCCTGACGCCCCAGCTCAACCAATAAGATAGTTAGGAAGCCCTAGCAACAGAGACAGAGGATTGTGGGGCAGCAAAGACACAAGAAGCCTCCCCACTATACTAGGTGGCTGGAAGAGCCATTCAAAGTGCAGGACAAGGTAGAAGGACTAATGGGCAGCCCTGCCTGTCCAATGGGGCACTAAATTGAGAGAGAGTCTCTGGACTCTTGAGGAGCTCATGACAGTCTGATAGGGACACTGAGGTGTTCCGACCTGCTGCTAGTGAGACCAAGCATGAGGCTTAGTCAGGCCAATCAGCCTTCAAGACTTCTCCAGAGTTCATTCAGTAAACACAGAGACTGTGCCAGATGAGCACCTGTGAGAAGAAACTGCTGAGAGTGTGACCCTATGGGTCATTGCTGCATTTTGAAGTGACTGAGCTGTACTGAGCAGACAGACATCTGTATCCTACCCAGGTTACTCCATAGCCAGGTAAGGGATTGCTGTCCCTTATCTATTGGGGTGGATCAGGTAACAAGGAGCAGTGGGCACATGCCCTGAGTATGTGGGTACTCTCAATCTGGAGGGGAGTTGGACTGTGGGGTCGCTCCTGGGGTCTGGGCTCTTTGTGAACCAGGAAGCCACTGTGTAGTGCTCCTGCATCCTGAGAGCCAAGCCAGAGGGACTTTATCCTGACAGGTGAGAGCCAGAAGGGCTGTGCTGCTGCAGAACATCCAAGAGAGTCTCACGTGTCTCATCCCTGGGTCACTGGGGGCTGGTTCCTGATTGCTGCCTGACCTGCTGCAGTATGTTGTTCCCCACCTCGAATGAACTGCTACATCCGTGGGTCACATGAGTGCTGGTAGTGCTGGCCGGGGCTTTTGTACTTTTCCAATTTTGGATTACAGTTGTGTTCCAAGCATTTTCCTGTTGGATTTCAAACCTTTAAAATTGTGCTAGCACACTATGGCCTGTTGGGGTTGGGGGTGGGGTGGGGGTAAATGACAAGCTTGCTAACTTTCATTGAGTGCACCACTGAAAGAACCTGGTCAATGTAGCTCCCAGGCCTGCTCTGGGATTGTGGTGTAATTCCTGTGTTACGGGGCCAGATTTTCAAAGGAGGTGCAGGGCTTGCATCGAGCCCTGAGTCAAATCCTTTCCATGCACCATACCCTTTGCTGCAGCTGTGCCCGATTTTTAAAGCTTGGGCACAGTTGTGACAGTTTACCCCTTAATGGCAGCATGCTCAGAATCTCGGGTGCAAGCTCTGTGTAAACCGGCCCTGGGATTAACAGAAGCTAGACCACAAACAGATGATCTAGCTTGTGTCAGCTGCTGCACGGGATGAAAAATTCCATTAGATTGCTACAAGCCTGTGCACCATATCTTTGGCGTTCCTGGGGCTTGTGGCAGTCTTGAGGTTTTGAAAATCCAGCCCAGGGTCTTGTAAGGAGAACACAGTTTGCAGGACTCTGACGCAAAACCGCTTGAGTTCCAGACCATTGAAAACCTACAGAAAACGTGCAATTAAAGAGCAGCTGACACCATATTTGACTCTAGGCAGGCAACTGATAACATGGAGTTTCCTGCCCTAGGACCTATTTTAGCCATATCTTGGCTTTTTTCTTTTCATCATTTCTAAAAAAAGTTATTAGCTCCATAAAGCCCAGCTCATAACTTCCCTGTACAAGGCGAGTGGCCGCCAAGTGCTGCATCCCCACCTATAAACACAGGTGCTGGGTTTGTAAACATTTTTGGTGGGGCCCAAAGGTGTTGCTCGTCATCAATTCACCATGGCACCGACAGTCAGGTCAGGTAAGGGAAGTCTGGACACATTTCTGAATACCAGGGGTACCCTGGGTAGTAACCAACATAAAGCCAAGGCATGCAGCGGGCAAGCCTGGGTGCACATCCATGTCCAAGAAGTATAAAGGAAGTATGCTCCAAGCTTGTCACAAGGTAAGCAAAGCCTTTTAAACCCAGAATTCCATCCATATCTTGATATGCAGATAAATAAAAGCAACACCTTCAGACCTCACCCTCTCTGGGTCCCGATATCCTCCAGCCTTCACCCTGCCTATATGGAACTGGATATCAAGGAGCACCAGGTAAGAGGATGGCGGCCCTATCCTGGGGTGGATACAAGCCAGGGGGTCTTCTGTGGGTTGGAGGTGACAGGTTGGAGTTCTGGGGGGACCCAGGGTTGGGGGCATCTCAGGCAGGGTGGGAGCAGGTAGGGATGTCTGAGGGATGCCCCTGAAGTGGCAACTGGAGGGAAAAAGAATGTAATAAAAAAAAGTACATGCACTGCACACATCTAGTGGTTAAGAAACAGGGAGATTGGGGGCAGAAGACATGGGAGATGGGAAAAAAAAACATGGAGAGGGGAGAAAGGAAAATGTTAAAAGGAGCATAGCAGCAGGAGATCAAAAGCAAGATAGCTGTACTAGAAAAGAGAAATCATACAACTGATAACCAGAAAAGAGAAATTATGCAATTGATAACTTGCCAAAAAGATGAGGGCAAAGTTGGGAACAGCACAAAACACAATTCCCAACAATTTAAGCAAGATAGTGAGCACATAGATGCAAAACAAAATAATCATATGCCTAAATTCAGGTTAATGGGGAACAGTCGGCAATAACAGCCTCATGCCCAAGTCTGAGGCTGATCCGAGTTAACAATTTGTGCGCAGAATCATTTTTAACCTACTGTTTACTGCAGTATAGTAGATTGTATCAGGTTCATTTTGCTGCCTTGTATTGTGACATTTTCTGTAACCAGAAATCCCAGAATCACCTGTAGCTGACAGAGTAGGGTTGCATGTGAAGGTTAGTGGGTGAGACAGATGCACAGACTCTGGTAAAAATTGTAGAACGCACTTTGCAGTATTTATTTTCCAAAATAAAATATTAAACATATAGAAAGGAAATAGGTGATGAGTCCTTCAGTTCTGCAAAAACAGTGCACAACTTCCAGGCTTTGGTCCAGCCAAATAGATTCCTAGCACATGAAAACGTGCATGTACTATGAGAAACAGTGCACAATTCCCTCAGTGCACAACTTCCAGGTTTCGTTTCAGCCAAATAGATTCCTAGCACATGAAAACTTGCATGTACTATGAGCTGCTTCCTCCACAACAGTCAGTTCTCTACTGACTGACTCATCTGTTTTGCATCTCAGGAGGTAGGCTTTTATCCCTGCCTACTGCTGATGTCAGTGCCATGTGAGCTGTCTGACTCACAATTCTCTAAGTAAACACAGGCAGACTGACTCATCTTAAATAAACACAGACAGGCTGACTCATGTGGCTTTTACACACCTCTGCTTCACCTAGGAAAGAATATTTTGTTTTTGGCTTCTTGCAAACCCAAAGCAATTTACACAAAATAAAACACAGAGCGCAAGGTTCTGTGTTTCAATTCTTTTTCATTACTTACATTCTGTCTGTGTCTGTGCCTGCAGTACAGCACAGGAGAAGGCAAGCACCTTACTGCCTCTTGTTTACTTATATGTTCCTTATACAGTACTTGGGAGAAGTACTGTATATGTTCCTTATACAGTACTGGGGGGGAGGGACTATAAGACTGAAAGTGGCCAGATTTCAGCCTGTAGCTAGAAAGAATAGTAAACTTACAAGAACAGGACAGTGTAAAAGAAAATGCAGCACAAATTCAGACAGTGACTCTGACCCTGTCACATAACCCCCTCTTTAAAAGGGAACCAGTCTTCACTTTTTTTTCTTGTTTACTGAGACTGGTTTCCAACCTTTTTACTTATTTCTATGAAATGCATACCTGACTCCCTTTATGTTTAAATTTCAGCTGCCACACATTTTTAGATTTACTTTTAACTCACATCTCCCAAATTTTCAGGAGTACTCACATATTTCAATAAGCATACAGACTTAACATTAGCAACATTTCTCCATTTCACGGTCATTACAGACAGGAACATTATCAATTAGACATAGGCATACAGTTGCCTGATTTTCATCTCATTGGTTTGCATCTTACCCAAGTCCACCTCATTACAGGGAATCACCACATGAAACAATGATTTAGTCCCTTTTGGTCTTAAGTAGACCTCTTCAGTGCTGCCTCCTGTAGAGCTTCATTGCCCCTTCTGGATGCCTGGACCCAAGTCCTGAAAAAGTACACATGGCAGGCTATGTTCCTCTTTTCCTCTCTGTTCTAACTCCTTTAGCTCAGGCAGTATTACTCCTATTGTCTCATGCTCTTTCAGCTTGGGTAACAGTACCTCTTCTGGTGGTGCAGATGTGATGTGTTCTTTAGCCTCTGGTATGCTGTCCTCGACTTCAGGTTTGGTTTTGTTCCTGGCCCTTAGGTCCAATCCTGGAAGAGGTTTTTCACCCATCTTCTATGCCATGGCTCTGGTCAAGATAGGTGACTTGTATTCCACACATTTGCCTTTCTGCAGCTGCTGTTCCTGTGACATCTGCCAGGAGATCAGGGCAATATCCCTTGGTAATGTTTTTCCACCAGTATCCCAATTCTCACACCAGATGTAAAGGTTAGTGGGTAGACAGATGCAACAAACACAGGTAAAAGGTGTAGAACACACTTTGTGGTATTTATTTTCCAAAATAAAAAAATAAACATACAGAAAGGAAATAGGTGATTAGTGCACAGTTCCCTCAGTGCAGAGCTTCCGGGCTTCATTCCAGCCAAATAGATTCCTAGCACGTGAAAACTTGCATGTACTATGAGCTGCTTCCTCCACAACAATCAGTTCTCTACTGACTGACTCATCTGTTTTGCATCTCAGGAGGTAGGCTTTTATCCCTGCCTACTGATGATGTCAGCGCCATGTGAGCTGTCCGACTCACAATTCTCTACATAAACATAGGCAGGCTGACTCATCCTAAATAAACACAGACAGGCTGACTCTTCTGACCTTTGCACACCTCTGCTTCACCTTGGAAAGAATGTTTTGTTTTTGGCTTCTTGCAAACCCAAAGCAAGGCTCTGTGTTTCAGTTTTTTTTTTCATTACTTACATTCTATCTGTGTCTGCCTGCAGTACAGTACAGGAGAAGGCAAGGACCTTACTGCCTCTTGTCTTACTTATATGTTCCTTTTATAGTACTTGTGAGAAGGGGGTGGTGGAGACTATAAGACTGAAAGTGGCCAGATTTCAGCCTGCAGCTAGATCAGTAAACTTACAAGAACAGGACAGTGTAAAATAAAATGCAGCACACATTCAGACAGGGGCTCTGGCCTTGTCACACTGTAGCAGTGGGAGATTCAATAGCCTGCAGTGAATGTTAGAGTTTTTATAAGTTGTAATCTTCTATTTGCTGGTCTGCTATTCTCCTGTGGCTAGGTACAGTCACAGAGAACTCTACTAAGTCCAGTGAGCACAGCGGATCAGCAAACGTTTGATTTCAGCTTACAAAATCTTTAACATGTATACTGTGAGCTATTGAATCTCCCAGTTCTGCCTCCTCTGACATCAGCTACAGGGGATTCTGGGATTTCTGGTTTCAGGAAATGTCACCTTACAAGGCAGCAAATGCAGCCTAAAACAATCTACTACACTGCAGTAAACAGTAAGTAAATAAAAATGTTATTGTACATAAAGTGCAAATGGGATCAGCCTCACACTTAGGTGTAAGGCTCTTATTGCTGACAGTTCCCCTTTAAGGAACTCAAGTTGAAAGGTTAGGGTGTACCACTTGGGCACCTCTAGAACAGCTATAAGGATAATTGACAGTGCTAGGTTATAGTAATAGTTTCTCAGGGAACACGTCACAGCTTCCACCATTTCCACAAGTCCCGATAGAATCACCAGCCCAGAATGGATTATAGTGGAACTAACCCTTGGTTCCTGCAAATAAATGTCGTAGGATGCATACAATCCCCAAGAGTGGGCTTAACAGGTCTTCAACAAATCATAAGCACAATCAATGGCCTATCTCCTCCCCACTAGAGATCTGATAATTGCTTGGGACCTAAACCTAAACTGGCTCAGTGATCATCAAACGGAGTACTCTGAGCTGCTTAAACAAGTAAACCTAACACAAATTTCCTGCTATACAAGACATAACAACTGGCCAGTAATCATTCACTACTTGACTGGATCATCACGAATAGTGTAGACAGAATCTCAGCATTTGGGAGTGCTAGCTGACTCGATTAGTGACCACTTCCCCACCTTCTGCACCTGGACCTGTAAAAGACTCTGTCCCCTCCTAAAACCATATCGTTCAGGGATTTTTTCTAAACTATCACCTGAGAGCCTCAGAGATAACATACTGGCAGTGGACTGGTCCACATAATATTCCTTACCTACGTGGACTCTGGACTAGGCTTTCTCTCCTCTGCACTTTCCTGTAGTCAAGACACACAATGCCCGGTTACAACCCGCAGGGTTGGGACAGCAACCCCAGATGACTATACAGAGAATTGCTTAAGAAAATGAAACTGAGGGATGAGGCTTGGAGCTTGTATAAAGCTAACCCCTCATCGGCCTCATGGAATTCATACTGAGCACACCACAATACCTGTAAACAAGAGGCCAAATGCTCAAAGGCATCCTATCTCAAGAACCAACAGAATCACAACCTAAGTGACCCCCACAGATTTTGGTCTGCCATTCACTCTAACCAGATCTGACACTAAACAGAATACTATAAGTTTGGTCACAGACACAAGCTTACTGAATCAAGTGAAATAGCTGAACTACTTAACAGAAAATTCACTAACCTCCAGCTCTACCTAGAAAAACTCCCCCTCCCCACCGAATACTAATAGCAACCCGGAGATAACCAGCAACCCTAATATACCACCAAGTGCCCCTTTCTACTTCAAACATACCACCCCCAAGAAGATTTATAGACTTCTAATGGCACTCCCCAATTCCAGCAGTGCAAACAACGATGGCCTCTGCCCTGGATTCCTCAGGCTAACTGCTGGCTACGTCACATCCCACCTGGCATTTCTCTGCAGCATATCCCTAGCCACCTCTTCTGTACCAAGGCTCTGGAAACAGGCGAGAGTTGCCCCCCATTTTCAAAACTGGGGATTCTGTACTCATGGAGAACTATAGACCAGTTTCCATACCATCACACCTCAGCATGGTGCTGGAGAAGATAGTATTCCAGCAAATATCTGACTACATAGATAAAAATAGACTACTCTCCCCTCACCAACATGGCTTCAGGAAGGGTTTCAGCACCACTACAGCCACTGCCTGTTTCACTGACCATCTACTCAGATCTGCTGATGAAGGGATGCTAACCGGAGCCATTTTTATTGCCATTTTTCCAAAGTCTTCAATCTCGTCGATAACAACCTCTGTATTCAAAAACTTGGCTCCTTTGGCTTCTCTGAGAGAACAGCTAACTGGTTCAACCACTACCTCTCCAGTGGGTCACAAAGTGTTTGGGTTAACGAGGCTCTCGTCCCCCTAGAAGTGACCAGTGAGGTTCCACAAGGATCCATACTAGTCCCGATCCTATACTGCATTTTTGTCAATAACTTACTACACAGTAATCCTGGCTATCTGAAAATCATATACACAGATGATCTAATTCTGTACAAGAGTGATCCCAATCTCTTCTCCCTGTCTCATGCCCTCTCTCAAGATTTCAAAATCACACACAATTGGTTTTTGGCTAACAGACTCTTGGTTAATACTAAGAAGACCAAGACCATGCTCTTTGGGTCCAGACAGAAGCTCTCTAAAACACCCGCACATATGGTCAACTTGTCTCATCTCCGCACCTGATGGTGCAACTCTCGAACATGTGAGGTGTTACAAATACCTATGGGTTACACTGGACCCTTCCCTCACATTTAGTGAACACATAGGAACAGTAATCAAGAAAATTCACCAGCGGGTTGGGGCCTGCTACCACCTGAAACACTTTCTTACACCCAAAGCCTGACTGGTGATCGAACGAGGTACATTGCTCCCTCTCCCAGAGTACTGTTCCCCGGTTATCTCTCAGACCTCAGCTAGAGAACTTACCCAACTTAACATGGCCTACAACTGAATCTGCCACTTTATTCTCTCTGCCCCTCTAGCTACCTACCACTGCTCCCTGTATGCCTCCCTAGGTTGGCTAACACCCCCTGGTTCGGTGCGATCTCCACCTGGGAGCCCTTGTCCATAAAACCTTTGTGGCAGGCATTGCCTCCCCCCTAAGCAGGTTCCTCAGCATCAAGCAATGCACAAGGGAGATGAGGTCCACGTTTCAGCAACTCCTCAGTGTCCCTCACTTTGACACTAACACTGGCCAGAGAGCTTTCTCTGTAGCACCTCCCAAGCTCTGGAACAGCCTCCCCACCGCTGTTAGTAACATAGGCTCTATTCAGACCTTCAAATCTAATCTATCAGCTGCTCTTCTAGCAAAATCTGGCTGTAACTGATCATTATGACACTATTATATTGTTGATATTGTCTAATTCTAGCTCATTCTTTTTTTCTCTTTTTCATATTATATTATATCATTTTTGTTTAAAATGCAAAACCCTTGCTCAGTTTCTCATACGTGCATCTAAATTGTTACATCCTTGCACCTCTCACTTGATGTATTTCTTTCTTATGTATTCTTTGTACTGTGCCATCTCTCTGGTCCAGGTCATGCCTGAAAATGGTCCCTGGGATCAGTATACCCATCTGGTTAATAAATAATTAAACAACAGCAAGGCTACTGTATCAGTACTGTATAACATAACAGCAATTAGAACAGGTCAAGGCAGCAAAACCAGCACTGCTGTGTATAGGCTACGAGTATCAAGGTAGGAATAAGGTGTAAAGGAGAACCTATACCATGAAATGTACCATGTTTAGCTTCAAAGATAAGGCAAGAGGGACCTAGATGTGGCTAAGGCAATACATTATCAAAGCACTCTAAACAAGTAGCAGATTATTCCAGATTAATAACCAGCTATCCACCCTACCACTTAACAGTAACAGCTAGCCGGAAACTGAGCAGCAATTCAGTGAGGCATGAAAAACTAGGAAAGGTACTAGCTCACCTCACACATGCTTAGAAGGAGATGCAACTATAGAACAGGACGGTACTCGGCTGGTAGGGAGGACCCAGGCACTACTACGGCATACATAGTAGACAGGCTACAGAGCAACTTCCATAGCAAAGACAGCAAAGAAGCTAAAGAATTTATAGTTCACAGGAGGGAGTGTGAACAGAGTCTTCTGGTGTCCTGGCATCTCCCCTCTGGCGACTCCTCACTCATGCTTTTCACTCATGCTGGGATCACTCATGCAGGGACCACTTGATAAACACTAGGTTAATGAGAAATCCCACCTAGTTAAGTGAACTAGTACTGCTAATCACCCAGAGGAAATATGTGTTTAGCAGCTTCATCATACACTGAAAAGTCTGAGCAACAGAATGTTAGACCAGTTAAATTAGTTACTGTACTTCTGTGAATTAACAGGCCTGTCCTGCATTTTCATCATTTAAGCACCATGTCACTGAAATGAAGGTCTTTCTCAGAGAGGTAGCCCTACCATAGTCTATATCCTGGGACACAGACCTACCATGGTCCATAGCTGGGACACAGAGGGTCATTCCATCCAGCACAGCATCTACCAAGAATAGAAAAACAGTTGCCATCCTGCCTGCTGCCATCGCCCCCTGTGCATAGCTCACCGTGAATCTTCATGGGTGATCGATCCTTCTGCCTCAACTGTCTGAACAGTGCTGTGATGTGGGGGCAAGTGGGCCCACCCATGGCTTGCTTCACTCTCTCCAACCATCCTGACCATGACCTCTCGCTCTGTCCCACCATTGCCTTGCACCCACCAGTCATTATTATCACCCAATGAGATTACCCCTTCTCTTTGTTGCATGTGCATTGAATTTTGTAAACAAGGCACCAGTTTCAAAAAAACACCAATAGGCACGGGAGGATCATGTGGGTGGGATCGCCCCCTTCCCCGGGGGGGAGCGCTGCAGATGGTCACAGAGGGTGCATGTGCACCCAGGTCACAGGGGGAAAAAGCAGTGCCAAAAAGCCAAACATTACATAAAATTATTGGTGGGGCTGGGCTCGCTTCACAAAATATTACTGGAGCCCATGCCCCAGGGGCCCATATAATCTGGTGCCTATGGAAATATATACAGCTATTCCATCCCTTTTTTCCTTTCCTATCCAGTCTCATTAAATAACACCCAGGGATGTCCTTTCACCTTTCATCCTGTAATCAAACCTATATCAATTTTATATTCTGTAGTTAATAGTGTGGAGAGTTGGGCACTGCTTTAATATTGCAGACATATTGCTGTTATATTTTTCTGTGATTTTGGTTATGTTTAAATTCCCAAACAGGCCAGGATAATGTTTGATAGGAAGATGCCCATGTTTTTTATAAGGGTTACATGCAGAGGATGTGTATTTCAGGGTATGGGAAAGGTTTACTTAACAGGAAACTACAGTTACATTTCAAAGAAGATTTGGAATTCCCTGGTTAGCTAATCAAAGGGAAACAGGGATTGTAAATTTTCAGGAGATGGGTGAAATGATCACTGTAATAAACTTTATACTTTAAGAGAAAAATACTTTAAGTTCCAGGAACTATCATGGTATATTTACATTTTATTAGGTGGCAGGAAGGACAGGGATATCAAAGGTCTGGAAGTGTGTTGTGAATTCACTTCAAGTGTCATATTCATCTCCACTTAAAAGTGGCAGAAGGGAGACTTTTTCCTTTTGTGGTTCACTTGAAATTTGGGAAAGAGCAAAAGAGAGACCCCTGCTGGCCTGAAAAGATAAGGTCACTAGCTAACCAGAGACTGCAGGACCAGGTTTATAAAAAGGCCCCTCCAAAGAGACACTTTGAGAATTTTGGTACACTCTTTCATGAGACACTCTTCTGACACAACACAAGACAGACAGACTGTGATAAGAACTGGGACTTGGAAAACATTTGCAGAAACTTCATTTATTTTCTGGACTTCTGTTTCCCCACAAACAAGTTAGAAACTAGACAGTTAAATTCCACAGTGTGTTTTGTATTTATATTTTTCCAACTTTGTTTTGTTATCCTGAAACCAGATTTCTGAATCTTTTGTTTGTAAGTCTTGTATGATAACTATTTAGTTATTAATAAAAGCACTTGCTTTTAAAAATAGCCTGGGAGAGATTTTATTGCATGTGTGAATGTGGAAATAGTGGTTAACTCTGTGAGGGCTTCATTGCCAAGATGCCACCATCACTACCAAAGACTAGGATCTTGGAACGGGAATCTGGGTGCCTAAAGTAGGGGAAATACACATATCTCAGGAGTGGTCTGTAAGGGGAAACTAAATCGCTGCACCACCCATGGGAGACGATACAATCAGGGTTATGAGAGACAGCCCCGAAGAGCTGGTAATGCCTGGGTCTTCCCCCAGTACAGCAACCGAGGAGTGTTCTCACCAGGCTACAGTCTTGAGACTGTTTGTTACCCATACCCAGATGAGAGAGGAAGCCCTAGGACCTCATGGCAAGTGTTCAGTTGTCAACTCAGTGAGCACTCTAGGAGGACACGAGGGTATTCTTGTTCCCCCCATCATGGATTGCACTTAGGGGTGGGCACTGTGAGCTCAGTGAACCCAGCCTCCTGGAGTGGATGCATCACAGATCTGGTGGCATAGTGGAAGGATCTGAGAGATATTGGTGGCACAGGCATAGCAGTCGGATTTGAAGCCAATGTGTCAGACTGGTACACTATAAACAGTCCACACACAAACGGTAGAGATTTGGAAAAAAAACTAATTTGGTTACAGTATAAAGTTCCCCATCCCATTTTTGTTTTTTGTTTACAGTGTAAGCTAGTGTAGCAGTAGTTAGGAAAGAAAATGGCTTTCAACTACATCGAATGCACTGCAGACCAGTTGAGGCAGTTGTGGCAAGAAAAAGGGGTCCATTATGAGGGGCGAACCAAAAAGAACCTCATGGAGGCTCTCGTGCCAGCTGATGAGCAAGCAGTTGCACAGAATCTCGAGTCATGGCCAGTGACTGAAAGTGACCAGACCTTGGGTGTGGGGAAGCCAAGGGCCATCACAGTGTCTAGTCTCAGGGAGGAGGACAGTGAGACCAGAGGGAATCCAAAGCCACAGCAACAGGGGAATGCCACCACAGAGCTGGAGTTGAAAGGGATCAGGCTACAATTTGAGCTGAGGAAATTGGAGCTGGAGCAGAGAAAGTTCAAAGCCCAGCAGCAGAGGGAGTTCAAGCAGAGAAAGTTCAAACTAGAGATGCAGGAAAAGCAACGCCAGAGAGAGGCCAAGGAAAAGCAGTGCCAGAGAGAGGCCAAGAAAAAGCAGTGGCACACTGAGGCCAAGGAACAGCAGTGCCAGAGGGAGTTTAAACTGGAGAGGCTAAGACTCCAATGACTAGTGCCAGAGGCGGTAAGTGGCAAGGATGAACCTGAAACCCCAGGGCTGGTGTATAAGTTAAATTCCAAATTAATAGCTGAATTTAAAGAGGGGGAGGATATGGATGCATTTTTGAATTCATTTGAAAAGGTCTGTATCAAGGCCAAGATATCCAGTGAGGCCTGGAGCTTTCAGCTATCCCCACTGCTTACTGAAAAGGGCATGAGGCGCTAAGCCAAATGGACAATGATGACAGCCAAGACTATGAAAAACTTAAAACTGCTTTACTTAAAAAGTATGAACTGACTCCTGAGGCTTACAGGGTTAAATTCTGTAAACACTGAAAAAGCCCAGACATGAGCATTGAGGAACTCGCCACAAAGCAACGTCAGTTATTGAAACATTGGTGGAAGGGGGTAGAAACAAACTCTGTGGGGAAAATTGAGGAAGTTGTGTTACTAGAGCAGTTATTTTGTGCTCTTCCAGTGGAGCTGAAAACGTGACTAGAGGATGTGATCCAAAAACAGCACAGCAAGCTGCTGAGCTCTTGGATCGCTATGCCAGGAGCAGGCCTGCTCTGAAAGGAAATGGGGGCAGGTGTGGCAGGACAAAAATGAAAAAGCTCACTTTCAGGGCAGATGAAACCCTCACTGCCTCTGCAGAAAGGGGGGGGGAGCCCCAAGTAACCAAAAAAGGGATTTTTTTTATAAAAGAAATGCTGAATGTTGGTTTTGTACACAGCCAGGGCATCTCGCTAGACAGTGCCTTAAAAAGGAATGGAGTGGGCAAAGTGTCCCTCGAACAGAGGTTGGTACACTGTGTATCCCTGAAAGCATGCCCGTTAACATGAGGGAGCACATGCACTCAGTTACTGTAAATGGGGTGCAGATCCATGGGTTAAGGGACACGTGGAGTCTCTTACCCTGGTAAAGGGGAATTTGGTTGGGCCTGACCAACTTATACCAAATCAGTTTGTAACTGTGAGGGGATTCACTGTGGAGGAGAAAACCCTGCCACTAGCTAGTGTGCTCTAGGATTGGGGTGAGACAGGAGAGAGGGTGTAAAATGTGGTAGTGGCAGACAATCTCTCCCTGGATGTGATTATAGGGCATAATCTACAGCAGGGTGTGGTGTGTGCAGTTACCCACAGTCAGACAGTACAGGCCACTTGTAATTCCTTGAACCTCATAGAAGCCCCTGTGGAAAAGAATGGATGGGAAGCTGGTTCCCTAGCCTGCGTCTCCTTAGGTGGAGAATAGTGAAAGGGAGGTAGGACTTCCACAAGTAGCCGTTCACCAAACAGCTACAGAAGGTTACTCTTAGGAGAGAGGGGTAACAAATGGTCAGAAGGTATGGGATGGAAGTGACTCTGAATGCCCTGACACTGGAGCTATGGACCCCAGTTTAGGAACTGAGAGGGTCATGTCCCATGCTTTGGGAAAATGTGAAGACTTTACAGCTGCTCAGAGAACAGACCCTAGTTTGAAGAGGCTGAGGGCTTGTGCAGAATCTGACAGGACACAGGAAAGTGATATGAGACATAGGGTATTTTGGGATGATTGGCTGTTGTATACACAGAACGTGAGGACAGATGGAGGGGTGGTGGGCAGGAAGCTTGTCGTTTCTCTGGGGTATCATGAGCGGTTGCTCAAGATCGCTCATGACATCACCATGTCTGGACATCTGGGCATCGCTCACACCACACAGTGACTGGCCCAACATTTCCATTGGTCCAGCTTCACCCAGCAGGTTAAGGAATATTGCAGGTCTTGTCACTGGTGCCAACAAATAGGGAAGACAGCTAGTAAACAAAAGCTGCCCTAATTCACTTGCCTATACTGGAGGAGCCATTCCAGAGGGTAGGAATGGATATTGTGGGACCCTTGAATACCCAAGCTTTTCTGGGAAAAAGTTTATCCTGATGGTGGTAGATTATGCCACCCGATACTCTGAGGCAGTCGCCATCTCCTCTCTTAGCATAGACAAACTGGCATACACCTTGCTAGGGATTTTCTCCCATGTCCAGTTTCCACAGGAGGTTATCTCTGATCAAGGGGTAGCTTCATGTCGGACCTGATGAAATGTTTGTGGGAGAACTGTGGGGTGGTGCAGAGATGCACAACACCTTATCACCCACAAGCCTGAAAGGTTTAAGGGTACCCTAAAATGGATGCTCCAAGTATTTGCTGAACAGCATGGGAGGGACTGGGAGAAATACCTTCCCCACCTGTTGTTCGCATACAAGGAGGTATCCCAAGAGTTGACAGGGTTCTCCTCCTTCAAACTCTTATACGGACATAAGGTGCATGGGCCCCTAGACTTGATCTGGGAAGACTAGGAAGGCAAGCATGCCATACAGGGAACTCCCATAGTGGAGTAGATCCTTAAGTTTAAGGAAAAGCTGAAGGAGCTTATGGTGGCCCAAAGCAACCTGTCAGCTACCCAACAGAAGCAAAAGGTCTGGTAGTACCACAGAGCCAGAGCTCACTCGTACAGCACAGGCAAGGAAGTAATGGTCCTAATTCCAGTCCAGCAGGACAAGCTGCAGACCAAGTGGGTGGCACCATATAAAGTAGCCCGACAGATCAATGACGTAAATTATATTGTAGAACTGCCTGACAGGAGACATACCCATAGGATGTACCATGTCAATATGATGAAGCCATATGCAAATAAGGCCAATATGGTATTTGCAGTGTGTAGTCCTGGGGAGGGGATGGATGTGGAAGACCCCCTCTTGGACTTGCTAGAAGAAAGCAAGCGGGAGTCATCTGTGGAGGCAATCATGCTGTCAACCCAGTTTAGCCTGGACCAGACCCAGAAAGTGAGGGAGGTTTTAGAGGACACTTTTCTCCTTTGTTTATGGCCAAGCCTGGATGAACCCCCTTAGCGACACATGACGTAGACATGGAGACACAAGCACCCATATGGCGAACAACCTACTGGGTGTCTGAAGCCATCCTAAAGGACATTAGGAGGGAGGTGGAGGAAATGCTGGATTTAGAGATAATCCAGAAATCCCACAGTCCCTGGGCCTTGCCCGTAGTCCTCGTTCTCAAGCCGGATGGGTCTACTCGCTTTTGTGTGGACTATCGTGGACTCAATACAGTCACGAAGTCTGACACCCAACCAATGCCACGGGCTGACAAACTAGTAGACAAACTGGGAGTGGTGACATACCTTATCACAACTGACTTAACAAAAGGGCACTAGCAGGGGGAGTTAACTGCCAGAGCCAGAGAATGGTCAGCCTTCATCACTCCCAATCAGCCTTCATCACTCCAGTAGGATTATTTGAATTCTGGGTAATGTCTTTTTGGAATGAAGAACACCCCTGCCACATTCCAAAGGTTGGTCAACCAGGTGTTACTTGGTACTGAAGAGTATGCAGTGGCTTATCTGAATGATATTGCTATCTTCAGTACTGGCTGAAAAGAACACATGTCCCATCTGAAGCAAGTGCTGGGCAGGATACAGGTAGAAGGTCTCACTGTCAAGGCTGAAAAGTACCAGGTGGCTATGGTGGAGGTTGCATACCTAGGCCATGTAGTGGGGAGGGGGCAGCTTCATCTTAATCAAGCAAAGATTGAGGCATTAGAGGTGTGGCCCATGCCTGAAACCCAGAAGCAGGCTAGGAGCTTCCTAGGGACTGCAGGGTACTACGGAAAGTGTGTACCCAATTACAGTACCCTGGCAGCTTCCCTATCTGGCTTGCTGAAGAAAAGACATCCCAAAAAGGTAAACTGGGAGCCAGCCTGTGAATGAGCCTTTGCATGGCTAAAAGTGGTACTGTGCAGTGCCCCTGTGCTGGCCAATCCAGAATACACTAGGCAGTTTGTAGTACAGACGGATGCCTCGGATATGTGGATTGGAGCAGTCCTCAGTCAGACATCTAATCAGGGAAGAGACCACTCAATGGTGTACCTGAGCAAGAAGTTACTTCCCTGGGAACAGGCATACTCCATGGTTGAGAAGGAATGCCTTGTGTTGGTATGGGCCCTGAAGAAATTAGAGCCGTACTTCTATGGGAGGTGCTTCGAGGTACAGACCCATCACAACCCCCTGGTGTGGTTAAATCAGACAGGCAACACAAATGGACGGCTCCTCAGATGGAGTATTGCCCTGGGGGCTTGTGACATGACAATAACCCACAGGGCCGGGTCGGGCAGTGCAAACGCAGATGGCCTATCTTGCCAATTAGAACAGGAACAGAATTGTGCGATCCCTACCATTCAATAGGGGAGTGTTCCCATAAATTCAGTCTAAGGATGGAGGGATGTGGCGAGTTGGGCACTGTAGTAATATTGCAGACATATTACTGTTATATTTTTCTGTGATTTTGGTTATGTTTAAATTCCCAAACAGGCCAGGATAAGGTTTGAAATGAAGATGCCCATGCTTTTTTTTTAAAGGGTTACATGCATAGGATATGTATTCCAGGGTCTGGAAAAGGCTTACTTAACAGAAAACTAAAGTTACATTTCAAAGAAGATTTGGAATTTCCTGGTTAGCTAATCAAAGGGAAACAGGGGTCGTAAACTTTCAGGAGATGGGAGAAACTATCGCTGTAATAAACTTTACACTTCAAGAGAAGAATAGTTTAAGTTCCAGGAACTGTCATGGTATATTTATATTTTATTAGGTGGCAGGAAGGACAGGGATATCGAAGGTCTGGAAGTCTATTGTGAATTCACTTCAAGTGTAATATTCATCTCCACTTAAAAGTGGCAGAAGGGAGACTTTTTTTGGTGGTTCACTTAAAATTTGGGAAAGAGCAAGAGAGAGACCCCTGCTGGCCTAAAAAGATAAGGCCACCAGCTAACCAGAGACTGCAGAACCAGGGCTATAAAAAGCCCCTCAAAAGAGAAACGCAGAGCATTTTGGCACACTCTTTTGTGAGTCACTCTTCTGACACAACCCAAGACAGCCAGATTGTAATAAGAACTGGGACTTGCAACATTTTTGCAGAAACGTCATTTGTTTTCTGGACTTCTGATTCCACACAAACAAGGTAGAAACTAGACAGTTAAATTTCACAGTGCATTTTATATTTATATTTTTCCAACTTTTTTTGTGATCCTGTAACCAGATTTCTGAATCTTTTGTTTATAAGCCTTGTGTGATAATGACTTAGTCATTAGTAAAAGCACTTGCTTTTGAAAGCTGCCTGGGAGAGATTTTATGTGTGTGTGTGTGTGTGTGTGAATGTGGAAACAGTTATTAACTCTGTGACAGTCTGTTTAATTGTCAAAGTGCCACCATCGCTACCAAAGACTAGGATCCTAGAAAGGGAATCTGGGTGCCTAAATTAGGGGAAACACATAGGTCTCAGGAGGGGCTGTAAGGGGAAACTAGGTCACTGCACCACCTGTGGGAGAAGACACAATCAGGGTTATGAGAGACAGACCTAAAGAGCTTGTAATGCCTGGGTCTTCCCTCCAGTACAGCAACCAAGGAGGGTTCTCACCAGGCTACAGACTTAAGACTGTATTTTACCCTTACACAGATTAGAATGGAAGCCCTAGGACCTCATGGAGAGTGTTCAGTTGTGAACTCAGCAAGCACTCTAGGAGGACACGAGGAGGGTATTCCTGTTTCCCCTCTGTCACAGATTGCACTTAGGGGTAGGTGCTGTGAGCTCAGTGGACCTGGCCCCCAGTAGTGGGCTTGTGACAAATAGTGCTTGCAGTTTTCCCTGTTTATTATTTAAATTTCTGGCATCACTTCATAGACATTTAATATTGTTTCTGTAGATGCCCGTTTGCCTTTTTTATTTCAAGTATTGTTTTTTAATGTATATGTATTTTCTTTCTTTGTTTCCCTATCCCTTTTTTCCCCATCCCCTTTCCTTATAAGTTTAAAGGCACTCTTGCAATTTGTTCATTCAGCATGTTTCTCAGTAGTTGTGCCCCGGATTCATTAAGGTGTAAACCGTCCCTGCTGTGCAGGATATTTTCATTGTAAAATTGATTCGATGACTTAATGAATGCTATTCCTTCATTTAGGCACCAATTTTTTAATCTAGATAATTTTATTTTTTCAACATTAGCATGGGGGATATGCAAAAGGTCAGATATAAGTACAATTCCCCTATTTCTTTTGATGGTCTTTCCCATTTCAATTAGCTGATAATACATATCTTTCTCACAGTCAGTGCCTACATTATTTGTTCCAACATGTATGGTAACAATAGGGTTTTCTCCACATTTCCAGAATTTTTGGCATTTTTTCACTTATGTCCCTTATCCTTGCCCCCAGAAAGCTAGAGAGCATTCTGTTTTGTTTGTCAGGACTGTAGACTATGGAATCACACTGCCATATAGTTGAGTCTCCAACTACAAGTATTTGTCATACTTTATTGATGCTACTACTTGTGTCTTGTTGTGTAATTCAGTGCTTTGTGTAGTACTCTCAACTGATAATACATTTTGGGTCCCATTTTCAGAGCCGGCTGGCTGCACATGCAAACAAGTGCAGCGTAAAAAAATAGGTCTGTCGGCTCTGGTGCCATATTCAAACAGCGCAATCTGAACTGACCACGCAATCTGTTTGAATATCTGACCCTGGTAGCATAGCCCATGGCAAGTGGTCATGATGTTTGGTGCAGGACTACCAGAGGCAGGACTGAAGACTTCCCATAGGTGGCGTGGCACAAACTGGTGAGTGCTGCACCCCAAGGTGATATTCAGCCAAACATGCAGATGAGCCCATTGGGCATGCACGGTGCTCAAGGTCCATTTGCATGCCCATTATGGGCTCATCTGCATGTGAGCACCTAGCTCTTCATTGGTGTCACTGGTGTCATCATGTGCTTCAGTGCCATACTGTACTGCTGCCTGAGATGTGTTGCAACTGTGATGTCACTTGTGTTGGCAGTTCACACTATGTCAGCAGCTGTTACAGCTGGTACTGGACGAGGATGCCCGATCCCAGATTTTGCCCAAGCTTTTTCAATTGTTTCCTCCATAACTGCATCTCATGCCTCAGCCACCATGTATACCACATCCTTTAGGGTCAGGGATTTCACAATGTCCTGCAGTGTGTAATGTTCATTTTCATCCAGCACAGTTTGCAGGAGTTTCTTCCTTAAATTCCTTTTGAGGATCTTCAGGATGCCTTGATCACATGGCTGCAGTTTAGATGTGATGTTAGGTGGGATGAACATACACTGTATGGTCCCATTTCGATTCCGGACAACTGGCTTCTCTGGGTGTGCTGGCGAATTGTCCAGCAAAAGGATGGCTTTCATAGGAAGCTGCTTTGATCTCAGAAAGTGCTTTGCATTGGGGATGAACTGCTTCATGTACCATCGGCTGAATATGGTGCTGTCCATCCAGACACTGTGCTGGTGATTATAAAGTGTAGGAAGGTTAGCCATGTTGGCATGCTTGAGGCACCTAGGCTCCCCGGACCTCCCTATCAGGAGGAGTGTCAGTCTGTAAGTCCCAGCTGCATTAACACACCCAGTATTATAACACGATCCTTAGCCTTCTTGAAGCCGGGAGCTTCCCTCTCAGAACTGTGTGCCAGGGTCTTATCAGGTAGACAGCACCAGTAAAGGCCTGTCTCATCTGCATTAAAGATTTGATCAGGGGTCAGATTCTCGGAATGAATGACCAAATTGATCTGGTCAATAAAGGGCTGCACACCATCTTCCTCAGCACACAACTTTTCCCTGCAAAGTTTCAGCTGCTGTATACCGTGCCACTTTTTAAAGTGGTGTAACCAGCCATCACTGGCACTAAACTCTTCTGTATTGCTATGCTTTGCATGGAACTGGAGTACCTTTTCTTTGAGAATAGGGCCAGAGATCGGAGCCCCTTTCTCATGCTCCTGTTTAAACCACAGGTACACTGCAGCATCTAGCTCCTCACCAGCACGCATTTTCATGTTGCAGCGGTTTTGTGTTACATAGGTGCCCTCCATTGTCATTGCAAACTGCCGCAGTTTGTCTTTGGAGTCTTTTATGTCCAATGTCATTGATTTGTCAATGCTGCACTCTTGTGCTAGATTTTATTGCTTTTTCACTGTTTTGAAGATGCTCCAGAATATGGAGCTTGTCTGCAAGGGGGAGCATGTTTCTTTTTCATTTAGTTGCCATTGTTCACCCACAGATCAGAACAAAAGCAGAATCCCAAGGGACTGAGGCACATTTCAACAGGCACAGTGCAGTACCATTGGATGACAGGAATCAGTTGTTCACACAGCATTCATTGACAACAGCTGATTGGGGAAAAAAGGTGCTAAAAACTGGTGGGACACTGAATCAGTTCATTATTAAA
Source organism: Neoceratodus forsteri (assembly GCA_016271365.2). NCBI lineage: Eukaryota > Metazoa > Chordata > Ceratodontiformes > Ceratodontidae > Neoceratodus > Neoceratodus forsteri. Next base: position 69,966,085 of record CM057459.1, read on the forward strand.
TTGGGCAGTTTGGTACATTGAGGTCCGTTAAATCAGGGCTGTACTGTACTTGTATGTTCTACATTTCTGCATACATTTTACATATAATACACTACACAATTGAGGTTTCTTTACCTAGAAGGTTTAGTAAATCCCCGGTAGGGTCCATGCTTTTTTTGTTTGTTATAACTGTTTGTATTTCAGTTAAAGCATGTAAGCTTTATCTCCTCCTCCCTGGCTGATGCGCTCACTGACACTTACGAGTGTAGAAGCTTTTCAAGGGCCGAAACCAGAAGCTGTTTCATGCTGCACTTCTGGTTTTGGCGCTGTACAATCACCTTCTTATTTACTTAAAAATGCCTTCTAAGGCTTCTAAAAGCACAATGTGTTCTAATACAGTTCCTAAAAGCTAAAAGGAGCTTCAAGCTACCTTTACCCAAGGTTTGTAAAACAGAGCTGTTTAAAGAACTGTGCTGAACTTTACTTGGATGCCTTGTCCTAGGCTGCTTTGTGGTCTTCAAGGTATCTATGGAGTTCCTAAGCCTACATGATTTCAGTCCACTGATGTTCTCATTCCCTGTGGTGGCAGACAGCCTGGTCACAGGCGGTGTCCTATTTGACAAGTCGAGACTTCTTCTCAGTGGCCGAGATGCCACCATTCTGGATTTTCTCCCCTAGAAACAGTCTTGACCATGGTGGAGTAGACAGATGATACAGCACTGACATTTCTTCCAAACTTGTACAGTAAAATACTGTTGACATAATGGACACTTTTGTGCCATATGTAGGCTGAGAACAGGTGGTGTCGAGGTAAAGTGCGCCATGGCAGGTACACATCAGAGGCGCATTACTGCTTCACATTGAATTATAATAAGTAAGGTGATGCAGTACCCTTTGATATTATAACATAAATGATGTGTTTGCACAGCTAGGAACTCCTTACTGGTGCTGTTATCACATCGGCCATGCACAATGGTGAAGAAGATTTCAGTCAAGATCAGCGTTACAGGGAGGTGGATAAGGTCTGAAGGTGAATGAATCAAGAACATCCAGGTGTTTCTGAAGAGAGCCAGGATCTGCATCACAGTTAGTAGGCTGAAGACCCACCTGAAAACAACATCCCAGTGCTGCATGCACGCAGCCTACCATCTGTACCAGGTACTCACATGTATAGCATTGTTACTGACCTCTTCTGAGACCTTTACATATTGTGTTACTGTAGTGTAGTATTACAAATTTACCTACAGTAATTTACAGATAAAACTAGGAGTAGCGATTTATTTTTTATTTTTGACTTCTGCACATAAGGAAACCATGCCAATTGTTGACCACATGCTCACAGAAGATGACAAGACCACTGCAAGGGATACTGTTGAATGTCTGGTCAGTGAACATGGGGCAGTAGCATCTATCTCATCTGTCAAGCAAATGTGCCACCAGATGGGGTGGACATACAGGTGGGCAAGGTAAGGCATTTAAAAATGTGCCCGTTATTGTGTTATCACAGTAAGTTGTATCTCATAAAAAACAGTATATTATCCTTTTTTTCCGTTAAAAGTTTTGCCCCATGATACAGTATGTGAACAAAGAAGGATGGCTGGAGCAAGCAAGGACATGGATAAAGCATAAGGAGACGTTTCATAACGTGTTTTTTCTGATGAAACAACAATGTCTTTGGAACAGTTTGCATCCATGGTGTTTCATAAGAAGGGCAGAGACTCCATGAAGCCAAAGCACACGCTAAAGCTTCATGTTTGGGGTGCAATATCTAACTGTGGGCATGGTCCATTACACATTTTCTAGGGTTTGGCATCCTACAGTAAATTGTAATAAACTGTAGTTTGACAAACCAGTAAAATGTCACATACAGTACTTGCAACAGTGCCCGGTTTTTTATTTGCGCAGGAACAATGGATGAGGACTTCTTCGGGGGCATATCAATCAATCAGTCAAAATCTTTATTGATCCAGGTGAACATCGTTGAGCAGTGCTCATTTGCAAGATGGACCTGGTTAGAACAAGGTCAGTTACAAAAAAAATGGTGCAATGCAATGAACAAAATACAATGTACAATGATAGATCAGGTTATACAACTCATTAAGGATACCAACACATGAATATGTGTGAATAGGCATGATACATTAACATAAATTCACATATTAACATTTTTTATATATATATATATATATATATATGTGGTCATAGAAGGAATTTCGAATTATGGGCATGGAGAGAATGTAGGTGGTGACTAACATACATAATTGTGTAGGTGGGATTTGTCAAATGGGGAGGAAGTAGACAACCAATGATCTGGTTAGGTGATGGGTGGTGGGGCTTCAGAAGGGAGAGGAGCAAGATGGGAGAGGGGAGTGACGTGAGTGGCAGGGAGGGAGGGTGAAAATAGACAGTGATGAGGTAGAGAGATATAGGAGAGAGGATGGACAAAGCACAAATTACTATCGTGGGCATATCGTCAAGGGAGCCATCCAAAAATACATGAGGAGAAAATCTCGAGATGGACATTGAGTCTTTCAAGACAATGACCCTAAACACTCTGCATCAGCAGTGGCTGTTGCAGCTGCTGGAATTAATTGGGTCAGGACGCCACCAGAGTAAGTACTGTACTTAACAGAAGAATCCGTTAAAAAAAAAGGGGGGGGGTTTATAATACGGTGTTTCAGAGTTTTATATTTTTCACACCACATCGCCAAATAACTATTGAGATGGTGTTGCATGCCATGAAAACGTTTATACTCGGTTCCATACTCGATTGTCAGACAGAAGGAGGTGGGTGCCCATCTAGCCTGTCTCCCACCATAGTGGGGTCACACTACTAGCCTTTATACAGTAGGAAGTTGTCCAATTTGCTTTAAATGTATTCAAGGTACTTGCATTAATACCCTCATTTGGCAGATTATTCCACATGTTTATGGCTCTGTATGTAAAATAGCCCTTCTTTTCTTATCAGGAGAAACAGAAAATCCAGACAAAGCAAGAACTTGTTGATGCTATCAAGCAATTTTTGGAAGACATTAAAAGAAGACACTGCAAATGATACATTGCACAGTTGTACAAAGTCTTGCCTGTCATGACTGCCAAGCTCGGATGTGCCACTGGAATGAATGACACACTGTGACATACTACTGCCTACTGCATTCATTCTTTAAATTGTTTCTTTAGATAATTTGTTTTGTAATTTACAGTACCATACTGCGTAAATATGCTTATGACATTTTCATCCATAAGGAAAAGTTATAGTGATAAACTGTGGTGTACCCTGTATTGCACTGTGAAACGTACATTGTACATTGTGAAATATTTCAACAAAAGCAACCCTCCTGATAACATCACAGTACACACATGAGTTTGAAACAAATAACAGATTCCACATTTCATTAAGTGCTCCCAGGAGAAAGGAGGACACAATCAAGGCCATGGTTTCCCAGAGATTTCTTCCACTGGTGTTTTTTCTCTCTCCTGAGCGTCTGGATGTTGTGAAGCTATAGTGTCTGCCAAACAGTATGCTCTCTTCAGGATTGCCCTGAGCAGGCTCCATTTTCTGCGCTAGCAGTCCGGCGCTGAACACAGCCAGCTGCAGGGTGCTCCCCAGCCTGCCCTCAAGAGCAAGGATCTTGGATGTCCCTGAGCAGGCTCTATCTTCCGCGCTAGTGATCCGGTGCTGAACACAGCTGGCCACAGGGAACTCCCTAGCCTGCCCTCAAGAGCAAGGATCCAGGATTTCCCTGAGCAGGTTCCATCTTCTGTGCTAGCAGTCCAGCGCTGAACACAGCCAGCTGCAGGGAGCTCCCCAGCCCATCTTCAAGAGTAAGGATCCAGGTATGCTTCGGGAAAGCAGCTCCAGCCTGGCTTGCTAGCCGTGAACTCAGTTGGTGGATCATGCCTGAATCAGGGGTGAAGCCAGGAATTTTAAACTTGTACTCAAAACTGATGCACTGTTGCCCCCCCCTTATGTAAACATAAATCAAAATATGCACTGCCACGCCACACCAGCAATCGACCCACCTGCCCCCTCCCACCGTTGCCATGTCTGAGTTCAAGCAATCAGTTTCCTCCTGCAATCCTCCTTCCTTTTTTTGCCCAATCGGACCCACAATAACTGTACACACACACCAGGTTTCAATTTTGGCATAAAAGGCCGCAGCTTTACTAAACAGTAATCATTTTATTTACAATACATAAAATTCTCTATATACAATCCATAACCTTGTACACAGTTATGCAAGAGACTCCTGGGGCAGCGAATTCAGGTGGTGCGGTGCTTCCAATGGGAAGAAACTCTGGCCCTTGAGTCGGGCAGACCCACCCAGGGCCATGCCTCTCCTTCGGACAGCTCCCCCCCAACTCAGTTGCATCTGGGGGTATCATACCAGTTGAGCAGGAGCTGGTGCCCGCCTAGGGTCACCTTCCCATCCTCCAGCCCTGAAACCCCTACAATGCCCACCGTGTTCTTGGGTACCTCTTCCCGTAGCATACCCGCCCAGGGTTGCGCCACCCGGCCCCGGTCACCCAATACCACGAAGCTAATTACCTATCCACCCTGAATTTATGCCAACCATGACAGTTTGCTGCAACACTGAAATTGCGGGCCCACGAGGGCCAATAACTCACCATCCCCAACACTTGCCGTGGCCCATTGAAACAAAATTTTTTGGGTGGGTGGGATGTCCAGAAGGTCAGGGTCAGTTCAGAGAAGGGGAATCCCTCTCAGCACTCCCCTAAAAACTGTTGACCTCCCGGAAGCTCAGGCCGCCCCTCCCATTGTGGGAGGCCCATGCTGATTGGCCTGCTCTGGTAGCGGGCTGGGCCATCACACGAGGGTGTGGTGGCCCAACAACATGGCTTGCCCAACAGCAGTTTTGGGCGTGTGCAAAGCGAACCCCCCGGTGAGAGGCCGGGGAAGTCATTTCTGCCTGCCTGCCTGGTAAGTTGCTCTTGTTTGTATATTTGGCTGGTGGCATCAGTGCTCATAGCAAACAACAAAGGCAAAAGGGCTCAGCGCCACACAGACAAAGTGTGACTCACAATGTCCTTGCTTTCCTCTTTTTGTTGCCTCTGCCTGATTTGTTACCCTGCCTTAATTTTTTTTACTGTACTCTGCTGAGTACAGTGCATATGCCTGCCAACACCCCTGACCTGAATTGGGTCTACTATAGTCTGATTCAGCACTCCGTCTCTCCCCAATTGGCTTCAGCTCCTGGGTATTTGAACTGCCTGGTGCCTTCACCTGGAGCTCATCTCTCTGTCTCCTGAATTTCTTTTCTTTTCTAACCTCTGCAACACTGTCTGTAATGAGCCTAATGTACCCACTGTTGAATTTGAATTGTTAGAGTAAGGAACTACAATCATTTTTGAATTGTTAGAGTAGGAAACTACAGCCATTTCTGGAGTGTTTTTTTGCCTTAAGCTATTTAAATATTAGCAAAGTCTGAAATTAAAACTGCTTTGTCCAATTGCTGAATCGTGCTTCCCTTCTGCAACATCCCCGCATGCCTTTCCTCAGTATACTGGTGACACTGCTAGTGCCTAATACCAGCCACTCCCAGAGCCATTCTTTCCCTCCTGGCTAACTAAGTACCCTTAATTTCTCACCTTGTTACTGAATTCTTTTGTCTCCTTTCTCTCCCGCCTCTCAAACTCTGATGCCTTTGTCCTGTCGGTGTATGCTGATTTCTCTTCTGGATGGCCCTGAGCAGGCTCCATCTTCTGCTAGCGGTCCGGGTGCTGAACACAGCCAGCTACAGGCGCTCCCAGCCCACTCTCAAGAGTAAGCATCGAGGTATGCTTCAGGAAAGCAGCTCCAGTCTGGTTTGCTAGCCATGAACTCAATTGGTGGATGGTGCTTGAATTGGGTCTACTATAGGCTGATTCAGCACTCTGTCTCTCCCTGATTGGCTTCAGCTCCTGGGGATTTGAACTGCCTGGCATCTTCACCTGCAGTTCATCTCAGTGCTGCCTAAATTTCTTTTCCTGACCTCTGCAACTGAATCTGTAATGAGCCTAACGTGCCCACTGTTGAATTTGAATCCCTAAGAGTAGGGAACTACAGCCATTTCTGGAGTGTTTTTCCTGCTTTAAGCTATTTAAATACTCCCCACACACACACATACTTTTCCACTTGCAAGTTATACCTGTCTCACCACTTGAGGGCACTGTTCCTAAGCCAGCATTATTCAAAGGGCAAGAATCGTTCTATCTTTCTGACACATCACCTGACTTTAAACTAGGTTCTACTTATGGCTTCTACTCCACCTTATCTAGACCTGTCACTTAACTAGGCATTACCGAATTACCTTTCCCTAACCACTCCAAGTCGTCTGCAAAAAAAAAAAAAACTTCTTGCCTGACCCTCGCATACCACAGAATGCTGACTTTACAAATAAGCTGCCTATTTCTCCTCACTCTCTTTACTGTCTCACTTCTTCCCACGCCACCTGCCCATGCAAACCTCCTAAATAAACCCGAGTAAACCCTCTTGCTTATTTTCTTCCTCTAATTTGAGCCCCTTTGATCTCGATGTTGGGATCCCCCACTCCATGCCTCCAACTTTGGGCTCATCATACTTTTCTATCCTGTGCCTTCCTCTCCTCTCTTCTGTCCCTAACTCTTATGCACTCCTGTGCTCCCTATCTATCCGGTTTGCTTCCTCTTACTATCTGCCTACCTCCTATCGCCTAGTCACATCTAAGTCATGGTACAAAAGTTCAAAGCTCCACTTTATAATCATCTTCCTTCTCCTACTATCCGCCGGGGATATAAACCCTAACCCTGGCCCCCCTCTATCAAACATGTAGGTGGCCGTCTCCCACAAACGCCCTCCTCTGCCTCCAACATGCCAACCTCTCTCATGGTTTTAAAATCCTCCACCTAACATAAGAAGTCCAATACCTAAACTAGTCCTGCTTCAACCCCTAGCACTATCTCTGGCCCCTAACCTCCTCATAATAACCGAAACCTGGTTAAATAATAAAACACTTGATCCCAGTATATACATCCTTGGCTACAATATCACCTGGCAAGACCACAGAGGTAGGGGCAGTGTGTAGCTATTTACACCCTCGTCTCCATTCATACTACCTCTGTCCTATCTGTATTGATCCCCACAGCTTATGAAGCACTTGTCCTCAGGCTCTACATGCCTTACTCCATACCAATCTACATTTCTGGGATTTACTTCGCACTGGCCTCCCCTACTATTGCCTCTAATCTTCTCTCTCAAATTTCTACCCTCATATCAAATGGCAAACTCTATATACTAGGTGACTTTAACCAAAACTGGCCTGACCCCTTCCTATCCAAGCTGCGTAACAACATTGCAACCCTTAACTTAATGCAATTGATCCACGAGCCAACCCAACTAAATACTAAATCAGGCAACCACTCAGTCATCGATTTGGCCCTAACCTCACATGTCCACAGAGTAACTGAATCAGACCTCCTCCCAGATGCACTCAGCGACCATATGATCTACTTGGTCCGCAAACTCCACCGCCTAAAAGCGCATCATAAAACATTGCTTGTCAGCTCATATAAATCCCAGACCTTATCCACCTCCTATATGATCTAGCCCACACTGACAGGTCTTCTATTTCCTCTGTTACCACAGTTAACAAAGCCCTGGACTATTTCCAAGGCCACTTTCTTAACATCTGGAACAAGCACGCACCCTTTAGCATACTTGACTATGCAGAAACCACCTCCCGTGGATCACACTGAAATTGATATCATGTATGAGAGCTCGAGACTGGGCTTGCAAGGCTCACAAAGTCTCTAAATCAAATGCTGACTGTGACAGATATTGAGCCGTCAGAAACTCCTACTCCAAGACTACAAGGCTCACTAAGTCTGAATACCTTAGATCTACCTTTGATGCTAACATACATACCCGTCAAAATTTTGGAAAGTTATTAACTCCCTCATCTCTCCCCCTCTAAATCCCAAACTCCACCCATCTGTGTCAATAATGGCCTTCGTCCTGCCCACCTCTCAGTTGCCAGTGAAGTCAACTCTTACTTTACCTCATGTGCTGCTGCTGTACTAGCTTCTCTTCCTCCTACCCAACCAGTCGTGTCTGTCCGCAATAACTCACACCCAAGCACCCTCCCTAGCAACCTCTTCTCCTTCTCTCTAGTCTCACCTCATGATACTCTAAATGCTCTCACTCTCAACCCATCTAAGGATTCCTCACCTGATGGCCTTGACCCCAAACTTCTTCCTCTCTGCTCATGCCATTTGTTCACCACTGTCTGCCTTACTAAACCTTTCCTTCTCACTGGTCTTCGTCCCTGACCCATTGACACACACTGTAGTTCTCCCACTACCCAAGGGAGGTGTCCCTTCTATGCTTGGGAACTATCAGCTAATCTCTCTCTCTTACCTATTCTCACTAAGCTTCAGGAGCACCTGGTCCTCTCCCAACTCTCCTCTTACCTCTCCAACTCTGCCTTTTTCACTTCCTACCAATCTGGTTTTAGGAAAGATCGCTCCACTATGATTTCCTTACTTAGGCTCACCGATTCCATACTCTCAGGTATGGGCAGTGGTCTAATCACATCTATGATCTTTGTCAAACTTGTAAAAGCTTTTGACATTGTCTCCACCCTCTTCTCCTAGATAATCTGCAATCTGCTGGCCTGTCTGATTCAGCCAGAAACTGGTTTAGCTTCTACCTTACAGGCCGGACACAGTCAGTCAAAATTTCTGACTCGCACCCCCACTCCAAATTAATGCTGGTGTACCCCAAGGCTATGTCCTCCCCCACTATTCTCCATATTCCTTAATGACCTCCTGTCAGAGTGCATCTCCTCCATCCACTGCATGCTGACGATACTGTCCTTTTCTACTCTAGTCAATCACCAACTGATGTTGCTTTCACACTTCAGCATGACTTTGAGAAAGTTCAGCAATGGCTAAGCTCCCATCAGCGTTTCCTCAATGCCAAGAAAACAGTCTCCATGACCTTCAGCACTAGGCGAGACTCTCAGACTAACTAAATTGCCCCCTTCTACACCCTTGATGGCTCTACATTGGAGGACAAATCCTCCTTTGGTATCTTGGGGTCTGGCTAGACCAGCACCTAAACTTCACTGAACACATAGACTCCATCCTGAAAAGCTGTGCCCCAAATTAGGTGCCCTTACAGGAACTGAAGCTGCCTAGCTCTACAGGCCAGGCGGGAGATTGTCTAGACAATGATACTACCCATCTTTGACTACTGCAACGTAGTCTACAGTGCCGCACCAAAGTCATCCTTAACCAGACTGGACACCCTTTTCAATGCTTTCTGTCGTTTCACTCTGGATGCCCCTTCCTTTACCCACCACTGTGATCTATATCACTCTCTAGCTTTTCCTTCCCTGGAAAACTGCTGTCTAGCCCACAGTATAAAATTTGTTTCTAAATTCTGGTTTGATACGCTCCCCCCTTACCTTGCCTCCTCACTGTCCTCCCACTCCACTGCCCCTCCCTCCCTTAGATCCTGTGACTCCCGCACCCTAGCTATACCACGGCACACCACCTCTATAGGTCAATCATCGTTCTCCTATAGGTTCCCTAAGCTCTGCAACTCAATGCCTCATCAAATCAGGTACTCTTTGTGTGAAGCAAATAAACAAATCAAAACGAAAGAAAAAGCCTCTATGGTTCTCAAAAGAGGTGGCTGTGAAAGTCAGAAAGAAGAAGATAGCATTCAGGAAGTATAAGGAAACACAGGAGGAGCAGGACCGAGAGCTGTACCAGTTAAGGCAGAAGGAAGCAGAGAGGGAAGTCATAATAGCAAAGGCCCAAACTGAGGAAAAGATAGCCAACTCAGTTAAGAAGGGGGATAAAACCTTTTATAGGTATATCAGCGAGCGTAGAAAGACAAAGGGAGGGACAGTGAGGCTGAACAGAATGAACGGTGAGTGGGCAGAGGGGGACAGTGAAAAAGCAGGGATACTGAACGGATATTTCTGCTCAGTATTCACAAAAGAGGAAGGAGGGGAAGTGCCTAATCCAATTAACAGAAGCACTCTTGGTAGGGGTCGATCCCAGTCCTTTCACAGAAGAAAGGGTTCTGCAAGAACTCCTAAAACTGAAGGTGGACAAAGCAATGGGGCCTCATGGAATTCACCCCAGAATTCTAAAAGAATTAAGGGGAAACTAGTGAAACCACTGGCTACTCTTTTTAATAAATCATGGGAGGATGGTGTGGTACCCGAGGACTGGAGGAAGGCAGATGTGATTCCCCTTCACAAAAGTGGGACCAAGACAGAGGCAGGACACTACAGACCTGTCAGTTTGACCTCTGTGGTAGGGAAAGTGATGGAGTCACTTCTGAAGGAAAGAATAGTTGAGTACCTAGAGGCCAGTGGGGCACAGGACCCAAGGCAGCATGGGTTCACAGCGGGAAGGTCATGTCAGACGAATCTAATAGATTCTTTGACTGGGTGACCAAAGTAGTAGACCAGGGAGGGGCTGTGGACATGGCCTACCTAGACTTTAGCAAGGCATTTGACACAGTCCCACACAAAGATTAATAGTCAAATTAACCAACCTGGGAGTGGGTCCCAGGGTGAGCCTGGGTAAAGATTGGCTGGACAACAGGACACAGAAGGTAATTGTAAATGGAGTCCACTCTGAAGAAAGAGGGGTTACTAGTGGGTACCACAGAGGGTTCAGATTGGGTCCAGTCCTTTTACTGTCTTCATAAGTGACATTGCAGAGGGACTGAAGGAAAGTATGCCACTTTGCAGATGACACAAAGATCTGCAACAGGGTTGATATACAAGGAGGCGTGGAAAGGATGAGAAGGACTTGGCAAGGTTGGAGGAATGGTTAGAAGTATGGCAGCTAGGATTCAATGCAAAGAAGTGCAAAATAATGCACCTAGGAAACAAGAACCCAGGGGAAGAATACACAATGGGGAGGTAGTAACAACAACTAAAAGGGAAAGGGACCTGGGGGTAATCATATCAGATGACCTTAAGGTTAGCAAGCAATGTGAGAAGGCAGTAGGGAGGGCTGGGGGTATACTGGGATGCACAGGGAGAGGCATCAGCAGCAGAAAACAGGAAGTTGTTATCCCTCTGTACAGACAGTTGGTGAGACCCCATCTAGAGTACTGTATCCAGTTCTGGAGACTCCATCTCCGCAAGGACATAGACAGGATAGAGGCAGTCCAGAGGAGGGCAACTAAAATGGTGCAGGGTCTGCAAGAGAAGCCGTATGAGGAGAGACTAAAGGAGCTTAATATGTATACCCTTGAGGAAAGAAGGGGGACATGATAGAAACTTTTAAGTACGTCAGTGGAATCAACAAAGTCCAAGAGGGTAGCATCTTTCAGAAAAAGAGATGTGCAAGAACAAGGGGACACGATTTAAAGATAGAGGGGTGGTTCAGGGGCAATGTGAGGAAGTATTATTTCACAGAGAGGGTAGTGGATGCATGGAACAGCCTTCCTGAGGAGGTTGTGGGGTCTAAAACTGTGGGAGAATTCAAGAATGCATGGGACAGACATAAGGCAATTCTTGTGGGAGGTTCGAAGAAATAGGCTGTTGGTTAACTAGGATCTACGGTCTATCCTGTAGGTAGGGAAATGGGCAGACTCGATGGGCCAAGCGGTCCTTATCTGCCATCAAAGTCTATGTTTCTATGTTTCTCTTCCTCTCCGTGGTCCATCTCGACCTCCCTCCTCAACTTCTTCTCTCCATCCTGTAGCTGCTCCTAATTTAACCCTCTGGCTCGTCACTCCTCCTAGTTTCCCCTCTGGCTTCCCCATCCACTTTCCCAGCTTAGCATTTAATGTGAGGAGAAACCAATGTACTTTATTGCACTTCCTTGTCCATACTGTACATATTACATCTGCAGTGCTGTTAATTTACTCCTCTTGCATCAAATCCCAATGTTTAGCCAATGCTACTAACTGATGTATTGTTTTTTTTTTTACTCTGTTGCTTCTCTGTTTTATATTATCTTGGGAAATGTGTTGTTGATTATTGTATATATACTTTTCTATAATACGGCATGGAAATGTGCTTTTGATTACTGTACTCCCATGTTCCCCTTCCCCCAGGATGCTCTGTAAGACAAGCAATTTTATATTGTTCAGTGTGTCTTTCCTGGTAAAACTTTTCAATAAATAAATAAACATAAGACTCACTTTTATAAGGCCGTAATCCAAGTGCTGATACTACAGTATACAAAAAGCACAATTTTCAATAAATGCAGTATGCATTACCAAGCATATGTCACAGTCTGTACAGGTAGCATAAACTCCAAAATAAAGTACACTGCATGGCACACACTGTCCTCTATACGCAAAACAGATGCTAAAACTGTGCTCTGTGCACATTTCACTGAGATACTCCCAGGAGGAAGGGGCACACCCAGGCCATGGTTTCCCAGAGATTTAAGCCAGTGTTTTTTTTTTCCTGAGAGTCTGGATGTTGTGAATTGACACTGTCTGACAAAAATAAGCAGTACTTTTATAAGGTCCTAATGCAAGTGTTGATACTACAGTATATAAAAAAGCATCACAACACACTGTCCCCATATGCTAAACAGATCTTAAAATTTGCTCCAGAACATTTCATTAAGACCTCAGGTGAGGAATGGGACACCTCCCAGGTCATGGTATTCAAGGATTTCAATCACTGCCGCAGTAGCCCCATGCAGGCATACCTTTTGAAGTTCCTGTTGTACTAAATACAGTACCAAAAGTTCCAGTTGTTAACACTGAATAGGGGATTTTCACTTTGTGTCAGTTTTAGCTGGTCATGACAACTGTTAAATGTGTAGCAACCTACTTGCCACCTATTCAGATGTTAATATCTAGCCCACAGACCAGTGAGCAGTGAAAATGGGGGAAGGCAGATCACAGGCATGACATGATTAGAGTGTTAAGGACAACTTACAGATTTGATTTCAGCAAGATCACAGAGAAATACTTGTTTGGTAAAGAGACTGTAGCATTTATAAGAAAAAATATCTTTCATGCAAGTTTGATGTCCAACCCAAAGTACAGCGTATCACAAGGCAGAGTGGAATACTGTACGAGTGAGGATGGGGGGATTGCTAAAGGTACTGTATGACTAGATTAAATAGTTTACAGGTACCCTAAAATGTGAGCCAGCTTAGAAAAGTGATATTGCTATTTCTACACTCAAATGCACAAGACTGGCAAAGATTGAAGGTTACAGCTATCAATATTAGCATCACTTCACTAAACACCCGACTATCCCCCCTGCTCGGAAAGGTATGTTCCAGAAATGAAAATAAAAAACAAAACAACACAGTACACATTGTACAGTGGAACAGGTTTTTCAAAAATGGCTGAAGCAAGACTGGCAACGCCACCAAGCCTCTTTGTGTTGGGGTTCCTGGTCCTACAGGGGTGGGCGTTCACCACGCCCACTCGGTGCGAGTAGTTGACGAATGATTGGAACTAGAGTGAGTACAGTAAAATGTGGTACATGCAACATATAGTACAGTATTTATACTGTATTATGGAGTGAATATAGAGACTCAAATAGTCTTCTAACACCAAAAGGATTGATTGCACTGGGATGAGGTGTTCCCGATAACCATAAGGTAACACCAAACAAAATCAGGCACTCACTACCTCCAAATTCAAAATAAGATGCGGCTTTGTATTCACAGGAAGAGGCTCTGGATGCTATTGCATATTTTTTAATTCTAGAGGCAATGAAGCTACTTCATCCACCGAGTTTTTACTTCAGTTACTGTATCTGAATTTGTTCTGAAATTTAATTCCTTCACTTTTCTGGACCAGTTTTATTTACAAATAAAAGAGACAGCAATTGGGGCAGCATTTGCACCCAGTGTGGTTAATTTATATGTGGGGCTCTGGGGATCTAAGGTGATCAGGGTTCAAGATGTAAATCCATTCTATGGCGAGATTGACCTTTTTCGTCATTTTAGTGATGATATATTTATTATTTGGAACGGTAATCTGCAGGAGTTTGAAGACTTCGTGGAATACTTGCATTCCTCAAATTCGAAATTTAGTTTCCATACAAAGGTAAATATGAGTGGATTTTTAGATTTGAAAATTCAAAAGATGACAGGTAATCTACAGATGGGTATTTACGGGAAAGAAAGTGACTGTAACACATTGTAACTGGCATCCCATTGCCATCCTTACCACACTGTGTGCAACATCCTCAAGGGCCAATATTCAAGGTTGCAATGCAATTGCATCACAGATGAGAGTTATGCAAGGGCAGCCTCAGAGCTGACTGCAGGATTGGCTGAACGGGGATATTGTTCTAGAGTAGTGGAAGACGCAGCCGCATTAGCCAGGTCACACAATAGGCTGGATCTCATTCAAGAGACTGAAAAATGTAGCACTTTGAATACTAGATTAAATTTTGTAACTACCTATTTTGTTCATGCAAGTTATTTTGAGAACATTATTAGGAAGAACTGGCACATCCTTGAAGGAGAGCCAGCACTATAAGAAGTAAGTAGAGAATCCCCATGGATGGCTTACCATAGAGGCACTAGACTGCAAGATATGTTAGTACATAGCAGACAAAGGAGGTCTACAAATGCCACTTGGTTACAAAATAATTTGAAAGGCTGTTATTAAATGATGTATGTATTACAAAGTTATTTCTTCAGGAGACACTTTTTCAAACCCGCATAATAAAAAACAGTTTTTGATTAGACAATTTATGACCTGTAACAGCTGTGGTGTCATTTATGCTGCTATGTGTAAATGTGGAGTCTTTTACATTGGAAAAACTAAGAGGCAGTTTAAAGTACATGTTGGGGAACATTGTAGAGCCATAACAAATGATGATGAGAAATATGCTACGGCATTGCACATTAAAGAAGCAAATAACCCACAGCCAGCCCAGTGGCGCTGAGGGTTGAGGTGCTGGACGCCACGGTGACTCAAGTTTAAGAGCGAGATTGGACCACCATAGGTCGGCTGGGGGGGGGAGGACTGGGAGAGGACTGAGCAGCTGTCAGGAAGCTCTTCTCTCCCAGATTGGGTAGGTTAGCTTTCCCAGCCCTTGACTGCTACTGAGTGGAGAATCGATGATAGTGTCAGGCAAGCGGGGGCTGGCACTAGGCTGGGTGGGTGGAGCAGGGTCATTGCCAGTTCTGTTGTGCATGCGCACCTCCATGTGCATGTGCGACTGTGTCTGCCAGGATCCCATGGAGTTACGAGGAGAAAATGGGAAAAAGCCCGTGTTCCCCAGTCACCGTGATGTGACGCCCTCCAGGTGCCCCCAAGGGCCTGATGGCAGGAGTAGGTGGATGGGCAGGCAAACAGTTCTATGGAAAAAGAAAAAGCAATAACCCAGAAGAACATGGCTTCACATTTATAGCCATTGATAAAGTGTGTGAACATCCAAGTGGGGGGGCAGGGATTTTAACAAGCTACCTCTGAAATGGGAAGGGAGTTGGAGTTACACACTTGGAGCTTGTGTGTATCTTGACATTAATGGGAATTCTGAACTAGCCAGGTATCCATAATTTTCCTCTGATTAAAAGTGATCTTAGTGATTTATGAAAGTTGGTGAAGCGTACAATCTGTGTACTGTATGGTTCTCCGGTTTTTATTTTTAAACAGAGGGACCACAATTGTCCCTTTTTATTCTGATTGACAGGTG
Source organism: Neoceratodus forsteri (assembly GCA_016271365.2). Classification (NCBI taxonomy): domain Eukaryota; kingdom Metazoa; phylum Chordata; order Ceratodontiformes; family Ceratodontidae; genus Neoceratodus; species Neoceratodus forsteri. Next base: position 69,981,705 of record CM057459.1, read on the forward strand.
TTATGGTTGGGATTTTAGAGGTTATTTATGTATTATGTATATGTATCTATTATTCATGTAATCTGTATGTAATAGTTATATATTATTTCCATAGAAACCTCAGGTTGGTAGCGATATTTGTGTTTTCCCTTTAAATAAATCTTAGGATATAGATAATTGTCTGCTTTACTGAAGCTGGAAATGTTTTCATCGAATATAATTGTAATATGTATCAAATTGTTTGGTTTTTTTGTCTTACAGCTTTGTTCTGCACCAGGTCTCAAAATGCTTCCTACAGTAGCGACCTTATATTCTTTCTGACTAAAACTCTTTTTTTTTCTCTCTCTCTCTTTCTATGTTGGGGTTCTAAATTTGCATATCCAAATACTTAGTATATGACAATACCAGGACCCAATAAGCTTCCTGCAGTAGTGATAGCATATTCTTTTTATGTTGGGGTTCTAACTTCACATATTTAAATACTGAGTATTTGATAAGGTATACTAAAAGTGTTGACATCTTTCCACATAGTTTAACTGTATTTATGGTACATAATTCACAAGAATGCTCATTCGTTTAGCATTTATTTTTTTAATTTTGAATAATATGAATGCAGTTTTTATGCAAGTCTTGTATTTAATTGTATTGATTTGTGAATGGGTTTAGGCTTGTATATATTAAGAAGTGATGATTTTGAAAATTTTCATGACACCTGATTGTGATGTCATACATTACGTGTATAAATAGAGTTCAATGTTTGGAATAAGTATCTTTTGATAAAGGAGCAATCCAAAATATGTCAAGGTGCTTTTTATATCAGTAGGCACACAATAAATATTTTCCACAGTTTAATAGAGCAGAATCTTTTATTGAATTTGGAGGTGGTGGGTGCCTGATTTTGTTGGATGTTACAGACTACAATAGCCATGTTCAATATTGTATTTTTACAGGATGCTCAAGGGATGACTGTGGTCCTGAGGAGGTCACGGGGGACAGACAAAGAGGATGACACTGGCCAGTGTTTCCAGAGGGCACACATTGCCACCAGTGCTGTCACACAAAGGGAGCACTGTATTGATATATGACAGGGAGTGGCATGTTATGGACCACCAAGTGAGTAGTGACAATAGTAATACTTTATGAGCACGGTATAATGAAATTTTGCAGTCTATTCCCAGCACTAAAAAGACACCTTCAACTTACGTATTGCAGATTGACAATAATGGAAAGGAAGCATGGACCCTGAGAACCTCATTTTAGACAACTACAGTACCATACTGTATTACAACAATAAAGCCTCACAGAAAATGGCTAATATGTTTGCCATTTTTGCCTGAAATTTCAGAATCATGTTTCCCAATGCCCCCCTAACAACCCCCTAGAAACACAAGTCTGTACTCCAAGTGAAAGTTCATTGGGGGCTTCATGTGCTCTCTGAAAAACAGCTTTGTTCTATTAACACTAATGCATTTAGTGTCACAGAAAATGACTGCTATGTTTGGCATTTCTGTGTACTTTTGCATACAGTTTCAGAATTATGTTCCCCCAAGATATCCCCTAACCACCCCTAGAAGAACAAGTCTGTAGTCCAAGTGAAAGGTCATTTTCGGGGAGTTGGGGAGCTTCATGGGCTCTCGGAGAAATAGCTTTTTACCCCCAACATTAATGTATTTAGAGTGTCATATCAAATGGCTGATATGTTTGGCATTTCTGCATACTTTTCCTGAAATTTCAGAATCATGTTCCCCAAGGTGTCCCCTAACCAGCCCTAGAAGCACAAGTCTGTACTCCAAGCAAAAGTTCATTTTTTGAGGGGGGCTTCATGTGCTCTCTGAGAAACAGCTTTCAGGCCTTGGACAGTCACACACATTGGAAGAGGAGAATGAATTGCTAGGACCATCAATGGGATGGAAAAGAAACAGCATATGGGGATTGGCACTGCTGCAGCACAAAGAGGTGTCACGTCACTGTCTGCAGCAAAATACCTGAAAATCACATGCTGTGTGAAATGGCAAAAAAACAACGTGATCCTGGGCATACTGCACCTCTTGTGCTGACCCCAAAAGGATTGCAAATTGCTCTCTGTCCCAACAAGCACTTTCCCTCACATGGTTTTAAAACATAAAATCCACCCACCCACCTCAGCCTTACCACCTTCCTAAATAACCTTTAGGGTACCACTAAGTAGCCTCGTAGTTTTACATTTGTCAGCATCCTGTCCAGCACTGTACAGTGACCTCTGCCTCTTCCTCCTTCAAAAGTATTATAAGGTCTCCTCTTAGTCATTACTCTGCCCTCGTAAAACAAAAAAAAACTACCCTGCATATCTTAGCCACTAAACTCACTCTATGCAGAGCCTAATTGAGTCACTCCATTTTTTATATCTGCACACTTTTTGGTCAAACACTATAAGATGATCTTCTACTGCTTCCTATTACTGTGGGGCTCAAATGCTGGATTCATGCCCCATTATGATTTTGTGTGGGCCCCAGAAAGCACTGCTGGGATGAGAAACAAGCATTCTGGCCCATTAGCAGTATAGGAAAAGGCAGTGGATCATCAAGCTGCCTCTCAACCATTCAATCCAGTACAGGTTGGTAGTGGACAAAAGCCATTGTCACCTGAGGGCTGTTCAGTAGCCTATGTGCAAAGAGTTGCAGTGGTCTCAGTGCATTTCCCACTGGGCAGGTGTCCGCATCACAAAACCACCAACAAAGCTGGCACAAATTGGCACCCTTGTTGGCAGTCTCATGAGAGGCCAAGGGCTGAATGGGCATGGAGTCTGAACTACCCTCTTACCTATGTGGTAGTCTCTCCACGACAAGGGCAGTGTGGAAGCTTGCACTGTGATCACCATGCTGTACCTGTCATGTGGATACACAGAGGACTTCAGATTCCAGTGATTTCCATCCAGAACCTTTCATGAGCACTAAAATTTACAAACAGAAAAACAAAATTTAGGAAAAGCTGCCTTTTACCAGAATAGGGTACCATTATAAAAAATAGGATGACTCAAGGAGACTCAGAACTCGTTGGGAGGGTCTGAGGGGCTGAGATGGTTAGGGGTGAATTTTAATTCTTATAAAGCTACCCACAGGCAGAGTAATGGGCAGAAAGGAGTAGGGCAGTCTCTAACTTACTGGGGCAGTTTCTGTGTAATTTCTGTGGCCAGATCCAAATTCTATGGCCTGCCCAAAATTCTGTGACTTGTCTTAATTTCTGTAACAATCATCACGTGCCACAGAACTGCAGAAAAGGGGGGCCTTGGTTGAAGTCTAAAAAATCAACTGCATCACCTTTTCTTGAAAGCAGTTTTTCTGGCTGTATAATGCCGTAAAAATTCAATAAAACAAATTTAAAAAAGAATGCCAAGTGGCAGTTGTGTTGGTTGTTTTGTGATGACAACTGTTGACTAAGAATTGGATTGAGATGCCACAGCTCATTTCACATAGGCGGGATCGTAGTAACTTTCTGTCACCACTAACCTGAGATGGATTCAAATTGTGAAAGACTCTCCAACTTGCTACCAATCTAATGAGCCATCCAGTCCCATTGTAAAGAGAGGCAGTAGGATAATTATCATATGGGAATAATAAACCAAGTAATGTGATTGCCTCATTGTGCTCACATGACCATGAATTATTCCAGCACAACATAAACAAAAATAGTTAACTTTCTGAACCTCATTATTTCCTTTTTTAAAATATTCAAAATTAAGGGAGCCATTTTATAATTGCAGAACACTCCAAGTTGTGTTTTTTTATGGGATAAGGTTCACAAGGTATTTGCCTTGCCTTGCCTCAGGCCTCATTCCCTGAGGTGAGCCATTTTCTCACATTATACCGGAAAAGGTCCCTCGCAGCCATTCAGAAAACAGAGGTACTGTCTGGTTACTCAACCACACAATGGAATCTCATAATGCAACAGTTTTCTAATCTTTGCATTATAACTGGATGAAACAAATTATTCTTCACTGTCTGTAGCTATCCTGTAAGCAAGGCCCTGGAATTCTGGTGTTGCCGCAGAATATATATAGATGCAGCAAATTCATTGTTTTTGGTGAATTTTCATATAAATATACTGTTTTTCCATAGTGTCAGGCTTTCTTTCCCACCTCGTTTATCCTGAAGCCCTCCTCTATGCTTTCAGCATATGATGTCATCGATGACATCACATCATATTTAGCCAATGACAGGACTGCATTCTGCCAGAGAAATGAATAAATCATGCTGCAGAAATCAGAAAATTCTGCTGCAGAACACCAGGGGCCCTGCCTATAGGGCAGAAATGGTAGCAGCAATGTCTTGTTTTGTGTCCACAATATTTTTTTTTAATTTAACACAAAACAGTAGAGATATGCTCAGGACACCCTGGCAATCAATTGAATTGTGGTATTCTTCACCAACTGTAAGTGGCGATCAAACTTTCGGATAGAATTTGGTACAGAGCATTGCAATATTCCAGTCTGGATGGGTACTATGTCAAAATCATGCAGCAAAATTTGTAAAATAACAATGGCATGAACATCAGCTCCAACAAAAACAGCGAGCAGCACTAACAGCTCGCACTCAAACCATGAAAATAACGGAAGAAGCAGGGGAACGGCACTTGGGGGTCGGAGGGCAGATTAAATATTATCACCCGGGGATGCAATTCAGGAGGGGACAAAGTCGGGGGGGAGATTAAATATTATCACCCTGGGGATACAACTCAGGAGGGGGACAAAGTCAGGAGGGGAGATTAAATATTATCACCCTGGGGGATGCAACTCAGGAGGGGACAAAGTCGATAGGGGCAGATTTAAATATTATCACCCTGGGGGGATGTAACTCAGGAAGGGGACTAAGTCAATAGGGGCAGATTAAATATTATCACCTGGGGATGCAATTAAATATTATCACCCTGGGGTATGCAACTCAGGAAGGGGGACTAAGTCGATAGGGGGCAGATTAAATATTATCACCCGGGGGATGCAATTAAATATTATCACCCTGGGGGGGTATGCAACTCAGGAAGGGGGACTAAGTCGATAGGGGGCAGATTAAATATTATCACCCTGGAGGGATGTAACTCGGGGAAGGGGACAAAGTCGGGAGGAGGAGGACAGAGTAAATATTATCACCCTGGGGGGGATGCAACTCTGGTAGGGGGACAAAGTCAGTAGGGAGGCAGATTAAATATTATCACCCCAGGGGGATGCAATTCGGGAGGGGACAAAGTTGGGAGGGCAGATTAAATATCATCACCGGGGATACAACTCAATGAGGGGACAAAGTTGGGATGGGGTGTGACAGCAGAAAAGGAAAACAATGCACTGAGACTTGAACCTGCTGGTTGGACGACTCAGCACCATTCACAGATTGTCACTCTAACCTCAAAGCCACACTGCTCTGGACAGTGAAGCAGCACAAGTCATGCATTTACAGTGCTCAGCCTCACCGAATGATACCTCCTACATCTCTCAAATACCAAGTGCTGTAGTGACCACTTCACCAATATCACATTTGCTATTTTTCATTCAACGTTATTGAGTCGCTCTTTAACAGGACACTGTCGGATGTCACAAAGGCATGAACCGCATGTTTTGGTTCTGGGGACTTAGATACGGCTTGATCCAGGCGATATTCTTAAAACAGAAATAATCCAGCACAAACCAACGCTGACACCTGATGTTCTAGTGTCAGTTTCTGGTCTATAATGATGCTCAGATTCTTCATCCTATCCCTGGCCATGACAGGAGTGGTACCAATTTATAATCCAGCCACCACCCCTCTCGAACCTGTTATGCTCTGAGCACCTGCATCCAGCAGTAGCACTTTTGTCTTGTCTGGATTCAACCTAAGCCAGCTGGAGGCCATCCAGTTGTGGTAACAGCAAGGCAGTCATTTAGCACATTGACTACATTTCTCTCCCCAGGGTCAAACAATAGGTGTAGCTGAGTATCAATCAATCAAAGTCTTTATTTAACCAGGCGATCACCATTGAGCAAGCTCATTTTCGAGGTGGACCTGGATTTGTCAACAAGGAACAATATACATGGGATGCAACATACAAGAAAATAATACTAATACAAATAAAGTGAGATACAGTAATAAAGTACATACAAAGTATCAGTAGGTAGCATTGACAGTAGTATATGTTTGGAACAGAAGATACAGCTGGTTTTGGGTAGGACACAATTTTTCATAAAAGTAAAGAAATATACATATCAGGTGCACCGAACACAAATAAAACCTAATATCAAAAGATATATAGTTATATGGTACGGAGAATTTAGAGCTGGAACCAGGGTCAAAGGAATGTGGAAGGGACAGATATGGGGGGCAGAAAAAGGGGAGAGGGAAGAGTCGATTATAGATGTGATCAGTCTTTTAACAGTAGTAATTGGAGTGTACTTGGAATTATAGGAGTCACTATTTAGGGTAGACAGGTACAGGACTCCTTATTATGATGTAGATATAGAGATTGAAAGCTGCTAGGCTGATGGGAGTATCATAGGCATAGCAATGAAACTGTAGACTATACCCACAGATGACTTCCCACCGTGGCTGCATATACACAGCAAACAACATAGGTGACAAGATCAAACCTTGAGGGACTCCATAGGTCAGGCAGCAGTGCATGATGAAACATTTTCCCACACAATCTTCTGTACACTACCAGAAATGAAGGACTCAAACCACCTCAACATGGTGCCCCAAGTCCAACCAAGTCCCTCAACTCAGTTGTTAAAAATCTCATATCACGTGTGAAAAGCTAATAAGAGCTTGAGGAGAACAAGGATAGAACATTCCCTCTATCTCTAGTTAGAGAAGATCATTTTGCACCCTGATGAGTGTTGTCACCATTTATGATGTCCCTGAATCCTGACTGGCATGGTTTATGTAAGCCCCCCTCACAGGAGGGCTTATTTCTCACCATAGGGACCCTCCAGGTGTAGGGAGTTTGTGTACTCAAGGGGCATATTTTTCTGCTGGCTGCCACTTGGGCGCAGTTATGGCTTCTATATATAGGGAGAGCTATATAGGGGAGAGCTAGAGTGAGAGGAAGAGAGACCAGTGGGTATTGAGCAAGGCAGTTTGAGGGGCCCTCCTCTCAGGCAGGTCAGCAGTTTTGGTGCTGGTGTGATGGGTTCCTGGGTTTTGGGGTCTCTGAGGGAGGTGAGCAGCAAGGCAGTTGGGGTCATTGGGTCTTGGGTCCCTTGAAATGGGGTGGTGAGAGCATCCAGGAAGTCAGCATATCATCGGGCAGACAGCATATGACCCTGGGGTACTGAGCCTAGTCTTTAGAGTAGAGTTTTGAGCCATCAGAGCTGGTAGGAAATGGCAGGGCCTCATCAGTGGGGTCAGGGATGGTGGCAGCATTCCTGGACCCCTTTTCTCTGCATGGCAGGGTGGGTTATAGTTTGGAAGGAGGGCATGGGTGGTGGCCTGGACTTGATGGGGCCTGTCATTTCCCATGTGCTTGCAGGTCCTGGGGCCTACAGGTGGGGCAGGCCTTTGGGCCAAAATACTGTTGGCTCACCTCGGGCAACAGGAATCTGGAAGTATGGGAGCCACTGTAACTGTTTGGGAAGCTCGGCTTCAGGAGAGTCATGGGGTAAGGTTGGAGAAAGAGCACCAAGGACCAGGCCATTCCAGGACTGAAGTGAGAGAGCTTTAAGGGGTGTCGGCTGCTAAATTCTTCACCCCAAGCATGAATTAACACAGCGGTGGCGGAGAACTGCACAGCTCCCTGATGAGGATGAAGATCGACAGAAATAGGACTTCCGTTCAGTATGGCAGGCTAGACACCTACCGTTGAACCTCCCACTCAGCTCTCATCAAACTGCCTCCCAAAGAGGACATCTAATATTTTTTTTTGCCTGAATTGACTATAACATCGTAGTGGGAGGGATACTGTACAATTTCTCCCTCGTAGAAGATGGCAAAACCTCACCATAACCCGCTTCCTCCGATAGCAGATCTTGAGGAGACAGAGGACTGGAGCCTATCAGACAACGAGCAGTCTGGGGAGTTATAGAGACCGAGGAGAAAATCTGCTGTGCCCACTCCAGAGAGAACAGGGGGAAAGAAAGGACATAGAACCCCAAGCAGAAAATATTCTCTGGGCGATCTCCGATTTGTAGAAATGAGAGACTCAATAAGGGAACTACACACAGACATGAGCACTTTGCAGACTTGCGTGGAGGAAGCCAATCACCAGATCTCCTTAATGCCACTAGGACAGAAGATGTGGGCGCAGTCAAAAACTCCTTTGAAGCTATACTTAGCACTACATCAGGAGGATGCTGAAAATAGGAGCAGGCGCAGAATATTAATTATATCGGCCTCCCTGAGGGTGAGAGGAGGGAGGATCCAGTGGCATATGCAGACCATCTTTTCGCCAGCTACTCGAGTTAGACCTGTCCCACAGAATGACACTGAAAGAGCTCATAGAGCTCTAGGCCCAAAACCTCCCATGCAGATGCCAGACCTAGATAATTCGTGGTCAAGTTTCTTCAAAGCTTCCAGACCAATGACCAGTTGCTGAGAAAGGCTTGGCAGAAGGGGCGATTGATGTTAGATATACACTGTTTGCTTTTGGACGATTATGCACCCCACACACAACAGCTGTGCAGAGAGTATTCTCCACTGTTCCCATTCCTCAGGGCGAAAAAAAATAAAATTTTGCACCCCCTACCCAGCAAAGCTCTGGGTGCAATTGTCATCAAGCCTGGTGACTTATTCATCAGCTCAAGAAGCAACAGAAGATCTTACCAAGAAGGGAATTCTTGAAGAGACGATTTCAAACCTCCGACCAATACAGCGGAATCATTGGCTGGCGACTGATGAGAGAGCCCTTGACCATCCCCTCCAGGACCTGTTGGATAAACTATGCCAGTATCAGAACCCCACTCTCACCTTCCGAGTATCCGTGAGTAAGGTCTTGTTTTCCCCCTCCCCTTGACTGACCACTGCCTTCTCCTGCTCCAGGGTAGCCTTATGTGCTTTGGGGGTGTGGGGTTGGGGGGGGTCTCTCTGATTGCCCCAGTGGAGTGCCCGGATTTCCTTTTAGGCCCAGGCAGCTTTGACAAGGGGGACTCAGTATTTATCTATACAAAAAAAAAATATATTACATAAAAGGAAAAGAAAATCATAATCACCTCCCTTCAGTCACTTTGGTTGCTATACTGGGCTTAGATTGCCACAGGACAGAGGGCCTTCGGGCTGACCACTGGCCTGGGGATCCTGGGCACTACATGGGAGACGTGACCCCCCCCCACTTTGCCCACTGATATTTTAAGCAGGCATTTTAGGGACTCCATTTACTGAGTCCTGGGGCTTTATGGTCCAGGAGAATGTCGTGGAGAGGATGTTGGGGTCGGGGAGAGGGTCGAGGGGGACCAGACCAGCTCAATACAGATGAACTGTGGACACTATATGATTCTTCTCTAAGGGTCAAGAAACAAGAGAACTTTATCTGCCTCAGACTTTGCTCTCCTCCCTCTTTCAGACATAATTAGAACAGTTTAATGAAGGAGAGGATGGTAGAGAGACACCTTATATGGAGAACTCTCACCCCTTTTTCTTTTTTTTTTTTTTTTGTTTCTCCCTCTCCCCTCCTTTTGTTTTCCCTTTCCCTCCCTTCCCTTTTTAGCCACAAGATGATATCTACAGTAGAGGACTGGGAGAACTACTTTAGTATGATTAAGGGCATGGGGGGCTGGAGGATTTAACAACTTTGAGTTCTACTGAGGATCGGAGATCCGTTGAGCTTTGAAGCTTTCTTTATCAACTGCCCAGTACATTCAGTCCCTCCTCCTTCCACCTCCTCTCTTTTCTTCTCCCCTTACCCAACAGAAGAGATGGCTTTGCTATACAAGGTGATAACTGTCTCTATGAGACCGACAGGGACCCATCTCATACCCCTTCCCTTTTTCTCTTCTCTTTCCCAGACTTCTCTTGGTTAACAACCCGACTCCCCATCTAATACTCTTCAAAGCTCCCTTCATTGAAGTGGCATTGTACTAAAACCAAATACCTTGGAATTTATACATAAAATTAAAGCACCTTGAATTAGTTAATTACGAACCTCTCTCAATACAAATTCAAGAGGATTTGAACAGATGGGGACGATTGAAGCTTACCTTTTCTCAAGGTATAGAGACCACACGCAAGAATATTCTCCCAAGATTGTTATATTTATTCCAGAATATCCCAACCTTTCTGGCGGACTTTTATTTTTGATCCTGGAATAAGACCATCTCTTCTTTTCTTTGGGAGGGTCAAAAACCAAGGATTTGTTACTCAATATTAACACTAACCTTGGAATGTGGGGGTGTTAATCTTCCCAACTTAAAACTCTATGCACTAGCTGCCTTCTTAAAATTATTCTTCATTTGGCTCTCCCCTACGTATCAGTCGACATGGAAGGACATTGAATTTTTACTTAACGATATGTATGATATGGAAAAAATAGCTTTTTTATCTAGGGAACATACCCCCCCTTTGAGAGATTTTTCGTACCTCACTGCCCAGACATTAAGGGTTTGGCAAAAGACAAAATGAATAAAATCTCTAAAACAACTAATTTTCTCATTTACTTTAATCTTAGTGGATGAATCCTTTTTACTAGCTAATTATGACTCTACGTTTAAAACATGGCGGAGATTTGGCCTTAATTTTTATGGGCAATTTCTCAGCTCTTCTGGGGTGGTTTCTTTTTCTGTTTTACAAACCCAATATTCCCTTCCAGAGAGGGATAGGTTCAGATATACGCAGGTGATAAATTTCATACTTAGAGGGAGACCACAGTTTGTTTGCCCTCACCTCTTCCAGCGCTATGGAAACTAATAAGAGACACCTTACAGGGTAATTTATGGGATAAAATAATCAGTCACCTATACGGAATCCTACGGGAGACACTGGGAGATTCTTCTCTAACAATACTGGAAGCCTGGAATAAAGACCTACAAACAGAGGTTTCTTTTGAGAGATGGCAGGGGGCAACTTTAAAAGCCATCAAGATAGCCGCCTCTAATGTATGGCGGGAATTTGTGTGGAAGTCCCCCTCTTGGTACTTCTGATCTGCGGCAATACTTACTAAATATCGTCCTGCCTCCTATGGCTTCTGTTGGAGAGGCTGTAACTGTAGACTAGCATATTTGGGTCACATTTTTTTGGTTCTGCCCAAAGCTGACACCCTTTTGGTGTGCATTACAGAGTTGGCAGGATGTTTGTGAGTGGACATAGAACTAACAGCGAAATTTTACTTTTGTCAATCTATCACCCTCATAGTCCCGTTGGGACAGGACCTTACTTCCTTATTCATTCTGGTAGCTAAGAAAACTATCACCCGACGGTGGATGACACCTAAGATACCCTCAACGAGTGACTGGTGAAAAATTATTGAGGAAATTTACCAAAATGAACAACTTATAGCTAAATTCTGGGATAGACTCCCTCAATTTGAAATAAAATGTTGCAAATGGGTGTTCTACCAGTCAGGGTTGGACCCAGATTTTGTCCTCTATGGAATTGATTCCATTAGGAAAGTCCAGAGGGAGGGATCCTTTTCTCTCTCTCTCTGACACGAATCCCATCTGGTGGCCTGCCTCATGGGGAGGGAAGTAAAGAGGATAAGATAAAAGGGAAAGAAAAGGAAAAGAAGCATTGAAGTAAGGGAAGGGGAAGGAAAGCAGACGAAAGACGGGTTAACATATGATGCTCGTGTGGATATCTGTAGAACAAGGAAAATTACCATGTAATCACCATTTAATGATAAAACCTGAATAGGTGGTAAGGTTGATGGTAAATATTATTATGTAATATCATGTCTCACTTCTCAATAAAAATAAAATTATAAAAAAGAGAAAATTGATTGGAACAGCCCATTAGCAATGTGGCAGTTGTGAGGAGACATGGGAAAAATAAGCTCAGTGTGCAGATCAGTAACAGTGTTAAGGTGCTTAGCAGTGTCAGTGGGTGATGGGAGCTTACGCTGCCAGAAAATTAAAGTCCAGTCTCTGGTCCTGAGAAAAGTGTTTGCTGCTAGTTCTGTTGTACAGAAAAGTTATGCCTAAGTAATGCCTGTTTTGCTCTCTCTCTCTCTATGATCAGTCAGTGTAAAAGTTAGCTCCATAGAGATGTAACTTTCAAAGCTTGAAGTATTTGAAACCCTGAGCTCTTACAATCATTTAGGAGCACAGGAGAATAAAGTGATTGGTTTTGGGTAGAAATACTGAGTCCAGTTTGATTTTTGCCACAAAGGGAGTCTAATGAATTTCAAGTCCTTTAGTTTTTAGGGTTTGTAGTTTTCCAGGGTCTTGAAGCATTTGTATCCTGTGCCCTCCTGCTTTGGGTCCGTGGTTGGGAGAGGCCTGAAGAAGAACTGAATAGTTGGCCCACTGGATTCGCCTGCTGGGAGAAAACGACACCTTTTGGGGCTCACTGCCGATGTGAGAAGACATCTTAAGCAAGGCACGCTTTTTCTGATGTAAAATGCTGCTGTTAATCCGTGGAGAACTTAGTGAGATATCTAGAGTCTGGGACCCCTTCCCCGGTACATCTAGCCCATAGACATTTGGGAATGGGGGGGGGGTACACTTATAAACGGGAAAACACCAAATGCATCTCCAGCTGCATCATCACCACCTTCTTAATCATCTTCCCAGAAAGAAAAGGTTTGACACAGGGCTGTAACTGGCTAAGATGTCAGGGTCCAAAGATAGTTCCTTTAGGAGGGTTTCACAAAGCCCTTTTCAGAACTAAAGGGAAAACATCCTCACTAAGGGGACACTGGATTATGTCAGCTGTCACTGGACCCAAAGACTCATAGTCCACCAAACAACTGAATCAGTCCAAGGTCAAGCTAACACAAGAAAGAACACAGTTCCAAGATCAACAGGATAACCTCTCCAGCTGGTATTGGCTGAAGTCTCTCAGACTGACAGAAGGCCTCTGTTAGTCACATACTGGATCATACTGGGACCCAAGAGCACACTTGTGAATCACAATTGAATAGAGAGGCTAATCTGGAAAAACGCTCAAACTCCTCACAGCTCTCAGTTTTCAATATCTCTCTGTACTGCAGGCAAGATCCAGCAGCTTGTCTACAGTGCAGAAGAGCTGAGCTGGTCTGTTGTCCCCAGCAATCACCCATGACAGGAACTCTGCCTTTCTCAGTGACTGCTCATGAAACTCCTTATAATGTGCTGTCATACTTAATCTGTTCCCCAACGATCCTGATCTCCAACAAGAATGCTCCAACTTCTGCCCTTTAGCCTTCAACTGTCCTAAACTTCTAATTAAACTGGGGGAGCACTGACAGCAGACTCTAAGGTGTACATGAAAAGGTGCAAGGGAGTAAAGTTCTGTGGTGATAGCCATATTAGAAGACCCCACCATGGTTTGCCACTCCTCAGCACACGCCTTCAACAAGCTTGAGCAGCTCGGCACCAACAAAAGCCCTAAAGGCTCTATATTAGGTAAAGACTGGTACAGAACTAATTCCATCAGGGGTTCAGCTGTTTAGGAGAGACCCTGATATGAAAACGTACAGCATAACGATCCAATCAACTGACCAGATCAACACTGATGTTAAATATCTCAAGCCCCAGTGGAAAAAACAGGTCCAAGCATGGCCCAACTGTTGAGTTGCAGATGAAACCACCTGTGTGAACCCCAATAAATGCATTTGTCAGATGAACTGCTGTCTAGCCACAAGGGACTCATCATCAGTTCAGATACTGAAGTCCCCTAGCACTAGCCATCTGGAGCTTTATAATGTCAGGCTGGTAATGAACTCCCACATTCCTGCAGGAACCCATGGTCACACCCTGAAGGATTTTATACGCGGAGAATCCTGACCCCCACACCTGTGTCACCTTAGCAGCCACACATTCAAACACCTGGTCTCACCCAGTGGGTATGCTGCAAGTCTTAAATCAGATATAAAACAAATGGCCACACCCCTATGCTCCTGTCTCAGACAGTGCACAACAGTGTACGCTGGTGGAATGGCTACCTCCAGCACAGGGCTAGGTTGTCTCCCAACTAGGTCTTGACAATGCACACCACATCCACCAAAGAATCCACGATAAAATCTGCCACTGTCACGGTATTATTCTAAGGGACCTAGCATTGCAAAGAAATGCCAAAGGGAGGAACCTTGCTGGTGGGCCCTATGGTTACCTTCTCTGATGGCAACGCAGAAGCCCTCAGGACAGGAACAAGCAAGGTAGTCCCCAGTTCTGGTTCAACTCAACCAAGGTTGTCTCTCTGTCCTGCCTCTGATCCTACCTTCCCTTCTCCTCTCCAAGCCCAAATCTGAATTGATGACAGTGCCTTCCTGCGGTCCCAACTTCTCTGTAGCAGCATATAGCTACTGCAGGGACAGGGGAACAGTCAAACAGACGTAATCAACGTAGTTGGCCCAAAGAGTAGGAGATGATGGGGGTTTCCACTACCACTGAAACATACTGGCCAACTGCTAAAATACCTCACAGCACCACTCCCACCAATAACAGCACAATACACCCAATAACCACACCAACCCCCACCCTACCCCACACTCAATTCAGTCAAGACCCAGCCACACAAACATTCACCAAATCCACTCGCCCCAGACATGGCACTCTCAACCAGCAATAAAATATATAAATTTATAATGTAAAACAGTTCAAAGTTTAAAGTGCAGTCCCGATACAATCAGGGAGTATATAAACCCCTTGACCTGCAGCCATGGTGCTTGTGAATTCCCAGATATGGTTATTACCTTCAAATTACTGGTTGGTGTAAATAATACACTTAAATTTCTCACTGCCTTTTCCTGCTCTTGCCCTAGCCAATGTATGGTGCTGGATTTTAGAATGTCCAGAATTACTGCAAGCCCCAGGTGCATTGAATATATAGAGCAGTGGGCTTGCAGCAGTCTAAAGGGGATTTTCAATCCCTTGCGGCAAAATGACACTCACTAGACCATCTTTCACTGGACTAGCGTGCTTCATTGCTGGGTACTTATAACACAAGCAGCTTGCAGCCAAAATTTGCCACAAGCTGTTGTAAATTGGGTAGACTGTCGCAGCTACACCCAAGATTACAAAATTGGATACAGCTGCAGCATTCAGCTATGACACAGCTGCGACACGCTAACGGTTTGGCACAGGGCTTGACGCGAGCCCTGTGTCACCCTTTGAAAATCCATGGACTCTGTTCCTTTCCTCCACATTCGCCTGCTGCCTGTAACCTCTCCTTGCTTGGTGCCCCCCCCCCCCCACACACACACTTTGTAGCTTCTGTTGTTGACCCTCAATTCACTGTGCAGTTGTTTTTGTGCTGCTCCCATACTCTACTGCAGCTTTCCCTACTGCTTAACATAATGAGTTATTGCCTATAGCATATTGCTGCCTTGCATTGTACCCAAGCCTGTGTTTTATAATTTGCCCATACAATGTTTTGCCTACACTTATACATTGTATTCACCATTGTGTTTTCTAAGTCCTCGTACACTGTTTTTGCCTGTGTTTTATAATTTGCCTGCAATGTTTTTGCCTACACTTATACATTGTATTCGCCATTGTGTTTTCTAAGTCCTCGTGACACTGTTTTTGCCTGTGTTTTATAATTTGTCTTTGCATAATGTTTTTGCCTACACTTATACATTGTATTCACCATTGTATTTTCTAAGTCCTCGTACACTGTTTTTGCCTGTTTTATAATTTGCCTGTACAATGTTTTTGCCTACACTTATACATTGTATTCACCATTGTGTTTTTTAAGTCCTCGTACACTGTTTTTGCCTGTGTTTTATAATTTGCCTGTACAATATTTTTGCTATACATATACATTGTATTCACTGTTGTGTTTTCTAAGTCCTCGTACACTGTTTTTACCTGTGTTTTATCATTTGCCTGTACAATGTTTTTGCCTGCACTTATAGATTTATTCATCATTGTGCTCTATAAGTCCCCTGCACACTGTTTTTGCCTGTACTTTACACTGTAGTCAACACTGTTTATAACTTCCTTGTACACTGTTTTTGCCTGTACTTTTACACTGTAATCAACACTGTTTTATAACCTTTTAGTGTAGCCCCCCCCCACCACCAATTTTGGGCTTACCTTAAGTGTCTCACAGGGTCCAGCAATGCCTACTGCCAGGCAGATGTCCATTGGAAACAATAAATCTATGGTTATTTGGTGACCCTACTGATCTGTGTGAGAGTGCCATAATGTGCCTCTGCGCCTGTCACTTTAAGTGTCACTGTCAGTGTGTAGTGAATGGCCTGGGCTAGGGGTCCAAGTGCTTCCGAGCTTGCAGCTGGTCTGGCATCACCCCAATTTGCTCCACTCTGCTGTCGCTGTTAGAGCAGAGGGAGCCCTAACTGGTATTTTACATTTTTACTTCTAATTTGTTGTATTTAAATTAGAGTGCTCATTTTAACCTGTCTTCTTGCAATTTATGCATCCAAATGGGAGCCACCATGTTTGGTCAGGGACTTCCAGTAATTGGACCAATTAGGACACAGGGGACATCGAGGGGTCCTTAGTTCAGGCGCCTTTGGGGAAAAACTGTGAACTCTAACGTTTGGCCCCTAAAGAAATCAATGGGAGCAAAAGATTGTGATTGACAGCTCCCCCTGCCCAATTGGAATGCAAAAAAAATGAACTAATCTGAGAACTGATTTCAAACTGTGAGCAGTTCATCCCCAGATTCCGTGGAGCGAACAGCCCTGTTCAAGCTTGTGGGGTTCTGGCCTAGGAAAGACCTAGTTTCCTGCAGCATGTGTCTGCGGTCCCAAGTTCGGGAATCGGTCACCAGAGACTGCCTTCTGCAGGTTGAAAAGTCTGCTCAGCAGAGCGGCTGTAATTGTGAACCGGTCTGAAGCCAAACTGAGAAGTGGGTGAATGGATACTGTTTCCATTTAATGTGCTGAATGCTTGAGGTGGGCCAAGGCATACTAACCAGGGATGCCTGTTTGCCTTGTTTGGCCAAGTTGTTAGCCAGCTAGAGGCTTTCACCAGCCAAAAAAAACTGAACTTGGCCAAAAGTGTTTTTTTCCGACCTTGGGCTCATGCCAAACCCAGCCCAAGCCATCTATTCCTGCACCAGTTACAGTTTTCCCAGTGAGAGACCAGCTTGGGGATCCAGCCCCTGCACAGCAAGGTATCGCAGGTTGTGGCCACCTGGAGGGAAAGGCCGTGAAGCAGAGGTACGTCATGTCAGCCCATCTTCCCCATGCTCTTCAGTGCTCTGCAACAGGTCTTCATTTCACCAGGTCATCTCCTACCTACTGGTGCTGTGAGTAAACTCAGGATAGCCTCCTGCAACAAGCACTTGAATTATTCTGCGGTACCATCTCATTTCACTCAGTGTGTTTTACAGGGTTTCAGTGGACTAGGCCAACCGACCGAGGACACAATCAGTCATGGCCTTTGTGCATGTTTAATCATCTTTTCTTCTCATCAACAACAGCTGCAACCTCGGGTATCATTCTGGCTAGCCAGCATCACACTCAGCAGTTGCAAGACCGTACTTAAGGGACTAAAAAAACTGCAAGCAAAACATCCCGGTTAATACCAGCTTTGCAATCATTTATCCAGATTTGCACCCCTACCTTGCTCACATCCACTCAATAAATCAGATTTGTTGTTCCACTGGTAAGCAGACTCAGCAGCAAATTATTGTCTGGTTAAACTTCACTGTGACGTGGGTAAAAGTATTTGAAAGTGTATACTTGCATGTGATATTGCTTTACAAGGGCTCCAGGACATTTGCCAGAAGAAAAGACCCTGGTAAGTACAAGGGGTGTTAGCATATTATTAATGTTCATTGCTAATTGTGTGTTCCTGCTGAAAAGGACTGTATCTGTTGCAAGTACTTTGTCACTAGGTGGGCTGGTGGGTGGTTATAGCTTCCCAGAGGGCTATACCAGGTTGGATAAACACCCCCATATACCTTACTCTGGGTGGAGGCACCAACTCATTGTGTTTACTGAAGGGAGAGGAACTCCGGTAATTGTTAATTTGGAACCCAGGCCCCTCAACCTTGTTTTAGAAGGGTAGGCAGAGGTCGTAGCATTTGGAATAGCACCACCTAGGGGTTACATTTCTACACTGTTTTTGCCTATGTTTTATAACTCACCTGTACACTGTTTTTGCCTACATTTATACATTGTATTCACCACTGTGTTTTGTACGGTCCCTGTACACTGTTTTCACCTATGTTTTATAATTTGCCTGTACACTTTTTTGCCTGTACTTATGCACTGTATCACCCTTTGTTTTTTCTTTGCCTCCTTTTCCCTTCCCCTTTGTCACACCTGGAAATGAGCCTTGGCTCAGTGTGCTTTTCCCAGTTACCAGTTGTCAATAAATAAATGGTCTGGCAGTGCAGCCTAGAGGTTAAAGTAATGAGCTGTGAATGTGCTTGGTACATCCAGCAGACCTGGGTTTGATTCCCACAATTTCCAGTTGCATACTGTGTGATTCAGAACAAGTCACTCAACCTCCCCTGTGCTCCTGGGTCACCCCTGAAAACAGGCACTTAATCCTAGTGGGCCTTACCTGTTTACCAAAGAATAATTAAAAAAAAAAAAAATCAGACTTCATATTATGACCTGTGTATTATGGAGTTTGTCACAGCTGTCTCCTCTCCCACACTACAATAGCCATAGCACAGTTACAGAACTCAGACACTTTTGCAGCAAACTAAACTCAACGCTGCACTTTTGGTTTTATAGCCAGTCATTATTACAGCTTAATCTGGTTCAAGGTCAGTCGGCATTCATCTGTATCCCCCTCCCCCGGGTCGTGCCTGAAAACAGGCAGGATTTGTCTAGTGCACTTACCCGGTCAACAAAAACTAAATAAATAATAAATAAAAAATTAATTATGGGCAGTAGAATTACTTGCTACAAATCCTTAGTGTGTGTTGCTTTACATACCATTCTTTGCTTTGCACTCATGGGTCCAGATATTCAAAACTTTGCGCTGGGTGCAAACCGTTTGCACGGAGTTTGTGCTGGGTTTTCGTGGGTCTCCTATATACAAAAGACTAAATAGTTCAGGCAAACTGCATTAGCGCTGGGCAAAATTATAATGTATGCACTGTGCAAAGAGAGGGGGATACATAAATACAGGTGTTTTGCTATATTCAGCATGTTAGCACTACACAAAGTGTGTTTGTGCGACATTTTCATGGCGCAAATTACCACTCAGAAAAAGTAGTCTTAACTCTGGGCAAAACAAGGATAGAGGCATGGACACAGTAGCAAGGCAACATGGCCATAAGCAGTAACAGCATCATGGTGCACCTGATGACTGCAGCCAGCGAGGAGGCAGAGGGGCAGATGGCCACACGTCACTCCATATGCCCTGGAAGAGACATGCCGCATTTAGATGGCACTGCCCATGTCGCCATCATCTGGCACTGGTCCCAACTCTGCCAGGCATTTGTGGTGCCCTGCACCCAGAGGACACCTTGTCAGTGTTTGCATGCAGCACAGACATCCAGGTCCCCCCATAGGCGTACACCACCACAATCAAGCACACACATGCGGCACTGGAGGAATGGAGGGTATTGAGGGGAGGGTGTACAGGTTGCCAGGCTGCACCACATAGTAGGTGCTGCCACACGACTGGGGCCATCCACACAGTGCACATGTGCCAGTGACAGGAATGCCCCTCACATCAGTGTGCCTGCAACCTTCATTATACTATTATTGCTGCATTTTATGGTAATAAATTCCTCTCAGTCAATCAGAACACAGAGCTGCAGGCTGGTTATTGTGCCTTATAAAATGGGCTCTAAAACTTCTGTAACCTATTAAAGAAGAGACATCGCATGACATTATTTTCTTACAGCTGCACACGTAATCAAAACTACATAACATGAATTTTAAATTATGCTAGTGCCCATTTTTTAAGTGGGATAGTGTGGTTGTCCCTGCGGATTGGATGGTAGTCCCGCTTCACAAGAGTGGGAGTAGAGAGGACCCAGTGAACTATGGATGGGTCAGCCTGACCTCGATCCTATGGACACTACTAGAAACCATTATAAAAAGAGCATATGCTGTAATGGTGGGAGGCCAACGGGCTCCAGGACAAGAGGTAACATTGGTTCATGTCAGTCAGATCATGGGAGACAAACTTACTAGACCTCTTCGATTAGGTCATAATGACAGTCCTTAAGGACCAAGCAGTAGACATACTATATTTGGAATTTAGCTGGGCCTTCAACTCTGTGCCCCATAGATGACTGTTTGAAAAGCTGAGGGATCTGAGGATGGAAAACAACTAGGTGGATTAGTAACTGGGAGGGGAAAACTTAGAGGTTTTTTTTCAATGGTAGAGAGTTCACTGGTGGGCTACCACAAGGGTCGGTACTGCGGCCACCTTTTCAATATATTTGTTATTCCCCATGTCGTACCTGGAAACGAGCTCTGCTCATGTACCTTTCCCTGTTATCAAATTTTACATAAAAAAAAGACAAAAAATATTTATCTGTTATGTAGGTGAGAGAATCCATGGCGAAATCTGTCTCTTTGCAGATGACAGCAAATTTGAAGGCAAGGTGAATATAGCAGCGGGAATACTGGGAACATACCTCTCAACTGTCCCGGATTTTGCGGGAAATCCCGATTTTCAGCCGTTTGTCCCGCCGTCCCGACTCGACTGGCCGTTTGCACGATTTCCTAGGCTGAGCGGCTGAGCCCTGCTCCGAATGCCACTATGCAGTCTCCTCTCTACACCACCATCGCCACGCTGACTGTCTCTGTCTAAAATCCCCACGTCCCCATGTTGCAGTTGCACACAGTGGCGTCTTACATAGGAGGCACTGACGTATGCTCTCCCATTTGACCAATGGTGTGAGGAAATTGCTGTCCATTGTCTTTTAGCACCCCCGCCCACACGCGGACCTGATTTTTTGTATCCAACAGGTCCAAACATACAGCATATTAAAGGACCTCTGGCGCTGGGAACCACACAACCGAAGAGAGAGTTCCAGGGCGCCGGTGAAGAATTAGCCCCCTTGCTGTAGCCTAGCTACAAGTGTCCAGTCGAGGAACAAGCGAGAGAGACTGACTGCCTGCCGCAGCTTGGAGACTTGGACCGACTGGGAGAGAGAATCAGGACTTGGCATTCAGAGGAGGAGAAGTGCAAGTTAACCTTATAGGCCAGCCCGTTTGTTGAATCCTCGCCACTGCATGCGGCGTGCCCGTCAGCCAGACTGTTTTTTTCCACCACTCTGAGTCTGCCAGCCCTGCCCATTAGCTGCTGCCTGCTGCTACTGTGAATCATTTATTATTTCGTTTGAATAAAAGAATGAAGCAGCAGCAGTCAGTGCCAGCAGCTGGCATAGCATACCGACTACGGAGCAACGTGGAGAGCATAGAGAGACAAAGAGGGAGCTACCATTTAAGTGTTAGGTCAGGTATGTAAAAATGCCAGGAACTGTGGAGAATATGTTGAGTATGTTATCAATTTGGTTTATTTATTCTGCTAATGTGAACCAAATGGGGGGGGTCATGGAGTAAGTTGTAGGATTTATAAACTGGCAAGTGGAATGAGGTAATGACTTTTGGATGAGTTGGAATCATTTCATTTATTAGTTTTACCAGGAATTACTGACTTGGACTATCAAATGATTCAGTTTTTACATATAAGATACATAGGGATACTGAAAATGATGACTGGTCTGGTGGGGCACTACAAGATTCAGATGGCAAATGGTAGCAATTTGTAATAACAGCTCCTGGGAACATTGCCTCTCTACAACTTGGCTGTTCCACAAGAAATATCACTGTCTGTAACTAGTGACTGAGTCCTGTAACAACTGTTAGCTGCTGAGCCTGTGACCAGTGCCATTTGAACAACTTGGCTACCCCACAGTAAATATCATTGCATGCTTCAGTGACTGTTTAAAAGTAAAACTATCATGCTCTATGTTGTATTCCTAATGTAGTATTCAATAACTTTTAATTTCACGCATTTGAAAGATGTGAACACTGTGACGCAGCACTTTACGTGGCGCGAAAAATGGTGTCCCTGATTTTGAGCATTTGTCCCTGATTTTAAAGGGTAGTGTCCCTGATTTGCGGCCTTGGAGGTTGAGAGGTATGACTGGGAATGGAAACAGACCTACTGCACCTGCCTGTACTCGGAGTGAGAAAACAAGTCCCAGAGTGCTGCCCACTAGTTACAACCTGTACTCCCGCTGCCTGTCAAGCTCTCGAAAAAGGCTTATATAACTTAGCAGTGGGTGGTAATGCCGCTTCCCGCGAGTGATTAGGAGGGGTGTCATGAACCCCAGCCTGAACGTAACCAAGAAATGAGCTTACTCTCCAAGGCATGGACGTCAGGCGACTCGTGGCAAAAAAAAAACAGACTATGAAAAGCATTGACCAAACTGTCCCGGGACTCCCGTCCCTCTTCCATCCTTTTCCGCTCTCAGTCAGCCTTCTAAAACTGCAGCTGTCCGTCCATTCCCGGTCCTGAGACTTCCACTGTTTTGGTTCCGTCAAGACCTCCCACAAAGTGCGTGACGTCTTGCTAAGCTGCAGCCACTGAATGCGGCAGCTACAGCACTAAAAGTAAAAGTTCCCTTTTCGAATTCTGTGACAGCAACGCGCCCGGGCAACACATATATTTACCCACCGCAATAGCAGCACCGGTACGTTACGCAACTACGAAAGTAAACGACGTCAGAGTGGTTAGTAGTACAGTGAAGACCGCGAGCTGTCTCAGTTTTCATTAGTGTTGCTCTGGTCAGGGCCGGCGTAGTATCAAGCGGTGCTACCTGTAAAGATTTGCTACACTCGTCGTCTGCGCTTTGTGAACACGCATGCGCAGTTGAGCTCAGAGGGTAGCAACATGAGTATTTTCCCCCCAGTTTTTCGTGCTTTCCATCGAGTTGAAAGAAGGGGACGAAGTCAGAAAGACTGCACAGAATAAAAGAAAAAAAAAAACACAGAGAAGGAACTGATATTTGAACTTATTTGGTGTAGAGAAATGAGTGCGTGTCTGTGCTGTGGTGCGTCTCACTCTTTTCCATCAGTGAATGTTTGTTACGATTACGTGGACGTTTATCGCCATGTATTTGCAAGCGCGGTATTGAGTCACTCTATATTGCCTTTCGCTGTATTTGGTGTTGGTGTATTTGTTGGCGTGGCACTGACTCGTGCTATATTTGTTTTCGCTGTGTTGAACCACTCTGTCTTTGCTGTCATGTATTGACTGTCGCCCTATTTGCTGGCGTGGTATTGTCTCGCGCTATATTTGGTTTCGCTGTATTGAGCCACGCTGTCATTGCTGGACTGTATTGACTGTCGCTATCTTTGCTTTCGGCGTAGTTGCTGGCGTTGTATTGACTGGCGCTGTATTAGTTTCGCTGTATTAAACACCTTGGTCAGTATCGCGACAGTAAATGCAGCGACAGTCAGTAGGGCGAGGGCACATTCAGCGACGGTCAATAGGGTGAAAGCAAATACTGCGCCAGTTGTTTTTTTGGTGTCGGTGTATTTGCTGGCGTGGTACTGACCCGCGCTATATTTGTTTTCGCTGTATTGAGCCACGCTGTTATTGCTGTCCTGTATTTGCTTTCGGCGTAGTTGCTGGCGTGGTATTGACTCGCGCTGGATTGGTTTCGCTGTATTAAACACCTTGGTCAGTACCTCGCCAGTAAGTGCAGCGACAGTCCGTAGGGCGAGGGCACACCCAGCGACAGTCAATACTGCCAAAGCAAATACTGCGCCAGCTGCTTTTTTGGTGTCGGTGTATTTGCTGGCGTGGTACTGACTCGCGCTATATTTGGTTTGGCTGTATTGAGCCACGCTGTCATTGCTGTCCTGTATTGACTGTCGCTATCTTTGCTTTCCCCGTAGTTGCTGGCGTGGTATGGACTCGCGCTATATTTGGTTTTGCCGTATTAAACACCTTGGTCAGTTCCTCGCCAGTAAATGCAGCGACAGTCAGTAAGGCAAGGGCACATACAGCAACAGTCAATACGGCGAAAGCAAATACAGCGCTGATCAGTACCTCACAAGCAAACAACAGATAATGGAAAATACAACGACTGAATGATTACAACAGCTGAGAAAATGAGCACTCCTATATGCATGCCTTTGTCATTCTGAAAAGGCAGTCTCTTTCTCTGTTTATTCATTGACCCCCCCCCCCCAAGAAATCACCCCAAAAAAGGCCCAGTTAATCATGATTTATGGGAGTGGACCATCATCATTTTGAGAGAAACCCTGTGAGTGCGCCTTTGTTAGGATGCTACTGTTGCCTGTCTGTTTTGTTTCTAAGGCTGATTTTCTTCTCTGCATATTTATTCCAGACAAAGTGACCATCTAACAGCGAAACTGACCATGTTTAGCAGTCGACCAGTATTGTTAATCCATTATCTTTCACTGCCACTACAGAATACCTGCAGTAATTTGACCTCCCTGTGGAGTGGGTTTGCAAGCAAATCAGGGAAGCTATTGGGGAGGTGGGAGTGTGTTTTAGGCTGCTAGCTACTCCCAATTTTATCAGTTCCTTTTACGTATTACTTGCCTGGATTTTTCTACCAGCTGATAGGTCAAGCTTTTGAGTGCATACAGAGTTTTACTTTTCAGTACCTGCATCTGAGTTCATTGAGTAACCTTTTGGGTTGCTTATGTTTCTGGGTTTAGCCAACTTAACTCATTGCATGAACCCTTGAGTGGTTTCTTTATCTTTCATTGGAAGTGTGGGATTGTGCAGCAGACTGAGGAAGCAATCGGGAAGGTAGCATAGAAACATAGAATTTGACGGCAGATAAGGACCGCTTGGCTCACCCAGTCTGCCCATTTCCCTACCTACTGGATAAGCTGCAGATCCTAGTTAACCAGCAGCCTACTTCTTCCTACCCCAACCCCCTAGAATGGCCTTATGACTGTCCCATGCATGCTTGAATTCCACCACTGTTTTTGACTCCACAACCTCCTCTGAAGGCTGCTCCATGAATCCACAACCTCTCTGTGAAAAAATACTTTTAAATTACCTCTGAGCCGCCTCATCTTCAAATTGTGCCCCTTGTTCTTGCACACTCTTTTTTGAAAGATGCTACCCTCTTGGACTTTGTTGATTCCCTTGGGGTACTTGAATGTTTCTATCATGTCCCCTCCTCTTCCTCCTTTCCTTGAGGCTATACATATTAAGCTCCTTAGGTCTCTCTTCATATGACTTCCGGTGCAGACCCTGCACCATTTTAGTTGCCCTCCTCTGGACAGCTTCCATCCTGTCTATGTCTTTGTGGAGATTGGGTCTCCAGAACTGCACGCAGTACTCCAGATGGGGTCTCACCAGCTGTCTGTACAGAGGAATTATAACTTCCTGTTTTCTACTGGTGATGCCTCTCCCTGTGCACGCCAGTATCCCCCCCAGCCCTCCTTGCTGCCCTCTCACATTGCTTGCCCACCTTTAAGTCATCTGATATGACTACCCCCAGGTCCTTTTCCATTTTTGTTGTTGTTAGTATCTCACACCCCATTGTGTACTCTTCCCCTGGGTTTTTCCCAGGTGCATTACCTTGCACTTCTTAGCATTGAATCTAAGCTGCCATACATTTGACCATTCCTCTAACCTTGCCAAGTCCCTTCTCATCCTTTCCACCCCACCTTGTGCATCAACTCTGTTGCAGATCTTTGTGTCATCTGCAAAGAGACATACTTTTCCTTCCAGTCCCTCTGCAATGTCGCTTATAAAGATATTGAAGAGGACCAGTCCTAATACTGAACTCTTCGGTACCCCACTAGTAACCCCCCTTTCTTCAGAGTGGACTCCATTTACTATTACTCTCTGTGTCCTATTCTCCAGCCAATTCTTTACCCAGGCTGTCGCCTTGGGACCCACTCGCAGGCTGGCTAACTTGTATATTAATCTTTGTGTGGGACTGGTCAAATGCCTTGCTAAAGTCTAGGTAGGCCATGTCCACAGCCCTCCCATATCTACTACTTTGGTCACCCAGTCAAAGAAATCTATCAGATTCGTCTGGCATGACCTTCCCTGTGAATCCATGCTGCCTTGGGTCCTGTGCCCTCTGGCCTCTAGATGCTCAACAATTCTTTCCTTCAGAAGTGATTCCATCATTTTCCTATCACTGAAGTTAAACTAACAGGTCTGTAGTTTCCTGCTTCTGCCTTGCTCCCACTTTTGTGAAGAGGAATCACATCTGCCCTCCTCCAGTCCTCGGGTACCACCCCATCCTCACATGATTTGTTAAAGAGGGTAGTCAGTGGTGTCACTAGTTCTACCCTTAGTTTTTTTAGAATTCTGGGATGAATCCCATCAGGCCCCATTGCTTTGTCCACCTTCAGTTTTAAGAGTTCTTTCATAACCCTTTTTTCTGTAAATGGGCTGGTATCAACTTCTGTATCCAGAGTGCTTCTGCTGTTTGTTTTAGGTAGGTACCTCCCCCTCTTCATTTGTAAATACTGAGCAAAAATATTTGTTTAGTATCTCTGCCTTTTCACAGTCTCCCTCTGCCCACCCTCCCTCTCCTTTATTAAGCCTTACTATTCCTCCCTTGGTCTTCCTTCGCTCCCTGATTTATCTATAAAAGGTTTTATCCCCCTTCTTAACTGAGCTGGCTATCTTTTCCTCGGTTTGGGCCTTTGCTGTTCTGACTACCTTCCCAGCTTCCTTTTACTTTAACTGATACAGTTCTCTGCCCTGCTCCTTCTGTGATTCTTTGTCCTGAATGCTTTTTTTTTCTCTTGAACCTTCACTGCCACTTCCTTTGAGAACCATAGTGGTTTTTTATATTGTTTTGTTTTGTTTATTTGCTTCACACAAAGGCTCGTTACCTCTGTTTTTATTATTATTATTATTTATTATTAGTTTTTATTATTCGCCATTGTTCTTCCACCCCTCCTTCCTGCCCATTTGCTAGTGCATTCCTTAGGCACTCACCCATTTTTGCATAGTCAGCCCTCCTAAAGTCCAGTACTTTTGCCTTTGTATGGCTTGACTCTATTGCTGTGTTTATTGTGAACCATACTGTTCGATGGTCGCTAGTTCCCAGATGGCTACCTACTTCTACATCTGTGATCCTCTCTCCATCTCCATTTGAGAGAACCAGGTCTAAGATTGGGTGGAATATACGGCAAGGGTTGGACTCTGCTGGTACAGGAAGCACACCTGATGTTGGATGTCAGTGGTATGGGTGGGGGTTGTGCCGGCACACCAAAAAGTCATCTAGGAGATGGATGAGATTATGATGGCACACTGGAAGCAAATGGGGAGGTGGGGGATATGCAACAGATTGGGAAAGTGGGAGGTATAGTCAACAGGAGTGAGACTTTTCTGGCACACCATTGAAGAGATGGAGGAGGTGAGCGGAATATTTAGCTGGGATGGCACTGTACTGGCAGAACAGCGGAGGTTGAGTGGGAGGTATGGCAGGGATGGAGCCTTGCAGCACAGTGTTGAACCAATCAGGGAGGCAGATGGAATGGATATATGATAGGGGTCGGATTGTTCAGGAACAGCAGGAATGTGATTGGGGAAGAGGGCAGGATATATTGCATGGTTTGGATTGTGTAGACAGATGAGGGAGGTGGGCAGAATATATGGCATGGCTGAGACTTTACTGGCATACCAAGAAAGCGATCGGGGAGGGAGGGGTGTATAGTAGAGATGGGACTATGCAGGCACACAAGGGAACCGATCAGAGAGGTGAGTAGGAAACCTGGCAGGGGTAGAACAAAGCAGGCAGACTGAGGAAGTGATGGGACTGTGGGGGGAATATGCTGTGGCACACTGTTGAAGTGATTGGGGAGGTGGACGGGAGAAATGGAAGGGGTGGGAGGATGCAGGCACACCAGAAAATGGATTGTGGAGGAAGGCAGGATCTATGGCAGGGGTGGGACTCTGCAGTTCCACTGAGGAAGTGATGGGGGACATGGTACATACTGCGGCAGGTGGGGTTGTGCGGGCAGATTGGGAATGCGATTGTGAGGTTAGCAGCATATATAGCAGGGGTGGGACAGTGCTGGCACACCAGACAAGCAGTCAGGGAAGTGGGTGGGACATATTGCAGGGGTGGCGCAGGACTGTAGAGGCACACCAGGGGATCAGTCGACAAAGTGTGGGGATGTATGGCAGGGGTAGGACTGTGCAGGCAAAGCAGGGAAGTAGCCCTTTAGGAGCCAGCGACCACTGTTCAGTGTTCTTTCAAATTAAGGAAGTCACAAACAACAACACTGGTATGGAGTCCACACAGATGTTGAACTTTAGGAAGGCAGATTTTACATCCCTGAAGGCTAGCATGCAAAACTGGGATTGGGAGACTGAGTTCAGGGGCAAGACGGTTGAAGAAACGTGGGGGATATACATAGCAGAAAAAAATATGGCAACAGAAAGGTTGTACCAAGGTGGTTCAATGCTAAAGTAAAGAAACTGGTAAACAAGAAAAACAAGTTGTTCAGACTGGTTTGTAATTCAGATGATTCCCAGGGCATGCTAGTCTATAGGGAGTTGGCAAAGACACTTAAGAAAACTTAAAAACGCTAAAGCAGAGTATGAATTAACACTTTCAAACAAAGTTAAAGATAATTATAAACTGTTCTTTACACATATTAACAAGCAAGGTCACAACAACATCAGCCCATACATTAGCAACGAGGGAAATATGACAAACAATAAGGAAACAGCAGATATTCAGAATGACTATTTTTGTTCAGTAAACACCAGCAATACGAGTGAATCAAAATCTATAGGCGACATAGTTAAATCAGTGCTAGGGAAAATAAAAGTTGAGTTAAAGGATGTAAGGGAGAGACTTCAGAAAATCAATATAAATAATTCTCCAGGACTTGAAAACTTGCATCCCAGAGTCTTGAAAGAACTATCTGAACAACTAGCACCCCCACAGGCTTATGTTTTCCAGCTATCCCTGGACAAGGGGGAGGTGGTACAGGATTGGAGGGAGGCAGTGGTGGTACCTATATTAAACAAGCATTTGTCAATGCCGAACGTTCGCTTGCAGGTATTTGCAGTGGTGTTTGGCATGTATGGTGCTTTACCCTAATGCCCTGTGTGATTGCTGGTATTTGCACAATACATTTTCAGCATGACCTTTTTGTTACCCCCATTGTGCGCTACATAGGCGGAGATGTGAAAAATGTCAGCTGCACTGCTCATAAGGAGATGTGGTAAAATGGCAATGTTGAAAATGTGGAGTGAAAATATTGGAAATTCTCAAACTTACGATAGTGCATAGGAACTGCACAACTCACGCTTGTAAAACAGTTATTTGTAGGAATTTTTTCACCAAATTTTCAACATAGCCATTTTAAGTCCTCTGCTCATGAACAGTGTCACTGTGATTTTCTTAATGTGTCCCATACATTGATTTCGCACACCGACTGCACCATTGTGCGCTACATGGGCGGAAACACGTTTTGGGTGAGGTGTGAAAAATGACAGCTGTACTACTCATAAGAAGGTGTGGTAAAATGGCAATGTTGAAAATCTGAGGCGTTATTCGGGCCGAAAGGTTACTCATGAGTGACTGCATAGTGACTGCGAAATCACCCTTGGGCCCAAATAACGCCATGACAGTGACATCATTCATGAGAAGGTCCCAAAACCGCATGTTGAAAATTTGTTGCAAAAATTCCAAAAATGCCTGAGATATGCAATAAGTTGAAACCCCTATCTAGCCCATTATACAGCTACGGCATTTCCTCAGTTCAAGGTCGGCTTTGAAGAGTGCAGACTTGTTCCCAGTCCACCAAGACTCACACCAAGCTCTGGAGGTAAGTATGGGGTGAGGGGGGTGCGGGGAGGCTGGGTGCGCAGTTGGTGGGTGCGGGTTGTGGGAGGAGGGAGTGGGAGACTACGTGGGACCATTTTTTCTTTACAGGTATAAAAAAAAGACTACGTGGGACGCTTGCCACGCTGGGGTGGGCTCCCAGCGTGGCAGAAGATGGCTGGGGGGGCGAGGAGCCGACGGGATTGGGCACCCTGTCGGCAAACCACGCGGGGGCTGAGGAGCCGGAGGTTGGGCACCCCATTGCAAACAACGTTTGCCCACGCTGGGGAGTGAGCTCCCAGGCGTGGCACCAAAGCTTTGGGTGGGCGGCATGGCGGGGGGGCGCGCGACGCTGGGGCAGCGCGGACGCAGTGCTGGGTGGCAGCTGTGGTTTCTTTGAAGCGAAAGACCACCGCTGTCATATTTCAGCTCCCCGCACCCATTGGTGCAGGACCCCACGCCTGCTCAATGGAGCACTGGATTGAATGGGAGGCACACCAAAGTATGCTACATTTTCCCAACGCTTCCTTTAAGTATGCCAGTTTAACGTAAAAGGGACACAGGACCAAACCAGAGAATTTCGACCAGTAAGTCTGACTTCTATGATGGGAAAGATTCTAGAGTGAATACTCAAAGACCATATCATAGCACGCTTAGAGGCAAAAAACTACTGTATTAATCACAACATGGTTTCACCAAATCGAATCTGTCGGACTAGTATGCTAGTCTTTATGAAAAACATGTAGGCTCTAGACCAGGGAGATGCAGTGGTCGTGGCTTATTTGGATTTTCAAAGGCCTTTGGTAAAATTCCTCATGAAGAGTTGATCGAGGTTGTTGAGAAATGTAATTTGGATTTAAACATTATCAATTGGGTGAATTACATGGTTGACAAACAGAAGGCGCGGGTAACGGTCAAGGGGTCCTCTCGGACTGGGCAAAGGAAGGAAAGCTCCCAGGGCTCCATTCTGGTCCCTGCCTTTTCAATATCTATGTGTTGTCATTAAATTATTGTCACCCTAACATCTGGATCACAAAGTTTGCTGATGTTTGCAGAATTGGGGCAATAGTAAATACAATTGAGGATGGTGAATCCCTGCAAACTGCCCTAAATGAAATTTACAAATGGACAGTTAAATATAAACTAGAGTTAAATGTGGATAAATGTTCCATCATGCATATGGGAAGGCATAGTTTAAACACATCATACAATATGGGTAGTAAGAGTTTGCCTGTTTACTGCTGAAGAAAGGGACCTAGGGATAAAAATAATGTCTAACCTTCAATTTAGTGCACATTGTACCACTGTAGCAAGAAGGGCAAACCAAAATCTAAATTGCATTTTGTGGCACATCAGTAGTAGGGACAAGGAGGTGATGCTCCCTCTGTACTGGACATTGGTTAGGCCCCACCTGGAGTATGGGGCTCAGGTGTGGTGACCTTATAAAAAGGGAGATGTCATTAAACTAGAAAAAATCCAGAAAAGGGCCACGAAAGCAATAACGGGCTGAAGAAAGGTCTCATATACTGAAATATTAAAAAGACTAGAACTATTTACCCTACAGTACAGAAGAACAAGGGGGTATATGTGTATGATCTACAAGGCATTACAAGATGAGGCCACAATAAATAGCTATGGGCTGACAGGAAGGGAATATATCAATCTAGAGTACATCCATTGCAACTAACAGTAGGGAAATGGAGTTTACTTAAAAGAAGGTATTGATATAGCCAGAGGGTTGTCCCCCTGTGGAATTGCTTGCCAACAGAAGTGGTTATTAGCAATACTATTGAGTTGTTGAAAAATAGATTGGATAATTGTATTTTGGATACATATAGAATGATATAACTATTTTTGGCAAACACACAATGGACGAAAGTCTAAATGAAGCTTGTGCAACCTATGGAAGTAATCGGGGAGGTGGGTGGAATGTACAGTATGGCAGGGATGGGACTGTGCTGAAGTGATCAAGGAAGTGGATGGGATGGATGTCTGGCAGGGGTGGGACAGTGTGGGCACATTGGAGAAGTGATCGGGAGGTGGGGATGTCTGGCAGGGTGGGACAGTGTGGGCACATTGGAGAAGTGATCGGGGAGGTGGGGATGTCTGGCAGGGTGGGATAGTGTGGGCACATTGAGAAGTGATTGGGGAGGTGGGGATGTCTGGCAGGGGTGGAGAGTGTGGGCACATTGGAGAAGTGATCGGGAGGTGGGGGATGTCTGGCAGGGGTGGGACAGTGTGGGCACATTGGAGAAGTGATCGGGAGGTGGAGGATGTCTGGCAGGGGTGGGACAGTGGGCACATTGGAGAAGTGATCAGGAGGTGGAGGATGTCTGGCAGGGGTGGGATAGTGTGGGCACATTGGAGAAGTGATCAGGAGGTGGAGGATGTCTGGCAGGGTGGGATAGTGGGCACATTGAGAAGTGATCGGGAGGTGGGGATGTCTGGCAGGGGTGGGACAGTGTGGCACATTGGAGAAGTGATCGGGAGGTGGGGGATGTCTGGCAGGGGTGGGACAGTGTGGACACATTGGAGAAGTGATCGGGAGGTGGGGATGTCTGGCAGGGGTGGGATAGTGTGGGCACATTGGAGAAATGATCGGGAGGTGGGGCGTATGGCAGGGGTGGGATAGTGTGGGCACATTGGAGAAGTGATCAGGAGGTGGAGGATGTCTGGCAGGGGTGGGATAGTGTGGGCACATTGGAGAAGTGATCGGGGAGGTGGAGGATGTCTGGCAGGGGTGGGATAGTGTGGGCACATTGGAGAAGTGATCAGGAGGTGGAGGATGTCTGGCAGGGGTGGGACAGTGTGGGCACATTGGAGAAGTGATCGGGAGGTGGAGGATGTCTGGCAGGGTGGGATAGTGTGGGCACATTGGAGAAGTGATCGGGAGGTGGAGGATGTCTGGCAGGGTGGGATAGTGTGGGCACATTGGAGAAGTGATCGGGGAGGTGGGGATGTCTGGCAGGGGTGGGATAGTGTGGGCACATTGGAGAAGTGATCGGGGAGGTGGAGGATGTCTGGCAGGGGTGGGATAGTGTGGGCACATTGGAGAAGTGATCGGGGAGGTGGAGGATGTCTGGCAGGGGTGGGACAGTGTGGGCACATTGGAGAAGTGATCGGGGAGGTGGAGGATGTCTGGCAGGGGTGGGATAGTGTGGGCACATTGGAGAAGTGATCGGGGAGGTGGAGGATGTCTGGCAGGGGTGGGACAGTGTGGACACATTGGAGAAGTGATCGGGGAGGTGGAGGATGTCTGGCAGGGGTGGGACAGTGTGGGCACATTGGAGAAGTGATCGGGGAGGTGGGGGATGTCTGGCAGGGGTGGGACAGTGTGGGCACATTGGAGAAGTGATCGGGAGGTGGGGGATGTCTGGCAGGGGTGGGACAGTGTGGACACATTGGAGAAGTGATCGGGGAGGTGGGGGATGTCTGGCAGGGGTGGGACAGTGTGGGCACATTGGAGAAGTGATCGGGGAGGTGGAGGATGTCTGGCAGGGGTGGGATAGTGTGGGCACATTGGAGAAGTGATCGGGAGGTGGAGGATGTCTGGCAGGGGTGGGATAGTGTGGGCACATTGGAGAAGTGATCGGGGAGGTGGGGGATGTCTGGCAGGGGTGGGATAGTGTGGGCACATTGGAGAAGTGATCAGGGAGGTGGAGGATGTCTGGCAGGGGTGGGATAGTGTGGGCACATTGGAGAAGTGATCGGGGAGGTGGAGGATGTCTGGCAGGGGTGGGATAGTGTGGGCACATTGGAGAAGTGATCAGGGAGGTGGAGGATGTCTGGCAGGGGTGGGATAGTGTGGGCACATTGGAGAAGTGATCGGGGAGGTGGGGCATGTAAGTCAGGGGTGGGATAGTGTGGGCATGTTGGAGAAGTGATCAGGGAGGTGGGGCATGTATAGCAGGACTGTGTGGGGAAAAGTAGGAAGTGATTTTGGAGGATGGCGGGATATGTGGGTGAATTGTGTGGACAGATCGGGAAGTGATCAGGATATTGGTGGGATATATGACAGTGGTTGGACTTCGTGGCACACCCAGTAAGTGATCAGGGAGGTTTGTGGGATGTATGGTAGGAGTGGGACGGTGCAGGCACATCATGGAGGTGGGTAGGATACATGGAAGAGGAGTGACTGTGTGGATAGCCTGGGGAAGTGATTGGGGAGGTGAGCTGGATATATTGCAAGGGTGGGACTGTACAGGCACACACAGAAAGTGATGGGGATGCGGGTGGTATATATGGCAGGGGAGGGATTGTGTGGGTAGACTGAAGAAGTGACTGAGGAGGTTGACGGGACATAAGGCAGGAGTTGGACTGTGCTGGCACACCCTGAGAGTGATCGAGTAGGAGAGCAGGATGTATGGTGCAGATTTGGAACTGTGTGCGGGTACACTGGGGAAAGCAGTCCAGAGGTGGGTTGCATATTTGCCAGGGGTGGGACTGTTTGAGCAGACCGAGGAAGCGATCAAGGAGGTGGGTGGTATATATGGCAATGGTGGGGCTTTGAGGGAAAACTGTAGAAGCAATCAGAGGGATCTGGGATATATGACCGGTGAGACTATACTGGCACATTTCGGTAGCAATTGGTGTCATGGGTGGATATATGACGAGGGTGAGACTGTGTGCTGCAGAAGCAATCCAGAGGAAGGTAGCATACTTTGCAGGGGTGGGACTGTGCAGGCAGACCAAGGAAGCGATCGGGGAGGGGGTAGGTATATATGACGGGTGGGACTGTGCAAGCAGAATGTGGAAGTGATTAACGCAGTGGATGGGATACATAGCAGGGGTGGCAGTGGGACTGTGGTGGCACATCATTGAAGCGATCGGGAGGTGGGTGGGATATGTAATTGGTGGTATCATACTGACACATCAGGGAAGTGGGCAGGATGTATGTTGAGGGGTATTGTGCAGGCACACTAAGGAAGTGATTGGGGAGGTAGGTAGGATACATGACGGGTGAGACAGTGCAGGCAGACTAGTGAAGCAGTTGAGTTGGGCGGGATATATGGCAAAGGAAGGCAATGCTGGCACAGCAGGGAACCAATCGGAGATGTGGGTAGGATGTATAACTATGGTGGGACTGCGGCACAGCACAGAAATGATTGGTGATGCATAGCAGGGGTGGACTGTACGGGCACATTGGAGAAAAGATTGGGGAGGTGGTGGAAATGTATGGCAGGTTGGTACTGGTACTGGTACAGCAAGGTAGTGATCAGGAGATGTGAGATACATTGCTGGGATGAGATGCATGCACATCGTGGAATATGGCAAGAATAGGGTTGTGTGAGCATATGGGGTAAGTGATGGGGGAAGTGGGTGAGAAATATGGCAGGAGTGAGACTGTGCTAGCACACCAAGGAAGTGATCAGGGAGATAGGTGAGATACATGGATAGTGTGGGATTGTGCAGGCAGACCAAGGAAGAGATCAGGGAGGTTGGTGGGTTATATAGCAGGGGTGGAGCCATGATGACACATCAGACTGAGGAGATGGGAGTGATATTTGGCAGGATGCTGCTGTAGGAGCGTAGAAGAGAAGCAATCAGTGAGGTGGGCGGATAGATGTATGACAGGGATAGGACTGTGCAGACATGAAGAAAAGATCAGGGAGGTGGGGAGATGTATGGCAGTGGTTGGACCATGTGGGCAAGCAACTGGGCAGAAGGGCAGGATATACAGTATAGCTGGGTTCGGACCATGGGGGCACACTGGGGAAGTGATAGGAGACATGAGTGGGATATGTGGCAGGAATGGAATTGTGTGGGCAGACTGTGGAAGTGATCAGCAAGCAAGGAAATCTTTACATAGCACCTTTCAATATCAAGGCGCTGTACAGAGTATAAACCACAACTATACAAGCCAATAACAATATAAATTATTTAAAATCAGTCTGGGAAAGGCAATGAAAATAAATACATATCTAACATAGATTTAAAACTAATGATGGTCAGGCATTCTTTTAACTGACGAGGTAGAGAATTCCAGGGTTGGTGCTGCAAATGAAAAAGCACGAGCTCCAGATGTTTTTAGATGAACCCTGGGAATCTCTAGCAATCCCTCGTCGGCGGATCGGAGAGGGCGACTGGGGGGCGTAGGGAGTCAGAAGGTCTTTCATGTAGTCGGGTTCTTGTTCGTATAGGGCTTTGAAGGTAAGCAAGCCTATCTTGTAGGTGATTCGCCACTGAACCGGCAGCCAGTGCAGTCCGTGCAGCACAGGTGTAACATGACTGGACCTAGAAGTGCTAGTCAACAGAGAGGTGGTATTGGGGGAATATACAATTTTTTTGTCAATCTGAATTGTTGCACGTGAGAGGTGCTGCATTGAATTTCAAATTATAAATCTTTGTTTTTCTTTAGTTGTTAGCTTGGGTTTGGTATCCAGTTGCATTTGATCACATTGACACTGTGTTATTTGGATAATTTGATATTACTTTATTATTATTATTGTAACCCCTAGATGGCGCTATCCCAGGGGCTACTACCACTGCCTGATTTGCCACTAACAGGTTGAGGGGCCTGGATCCGATAGCGGGTGCCTCCACCCAGAGGTCAGGGTTTGCAATAGTTAAACTAACTTGGTCACAGCCCTCTGGGACACTGCAACCCCCCTTTCTTCCCACTAGTGGCCCACACAGTATATCAGAATTACCTTCACGGTATACACTTACCCCAGGACTGGTTCAGGCACTAGGACCCCTGTAAAATAAGAAGATACAGTGCAACAATCACAGTAGAATACTTTAACATAGACAAATACCTCAGGCAGTATAACTTTGCTGAAACAAGCAGCTCTGATTTATTTAGGGGGATATAACAAGAACAGGGGGAAATCAGGTTAATTAGCTTATCACTTTACTCATCTACTTATGGCTCTGTGCACAGGCTATCCCTACCAGTTACTGTCCCTGGGTACCCAAGCCCTAGTGGCTAGTCCAAACCGTGGCAGCTGGTAGGGCCCTTTCACACAGAGAAAAGAAAATTAGTTAAACAGTCAGCAGTACAGTAATTCCATTTGGATTCAATGTGGCAATTCAACAGGGAGCGACCTGAATTAGTACTCACGACCTCCAAACAAGAATAGGGTCCTTCAACGTCAGCAGGGCTACTCTTGCGCTCCACGAGACTCTTCACACATTTATATGACAAACTGCAACAGGCAAAAGTCCTTTAATGGCAGCAGGATTCACTTGAGCTACACAAGCCTCCTCACACATTTATATGGTAAACAGTAACAGGCAAAAGTCCTTTAATGGCAGCAGGATTCACTTGAGCTACACAAGCCTCCTCACACATTTATATGGTAAAAAGAAAGTACTATACCAGGCAGGCTGCTTCTCTATCCCGATCGCAATTACTGCACAATACCCCGGAGAACACACAGCAGATTCAGTTCCTGACAGACCAAGCGCAATTCAGCAATTTCTCCAGTCTTCTACAGGTTGAGCCTGGTTTCTACTCTTCAGATATCCTTTGATTCTCTTCACAGGACGGATTCAGTCCTAACAAGCAGTTACACAAGCTGCACACCGGAACTCGGGGCCTTACACGCGTTTCCCGACTAAAACTGCACACCGAAAAGCACAGGGCTCCTCCCCTTCACTGCCAGAGCTCAACTGAAACTCCAGTAGACAAAACCGGCACTTCCTTTGAGTTCCTCCCAGTTCTTGGCTGGATTGGCTGTCACTCACAATAGACTGCCCCTGTGGTCCAAAAGGCGCCAGTCCAAACTACATCTCCCAGAGTCACTGCCCATACAATCCTCTTGTGGCTGGCTCAGATTACGAGTCAAGTTCTGATTCGTCAAGGCACCATTTTAGAGCTACCTTAACCCACACTGATTGGTCCAGTTCAGCAGTTCAAAACTAGAATGGGGAACTAGGCAAACACAGTTCTGACTGCAAAGAAAGCAGGTTAGACAAACTGTATTTTCATTATTACTCTAAATGATTTCTGGCAGACAGTTACACCTTTCAGATAGGTTCCCTTGCACTCTAGTGACTGCAAAATGGAGTGAATTGGCAGCAGCTCGAGTGGTACTCAAGCAGAGAGACACACAGTCCCCCCATACAAACTAATTATGTCTGCAAGCAGACAGCTCTTAAAGAGACAGTACCAGAGGCTCTAAAAACACTCACAGATAAATGGCTTAAACGCCAAACACCATTCAGGCTTGGAGCATTCAAGCAAGCTCCTGGAAGTCTTTTGGGAACCCCCATTTGTAGGGGGGTTCCATTATTATTTTTATACTTTTGTTATTTGGGTTATTTGTGGGTTGGGATTTAAGTTGTGATAGGGTGGGTTTTATTTTATATTTTATTATATTGTTTGTTTTATTTTGCTCCCCCTCTGTGAGAGAGAGTGGAGAGTGTTTTATTTTAGTTTGATATTAATAGGTTTTTGTTTATTTTTGGTTTTTGTTCTGATTAATTATAATGTGTTGGACAGGCGTAGAGGCGGTTGGGCATTATTCCCCCACTAGGCTCAGGGAATTACGCCCTTTTGAATGCCCACCATTAACATCCAACACCTATTTTAGGTGTCGTGCATTGGGCATCCTGAGGAAGCATAGACGAAGGTGGAGAGCTGGGCCTGGTGGGGGACAGGAAAGGGGAGGACGGATTGGGGTTTTGGGGTCCAGGAGACACCCTGGGGTGAAATGGGGTCAGGATAGAGGTTACTCTTGTCTTGTCCCCTTACCCAAGGGCTCCGATGTAATTGGACAGGTGCCGAGGTCTTCCCCGACAGCTCATCCCGCCTTGGCGGGATTATGCAATGCCAGATCAACAAGACAGCTATTATTGCTGATCTTGTTGGATCATCTGATCTGACTTGCATCACCGAGACCTGGCTGGATGAAAATCCAGGCCCTGTATTGGCCTTGGCCACTCCAGCCGGGTTCTCGGTGATATATCAGCCAAGGCTGGATCGTAGGGGCGGGGGTGTGGCCATTATGTTTAAATCTGAGCTGGGCCATGTGGATGTGCCATGGGGAAACACCAATTCCTTAGAATATATCCTGGGAGAGGGTGCAGGCTGCGGGATTCTCCTTGTCTACCGTCCACCAGGTGACGGCGGAGTATTCCTGCAGGAGATAGCAGACTTCATCATCGACCTGGTGCTGAGGTTTCCAAGACTGATACTTCTGGGTGACCTCAATGCCTGGGTCGATGATGAACTCTCTCCTTTTGGTCATAATCTTCTCAGCTAATGAACATGCTGGGCCTGACACAGGTTGTTACCTTCTCTACCCATATAGGGGGTCATTCATTGGATTTGGTTTTTCTCTTGGGTACGGAGATCACTGATTTGGGGGTGGAACCTGTCAGTTGGTCTGACCATTACACCATAAGGTTGAGCTTCAGGGTCCCCTCTAATAGGTCTGCCCCTATGGAGATGGTTCAGTACCGCCCTTTAAGGGATGTTAATCCCAACGACCTAATGGCGGTGCTGGATCTATCGAGCTTTTTGGGTGAATGCATGAGTCCAGATGATCTAGTATTAGCCTATAATACGGCTGTAGGAGATGCTGTGGACAAAATTGCTCCTGTTCGTGTTCGGCCTCTCACCTTCCGTCCAAGGAGCCCATGGTTTGATGGCTCCTTGAAGGAGTTAAGGCGAGTTGGCCGAAGATTGGAGAGAGTTTGACGGAAATCAGGCCTTGATGCCGACAGGCTTAGATTGATGGCACATTATGATAGCTATCAATCAGAAATCACTCATAAGAAGGCAGAATTCCTGTCCAGAGAGATTTCTGCGGCACAGAATCGACCGGCTCAGCTTTTCCGGACCGTGGACAGACTGTGCAATCCAGTCTGTCTTCAGCCCAGAGAAGCTTTTTCTCAGCTAAGATGCGAGGAGTTTGCTCGGTTCTTTGCGGATAAGGTTGCCGACATCAGGTCCGATATCGGTCAACCTTTCCTATGGGGGATTGCGTTGGTCGACTAGAAGTGGCTTGTCCTCGGTCTGTCTGGTTAGACTTTCACCGGCCAGAATTCGGGGACATCGTGAAGATCATCCAAACAATGCAACCAACTTGTTGTAGTTTGGATCCGGGTCCTACACCGCTTTTAGTAGGTTGTGTAGAAGCCATCTACCCAATCCTTGCAGACATTGTCTGGAAATCCCTGGAGAGGGTTTTTTTTCCTGATCCCCTTAAGGAGGCGGTAGTTCGACTACCCTTAAAAAATACTGCTTGGATCCAGATTGTCTCAGCTAACTACCAGCCTATCTCTAACCTGCCATTTGTTGGTAAGGTTATTGAAAAGGCAGTTGCGTTGCAATTGGATGATCATCTTATATCTCACAATGTCTACGATACTCTTCAGTCTGGTTTCAGGAAAAGGCGTAGTACAGAGACTGCCCTTGCCCGGGTATTGAGCGACCTCCTTATGGCCAGAGATCGAAAGGCATGTACCATTCTGGTCCTTCTCGATCTATCTGCTGCATTTGACACTGTAGACCATGGAGTGCTATTGGAGCGCCTGTGGGTCTTCTGTGGGCTGTCTGGTACAGTCTTCAGATGGTTTCGTTCTTACCTCACAGGCAGGTTTCAGAGAGTTGTCACTGGAATCTATTCCTCTGGCGCTCACTCCCTGTCTTGTGGGGTACCACAGGGCTCCATTTTAGCTCTCATGTTGTTTGCAGTGTATATGCTGCCATTAGGAGAAATCATCAGGCGATACAGTCTGGGTTTTCACTGCTATGCAGATGATACCCACCTGTATCTGTCCTTTCTTCCAGTCAGGGTGATGCACTCTCTGTAGTTAACAACTGCCTTGATGAAATCAGACTTTGGATGAGTTTGAGCTGGTTGAGACTCAATCCGGACAAGACTGAGGTATTGGTGGTGGATCCAGGTCATCCGGGATGGGTGTGGGAGCTGGACAACCATCAGGTTTATTACTTGGTAGTGTTCCGCTCCCTACCTCTGAACAGGTGTGAAATCTGGGCGTTATTTTTGATGACGGTCTGACTCTGAAATCTCAGGTGTCAGCTGTTGTCAAATCCTCTTTTTACCAACTGAGGAATATCGCCCAGGTGAAACATCTGATTCCCACGGGTGACCTTCCAACATTGGTCCACGCCTTTGTCACTACTCGTCTGGACTACTGCAGTTCCCTCTACCTAGGGCTACCTGGGGTTGACATCCGCCACCTTCAGCTAGTGCAGAACACGGCAGCTAGGCTTTTGACTGGGACTTCTAGAACCAGTCATATTACGCCTGTGCTCCGTGAACCGTACTGGCTGCCTGTTTGGTGGCGGATCACCTTTTAAGGTTGGTTTACTAACCTTTAAAGCTCTACATGATCAGGGACCCGGTTACCTGAAAGATCTCCTGATTCCCTACTGCCCCCTCCGTCCTCTCCGTTCTGCCAACGAGGGATTGCTGGAGATTCCCAGGGTTCGTTTGAAGTCATCAGGATCTTGTGCCTTTGCGGCACCAACCCTGTGGAATTTTCTACCTCGTTGGTTAAGAGAATGCCCAACCGTCGATAACTTTAAGGTCGCCTTAAAAACATATCTTTTTGAGTTAGCATTTTCGAATTGAATTAACGTTTTATAAGTGATGTGTAACATCTTGCTTAATGTAGATCTAATGATTCTCCTTGTGTTCTTAGCTCTGGTTGATTTTAAATTTTTGGATTTTATTAATTTTAATGTTTGTACAGCGCCTTGGTCTTGAAAGGCACTGTATAAATAAAATTGAATTGAATTGAATTGAACCCTGCCCACTGCCGTAACGCATCACAAAAGTCATTAAGAAAAAAGAAAAGGGCGTTTTTTTTTTTTTTCTCTCTCTCAAACAACATAAACCAAATGCAGTGGTGCTGCTGGGGGGGTGGGTAGCACCATGACAGCAGTATCAACTATTGAACCTAACTAGGACAGAAGTCCTTAACTAAAAAAAAAAAAAACACAATAAACTGAAGGCAGAGGAACTATTTTATTTAAAACTAATACAAAGATTTAACTTTTCTCTACTTAATCCTGTGAATTTTAGTCTTCACATGCATGTACAATTTACATGTGTAACCTTATTACCTGAGGTTACTAGAATCCCAGTAAGACCTAGTGGTAGGCAGGAAGGCAGCTTGAAACTCCAGTTAAATGGGTTTCACACTGTCTCACTCTGTTCTCAGTCACAGCTGAGACTTGAGAGATGACATCACCATAGAACTGGCAGCTACATAAGCCACATTGGAATCTGCAGCACAGGGAGTGAGTTAGAACTTTGGGAGTTTTCAAAGTCAGTCTTCTGTTTGTCTTAAAGCAAGAAGGAAGTTGTCTGTTTACCTCCAAGCAGGAAGGAAGTGTTTTTTCTAGTTTAAAGTGGTGGAGACCGCTGTCCAGGTCTCAGTGCCCCCTCCCTCCGGGGAGGGGGGGTGGAAGAGAAAATCCCTCTGTGGATTCCAGGGCAATCCCTAATTTTCCACTATAGAAAGCTGCCTGTTTATAGTTTCTGTTCTTGTATAACAGTGAAAAGAAGTGGTACTTAGCCTGTAGGGCACCTGCAGCGACAGGTTGAGTGTTTTGCTCTATTTGAAGGGCGAACAAATTGTTTCATCAGTTTGGAAATATAAAAAGCTGGGATGTGGACTGCTATTTGGGAGGACTATTTTACTAGGACAAACAAATGGAGCAGTCAAAAATCTAAAGTTTTAATGGATTTCAAGTAATGTTGGAGAGGGGTGCTTCAGGTCATCCACCGTTTAATCTCATTATCAAAGTTTAAGTTTCTGTTTGTCCAGAGAAATGGCGGGTATGGGCTGTGGGAGCTGGAGGTGGAGACACCCCCATCTTTAGTAACCAGATCCACCTCTCTGGATTTCTTCTGTGATTTGCTACTTGCCTCATGCGCCTGGCCAGCGATAGAGTAGGTACCCAGGCAGTAGGTCGCAACTTGGAAAATCTCTCTAGGAGTCGCAGACTCTTAAGTGGTCAATAAGGAGCCACAGGATGGGAAAATATACTCCTTATTTGATGAGAGTCCAAAGGAAGTAAGAAATTAAATCTCTCTAGGAGTCGTGAGACTTCTAAGTGGTGTGGGAGCCACAGTTTGGGAATATACTCCTTGTTTGATGGGAGTCACTCCAAGTAAAGTTGGGTTCATTCTTCAAATGGACCATCAGTCAAGTGGCTGGCAGGGGCAGGCGCCAGTCAGGCTGTGTATCCAAAGCGCATGCAAGTCGGGCTGAGTGCCTGGTGGGTCCAGAGCCAGACAATAGTAAAAATGGGTTCATTCTTCAAGTGGAAAACCTTATAGTCTCTATCTGCATATACAGTGAACGTAGCCCCTTGGGGGACCATCTGTACTTTATCATGTTTCAGCTAGTTGGAATAAAGCCACACTGAAAAATCCCAATCCTGGTTCTGGACATTACAGTTATTGCTTCCTGTAGTTGGATTTACTTGGGTGCCCTTGTGCAGAGTAGCCAAACCTAGGTCCCTTGTGCCAGGTAACCTCATCCTTCCCGAACCCAGGTCCCCACCAGGTATTGCTGCCAACGCCAACAGCATGCCACATGTTTTAGTAAAAAGGCAGGGGTGAGGGGTTACACATGCCCACTTCATAAGCACAATAGGCCACTCCAGGGTGTGCATTGAACAGTTCAGACACACGGTTGGGAGGCTGGATGCACTTGGCCTGTGGCCTTGTGCCTCATGCCCCCTGGCCATGTGTTGGAACTGTCTTAGCGCACACCATGGAGTGGTGTATTGCTTAAATACAATCTACTGACCCCGACTGAGGCTGAAGGAGGCATCAGGGAGCCAGGCACCCCCCCAACCCAGTCCCTCATTACTGAGGTAAGTGGGGAAAAGAGCTATTATTCAGGAGCTCAAAATTCTTTTGTGGGAGGGGTACAGAGAGGCATGGGGTGGGAGCGCATTTAGGTTAGCTGTTCAGTGGCTCCCAAATAGGGGAGTGTTTAGAATAGACCCTGGGGTTATCCTGCTTCATTAGACAGTGGGTTTAAGGGGAAAACTCCCTATCCTTACCCATCATGTGTAGGATACACCCAGTCAACCTTGAAGTGTAACACTCCAATCTGTTGTTGAGATAATGAGTTTTCCTATTAGTCTTGCACCAGGCCATCAGGGTAGAGGTCTGTGGAGTGTGCCATACTTTTTTGGCAGCCTTTAGTAGGATGCCTAATACATATCTAGAGTTTGAATCTTGGAATTGCCTGAGGAACTGTAGTAATAAGAATGCTCCTGCTGTTAGGTTGAATGGTCTCCTGTGTAGTTCTCCAAGTTCCTGCTGTAAAGCCTGGAAGAAGGGGCGAAGGACAGGACAGCACCACATGACATGGCCATGATGGTCCCTCCACTCCCCACGTTCCCCTCCATCAAGACATCCTTTGCAGGTAGATAGTGACCAGTGATTACCGGGGTTGGAAAGTATTGGATTGTTTCCATGCATATTCTCTCCACTGACAAGAGCTTGTCACTCTGGATGTGGTCTGACAGGCTTTTTGTCAGCACTCCTCCAATATCTGCATGTCTGACTCACCTGTCAACACATGATCCACATGTCTTGGGTCAAGTCTCTGTGTGAGTTTACCAGAGCTCTGTATTAGTAGGAAATCATATGCTCAGAGTACCCCATACAAATGAGGGTAATGAATGAAGTGGAGAATTTGGGGTTGTTACCGGGACACGTGCTCAATCGGGAGGACTGGTAGAAATGTCATAGTTGGAGAAATCTGAAAAAGTCAGACTGTTGACCATGTTCGGCTTGGATCTCTGGGCAGCCTTTAAAGGTGTTTCCTCACGTTAATTGGTGGAGATATTGGGAGGGAGTACCAATCACATTCCTTAAAGACTGGATCACTAGTGGCTGGAAGAAAGCCATCCAGGATGGGACATAATAAAGATAGA
Source organism: Neoceratodus forsteri (assembly GCA_016271365.2). Lineage (NCBI taxonomy): Eukaryota > Metazoa > Chordata > Ceratodontiformes > Ceratodontidae > Neoceratodus > Neoceratodus forsteri. Next base: position 70,026,327 of record CM057459.1, read on the forward strand.
AAGGAAAAGAGGTGTAGTGCTTTACGGATAGATTGCCAGATTTGTACTTGAAATTTAAGCCAAGAGTTAGCTATTGGCAAAGTTCTAACCTGCGTTTTAGGGTGGTAGAGGTTTGTTTCCAGAAACCCTCTCAAACCTATCTAAGATGTGGATCAAAGTCGAGAGTAGTGAACTCTCCAGATCCTGTAAGCACAATAGGACATCATAAGCATATAATGCCATACAATGTTCTCCTCTCATCCTCATCCTTAATCACCTCTGATTCCCAAATCACTTGTACCAAAGGTTCGATGCAAACGGCAGAAAGGAGGTGGGAAGGGGGCAGCCCTGTCTGATTCCCCTACAGAGGGGAAAATAGAGTGATGCCCCCCCGACCCTGATGCATGCCTTTGGGGATTCGTAGATATTCTGTACTACGTTGGTTAAACCAACCAGGACCCCTAACCTCCCTATCATTTGGTACAGGTATGGCCAGGAGACCTGCCATTTCGACATTGAGGCTGACCAGGACTGATTCTTGGGTACCGTTCTGCATCTCATGGATAAGGTACAAGGTCCACCTTGTATTATCCTCAGTAGTTCAGTTGTGTAGAAACCCGGTTTGGTTAAGACTAGAGATGGGCAAAATCCCAAAGATTCGCTAAGTGAAATTATTTGAAAATAGCATGAAATTTGCATAGGTGAATTGACCAGGAAGCATGAAATTCCACACTTCCAAACAAAACCTTTTAGTGGGCGCTCCCCCCCGTCAATTTCCAGCCCCAATTACTAGATAGATATATATATCTATCTATCTCTATCTCCCTGGTGTCTAGTGGTCCCCTCCCCCCGCCGACCGCCGTCCCCAGTTTAAAAAAGAAATTGTGTGTGTGTGTATATATATATATATATATATATATATATATATATATATATACACACATACACAATAGGGGTGAGTGGTAAATGAGTGAGATAAAACAATGTATCATCCACTGCAGTGTGATATTTTTATCCTCTGCTCTACTGTGATGATATCAGCTATTTACACACACAGGTCACAAAAGGTCATCACTCTAGGCAGCTTTCCCCTCAGCATGCAAGCAATACCTGTGCTGTTACCATGGACACAAATGCAGAACTACTTCAGAGGTCTCACGGCTGCGTACAGCTTACAGCTAACTCAGTGAGCATTACAAAACACACCTATCCCCCACCAACTTCCAGCTCATTACTGTGACTGCAGCCAGAATTCTAAACAGCACAGCTTCACAGAACAGTCTAAACTACTGCCTGCAGCTAACTCAACTACCACTGAAACACACTCTCACTTGTTCCTCAAACTCTTGATTCTCACCCATTACAATTACTGTGATACTATCAGCTGGACTACAGCCAGAATCCTAATGAGCACAATTTCACAGAACACTCTGCACTCTGCCTGCAGCTAACTTAATTACCCTGAAAACAGTATCGGCTGTTCTGACACTCTGCCTCTCAGCTCATTACAATTACTGTGATGCTCTCAGTTTCACTGCAGCCAGACTTCTAAACAATACAGCATCACAAAAGTATGTTTCTCACTCCTACCTAAAACTAACTCATTTAGCATTGCAAAACACACTTATGTGTCTCACAGAGTTTATAACACTGCCAGCCGATTCAGAAAAGCTCACACACAGAATGAGCAAACACATAAACAGGAACAGAACATAGAGAGCATAACAAAACTTTTGAAACTCTTGGCCCTATTGTCTATATCGAATACCCGATGGTCAGATTGTGTGCTATGGCGATATAAATGTCACCTGCATCGTGAGCTCTGGGTGTCTACTCGTGCCTTCGGTACTCGTGGGATGTCAGAGGCTCACTCTGCGGAGTGACAATGTTCTCATGTCGCACTCGTGCCCATCATGTATCATATATATATATATATATATATATATAGATATATATATATATTATATTATATATATAAATAAAATGCACAATGGGCATGAGTGGGATGTGGAGAGTGTTTTCACTCCCGCAGAGTGAGCCTGGATGTTTCACGAGTGTCGAAGGCACGGGTGAGGTGTGCAGTGCTCGCGAGGCAGGAGTGAAAATGTTTTTCATGTTCCACAATGTGCACGTCATGTGTTCTATTTATACAATGGGGGCCTCATTGCAAGATGTACAATTTGTGCGGGTTTAGCTCGGGTTTAATGTGAGTGTAATAAACAGCATTTATTTTAACTCCGCTGATGTCATCAGGATTTGTTTCACTGGGGTGAAAATAACTTGTTTTATTTCACTGGAATATGTCTCACCCCCATTGTATAAAAATATATATAGATATAGATAGATATATGATATATAATGTTAAAAAACAAAAACAAGGTGCTGTGTCAGCATGTGGTCTGAAAGCAAAACAAAATGGTTATGTTAAATGCACGCTGAAATTATAAAATAATTAAAAATCTACGTTTCGACCTTTAGGTCTTCTTCAGGAAGTATCTAAAAGAGAAAAAAAACAAAGTGTAATATGCATATCTGTATGTTGTAAAAGTAACTAAAATCCCAGGTGTCTGTCCCTCCTTTGCTGATCACCGGCCCCAGTTGATAAAATATATATTGATAAAATCCCTGGTGCCTGGTTACCCCCTTCCCCGATTGCCAGCATCACTTTAGAAAAAAAAAGCTAATTATTAATAAAATCCTGGTGCCTAGTGAACCTCAACCCAGTCAGGGAGTGCCCCTCCATGAAATTCAGTCTCAACCCCTCTTCCCCCCCACCCAGACCACAAGCTGGTGACCAACACAGCCCTCCACTCTTTACCATGGCTGGCCGCCTGACTGCCCTGGCTGGAATGAGTGCGCACATGCTTGTGGAAGCACAGGCTCATTCACCATGTGGCCACAATCCACCTCATTCATTGAGCTTTCTTTGTGGGCACAGACAGGAGTGGAGGACTGATCTGGTGCTGGCTGAAGGGGGGTAGGATGGGGGTATGGCGCCCCATCCCACCAATCCTGCTCCCCACCACCCCAACCCGCCGGCGCCAAGGCAGCCCTCCACTTTTGTCTGTGCTCACGGGGGGCCTCAATGAATGAGATGGATTTTCCTGAATGAGTGGGCATGTGCTTGTACAGGCATGTGCTTATTCATTCCTGCCAGGGCAGTTGGGTGGGCAGGTAGGTGAGTACCACCTTGGCTTTTGGATGTATACCTGGCTCATTTTCTAGAGAAAGAGGGTGGGGTACAGAAACAAAAACTTGAACCCTGTGTAAATAACACAACCTGGGTCCTGGGTGGAGGCAGCTAGGCATATGCTTGATCTAACCCGCTGAGGGGGCCCCCAGTAAATCCACACAACCAGAAGCAATAATCTGAATGTCTATAACAGTGACTGGGATTGTGCAGTATAGCTGTATTCAACAGATGGAAAGTGACAGCTGAAGCAGGCCCCCAAGGGTCGTTCCAGGCTGGACAGGTATAAATTCAAGAACTCTTGCATGCAGTACGGTTCATGAACAACAACAGAAACATCTTCTTCCCAGAGATGCATTAGTGAACACCTAGTCACGCACATGAATATCTTTCTTTTTCCATGAGTGTTATTTAGTGAATTGAAGCCACACACTCAGAACTCTTCTCAGACATACGTGCAATATGAGAAACTCAGCCACACACCTTAGTCTGCAGCTTTACCCTTGCTCAGGTAAACATACTGGTGCCCTTTACAAACCAGAAAGCCCTGCCTTGTAAATGCTCAGATGGCATTCGTCCCACCCTTGGCCCCAACTGACTGTTTCTGCCATTCTTCAGGGTTACACCATTGAAACCCCCATTCTCCATTGAAATGATAGAGGTCCCACACTTTAACATGTCCCAAACTGGAGTGACCAGAGAAAATAAACTTCCCTCACACTGGTGAGAGTAGGGGCACTGACAGGTGCAATCCAGCCTTATCTATGGGCACATGCTCTTCAGACATGGAGATCTAGTCTCCTAGACAGTACTCACAGGAGTTGTTCTGTCCACAGGGCATGGAATAAAGGGATGGGAACTCTTCTGGGTAACTGGTCCAAACAGTCTATTTCAGGCCCTATCCAAGGCAGCAGAAAAACACCACAGAACATTCAGGGGATTGCCCCTTGAGTCCACAGAGAACAAGCAGATCCTTCCACTTCACAGGGAGTAAAAATCAGGAAATCCTGTTGTAGCCTTGTCTGCACCATTTCAACTGGAAGCTGGAAATAACACTCCACTAGGGTGAGAAATCTTGGGCCCTCTCTCAGAGCCCACTGATAGTCCTTCTGCCACTCTCACCTCCTCATTCCACAACACTCTACACGGAACTGAGCATTCTAAGCTCCCCCAGAGCAGCTATCCACAGAGTGTGGCTTATGCTGCTGAGAGTTCTAAATGACCTACTCAGTCCTCCCTAAGGCTAGCTAAGTAAACCATGATGTCTTTATGTAAGGAGACCATAATGAGCTCTCTACCAACTTCCTGCTGCCTTCCTAACAATAATACTGATAGGATTCTAGTAACCCCAGGGGACTGGGTGGTTACATGTTTATTTATTTAAACTGAGGCTGGCGGGGGGTACTAGACACCAGGAATAGATTGTGGGTGATGTTGGGGGTGATTACCCATTTGTAACCTCTGTTTGGTTTGGTTTTTTTTTAAGTGCAGTTTGCACTTAAAAACCCCCAAAGCAAGGGAAAGTCACAAATGGCAAATTCCAGGTAGTTTGAAAAATTTTGAAAGTTCTCTGCAGAGGCGAATTTGGCGACTTCGCTACATATCCACCCACAGAGTAAAACTTGCTGCATCTCTTGTCAAGACCGATCAAGGATGGGAGAACACAGTCCTCCAGTCCATGAGCTAGAATTCCCATAAAATTCCAGTCAATGTTGAGTACTGAAATTGGTTTATACAAGGTACAGATTTAGGGATTTCTGACCGGCTTTGGAATTGCCGATACAGTGGCGTACAACCAGGAAAGGCGGCTCCCTTTGCAGTGTTTCATTAAAATTCTGGAGCATGGGTATGCTAAGGTAATCTGAGGTAACTGTGTAAAATTCCATTCTAAAACCATCAGGTCCTGGAGCTTTTTGGGTCTTTAAAGTGGCTAATGGCGTTTTCTATTTCCTCACTCGTTACTGGTATTGTGAGGGAAGTTCCTTGGTAAGGCATGGGAGAGAAAGTGTGTCAATAAAGGCCAGTATGTATGCTTGAGAGGGAACCTGTTCGAGGGGGTGGAGGGCTAAATAGTATGTACAAGATGCGTTTATCTCATGTATTTTGGAGAGTCTAGCTCTCAAGGTTGGGTGAATAATTGTAGGGATTGTTGCATATTTCCATTGCCTACTGATCTGGTAGGCTAATAGGCATGAAGCCCTGGCACCCACATCGTAGTATATCTGCCTGAGGAGCAAGAGCAGTTTCTATTTGTTACAGTGAGTGTCGAGGTCTGCCCATACTCACCTCAGCTGCAATAAGGCAGAGGCAGCCCCTTGTTTGTGGGCCAGCTGAAGAAAATGAAGGGTCTCCTCTAGGAACTGTTTGCTCTTATTTCATTTTTTAGTCTGGGCTGTAGTGTATTAGATAATTTGCTTGCAAAGTACTGTTATGAGTGTATCTTACAGAGTAGCTGGTGAGATTTCCCGAGGTGTTGTTTCTGAGGATCATGTTGATATTGTTGTAAAACTTCCTTGAACACCTGAGTTCTCGAGTAGTATGGGTTGAGACACCAGAAGATGTTACATCTCTCCACTGTAAAGTCCTATCTACTGAACACTCAGGTGTGGTCTGAAAGTGAGATATCACTCAGCTTACACTTTCTCAATCATTTCTAGATTGTAGAATAAGAACCATGGACAGTTGAGTAATGTGTAGTTTCTAGTCCGGGGATGCAGAAAATGCCAGGTGTCCATCCAGCCAACCGCTTATATTAAGTGTTTGAAATCCTTGTGGGTCAGTAGTTGTCTAAGTGGGCAGGGTTGGAGGTCCCAGTGGGGTTGGTCATGGTATTAAGTCGTCTGCTAGGAGGAGGATAACCTTTGTCTGCTGAACTATTTTATCGAGTACTTGAACCGTTGGTGTGTTGGTTCTTGGAGGAGATTTGCAAATGTTACTGCATTATTATCAAGTCCTTGCACTATGACTAGTTGCCCCTCTGAGGTCCTCCCAATTATGGGTAGCCTGAAAAAGGAAGTAGTGTGGGGTTAGGATAGCTGAGCCCCATTTCTGCCCTCCCCCAAATGAGGAAGTGAACACTGACGCATAGTCAGATTTGACCAACTTCAAGTGCTCTTGTTGCACCAAGTATGTCTCTTGTAAATATATTATTTATTTATTTATTTATTTCACTTTTGCTTACCGGGTAAGTACACTAGACAAGTAGTATGCCTATTTTCAGGAACGACCCGGGAGAGCACAAAACATACAGTATACATACATGGCAACATTGGCGAAACAGCATGATACAGTAAAAAACAGCTATAACAACGCTTGTATAAGGGCAGAGATACTGCCACACATAGTACAAATTGTTACAGGACATAGATAGACATTAGAATCACTGAATACATATTTCATAGACCATCATGGACTCAGAGTGGACAATAGTGGACTGCAGAGTATTACATTACAGAGACTAGGAGCAGTCACATCTTGTCGTTTGTTTTAAGTGGGACCACAGGGAGGAGCGAAAGGTCCCATGGGAAGGGGCAGAGCGAACAGAGTCCGGAATGGAGTTCCAGAGCCTAGGCACAAAAGCGGCAAAGTCACGATCCCCCATAAGGGTCCGAGTAGGGGGAACTTTAAGCAACTCGGCAGTCTGTGACCTGAGCTGGTAGGGGATGGCGTCCAGTTTTGGGAGGAGATCGCCAGTCCCGACGGTATGCCTGTGGCAAGCACTTTCCTGGTGAAGTTTCACACCAAGGATCAGGAATTCCAGGGGAGCCAGTTGAGTTTGTCATAGAGCTCACATCGGTGGGTGAGTTTTGGAGCAGCAAGTGCAAACCGACAGATATCATTATATGCCGTGTTCCACTGATTAAGATGGATTTGAGGTGACCTGGCAAATAGGTGGTATCCATAACTAAGGAGGGAGAAGCACTCCTACTAAGTGCCAGCCTCGCTCCCGAGTCAGGTTGTATTTGGCCCTGTAGGCAAGGCCAAGCTTACACCTGGTGGCTCTGCAGATGTTTTGGATATGGCTTCCCATGTCAAGTTGTGGGTCGAGGGTGACCCCAAGATATTTAATTGAGCTCACTGTTGGCAACAGGGGCCTCCATCTAAACTATTTTGAGCATAGCTGATGGGGCTTTAACTTGGCCGTGGAACCAAAGAGCATGGCCTGAGTTTTGTTAGGATTCAATACCAGTCTATGGTTGGTAATCCAGGCCGAGACTCTACTGAAGTCTTCAGATAGGCACTGGTTAAGGTCAGCAGCATTACGAGCAAGGGCCACTAGCACAAGGTCATCTGCATAAAGCGTGACTTGGCAACGAGGTCACCGTGGAGTTGATTAATAAAAAGTGAGAATAGGAGAGGTCCAAGTACCAGGTCTGATTTTGTTTTTAAAGTAGGACATTACCTGTGCAAGTTTCACTGGGAGGTGAGACGATTCACATTTAGGGAGAGTAACTGAACACTCACCTGCCCCAAATCCAGCCTCTCCAGCCTTCCCCTGCCTCAGGACATACCAGTAAACAGTGGGAATCATGCTGACCTATTAATAGCACAACTATTAAGTACATATTTTCTAAACCAGAAGAAAAGAGACTAGTCCCTCTTTGTACATAGCATAGCCATTAATTAACCTTAACATTTCACTAAACAAACCTATGCATTTCAACTGGGTGCTCTGCATTTGTTTGTTTTGTTTTTATTTATGTCTTTGGCAACCAGGTAAGTGCACTGATCCATTGGACCATTTTCAGACATGACCTGGGCCACAGATGTAACTGCAAATAACATAGTCAACAGAGACAATGCACAAAATAGCAATGGTATAGAGGAACACATATAATACAATATATACAATGTAATACAAGATTTAGTAACGTACCTCCAGATGAGGTAACTGATACGTGATAGAGACTGCAGGTCTGCAAACATAGATTCCGTGTTCAGAGGGTGTTTAGAGGGTAAGTAAACTGTGGCTTCCGAGGAATGGGACTCGGTGGAGACCCAAGCGGCTGAGCCGAGGCCAGGCCTGGAAGAAATCCTCAGTGAGGGCCTCCGGATGTTACCTATGTACTGGGAAAAGGTTGATGGGAATGACGTCATGGCCCCCATTTGGGCCTAGAATGCTGAACAAGGTTATCCCCAAATGGGGTTTAGGGCAGCTCTGTGGCCTATCCTGTGGCAGCTAGCTGATACAAACATAGATCATGATGGCAGAAAGAGACCATAGGTTCATCCATTCTACCCATATTCCCTATAATCCCTGGAACCTTCCCTGGATCCTGCTGTTCCTCCAGGGTACTAACCATCCCATTCTTTCCCATTCTCTTACCTGGCTTTATCGCCCCGAGGGATCACTGTTCCCTTCATTCTATCCCATGCTTGCTTGAATCCCCTGTGTTTGCACCTACCACCTTGGCTGACAGACTGTTCCAAGGTTCCACCACCCTTTCCATGAAGAAGTACTTACTCGTATCCCTCCTGAACCTCCCTCCTCTTAATTTCCACTCATGACCAGAGTTTGTATTCAGGGTAAATAATTCCCCACAGTTTATCTTGTTAATTCCTTTAAGGAACTTGAAGGTCTCTGTCATGTCTTCCCTCTCCTTTCTGGTTTCCAGTGAGTACTTATTTAGGGCCTTGAGGTGCTCCTCACCAGATCTGCCCTGCTGGCATTGAATCATTTTTGTTACTCTGCACTGAACTGTTTCCAGCCTATCCCTGTCCTTTCTGAGGTGAGCCTATAAATCTATAAGAAGCCTATAGATCTCCCTAAGTGCACTTTCCTGCCTGAGGATGCTGTGAGTTGCTCCCATACTGAGTCATCCTCCCCACTGCTTCCCCTAATACTCCTTCTTCTGCCACTTCAGTACCCTCCTTGACATAAAGGGCAACTCCTCCACACCACCAGTTCTGTGCCTCATATAGTGGGGGATGGGTGGGGATCTAGGAACTCTTGTCAGTGCCTATCAATACTCCCATCCCATGAAGCTGGTGATGTGGAGAGAAAGATGGGGGTGTGAAGGAGGGTCTGGGAGCAGTGCCAGAGCTCAGCTTCAACTCCCTTTGTGTTGATGGGTAGAGTGGAGGTCTGCACAAGACCCATCATTGTTTTGTTAGAAAAATCCCATACCGCATGCAGCTCGCCATCTTGTAGGTGTAGCCCTTGTGTCCTCCCCACCACCCCACCTGGAATTCCCCATCAGGATAGAAATTCCTTCCACCCAATTCAAACTTTTATCTTCCCACACATCAATATCTGCTTAATGCAACTTCAAGTTACTAAGTTCAATACTGTGCTAGGCTAATACTTTGACCAAATAGCTTACATAAAGCCACCAACAATCCTTGTTTTCCCAGGACAGTCCCTTATTTCAGGCAGCATGGCCTAGTGTCCCCACAAATTTTGCAAAATGTCACTGTTGTCCTGGTTTTGCTTACTTGTCCCAGTTTGGTCCTTTTTTTTTTTGTGCTGTCTAATAATCTGTAAGTGACAGTTATTTCAGCACCACTGTGACAACAGTTTGCAACTTGAACCCCTGTGCCTGTCTTGCAGTGCAAGCATGTCAGCGGGAGCACAGTAAAGCATGTTCCTTCCTGTTAGATTAGACTAGGTAGTAGTGCAAACAAGCACATGTGGCTGTCTGCCTGCCAGCAGCTAGCTGAGAGGGAGTCCAGACAGAGAACAGGCTGGCAGCAGTGAACTAAGGTACCTGAACCTGAGCAGCTGTAGGTAACTGTGTGAAAACAATCTGGTGTGGTGGTGGGAGTGACTGAAGTGAAATTTGCTCAGCAAATGAGGTTAGTGTAAGTGGGTTGGATGGGACTCTCAGGAGGAGCAATACATGCAGCTTGAATGTCTGATCACAATTTAACAGCAGGTTTGCGTCTAATGAACTTTCTGTACATCATGATTTGGAACTTGCTGTAGCAGAATGATGTATTGTTTTAATCTGGATGTTTGCTACTGGTATTAATGTGGGGCGGCACGGCCAGAGCAAGCAGCAAAATTTAATTGATTGTGTGCAGCGTTGTCTAGTGTGGCGGTGCCCGTGGGAGTGACTAAGTTTGCTGGGGGTGAGTCATGGTCAGCATTGACTGTCCTAATTTTAGACCTCAGAAAGTTGGTAGCTTTAAATAGCTAGCAATGCTAGACCACAGCTATGGTGTTCTACTCTCTGGCATACAGTGTTGTTATCATTAAAGAGGGCCAGTAAACCTTGGCAACCCATGTAAGTTATATTTGAATACCATGGTCTCACTGAGTTAAATGGGTTGGAATGCCATTGGCAGCACAGTCCACATCCAGTCTGATCTCAAACCACCAGGGAGGTCAAAGTCTACAAAAAATAAGATCTCAGGCCGAGGCAAACTGCTTGTGTGTAGTGCTTGTTTAATCTGCCATATCTCTGGCAAGTGAACATATTTGGCCCTGTAAGCCATCTGGCTATTATTTGGGAAGGGCCTGAAGGTAACAACGAAAGGTGCCACCTCCATCATCTGAGCTGATGCCCCTGGTGTCACTCATAACATACCAGAGCCACTTGTCCAGCTCAAAGACCGCTCCCCCCTTTTGCTGCTCAAGGCAGACCCATCCCTGCAGCCACCAAGGGTAATGCACTAAAATTGAGTCCTTGCAGGAAAGATCTCTGCTTCTGAGAGCAGGCACAGTCCCAGCTGCCATTTTGTCACTGTCATTCCATCATCACCACGTTATTGAGTGCTTCAGTTTCTGAACTGCTCCTATGGGGGACGTGGTCCACTGTGCGAGAGTATGGCACTCGAGGCAGGGTGACTAGCTCAGCTCTGCCTAGTCATGTTAGTAGGATCCCTGGTTTAACTGTGATTACAAGACTTCTCTCGGATAACCCTTCAGGTAGGCAAGAAGGCTGTGTAAAAAAGGAGTGGCGTGGATGCACTGCCACCTCTCTTGACAGGCAAACAAACTCCCTGCCACTCCTATCTCTAGTGTCTGTCACGGGCTTCATTTGGGTCTGCTGCTGCTTGAGTCTTGTGACAATTTGTTTGATAGCCTCAGCTCCTTATTGCTGTTCTCATTGGTTAAGAGAATGCTCAACCGTCAATAAGTTTAAGGTCGCCTTAAAAACATATCTTTCTGAGTTAGCATTTTTAAATTGAATTAACGTTTTATAAGTGATGTGTAACATCTTGCTTAATGTAGATTTAATGATTTTCTTGTGTTCTTAGCTCTGGTTGATTTTAAATTCTTGGATTTTATAAATTTTAATGTTGTATAAGCCTTGGTTTGAAAGGCTTTATAAATAAAATTGAATTGAATTGAATTGATGTTGTTCTCTCTGCCCAGGTTGGGACCACACTTGCTGGGCCAGTTTTGCTGCTAAAGTGGGGGCCAGGAACCGGTGCTGAGCTGACATCTCAATTTTCGTCTTTCAAAATTTGGCAGCAGCTTCTTCAGGGCTTTCAAATGTCTGGGGACCCTCTTCACACATAACAGTAAGCCTGGCAGGATACGGGGTGTGGGACTTTAGCTGGGCTTGATTAAGGGCTGGCATTATTGATGTGTATGCTTTCTGATGTGCAGTGAGAGCTGTAGGGTAATCATTTTCAAAATACAGCCAGTGTTCATGATTTTTTTACCACTTTTTGTCTCAGTGCAGAGTGTAGTGCAGTCTCTTTTTCCTGGAATTGGAGTATTTTTACCAGGCCTACTCTAGGCTGGGCACCTGCCGTCGGCCTGGGTCCCAGGGTGCGATGAACCAGTTTGATCTGAAGGGTGAGTTGGGTGGAAGATCTGTGGATTCTTGGAACAGTTGCTGTGTAAATGGGATCATCACCTGCCCTTCGATCTCCTTGGGCAAGCCAGAGATACAGAACATGTTGTTTCTCCTGTTACTGCTCTTGTCAGCTTCTGCCTTGTCTTGGAGATCTTGAACTGCCATGTGGAACTGAACAATGGTCCATTCTGTAATGTCCATCCTATAGGCCATAGTTGCAAGTTGTCCTCTGTTTGCATCTTGGTGTTACTCTACCTTACTGATGTAAGTACGGAGGGCTTCAGTCATGGCATGCATTTTTTCCCTAAAATCTCACAGCTCAGTTAGATTGCTTCTGGATGGATTGCATAATGGAGGTTCCTGTTTTGGCGTGTTTCGGCAGCTCAACTGCGAGCCCTCATTATCAGAGCCTCCTTCTGTAAATCCTTCTGCACCCATAGGTTCTATGGGAGAAAGTGACCTAGTACCTTTTCACTGTGGTGTACAGTAAACTCCCTGTTATTGTTTTAGACTTTTACGGAGTTTGCTGTAATTTAGAATGTTTTACCTTGCTAGGCCCAAATGGAGCTCAGCAATTAAGCTGCTTCTCCAACTATGACCGCACTGGAAGTCCCACTGATCTTCTGACTTAAACAAAATCTTGCTGCCTGGTTTTATTTACTGACCTCTGAAAAAGAATTAGAATGGCTAGGTCAGACCCTCAGCATTTGAAATAGTCTGTGTATGCCTTCCAGGCTTTGAACATTGTCTTGGTGTCTAATTTTGTTATTATGGCTGATCTCCTTGTCTGAATGTATTTATTAAGGCAAAGCAACTATCTGACAGCTGAAATTGATGAAACATCTTTTTTATTACTTTCTGCTATCTGCTTACCCCCGCCCCCCTTCTGTTAAAATACTTCCTATAGGTCTCTGCAGTGCAGTTTTGTGCTTTCTACACTAGTGGCACTTACTGTGGGGCTGATCCACAAAGGTGACCAGTATACACTCAACTCAAGCATATCCCGGCTACAGTACTGTGCACTGCCAATGCCCGTCCAAATTGGATTGCATCCTCAATCTACAGCCTCCATGCTCTGCTACTGCTCAGCTGCACAGAGAGGCAGGGGTGAGCAGAACAGTCTGTACCACAGGCATCAAATATCTGTGCTGGTCTGCGACTGGATCCCCTATCCGTGCAAGAGGAGGGCCTGCAGGGCTATCGGTTACTCCAAGACTGCCATGTTCTCACTAAAAATTAAAATATACTGTTATGGATAATGACGGATGCCTTTATGGCATTCCTGGAGGTTGTAGAAGAAAGTGAAGAATGGACCCAAAATTCTTATATTTATTTAAACTAGCCAAGGGGGGAGGCACTGGAAAGGAGCAGGGAAATCCTAGCCCCCCCCCCAAAAAATCAAGGTAGTAAGTGCAGTAAACACCAACATAGAGGTGTCGATAGGGAGAAGGGCAGGGGTATATGGAGAAAGTGACAAAGGCAAGAAGGACATGGATGGGGCAAAAAGGAGTAAGGCCATCAGGAAACGGAGGGTAATCAGTACCAATGCCCGTAGTCTGGGCAACAAGCTCCCTGAGCTGGCGGCCTTGATGGAAGAGGGATGCCTGGATATCGTAGCAGTCACAGAAACATGGTACACAGAGAACCATGACTTGGATGTTAACATAACAGGGTACATAACCTACAGGAGAGACAGGCAGGGGAGAAGAGGGGGAGGAGTAGCTCTCTATGTAAAGGAAGGGATAAAAGCAACTGAACAAAAGAGTAAACAGGAAGGAGAGGAGGCACTGTGGGTCACCTTGGAGACTGGAAAGGCACCACAATCCGCACAGGGGTTGTGTACAGACCCCCATGTCAGAGGGAGGGAATGGGCAAGGATATGATGGAAGGCATTCTTAGAATGGCAGAGAAAGGGGAGATACTGTTGATGGGAGACCTGAATATGCCAGATGTTAACTGGAGCACATTTGCTGCAGCCATATCCAAGAGCAGGGCCATTCTTGATGCCCTACAGGTGGAAGACCTCAGACAGCTAGTTTCGGAACCCACTCGTGAGGGAGCAATCTTAGACCTCGTACTCTCAAACGGGGGCAATGAGAGGATCTCGGATCTAGAAGTGGGTTGCCATCTGGGAACAAGTGACCATCAAACAGTGTGGGTCACGTTAAACTCTGCTACAGAGTCAAGCCATACAAAAGTGAGGGTACCGGACTTCAGGAGGGCTGACTTTGGCAAGATGAGAGAGTGCCTCAGAAAAGCACTAGCAAACGGGCTAGAAGGAGGTGTGGAGCAACAATGGGGAATCATCAAAACTGCCATCACAGAGGCAACAAGCCTTTGTGTGAAGCAAATAAACAAATCAAAACGAAAGAAAAGCCACTATGGTTCTCAAAGAGGTGGCTGTGAAAGTCAGGAAGAAAAGATAACATTCCGGAGTATAAGGAAACACAGAAGGAGCAGGACAGAGAGCTGTACCAGTTAAGGCAGAAGGAAGCAGGGAGGAAGTCAGAATAGCAAAGGCACAAACTGAGAAAAGATAGCCTTTCGGTTAAGAGGATAAAACCTTTATAGGTACATCAGCGGCGTAGAAAGACAAAGGAGGGATAGTGAGGCTGAATAGAATGAGCGGTGGGTGGTCAGAGAGGGGATAGTGAAAAGCAGGGATACTGAACGAATATTTCTGCTCAGCATTCACAAAGAGGAGGAAAGTGCCTAATCCAATTAACAGAAGCACTTTTGATAGGGGTCGATCCCAGTCCTTTCACAGAAGAAAGGGTTCTGCAAGAACTCCTAAAACTGAAGGTGGACAAAGCAATGGGGCCTGATGGAATTCACCCCAGAATTCTAAAAGAATTAAGGGGGGAACTAGTGAAACCACTGGCTACTCTTTTTAATAAATCATGGGAGGATGGTGTGGTACCCGAGGACTGGAGGAAGGCAGATGTGATTCCCCTTCACAAAAGTGGGACCAAGACAGAGGCAGGAGTGGGTCCCAGGGTGGTAGCCTGGGTAAAACATTGGCTGGACAACAGGACACAAAAGGTAATTGTAAATGGAGTCCACTTTGAAGAAAGAGGGGTTACTAGTGGGGTACCACAGGGTTCAGCATTGGGTCCAGTCCTTTTTATGTTCACTTGGAGGTGTGCCTCTCCCACCCAATGCACTGCTCAGTTGAGCAGGCGTGGCGGTCCTGCACCAATGGGTGCAGCAGCTCAATGTAACCAGCGTGGTCTTCGCTGAAGAAAACACTGCTGCCATACTGGCGCCGCCCTCCTCATCCGCGCTACCACCTCCCCAGCACGTCCGTCCGCCACCCCCTCAAAGCTTTCGTGTCACGCGGGAGCCCACCCCAGCGTGGCAAACATTGTTTGCGGCCGAAGTGCCCAATCCCCGTCAGATCACACGAACCCCCAAAGCTATACTGCCTAGCGCTGGGAGCCCACCCCAGTGTGGCAAACCGTCATTTCCTTTGCCGATGGGGTGCCCAATCCCCGTCGGATCCTCGCCCCAGCGTGGTTTGCCGACAGGGTGCCCAATCCCTGTCGGCTCCTCCCAGCCATCTTCTGCCATGCTGGAGCCACCCCAAGCGTGGCAAAGGTCCCATGTCGTCTTTTTTTTTAAACCTAGAAAACAAAAGCGGTACTGCTGCGGCGTCTCCCAGCCCCCACAACCCGCACTCACCACTGCGCACCCAGCCTCCCCACAGCCCCCCACCCCATACCCACCTCCGGACTCCGCGCTGGCGATCTCGTGGACCGGGAACACGTCTGCACTCTTCAAAGCCGACCACGAACTGAGGAAATGCCGGCAAGCTGTATAATGGGCTAGATAGGGGTTTCAACTTTATTGCATATCTCAGTCATTTTTGGAATTTTTGCACCAGATTTTCAACATGGGGTTTTTGGGACCCCTTCTCATGAATGATGTCACTGTCATGGCGTTATTCAGGCCCGAAGGGTGATTTCACAGGCACTGCGCACTCACTGCGCGAAATCACCATTGGCCTTGAATAACGCCATGATGACAATGACATCGATATGAGAATCCTAAGCACCATCATTAAATTATGCAAGAATCAAAAAATAACTGTTTCTGATGTGCGTTACGCAGTTCCTACGCAGGCTCGTAAGTTCGCGAATTTTGAATATTTTCACTCCAGATTTTCAACATTTCCATTTTATCACACCTTCTTATGAGTTGTATAGCTGTCATTTTTCACATCTCACCCAAAACGTGTTTCCGCCCATGTAGCGCACAATGGCGCAGTCGGTGAGCGAAATCAATGTATGGAACACATTAAGAAATTCACAGTGACACTGTTCATGAGCACAGGTCTTAAAATGGCTATGTTGAAAATTTGGTGAAAAAATTCCTAAAAATGACTGTTTTACAAGCGTGCGTTGCGCAGTTCCACATACGCTCAGTATGTTTCGCGAATTTTCAATATTTGCACTCCAGATTTTCAACATTGCCATTTACCACACCTCCTCATGAGCAGTACAGCTGTCATTTTCACATCCTGCCCAAAATGTGTTTCTGCCCATGTAGCGTGCACATGGCACAGTCGGTGTCTTGAACTCAATGTATGGGACACATTAAGAAAATCACAGTGACACTGATCATGAGCAGAGGTCTTAAAATGGCTGTGCTGAAAATTTGGCAAAAAATTCCTAAAAATGACTGTTTTACGGCGTCGTTGTGCGGTTCTCATACAGCTCGTAAGTTTGCAAATTTTCAATATTTACACTCCAGATTTTCAACATTGCCATTTTACCACACCTCCTTATGAGCAGTATAGCTGTCATTTTTCACATCCTGCCCAAAATGTCTTTCCCCCCATGTAGTGCACAATGGCGCAGTCTGTGTGCGAAATCAATGTATGGGACACAGTAAGAAAATCACAGTGACACTATTCATTAGCACAGGTTTTAAAATGGCAATGTTGAAAATTTGGTGAAACAATTTCTAAAAATGACTGTTTTACGAGCATGCGTTGCACAGTTCCCACGCACGCTCGTAGGTTTGCCAATTTTCAATATTTCCACTCCAGATTTTCAACATTGGCATGTTACCACACTTCCTTATGAGCACTACAGCTGTCATTTTTCACATCCTGCCCAAAACGTGTTTCCGCCTATGTAGCGCACAATGGGGGTAACAAACAGGTCATGCTGACAATTTATTGTGCAAATACCAGCAATTGCACAGGGCATTAGGGTAAAGCACCATACATGCCAAACACCACTGCAAATACTTGCAATCGAACGTTCGGCATTGACAAATGCTTGTTAATGTCTTCATAAGTGATATTGCAGAGGGACTGGAAGGAAAAGTATGCCTCTTTGCAGATGTCACAAAGATCTGCAACAGGGTTGATACACAAGGAGGCGTGGAAAGGATGAGAAAGGACTTGGCAAGGTTGGAGGAATGGTCAGAAGTATGGCAGCTAGGATTCAATGCAAAGAAGTGCAAAATAATGCACGTGGGAAACAAGAATCAAGGGGAAGAATACACAATGGGGAAGGAGGTAGTAACAACAGCAAAAAAGGAAAGGGACCTGGGGGTAATCATATCAGATGACCTTAAGGTTAGCAAGCAATGTGAGAAGGCAGTAGGGAGGGCTGGGGGTATACTGGGATGCATAGGGAGAGGCATCAGCAGAAGAAAACAGGAAGTTGTTATCCCTCTGTACAGACAGTTGGTGAGACCCCATCTGGAGTACTGCGTCCAGTTCTGGAGACCCCTTCTCCCCAAGGACATAGGACAGAGGCCGTCCAGAGGAGGGCAACTAAAATGGTGCAGGGTCTGCAAGAGAAGCCGTGTGAGGAGAGACTAAAGGAGATTAGTATGTATACCCTTGAGGAAAAAAGGGAGAGGGGGGACATGATAGAAACTTTTAAGTACCTCAGTGGAATCAACAAAGTCCAAGAGGGTAGCATCTTTCAGAAAAAGAGGCAGTGGAAGAACAAAGGGACACAATTTGAAGAAGATAGAGGCGGTTTAGGGCAATGTGAGGAAGTATTATTTCACAGAGAGGTGGCGGATGCATGGAACAGCCTTCCTGAGGGAGGTTGTAGGGTCTAAAACTGGGGGAGAATTCAAGAATGCATGGGACAGACATAAGGCAATTCTTGTGGGGGGTAGGAAGAAATAGGCTGTTGGTTAACTAGGATCTGCGGCCTATTCTGTAGGTAGGGAAATGGGCAGACTAGATGGGCCAAGCGGTCCTTATCTGCCGTCAAAGTCTATGTTTCTATATGGCACCTCAAATTTAACGCCCAAAATTGTAAAGTCAGAAACTGAAAACCAGAATACTGGCTGTGGGGTGGGGGAGGAATAAAGATGGAGCAGACAGAGGAATGGGACCTGGGGATCATTATTAGGGACAGTGTATGGTCCCATGCCCAATGCCAGAAGGCAGCAGGGAAAGCAAATAGGATATTGGGCTGTACAGGGATAGGCTTCGCTAGCAGAAGAGAAGAGGTAGTTCTGTCCCAGTGCATATCCTTGGTGAGACCTTACTGGGAGTACTCTGTGCAGTTCTGGAGTCTACACCTGAAGGAAGAAAGGGACCTCTTAGAAACTGTTCAAAGGAGAGCCAGGGAAATTATTTAGGGGCAGCAGGGGAAGACATATGAGGAGAAGCTGGCAAGTCTCATTATGTTTACACCACTATAGGCCAGGAAGTAAAGGGGATCACAATAAAAGTAACTATGGGGTAATAATAAAGTGGATACAAGAAGCACGGGCAAGGCAACAAGAGGCCATGGATGGAAACTGATGGAGAGGAGGGGGAGAAGAAGTTTCAGAGGGATGTAAGGAAAGTCTTTACAGAATGGATGGTGAAGTGGAATGCATTGCATGAAGAAATTGTCAGCACGGAGTCTGCTGTGGACTCCAAACACGGGTGGGATAAGTAAAGTGGAATAGACCAAACCGGGGGGGGGGGGTGTGCATTCAAGGGAAGGGGATGAGTGGACTAATAGGGGATACTGAAATACAGTCTTTGCCATCAATAAACTTACCCCTTTCCAGCATCAGGCTGGGTGCACATAGAGGCAGGTACTGGGCAGACTCGATGAGCTATTGGGCTATTTTCTGCAATCAACAACTATATTTCTGTGTAACACACTTCAGGGTGAGGGATCGTAGGGAATGTATATGTACTTTTCCGGTGGTGGCATTCAGCTGTGCCTTGTGCCTAACAACCATCTTAGGTGAACGTATATATTCCCATGTGACTGCACACCATCCCTGTCATGTGGTAGCATTTTTATTAACATGCAGTGGAGGATAATATTGAGACAAAGAGCTTATCCCTGCATTCCAGTTGACTCCTCTCCCACTGAAAAGGGCTTATTTGGCCATAGTGATAATGATCTGCAGTCAAACCCCAAACCCCCCGACATTCCACCCAGCTGTCAAAATTATTTTTTGGTACTTTCTCTTTTTGCACTCAGAGACAACATGGGGAGTACTTACCCCAGCTCAGCCAGTTACGCAGACGCTCAACATTCCTCTGTCTGCCTCCGCCATGGCCGCAGGATGGGAGGACCGTGGCTTACCCCATGGAGGGCCCCCCCAGAGGGGGAAGACCGGAGGGAGAGACTGCATCACTCTTAAGCCCCCACCCCAGCTTACACTGGGCTTTGTTTGGCCTTTTGAGGATGGTCGTCCATTGGTGGCACCTTGCTGCACGTCCTGAGGGTTTTTCTCTTCCTGGATCCCCAAGGGCGTGGACGTGCAATGACGTCCAGTGCACGGCGAGCACACTCCCATGCTCACCCACAGGATGTCTACCACCACCCAACCTCATTACCAGATGCCTTCTGAATACTGCTCCCCCAGTCTCCACTAGGGTCGCTAGTACAGTAAGCAAATACCCCAACCCTCTCCAGGAGAGGAGAACAGTCCCCTAGACGCTCAATCCTCTCCTCCCCTGCTGACCCGAGTCTATTCCTGAACCCAGGTTGCCGGCGTGGAGTGAGGTGTAGCATCCAGCGTCTTAACACTCAGCGCCACCGGGCCGGCAACCCAGCTGTCAAAATTCCTCCCTCCCATTCTGATACCTTTATATAGATAGCATTGTTTTAAAGGAGGCAGTATGCTGCAGTGGTTTAAGGCTCTGAGCTGCAAATCTGGAGACCTGGGTTTGAATCCCACAGCCCCCACTTGCATACTTTTTGACCCTGAGCAAGCCACTTAACTTCCTCGTGCTCCCAGGTTGCACCTGCAAACAAGCTTTCAGCTTAGTGTATCTCACCTGGTAAAATAATTGGTGAAAAAAAAAAAATAGACACGTAAGGGAAGGCTTGCTTCCTAGTTGGCTGCAGGAGCAATACACCACTACCTTACACTGCCACCATGCTGCCAAAGAGGTTTTCCATGGTTCCTGGGTTCTTGTCTCACTCAGTTGTGAAGGGGTCGTATCCAAGAAAAATCAAATGGTGGGTGACTCACCCAGAGGAAGTTTCAGTGGGCCTAATGACATAACAGTACAGCCCTTGGGATGCTGTGCCAACCCACCTCCCACAGTGGTCACTCCCCAGAGACCCACAGCAAATTGAGAATTCCCCTAAAATAGCATGCACAATGGTATTGTAGTCACCAACAACAGGCTTACCCAAAAAAAAACTCACCTTTATTACACAACAGGATCTGACAGAGAAAATAGTTAATGTAGTCAACCAGCAGCATGGCCCCTTTAAGTGCTCTTCTAGGGCAGGGAACAAGACTATCCACGCTCGAGTAGCTGCAGTTAGACAAAGCCCTTAACAGGTATGGCATGAAAAAGTATTTCTGGCTGCAACTACAAAGCCCAGCTGAGCACAATCGATTCCAGCCTCCCACCACACAACAGTACAGTAGCCCTCTGGTCTTCCTGTACTGGAGGCAATACCCTCTCCCACCAGCACATTCAACCTGACTTGTCATCACAACAACCATAGCCGTGAGCCCAACTTCCTTCACATCCACAACCATGGCGAGATCAGACCTCCTCCAGGTGTTCTAGTGCAGAGGGACACGAAAGTCTTTAGGGGCCCAGTCGCACTGGAAGGGGAGGAATGAAGGCATGAATTTGGCGCTGACTTACAGCTGGCGGTAACTGTGACTCTGACCGCATTTCATCAGGGGAGACCACACCTTGTCACTGGGACTGCAAGCCTGCTGGCACTCTACAATAGGGACGGGAATCCCGACAGCCACAAAACCACAACATAGGGCACAGATGTACCTACAAACTCTGACAGGTCAACATGATTAAAATAAGAGCAGTCCTATAAAACAACTTTGTTTGGAGCCAAGTACTCCCTTCTGGCATGGAGGCTGCCATCTTAGACCCTAACTTTCCCAGCCAATCAGAGGAAAGGATCTTGGCATGGGACTCAAGGAGCCTTATGGGAAATGACTGTGCTGCTTCCATTGTGACCTTTCACTCAACCAATAACGCATCAAGTGAGCATTCTGCATACTAATTCCTGTGACTGACAATCCTTTGGACTAATCAGAAGCTGCCTTTGTCCAGAAGAAGGTCTGAGGGTAGTTTCAGAAATAGTCAATCGGCAGTGAGTGCTCACATTGTGAAGATGGGCTTGTGTTGATGGCCAAAGCCATCAGAGGAGCCTACCTGGGGCTTCTAAACCACTAATCAAGAGGTGCCTTCAAGGTTTCTACTACATTTCAAGTACGAATTGAACTGTGCATTTGCCAGTTGTGTAAGAGCAACACCTGTTTTGAAGAAAGAGACTGTTCTTCCCTTTCCATGAAAGGAGGTAAAAGTGCAGCTAATCCAGTAACACAGCTGCCAATGCAGTGTGGACAGAGGCTGTGTGTGTACTGCTAATCTACAGATCCTGCTCTGAGACTACAGATGGTTGAGGAACTGGCCAGTCAGTGTTACTGTTAAGCACTGGCTAAAGTCTGACAAAGAGTCTGGAAACCCTAGATATGTGTGTGTGTGTGTGTGTGTGTGGCATACGCCCCTGATCTCTTTACTGGTCTGTCCAGAGGGAGAAGGAGAGAAGAGCCAGAGAGGTTCAGATGACTGCTGAAGCAGAAGCCTGATTCCAGTTCAGGGCACCTGAGAACTGCATCATAGAGCTAACCCTGAACCAGCTGATGCACTTCTCGAGGAGACCTGCACCTGTAGAAAGGAGGTTGAGGCCCAGGTTGTCAGAGACTGGTAACACCAGAACCATGAGTACTCTCATGGCTTGCCCTGCAGCTGGGATTGTTTTAGTTGCCACCAAAACTACAGCTTTGGTCATTCGGGCCAGGATCTACAGAGTTGTATTTAAGCAATGCATGGCCTATGAGGTTGGGTTTAAAAACTGTTATTTGTTTTAAAATACCACCACCACTGGCCAACCAGCTGCAGCTCCACTGGGCCTATACACCATATCTATGGCTGGGTACACAGTGAAGCACAGGGAGCTCCCAAAGGTTATAAGGGGCTTAAATAGTACCAGTGGTTGGTGGGTAGTGCTCCCAGAACAAGTGGTCGCATACCAAAGCTTTACAGCAAATGTATTGCATTGCTGGCCAGAAAGTGGGACTGAGGCACTACCGTTGGTTCACGTGTGATCAATAGGCCAAGCCTAGTCAGGCACTGTTCTTTTTTTTGTCCACCTGCCCTTGCCCCTCAGCTCACCACTCCTTCAGGCCACACATTGTCCCTCATATCTGCCAGTCTCAACCCTCCACTGCCAGCTTCTATCACCTGATTCCCGCACTGTACCTGTATCTGGAGGGCTCCAGCTTATTCCTGCCAGGGGCCCCCTTCCCCAAGGGGGGAGGGTATGTGGGAGAGGAGTAACTAGTTCTGATACCTCCAAAACAATAGGTGTGGGGGACAGGAATGCTGCGCCTAGGAGACTGTGGCTTGGTGGGATGTGATGGCCGTCATCTGGCTGTTTTCTGTTTTTCTGGGGCTCCACCCACCTCCCACATGCACATGTCCACAGCAGCGTCCTGGGGTGGGGATGTACGGCAGCATGTGGTCACCCACACCACCAAGAATGCCCACTAGGCCACCACAGGAGTAGCTCTACTAAGAAGTTACCGTGACCCATCCCTGGAAGGAAGCATCCAAACACTCTGACTCCCTCCTTGCTGGCCTCCATTCTTGACATTCGGGCTTGAGCACGAGCCCAGATTAACCTTGCCACAGTGATGCCCAAAACACAGTGCCATGGAAGCCAGCTTTAGTCCTGTTCTTAAAGTTTACAAGTAATCTTCAAAGAAGGGTGCTTTTGCATTCCCCTATTCCTTGTGAATATCCCCAATAAATATTTATTGTTATTTTGAATTTTATCTCAGGAGCATATTATTAGTAGTAGTCTTTAATTGCATTATTGTTGAATTTAAGGTTGCACTGTTACTTTTCATGTGTGGGGAATACTGTGTGGAGGTGGGATTTACTGCATCCAAGGCATTGTATCACTCTGACACAGACCAGTTAAATTTGATCCCTGGGTGGAGGCACTGCAAAAACTAAAATAACTAGATATGAACCTCCCAGTCAGAAAAATAAGAACCCAGGCCCCTTAACCTTATTTGTGTCTAGCCGGCCCAGTGGTGCTGAGGGTTGAGGCACTGGATGCCTCACCTCGTGCCATGCCGGCAACCTGGGTTCAGGAAAAAAGGACTCGGGTCGTTGGGTCAGCCAGGGAGGGAGGAAGGGCAAAGTACTGATTGAGCCACTGCCTATCAGCTCTCACCCTCGGGGAGGGATCTGAGAGGCTTCTTAGAGTCTGGCTGCCTCCTGGTGGAGGCCGGGTGGCACTGTCATGTCCAAGGAGCTCTGGCGGTAGGCCAGGGAGGGCAGATGAGGCTGTGCACTGGAGCTGCAGTGAGCATACATGCCTCCACATGCATGCGCTGCTACTGCTTCAGGCCTCAAAGCATAAGCATATAGAAAAACCCAGTGGATCAGAGGAGGCGGAAAGACCCCAAGAACCAATGCCCACATCCCACTGCCAGACCTGCCCTCACCGGGTCCCATGTCCCTTACACTGACACATAGCTGTCCCTCTGAGCTGGGAAGGCCACCCGAGGGTGGATGGGCACTCCCAGGGGGTCTGGGGGCTGGATGAGTCTGTGGGTCGGGGGACCCGTAACAGTGGGGTTCAAGCCGGAAGTAGAAGGGAGGTCATGTGGGTACTCAGAGACATGCCTTGGTCACAGGAGGAATAAATAGAGTTGACAAAAAAAACTTATTTGTGGCCACAAGGCAGGAGTAGTAAACACAACATCCATGAACCTGGCTATGCATTGATTGCTTCTCTTTATCCTCACCACAAATTGTTTCAGCAACCTTGCAGTTCATCTTCAGGATGCTCTGTCTGAAAATAGCACAGCTGAAAATTCTCCCTGGCCCACACAGCTCAGCTGTCAAAGAAGATATTCAGATCTGCCAGCCTCCCAGCACAAACCAACCTTTTATTTATTTATTTATTGCTTGCACCAGGTGGGTGCACTGCTCCCAACCTATAGTTTACAAGCATGACCCAGGCCATTACAATGGCAAAAGGAAGCATACAGGCAAGGCAAGTAACATATATGATGAAAAGGAATACAGCAAAGCACTCAGCAGGTCAGGCCCTCTGCCCCACAGTGCCAACTTCCCAGCGCAGTAATGTGAACAGGTAACAGACAGGGCAAACCCTTCTTCTGCTTATAGGGTCCGAATCACCTTTGGTCTCAAGTTCTGGGGATTCAAACTGTGAACTTTATGCTGAAGCGCACTAAATGTACAGGGCTCAGATAGTCTGCTCTCCGGGGATGCCAGATATCTTTCACCTATAGGGCGAACCAGGTATCCAAAATGAACCCTTAAAACTAAAAAGACCTTGGGTATGTTCTTACCTTTTCCCAGTTTAGTAACACCATCAAGCTTTGAACAGTTTTTTATAACGATCTTAACCTCTATACGTCACATGCAAAAGAACTTCGAAAAGCACCCTGAGCAATCTTTCAAAATAATATATTTACTAAAATGGATAAAATATAGTAAAATGTAAACACAGAACACTATAACAAAAAGCATACAATCACTTAAAAGAACAAGATTAAAGTACAAAACATAAACTCCTACCACAATACAATTAGACTTTTTCTATCTAATGTATTACCTCTTTAGAGTGATTAAGTTAGATCAGAGATCTAGTTTCTTAAGAGTCCACAAAGAACAGACACTAAGATCAGACATAAGTCCTAGGTTTTGAAACTGTATCTCTCACACACCCCTTCTGATGTCGCCTAGCTCCTCCTCAGTTGAAGAGCATAAAAATATACAAACAGGATGTCCTATCAGGAGGCATATTAAATAAGGTGACATCAAAAAAAATGAGTTTCCAAGTGTGACTCCTTAATTAACATTTTCTCTTTTGATCTCGAGACAGTTCCTATTCCTGAGGCATATCAGAGTTTTATAGCTTTTAAACACCAGTTGATATTAAATGTTCTTCCTCTTAAGACGCATAAAAGCTTATGATCTCCATCCTCATCAACACATAAAGTCCCATTTCATTTCAACTAAAGCTAGGCATATCATAATAAGGTAATAAATACCACTCTGAAGTAAGTCAGTTAATTTAATGGTTCCTGCTTCACTGAAACCTGGGGGGGGGTCACCCATGACAACTTACTTCATGAGACAATCACACACTACATTTTATGTTACAAATATCATAGAACAATCATAACCAGCTGGCCAAATCACAGTCCTCCCACCCAGACTTAATTTGGGGCTCTATCCCTGCATGGGATGAGCTTCCCAAATCAATTCACTATAAACACATGACAAGCCACCTACGCTCTGATTGGTCCCCAGCCCCACATAAGATTGTCATGTCATACTGCCAAGGCAAGACTCATCTTAATAGACTACCATTAGTTTTCCTATTTGTGTCAACCAAACCAGGGGTTGTGGTCAGTTTGAACCTCAAAATGCTACCCACATAAGTATGGCTCTAACTTCTTTAGGACCCACACTATGGCAAGACACTCCTTTTCTGCAGTAGAGTATGCCTGCTCCCTAGGAAGTACATTTTTACTCAGGTACACTACAGGGTGATATTTCTTTTGGTTGGATGTCTGACTCAGTACTGCCCCAATAACCACATTTGAGGTGTCAGTCTGGACTATAAAGGGTCTGCTATAGTCAGGACTTGTCACTACAGGCACACTACAGTGCCTCCTTCAGTCTAGTAAAGGCTTTTACAGGCTGCCCAGGTACTTAAGCATCTTTTTCTTTACCAGGTCAGATAGGGAGCAACCAGGGCACTGTAATTGAGTACAATTCCTATAGTATACTGTCCCTAAAAACCCTGTTCTGCTGCATTTCTGGTTGGGGCCATGCCAAGCATGCTTTACTGTAATAACAGTCTTTTTGCTATATTATTTATTACTAGGATTACAAATACCTTTGAACCATGGGTTCTTTTACAAAGGTTCTGCGTCAGCAATGGGTGCAAGCAAAACAGTGGTAAGATACAGTACAGGGTCAGGAAGTTAACACAGAAGTAAGCAGAGGTAAGATACAATACAGGTCAGGAGGTTAACTTAGTAGCAAAAGACAGTACATGTGTATAGACTAGCACAGTAGCAAACAGTCAGTGGCAAATATCAATGCACAATTGACAATACGGTGTGTATATATATGAACACAAGCAAATAAAAAAAACCATCCTTTGGGTGACATAAGTGGGAGCAAGGGTGAGGATAAGAGGAGAAGAATTGGGGAAAAGGAGGCATGCAGTCAAGTTTGACAATTATCGTAAGTGCAAGAACAGAAAGATAATTGCTAGGCAGTCTGGGGTGGAGCAAAAAAGATAGGGTGATAGGGAGGGAGACAGGAGGAAGAGGGTGGAATGGTAGGTGGAAGGGGTAAAATAGTAGGTGGGGTGGGAGAGAGACGGGGAGTAGCAGAGGATGGAGGGTTAGAGAGAAGTGGGGAGGGTAGCAAGGGAGGAGAGAAGAGGAGAAAGAGGTGAAACAAAGCCACAAGACTAGGCAGAGCAGTCACAACTGCTGAGGTCAATGAGGTCCTGGCGGAGTTTACGTTTGAATGGGCCAAGCTTGTTTTCAGCTGCAATTTCAGGGGAAAGGTTGTTTAGCAGCAGGGGGCCCTGGTGTGGAAAGCACGTTGAGCCTGTTTGGTATGTAGAATGGAAAGATAAATGTTGGTTTGAGAGAACTGCGCAGAAAATGTGCAGTGACTGACTAACGAGCAACATTAAGGCATAGTGCAGGGGTGTGAGGATTCAGACAATTTTCTTAGCCAGTAGGCAAATCTAGTGAACACGAACTACTATTTAGATTGAGCCAGTTGGATTGCTTGTAGAGATCACAGGTATGTATGCTTCTCTGCACCAGTGAAATCTACAGCATTTGTTAAGGGCTGTCTTGACCCATTTTAGGGTGGTATCAACGGCAGACCCATAGAAGACAAGCCCATAATCAATGACGGGTAGGACTGAGGCAGTTATGGCTGCATGCATAGCTTCTTTGGTAAGACAGCGACAGTGGTGGTAGAGGACCCCAGTTCTTGAGCTGACTGATTTTGAGATGTGTTGAACATGCTAGCTGAAAGACATTGTGCAAACAAGGCTAATACCAAGGTATTTAAACTCCTGCACTTGCTCAAGTGGCTGTTCAAGTTCATTATGTATGGTGAAGTTTATGGATCTGTATTTGCTGTGAGAGCTATGGAACAGCATGGACTTTGTTTTTTTATAATTCATCAACAGCTTATGTTGAAGAAGTCAGGTTTCAGCTAGGCTAAAGTTCGTCTGTAGCACCTTGGAGAGTGAGACGGGGTCAGTATGGGAGGAACAGAGGACCATCATCATCAGCAAAGAGACTTAACATTATTATTGCATCTGCAGGAAGAGTATTGATGAAAAGGCTGAAAAGTAGAGGGCCAAGGATGGAACCCTAGGGTACACTAGGCGGACAGGAAGGGCACCTGAGGAGACAGTCAACGATTTTGAGTTACGGCTCCCTTGCTGAGAGAGGTAGCTTTAAACCATTTGGTTACATCATTAGATAGTCAAGGGAGGAAGTGAGTGAAGCAGGAGCTGGTGGTTCACGGTGTCAAATGCCTTGGTCAAATCAATGAACACCGCAAAGTGATGGCCAAAGTGTCAATCATCTTATGAATATGGCTGGTGAAGTCAAGCAGGGCAGCGGTAGTACTATGAGGCTTTTCTAAAGTCGTGATGTTGCGGGCAGAGTAAGTTATATTTGTTGAGGTGTTCAGACAACTGGTCAGCTACAATTCGTTCAACGCATTGGAGAGTGGGCGGGAGGATAGAGATAGGGCAGTAGTTAGAGAGAAGAGACCTATCACACTTTTTATGACAGGTGTGACACTGCTGATTTCCAGAGTTGGGGGCATTGTTTATGAGAGGAGAGTGAGAGAGATTCAGAAGTTTAGTGAGAGGTTGGGGACAATGTCAAGGAGAGAGAGATGAGTTTGAGGTCAAAGGGTATCGCTGCAGAAACTGGCTTTGCTTAGCACTTTGTTAATATATCTTTAACTTCAGACATGGATACCCTCTTAAAGTAGAATGGGAGGTATTACTGTGAGATTGATTTTATGATTGAGGCAGGGCCGGGCAGAGTTGTCAAAGAAGTTGGGGGAAGGACACTGCAAGATCAGTAATCGCGAGATTAAAGGAGTCCGCTATTTCTTGGGGTCCTGTAAAGTGTGAGCCGTTAACCTCAATAATAGTGGGGAGGATTTGCTTGGTTTACGTGAGGTTCCTGATGTTCTACCAGTCAATTGTGATTATTGTTAGGCTAAGGTCCACTAACAGCCATGAAAAGCACAGGCAGTTACACCATTATTCCAGCTTCAGGATCACATATCTGTATTATGTGAGCAAGATGTAAGAGCATATATGGAAAAGTATTATAATTTAATAAGGCACTGCAATCACTATACATTTCTATAAAAAAAAAGTACCCTGGAACAATAAATTTAATCCTTTAACTTTAATACTTTAACGTTAATTCATTTTAAATAAAAATTACTTAAACCATAAAGCATCATCGTTACTGTACTGTGCTTATGTATTAGTAAGACTTGCAGTCTTTCTGGGGTTCCTGAATTGTTAATTTTTTCTGTCCGTTATTAATTTCATGTTGCTGCTGACCTCCAAGTGCCTCCTTACGCATATTGCAGTTGGTATTGTTCTCTCCCTCCTGCTCCCATCCTAATTTACATTTTTTCCCCTGGGACAGATATTGAGTTTGAGGCAGCAGTGTCTGAAAGCCAGTGCTGCAAGATGCTCAGGCCTGCCATTGGACATTGTCACTAGTTCAAGTTCTCTTGCCTTGCTCATGGGAACAAACTGCATTTCATACGCGAGGAGGATGTAATGTTGTTGCATTCAATAGCAGGCATAACTGGCAGATGCAGGGAGCTGTCTGAGCTTATTACTGCAGTGCCATCACTGCTCCAGCTTGGAATCCACACATCAGCTTCAAGAACCACTGCTTATCTTGTATAATATTGCATCTGTATTTTGACTGTCTCACTTGAACTCTTCTGGTCGCCTGAAAATAGGCATTTCTGTGTCTAGTGCACTTACCTGCTTTTAAAAACAAACAACTAAATAAATAAATAAATACATAAATAAATAAGAAGTTGGATGAAAGACACAGGTGATGACTCACACAGATATGACACCACTGGAATGTGTGTCGTAACTGCTGGAGCAAAGGTCCAGCTTTTCTCAATGCTCAGTGCTCTTTCTTCCATGCCACACAGTTCTGTTCGGTGGCATATTCTCATCTTGATCTTGCTCGTGCATACCCTGGAATGTATCTGTACAAAATCCCAATGCATACAAGCCCAACTGACGAAATCCCAACACCAAAATCTCGACGGCCACAATCCCGATGGTATGCGGACTTCCTGACAGCGACATCCCCAACAGTATGGGGACCCAAAATGTTTATATATATTTAACAGGGGATGTGGGGGGGGTAGAGCCCCCTGTGGAACAGTATCAAGGAATTGCACTGTCAGCATCTTCTTCTCATCGGAATTGTGGCCATTGGGGTTTTTATATCAGGATTTTGCCAGTTGGGCTTGTGTGCATCGAGATTTTGTAGTAGACCCCACCTGGAATGTCCTCTTTTACCTCTGGTTGTTCCTTTCCACTTTCAAACTGCATATGCCTATTAACATCTGGCTCCTCCTCGATTTCATCCTCCATCTGCTTCTGGCTTTTCCTCTGTGACTGCAACCTCCATCTCATTGTTAATGTCTGGCATGTCCTCCTCGACTGCATTCTCTAGATCACTGTCAACATCTGCCTGGGTTTCAAAATCAAGTTCACTGGAAACCTTGGTTTGGTCCTCCTCTATTTCTTGTGGTGCTTCAGTGTTTACCTCTGCCAGAGTCTCCATTTCTATTACAGCCTCTTCCTGTTCATCATTTTTCCATACTACGAGAGGGTTACAGGTACTTTCTGCACCTTGTACACTGTTTTCATCACCGCTGCTTGATTTTCCATAGTCATCCACTTTATTAACAGGCCTGCACTGTTCGAAAAATATAAGAATAACACTTAATGTCATGTACAGTACAGTGCTGTTTGCTAAAACAAGAACGATTTGCAGAATTTAGTAACACAGTCTTTCTTGCATAAACAAAAATAAAGAACTGTGCTGAACTTTACTTCGGATGCCTTTGTCCTAGGCTGCTTTGTGGTCTTCAAGGTATCTATGGAGTTCCTAAGCCTACATGATTTCAGTCCACTGATGTTCTCATTCCCTGTGGTGGCAGACAGCCTGGTCACAGGCGGTGTCCTATTTGACAAGTCGAGACTTCTTCTCAGTGGCCGAGATGCCACCATTCTGGATTTTCTCCCCTAGAAACAGTCTTGACCATGGTGGAGTAGACAGATGATACAGCACTGACATTTCTTCCAAACTTGTACAGTAAAATACTGTTGACATAATGGACACTTTTGTGCCATATGTGGGCTGAGAACAGGTGGTGTCGAGTAAAGTGCGCCATGGCAGGTACACATCAGAGGCGCATTGCTGCTCACATTGAATTATAATAAGTAAGGTGATGCAGTACCTTTGATATTATAACATAAATGATGTGTTTGCACAGCTAGGAACTCCTTACTGGTGCTGTTATCACATCGACCATGCACAATGGTGAAGAAGATTTCAGTCAAGATCAAGCGTTACAGGGAGGTGGATAAGGTCTGAAGGTGAATGAATCAAGAACATCCAGGTGTTTCTGAAGAGCCAGGATCTGCATCACAGTTAGTAGGCTGAAGACCCACCTGAAAAACAACATCCCAGTGCTGCATGCACCGCAGCCTACCATCTGTACCAGGTACTCACATGTATAGCATTGTTACTGACCTCTTCTGAGACTTTACATATTGTGTTACTGTAGTGTAGTATTACAAATTTACCTACAGTAATTTACAGATAAAACTAGGAGTAAGCGATTTATTTTTATTTTTGACTTCTGCACATAAGGAAACCATGCCAATTGTTGACCACATGCTCTCAGAAGATGACAAGACCACTGCAAGGGATACTGTTGAATGTCTGGTCAGTGAACATGGGGCAGTAGCATCTATCTCATCTGTCAAGCAAATGTGCCACCAGATGGGGTGGACATACAGGTGGGCAAGGTAAGGCATTTAAAAATGTGCCCGTTATTGTGTTATCACAGTAAGTTGTATCTCATAAAAACAGTATATTATCCTTTTTTCCTTAAAAGTTTTGCCCATGATACAGTATGTGAACAAGAAGGATGGCTGGAGCAAGCAAGGACATGGATAAAGCATAAGGAGCGTTTCATAACGTGTTTTTCTGATGAAACAACAATGTCTTTGGAACAGTTTGCATCCATGGTGTTTCTATAAGAAGGGCAGAGACTCCATGAAGCCAAAGCACACACTAAAGCTTCATGTTTGGGGTGCAATATCTAACTGTGGGCATGGTCCATTACATTTTCTAGGGTTTGGCATCCTACAGTAAATTGTAATAAACTGTAGTTTGACAAACCAGTAAAATGTCACATACAGTACTTGCAACAGTGCCCGTTTTTTTTGCGCCAGGAACAATGGATGAGGACTTCTTGGGGCATATCAATCAATCAGTCAAAATCTTTATTGATCCAGGTGAACATCGTTGAGCAGTGCTCATTTGCAAGATGGACCTGGTTAGAACAAGGTCAGTTACAAAAAAAATGGTGCAATGCAATGAACAAAATACAATGTACAATGATAGATCAGGTTATACAACTCATTAAGGATACCAACACATGAATATGTGTGAATAGGCATGATACATTAACATAAATTCACATATTAACATTTTACATATATATATATATATATATATATATATATGTGTCATAGAAGAATTTCGAATTATGGGCATGGAGAGAATGTAGGTGGTGACTAACATACATAATGTGTAGGTGGGATTTGTCAAATGGGAGGAAGTAGACAAGAAATGATCTGGTTAGGTGATGGGTGGTGGGGCTTCAGAAGGAGAGGAGCAAGATGGGAGAGGGAGTGGCGTGAGTGGCAGGGAGGAGGTGAAAATAGACAGTGATGAGGTAGAGATATAGGAGAGAGGATGGACAAAGCACAAATTACTATCGTGGGCATATACGTCAAGGAGCCATCAAAAATACATGAGGAGAAAATCTCGAGATGGACATTGAGTCTTTCAAGACAATGACCCTAAACACTCTGCATCAGCAGTGGCTGTTGCAGCTGCTGGAATAATTGGGTCAGGACGCCACCAGAGTAAGTACTGTACTTAACAGAAGAATCCGTTAAAAAAAAGGGGGTTTATAATACGGTGTTTCAGAGTTTTATATTTTTCACACACATCGCAAATAACTATTGAGATGGTGTTGCATGCCATGAAAACGTTTATACTCGGTTCCATACTCGATTGTCAGACAGAAGGAGGTGGGTGCCCATCTAGCCTGTCTCCCACCATAGTGGGGTCACACTACTAGCCTTTATACAGTAGGAAGTTGTCCAATTTGCTTTAAATGTATTCAAGGTACTTGCATTAACTACCTCATTTGGCAGATTATTCCACATGTTTATGGCTCTGTATGTAAAATAGCCCCTTCTTTTCTTATCAGGAGAAACAGAAAATCCAGACAAAGCAAGAACTTGTTGATGCTATCAAGCAATTTTGGAAGACATTAAAAGAAGACACTGCAAATGATACATTGCACAGTTGTACAAAGTCTTGCCTGTCATGACTGCCAAGCTCGGATGTGCCACTGGAATGTGAATGACACACTGTGACATACTACTGCCTACTGCATTCATTCTTTAAATTGTTTTCTTTAGATAATTTGTTTTGTAATTTACAGTACCATACTGCGTAAATATGCTTATGACATTTTCATCCATAAGGAAAAGTTATAGTGATAAACTGTGGTGTACCCTGTATTGCACTGTGAAACGTATTACTGTACATTGTGAAATATTTCAACAAAAGCAACCCTCCTGATAACACACAGTACACACATGAGTTTGAAACAAATAACAGATTCCACATTTCATTAAGTGCTCCCAGGAGAAAGGAGGACACAATCAAGGCCATGGTTTCCCAGAGATTTCTTCCACTGGTGTTTTTTCTCTCTCCTGAGCGTCTGGATGTTGTGAAGCTATAGTGTCTGCCAAACAGTATGCTCTCTTCAGGATTGCCCTGAGCAGGCTCCATTTTCTGCGCTAGCAGTCCGGCGCTGAACACAGCCAGCTGCAGGGTGCTCCCCAGCCTGCCCTCAAGAGCAAGGATCTTGGATGTCCCTGAGCAGGCTCTATCTTCCAGCTAGTGATCCGGTGCTGAACACAGCTGGCCACAGGGAACTCCTAGCCTGCCCTCAAGAGCAAGGATCCAGGATTTCCCTGAGCAGGTTCCATCTTCTGTGCTAGCAGTCCAGCGCTGAACACAGCCAGCTGCAGGGAGCTCCCCAGCCCATCTTCAAGAGTAAGGATCCAGGTATGCTGGAAAGCAGCTCCAGCCTGGCTTGCTACCCGTGAACTCAGTTGGTGGATCATGCCTGAATCAGGGGTGAAGCCAGGAATTTTAAACTTGTACTCAAAACTGATGCACTGTTGCCCCCTTATGTAAACATAAATCAAAATATGCACTGCCACGCCACACCAGCAATCGACCCACCTGCCCCCTCCCACCGTTTGCCATGTCTGAGTTCAAGCAATCAGTTTCCTCCTGCAATCCTCCTTCCTTTGTTTTTGCCCAATCGGACCCACAATAACTGTACACACACAAGGTTTCAATTTTGGCATAAAGGCGCAGCTTTACTAAACAGTAATCATTTTATTTACAATACATAAAATTCTCTATATACAATCCATAACCTTGTACACAGTTATGCAAGAGACTCCTGGGGCAGCGAATTCAGGTGGTGCGGTGCTTCCAATGGGAAGAAACTCTGGCCCTTGAGTCGGGCAGACCCACCAGGGCCATGCCTCTCCTTCGGACAGCTCCCCAACTCAGTTGCATCTGGGGGTATCATACCAGTTGAGCAGGAGCTGGTGCCCGCCTAGGTCACCTTCCCATCCTCCAGCCCTGAAACCCCTACAATGCCCACCGTGTTCTTGGGTACCTCTTCCCGGTACGCATACCGCCCAGGGTCGCGCCACCGGCCCGGGTCACCCAATACCACGAGACGCAATTACCTATCCACCCTGAATTTATGCCAACCATGACAGTTTGCTGCAACACCTGAAATTGCAGGCCCACGAGGGCCAATAACTCACCATCCCCAACACTTGCCGTGGCCCATTGAAACAAAATTTTTTGGGTGGGTGGGATGTCCAGAAGGTCAGGGCCAAGTTCAGAGAAGGGGGAATCCCTCTCAGCACTCCCCTTAAAAAAAACTGTTGACCCTCCCCCGGAAGCTCAGGCCGCTCCCCCTCCCATTGTGGGAGGCCCATGCTGATTGGCCTGCTCTGGTAGCCGGGCTGGGCCACCATTCACCGAGGGTGTGGTGGCCCAACAACATGGCTTGCCCAACAGCAGTTTTTTGGGCCGTGTGCAAAGCGAACCCCCGGTGAGAGGCCGGGGGAAGTCATTTCTGCCTGCCTGCCTGGTAAGTTGCTCTTGTTTGTATATTTGGCTGGTGGCATCAGTGCCCCATAGCAAACAACAAAGGCAAAAGGGCTCAGCGCCACACAGACAAAGTGTGACTCACAATGTCCTTGCTTTCCTCTTTTTGTTGCCTCTGCCTGATTTGTTACCCTGCCTTAATTTTTTTTACTGTACTCTGCTGAGTACAGTGCGTATGCCTGCCAACACCCCTGACCTGAATTGGGTCTACTATAGTCTGATTCAGCACTCCGTCTCTCCCCAATTGGCTTCAGCTCCTGGGTATTTGAACTGCCTGGTGCCTTCACCTGGAGCTCATCTCTCTGTCTCCTGAATTTCTTTTCTTTTTCTAACCTCTGCAACACTGTCTGTAATGAGCCTAATGTACCCACTGTTGAATTTGAATTGTTAGAGTAAGGAACTACAATCATTTTTGAATTGTTAGAGTAGGAAACTACAGCCATTTCTGGAGTGTTTTTTTCTGCCTTAAGCTATTTAAATATTAGCAAAGTCTGAAATTAAAAACTGCTTTGTCCAATTGCTGAATCGCTGCTTCCCCCTTCTGCAACATCCCCCCGCATGCCTTTCCTCAGTATACTGGTGACACTGCTAGTGCCTAATACCAGCCACTCCCAGAGCCATTCTTTCCCTCCCTGGCTAACTAAGTACCCTTAATTTCTCACCTTGTTACTGAATTCTTTTGTCTCCTTTCTTCCCCCGCCTCTCAAACTCTGATGCCTTTGTCCTGTCGGTGTATGCTGATTTCTCTCTTCTGGATGGCCCTGAGCAGGCTCCATCTTCTGCGCTAGCGGTCCGGTGCTGAACACAGCCAGCTACAGGGCGCTCCCCAGCCCACTCTCAAGAGTAAGCATCGAGGTATGCTTCAGGAAAGCAGCTCCAATCTGGTTTGCTAGCCATGAACTCAATTGGTGGATGGTGCTTGAATTGGGTCTACTATAGGCTGATTCAGCACTCTGTCTTTCCCTGATTGGCTTCAGCTCCTGGGGATTTGAACTGCCTGGCATCTTCACCTGCAGTTCATCTCAGTGCTGCCTAAATTTCTTTTCCTGACCTCTGCAACTGAATCTGTAATGAGCCTAACGTGCCCACTGTTGAATTTGAATCCCTAAGAGTAGGGAACTACAGCCATTTCTGGAGTGTTTTTCCTGCTTTAAGCTATTTAAATACTCCCCCCACACACACACATACTTTTCCACTTGCAAGTTATACCTGTCTACCACTTGAGGGCACTGTTCCTAAGCCAGCATTATTCAAAGGGCAAGAATCGTTCTATCTTTCTGACATCACCTGACTTTAAACTAGGTTCTACTTATGGCTTCTACTCCACCTTATCTAGACCTGTCACTTAACTAGGCATTACCGAATTACCTTTCCCTAACCACTCCAAGTCGTCTGCAAAAAAAAAAAAAAAAACTTCTTGCCTGACCCTCGCATACCACAGAATGCTGACTTTACAAATAAGCTGCCTATTTCTCTCACTCTCTTTACTGTCTCACTTCTTCCCACGCCACCTGCCCATGCAAACCTCCTAAATAAACCCGCAGTAAACCCTCTTGCTTATTTTCTTCCTCTAATTTGAGCCCCTTTGATCTCGATGTTGGGATCCCCCACTCCATGCCTCCAACTTTGGGCTCATCATACTTTTCTATCCTGTGCCTTCTCTCCTCTCTTCTGTCCCTAACTCTTATGCACTCCTGTGCTCCCTATCTATCCGGTTTGCTTCCTCTTACTATCTGCCTACCTCCTATCGCCTAGTCACATCTAAGTCATGGTACAAAAGTTCAAAGCTCCACTTCATAATCATCTTCCTTCTCCTACTATCCATGGGATATAAACCTAACCCTGCCCCCCTCTATCAAACATGTAGGTGGCCGTCTCCCAAAGCCCTCCTCTGCCTCCAACAGCCAACCCTCTCTATGGTTTAAAATCCTCCACCTTAACATAAGAAGTCCAATACCTAAACTAGTCCTGCTTCAACCCCTAGCACTATCTGGCCCTAACCTCCTCATAATAACCGAAACCTGGTTAAATAATAAAACACTTGATCCCAGTATATACATCCTTGGCTACAATATCACCTGGCAAGACCGCGCAGGTAGGGGCAGTGGTGTAGCTATTTACACCTCGTCCTCCATTCATACTACCTCTGTCCTATCTGTATTGATCCCCACAGCTTATGAAGCACTTGTCCTCAGGCTCTACATGCCTTACTCCATACCAATCTACATTTCTGGGATTTACTTCCGCACTGGCCTCTCCCCTACTATTGCCTCTAATCTTCTCTCTCAAATTTCTACCCTCATATCAAATGGCAAACTCTATATACTAGGTGACTTTAACCAAAACTGGCCTGACCCCTTCCTATCAAGCTGCGTAACAACATTGCAACCCTTAACTTAATGCAATTGATCCACGAGCCAACCCAACTAAATACTAAATCAGGCAACCACTCAGTCATCGATTTGGCCCTAACCTCACATGTCCACAGAGTAACTGAATCAGACCTCCTCCCAGATGCACTCAGCGACCATATGATCTACTTGGTCCATAAACTCCACCGCTTAAAAGCGCCACATAAAACATTGCTTGTCAGCTCATATAAATCCCCAGACCTTATCCACCTCCTATATGATCTAGCCCACACTGACAGGTCTTCCTATTTCCTCTGTTACCACAGTTAACAAAGCCCTGGACTATTTCCAAGGCCACTTTCTTAACATCTGGAACAAGCACGCACCCTTTAAGCATACTTGACTATGCAGAAACCACCTCCGTGGATCACACTGAAATTGATATCATGTATGAGAGCTCGAGACTGGGCTTGCAAGGCTCACAAAGTCTCTAAATCAAATGCTGACTGTGACAGATATTGAGCCGTCAGAAACTCCTACTCCAAGACTACAAGGCTCGCTAAGTCTGAATACCTTAGATCTACCTTTGATGCTAACATACATACCCGTCAAAATTTTGGAAAGTTATTAACTCCCTCATCTCTTCCCCCTCTAAATCCCAAACTCCACCCATCTGTGTCAATAATGGCCTTACGTCTGCCCACCTCTCAGTTGCCAGTGAAGTCAACTCTTACTTTACCTCATGTGCTGCTGCTGTACTAGCTTCTCTTCCTCCTACCCAACCAGTCGTGTCTGTCCGCAATAACTCACACCCAAGCACCCTCCCTAGCAACCTCTTCTCCTTCTCTCTAGTCTCACCTCATGATACTCTAAATGCTCTCCTCACTCTCAACCCATCTAAGGATTCCTCACCTGATGGCCTTGACCCCAAACTTCTCTTCCTCTCTGCTCATGCCATTTGTTCACCACTGTCTGCCTTACTAAACCTTTCCTTCTCACTGGTCTTCGTCCCTGACCCATTGACACACACTGTAGTTCTCCCACTACCCAAGGGAGGTGTCCCTTCTATGCTTGGGAACTATCAGCTAATCTCTCTCTTACCTATTCTCACTAAGCTTCAGGAGCACCTGGTCCTCTCCCAACTCTCCTCTTACCTCTCCAACTCTGCCTTTTCACTTCCTACCAATCTGGTTTTAGGAAAGATCGCCCACTATGATTTCCTTACTTAGGCTCACCGATTCCATACTCTCAGGTATGGGCAGTGGTCTAATCACATCTATGATCTTTGTCAAACTTGTAAAAGCTTTGACATTGTCTCCCACCCTCTTCTCCTAGATAATCTGCAATCTGCTGGCCTGTCTGATTCAGCCAGAAACTGGTTTAGCTTCTACCTTACAGGCCGACACAGTCAGTCAAAATTTCTGACTCCGCACCCCCACTCCAAATTAATGCTGGTGTACCCCAAGGCTATGTCCTCCCCCCACTATTCTCCATATTCCTTAATGACCTCCTGTCAGAGTGCATCTCCTCCTCCATCCACATGCATGCTGACGATACTGTCCTTTCTACTCTAGTCAATCACCAACTGATGTTGCTTTCACACTTCAGCATGACTTTGAGAAAGTTCAGCAATGGCTAAGCTCCCATCAGCGTTTCCTCAATGCCAAGAAAACAGTCTCCATGACCTTCGACACTAGGCAGAGACTCTCAGACTAAATTGCCCTCCTTCTACACCCTTGATGGCTCTACATTTGGAGGACAAATCCTCCTTTTGGTATCTTGGGGTCTGGCTAGACCAGCACCTAAACTTCACTGAACACATAGACTCCATCCTGAAAAGCTGTGCCCCAAATTAGGTGCCCTTTACAGGAACTGAAGCTGCCTAGCTCTACAGGCCAGGCGGAGATTGTCTGAACAATGATACTACCATCTTTGACTACTGCAGCGTAGTCTACAGTGCCGCACCAAAGTCATCCTTAACCAGACTGGACACCCTTTTCAATGCTTTCTGTCGTTTCACTCTGGATGCCCCTTCCTTTACCCACCACTGTGATCTATATCACTCTCTAGCTTTTCCTTCCCTGGAAAACTGCTGTCTAGCCCACAGTATAAAATTTGTTTCTAAATTCTGGTTTGATACGCTCCCACCTTACCTTGCCTCCTCACTGTCCTCCCACTCCACTGCCCCTCCCTCCCTTAGATCCTGTGACTCCTGCACCCTAGCTATACCACGGCACACCACCTCTATAGGTCAATCATCGTTTTCCTATAGGTTCCCTAAGCTCTGCAACTCAATGCCTCATCAAATCAGGTACTCTTTGTGTGAAGCAAATAAACAAATCAAAACGAAGAAAAAGCCTCTATGGTTCTCAAAAGAGGTGGCTGTGAAAGTCAGAAAGAAGAAGATAGCATTCAGGAAGTATAAGGAAACACAGGAGGAGCAGGACCGAGCTGTACCAGTTAAGGCAGAAGGAAGCAGAGAGGAAGTCATAATAGCAAAGGCCCAAACTGAGGAAAAGATAGCCAACTCAGTTAAGAAGGGGATAAAACCTTTTATAGGTATATCAGCGGCGTGAAAAGACAAAGGAGGGACAGTGAGGCTGAACAGAATGAGCAGTGAGTGGGCAGAGGGACAGTGAAAAGCAGGGATACTGAACGGATATTTCTGCTCAGTATTCACAAAAGAGGAAGGAGGGAAGTGCCTAATCCAATTAACAGAAGCACTCTTGGTAGGGGATCGATCCCAGTCCTTTCACAGAAGAAAGGGTTCTGCAAGAACTCCTAAAACTGAAGGTGGACAAAGCAATGGGGCCTCATGGAATTCACCCCAGAATTCTAAAAGAATTAAGGGGGAAACTAGTGAAACCACTGGCTACTTTTTTTAATAAATCATGGGAGGATGGTGTGGTACCCGAGGACTGGAGGAAGGCAGATGTGATTCCCCTTCACAAAAGTGGGACCAAGACAGAGGCAGGACACTACAGACCTGTCAGTTTGACCTCTGTGGTAGGGAAAGTGATGGAGTCACTTCTGAAGGAAAGAATAGTTGAGTACCTAGAGGCCAGTGGGGCACAGGACCCAAGGCAGCATGGGTTCACAGCGGGAAGGTCATGTCAGACGAATCTAATAGATTTCTTTGACTGGGTGACCAAAGTAGTAGACCAGGGAGGGGCTGTGGACATGGCCTACCTAGACTTTAGCAAGGCATTTGACACAGTCCCACACAAAGATTAATAGTCAAATTAACCAACCTGGGGTGGGTCCCAGGGTGGTAGCCTGGGTAAAGATTGGCTGGACAACAGGACACAGAAGGTAATTGTAAATGGAGTCCACTCTGAAGAAAGAGGGGTTACTAGTGGGTACCACAGGGTTCGTATTAGGTCCAGTCCTTTTACTGTCTTCATAAGTGACATTGCAGAGGACTAGAAGGAAAAGTATGCCACTTTGCAGATGACACAAAGATCTGCAACAGGGTTGATATACAAGAGGCGTGGAAAGGATGAGAAGGGACTTGGCAAGGTTGGAGGAATGGTCAGAAGTATGCAGCTAGGATTCAATGCAAAGAAGTGCAAAATAATGCACCTAGGAAACAAGAACCCAGGGAAGAATACACAACAGGGGAGGTAGTAACAACAACTAAAAGGAAAGGGACCTGGGGGTAATCATATCAGATGACCTTAAGGTTAGCAAGCAATGTAAGAAGGCAGTAGGGAGGGCTGAGGGATACTGGGATGCACAGGGAGAGGCATCAGCAGCAGAAAACAGGAAGTTGTTATCCCTCTGTACAGACAGTTGGCGAGACCCCATCTAGAGTACTGTATCCAGTTCTGGAGACTCCATCTCCATAAGGACATAGACAGGATAGAGGCGGTCAGAGGAGGCAACTAAAATGGTGCAGGGTCTGCAGGAAGCCGTATGAGGAGAGACTAAAGGAGCTTAATATGTATACCCTTGAGGAAAGAAAGGGGGACATGATAGAAACTTTTAAATACGTCAGTGGAATCAACAAAGTCCAAGAGGGTAGCATCTTTCAGAAAAAGAGATGTGCAAGAACAAGGGGACACGATTTAAAGATAGAGGGGGTGGTTCAGGGGCAATGTGAGGAAGTATTATTTCACAGAGAGGGTAGTGGATGCATGGAACAGCCTTCCTGAGGAGGTTGTGGGGTCTAAAACTGTGGGAGAATTCAAGAATGCATGGGACAGACATAAGGCAATTCTTGTGGGAGGTTCGAAGAAATAGGCTGTTGGTTAACTAGGATCTGCGGTCTATCCTGTAGGTAGGGAAATGGGCAGACTCGATGGGCCAAGCGGTCCTTATCTGCCATCAAAGTCTATGTTTCTATGTTTCTCTTCCTCTCCGTGGTCCATCTCGACCTCCCTCCTCAACTTCTTCTCTCCATCCTGTAGCTGCTCCTAATTTAACCCTCTGGCTCGTCACTCCTCCTAGTTTCCCCTCTGGCTTCCCCATCCACTTTCCCAGCTTAGCATTTAATGTGAGGAGAAACCAATGTACTTTATTGCACTTCCTTGTCCATACTGTACATATTACATCTGCAGTGCTGTTAATTTACTCCTCTTGCATCAAATCCCAATGTTTAGCCAATGCTACTAACTGATGTATTGTTTTTTTTTTACTCTGTTGCTTCTCTGTTTTATATTATCTTGGGAAATGTGTTGTTGATTATTGTATATATACTTTTCTATAATACGGCATGGAAATGTGCTTTTGATTACTGTACTCCCATGTTCCCCTTCCCCCAGGATGCTCTGTAAGACAAGCAATTTTATATTGTTCAGTGTGTCTTTCCTGGTAAAACTTTTCAATAAATAAATAAACATAAGACTCACTTTTATAAGGCCCGTAATCCAAGTGCTGATACTACAGTATACAAAAAGCACAATTTTCAATAAATGCAGTATGCACATTACCAAGCATATGTCACAGTCTGTACAGGTAAGCATAAACTCCAAAATAAAGTACACTGCATGGCACACACTGTCCTCTATACGCAAAACAGATGCTAAAAACTGTGCTCTGTGCACATTTCACTGAGTACTCCCAGGAGGAAGGGGGGCACACCCAAGGCCATGGTTTCCCAGAGATTTAAGCCAGTGTTTTTTTTCTCTCCTGAGAGTCTGGATGTTGTGAATTGACACTGTCTGACAAAAATAAGCAGTACTTTTATAAGGTCCTAATGCAAGTGTTGATACTACAGTATATAAAAAAAGCATCACAA
Organism: Neoceratodus forsteri; assembly: GCA_016271365.2. NCBI lineage: Eukaryota > Metazoa > Chordata > Ceratodontiformes > Ceratodontidae > Neoceratodus > Neoceratodus forsteri. The sequence goes on from CM057459.1 coordinate 70,068,990, forward strand.
CACACACTGTCCCCATATGCTAAACAGATCTTAAAAATTTGCTCCACGAACATTTCATTAAGACCTCAGGTGAGGAATGGGGACACCTCCCAGGTCATGGTATTCAAGGGATTTCAATCACTGCCGCAGTAGCCCCATGCAGGCATACCTTTTGAAGTTCCTGTTGTACTAAATACAGTACCAAAAGTTCCAGTTGTTAACACTGAATAGGGGGATTTTCACTTTGTGTCAGTTTTTAGCTGGTCATGACAACTGTTAAATGTGTAGCAACCTACTTGCCACCTATTCAGATGTTAATATCTAGCCCACAGACCAGTGAGCAGTGAAAATGGGGAAGGCAGATCACAGGCATGACATGATTAGAGTGTTAAGGACAACTTACAGATTTGATTTCAGCAAGATCACAGAGAAATACTTGTTTGGTAAAGAGACTGTAGCATTTATAAGAAAAAATATCTTTCATGCAAGTTTGATGTCCAACCCAAAGTACAGCGTATCACAAGGCAGTGGAATACTGTCAGTGAGGATGAGGGATTGCTAAAGGTACTGTATGACTAGATTAAATAGTTTGCAGGTACCCTAAAATGTGAGCCAGCTTAGAAAAGTGATATTGCTATTTCTACACTCAAATGCACAAGACTGGCAAAGATTGAAGGTTAGAGCTATCAATATTAGCATCACTTCACTAAACACCCGACTATCCCCTGCTCGGAAAGGTATGTTCCAGAAATGAAAATAAAAACAAAACAACACAGTACACATTGTACAGTGGAACAGGTTTTTCAAAAATGGCTGAAGCAAGACTGGCAACGCCATCAAGCCTCTTTGTGTTGGGGTTCCTGGTCCTACAGGGGTGGGCGTTCACCACGCCCACTCGGTGCGAGTGGTTGACGAATGATTGGAACTAGAGTGAGTACAGTAAAATGTGGTACATGCAACATATAGTACAGTATTTATACTGTATTATGGAGTGAATATAGAGACTCAAATAGTCTTCTAACACCAAAAGGATTGATTGCACTGGGATGAGGTGTTCCCGATAACCATAAGGTAACACCAAACAAAATCAGGCACTCACTACCTCCAAATTCAAAATAAGATGCGGCTTTGTATTCACAGGAAGAGGCTCTGGATGCTATTGCATATTTTTTTAATTCTAGAGGCAATGAAGCTACTTCATCCACCAAGTTTTACTTCAGTTACTGTATCTGAATTTGTTCTGAAATTTAATTCCTTCACTTTTCTGGACCAGTTTTATTTACAAATAAAAGAGACAGCAATTAGGGCAGCATTTGCACCCAGTGTGGTTAATTTATATGTGGGGCTCTGGGGATCTAAGGTGATCAGGGTTCAAGATGTAAATCCATTCTATGGCGAGATTGACCTTTTACGTCATTTAGTGATGATATATTTATTATTTGGAGCGGTAATCTGCAGGAGTTTGAAGACTTAAGTGGAATACTTGCATTCCTCAAATTCGAAATTTAGTTTTACGCATACAAAGGATAAATATGAAGTGGATTTTTAGATTTGAAAATTCAAAAAGATGACAGGTAATCTACAGATGGGTATTTACGGAAAGAAAGTGACTGTAACACATTGTAACTGGCATCCCATTGCCATCCTTACCACACTGTGTGCAACATCCTCAAGGGCCAATATTCAAGGTTGCAATGCAATTGCATCACAGATGAGAGTTATGCAAGGGCAGCCTCAGAGCTGACTGCAGGATTGGCTGAGCAGGGATATTGTTCTAGAGTAGTGGAAGGCGCGGCCGCATTAGCCAGGTCACACAATAGGCTGGATCTCATTCAAGAGACTGAAAAATGTAGCACTTTGAATACTAGATTAAATTTTGTAACTACCTATTTTGTTCATGCAAGTTATTTTGAGAACATTATTAGGAAGAACTGGCACATCCTTGAAGGAGAGCCAAAACTATAAGAAGTAAGTAGAGAATCCCCATGGATGGCTTACCATAGAGGCACTAGACTGCAAGATATGTTAGTACATAGCAGACAAAGGAGGTCTACAAATGCCACTTGGTTACAAAATAATTTGAAAGGCTGTTATTAAATGATGTATGTATTACAAAGTTATTTCTTCAGGAGACACTTTTCAAACCCATAATAAAAACAGTTTTTGATTAGACAATTTATGACCTGTAACAGCTGTGGTGTCATTTATGCTGCTATGTGTAAATGTGGAGTCTTTACATTGGAAAACTAAGAGGCAGTTTAAAGTACATGGGGAACATTGTAGAGCCATAACAAATGATGATGAGAAATATGCTCTGCATTGCACATTAAAGAAGCAAATAACCCACAGCCAGCCCAGTGGCGCTGAGGGTTGAGGTGCTGGACGCCACGGTGACTCAAGTTTAAGAGCGAGATTGGACCACCATAGGTCGGCTGGGGGTGGGGGGGGAGGACTGGGAGAGGACTGAGCAGCTGTCAGGAAGCTCTTCTCTCCCAGATTGGGTAGGTTAGCTTTCCTAGCCCTTGACTGCTACTGAGTGGAGAAGCGATGATAGTGTCAGGCAAGCGGGGGCTGGCACTAGGCTGGGTGGGTGGAGCAGGGTCATTGCCAGTTCTGTTGTGCATGCGCACCTCCATGTGCATGTGCGACTGTGTCTGCCAGGATCCCATGGAGTTATGAGGAGAAAATGGGAAAAAGCCCGTGTTCCCCAGTCACCGTATGTGACGGCCCTCCAGGTGCCCCCCCAAGGGCCTGATGGCAGGAGTAGGTGGCAATGGGCAGGCAAACAGTTCTATGGAAAAAAAGCAAATAACCCAGAAGAACATGGCTTCACATTTATAGCCATTGATAAAGTGTGTGAACATCCAAGTGGGGGGGCAGGGATTTTAACAAGCTACCTCTGAAATGGGAAGGGAGTTGGAGTTACACACTTGGAGCTTGTGTGTATCTTGACATTAATGGGAATTCTGAACTAGCCAGTATCCATAATTTCCTCTGATTAAAAGTGATCTTAGTGATTTATGAAAGTTGGTGAAGCGTACAATCTGTGTACTGTATGGTTCTCCGTTTTATTTTTAAACAGAGGGACCACAATTGTCCCTTTTTTATTCTGATTGACAGGTGTTATGGTTTGGGATTTTAGAGGTTATTTATGTATTATGTATATGTATCTATTATTCATGTAATCTGTATGTAATAGTTATATATTATTTCCATAGAAACCTCAGGTTGGTAGCAGATATTTGTGTTTTCCCTTTAAATAAATCTTAGGATATAGATAATTGTCTGCTTTACTGAAGCTGGAAATGTTTTCATCGAATATAATTGTAATATGTATCAAATTGTTTGGGTTTTTGTCTTACAGCTTTGTTCTGCAGGTCTCAAAATGCTTCCTACAGTAGCGACCTTATATTCTTTCTGACTAAAACTCTTTTTTCTCTCTCTCTCTTTATGTTGGGGTTCTAAATTGCATATCCAAATACTTAGTATATGACAATACCAGGACCCAATAAGCTTCCTGCAGTAGTGATAGCATATTCTTTTTATGTTGGGGTTCTAACTTCACATATTTAAATACTGAGTATTTGATAAGGTATACTAAAAGTGTTGACATCTTTCCACATAGTTTAACTGTATTTATGGTACATAATTCACAAGAATGCTCATTCGTTTAGCATTTATTTTTTAATTTTGAATAATATGAATGCAGTTTTATGCAAGTCTTGTATTTAATTGTATTGATTTGTGAATGGGTTTAGGCTTGTATATATTAAGAAGTGATGATTTTGAAAATTTTCATGACACCTGATTGTGATGTCATACATTACGTGTATAAATAGAGTTCAATGTTTGGAATAAGTATCTTTTGATAAAGGAGCAATCCAAAATATGTCAAGGTGCTTTTTATATCAGTAGGCACACATATTTTCCACAGTTTAATAGAGCAGAATCTTTTATTGAATTTGGAGGTGGTGGGTGCCTGATTTTGTTGGATGTTACAGACTAAAATAGCCATGTTCAATATTGTATTTTTACAGGATGCTCAAGGGATGACTGTGGTCCTGAGGGAGGTCACGGGGGGGGGACAGACAAAGAGGGATGACACTGGCCAGTGTTTCCAGAGGGCACACAATTGCCACCAGTGCTGTCACACAAAGGGGAGCACTGTATTGACCCATATGACAGGGAGTGGCATGTTATGGACCACCAAGTGAGTAGTGACAATAGTAATACTTTATGAGCACGGTATAATGAAATTTTGCAGTCTATTCCCAGCACTAAAGACACACTTCAACTTACGTGTTGCAGATTGACAATAATGGAAAGGAAGCATGGACCCTGAGAACCTCATTTTAGACAACTACAGTACCATACTGTATTACAACAATAAAGCCTCACAGAAAATGGCTAATATGTTTGCCATTTTTGCCTGAATTCAGAATCATGTTTCCCAATGCCCCTAACAACCCCCTAGAAACACAAGTCTGTACTCCAAGTGAAAGTTCATTGGGGGCTTCATGTGCTCTCTGAAAACAGCTTTGTTCCTATTAACACTAATGCATTTAGTGTCACAGAAAATGACTGCTATGTTTGGCATTTCTGTGTACTTTTACATACAGTTTCAAATTATGTTCCCCAAGATATCCCTAACCACCCCTAGAAGAAAAGTCTGTAGTCCAAGTGAAAGGTCATTTTCGGGGAGTTGGGGAGCTTCATGTGGTCTCGGAGAAATAGCTTTTTATCCCCAACATTAATGTATTTAGAGTGTCATATCAAATGGCTGATATGTTTGGCATTTCTGCATACTTTTCCTGAAATTTCAGAATCATGTTCCCCAAGGTGTCCCCTAACCAGTCCTAGAAGCACAAGTCTGTACTCCAAGCAAAAGTTCATTTTTTGGGGGGCGGGGAGGGGCTTCATGTGCTTTCTAAGAAACAGCTTTCAGGCCTTGGACAGTCACACACATTGGAAGGAGAATGGTGCTAGGACCATCAATGGGATGGAAAAGAAACAGCATATGGGGATTGGCACTGCTGCAGCACAAAGAGGTGTCACGTCACTGTCTGCAGCAAAATACCTGAAAATCACATGCTGTGTGAAATGGCAAAAAAAACAACGTGATCCTGGGCATACTGCACCTCTTGTGCTGACCCCAAAAGGACTGCAAATTGCTCTCTGTCCCAACAAGCACTTTCCCTCACATGGTTTTAAAACAGATAAAATCCACCCACCCACCTCAGCCTTACCATCTTCCTAAATAACCTTTAGGGTACCACTAAGTAGCCTCGTAGTTTTACATTTGTCAGCATCCTGTCCAGCACTGTACAGTGACCCTCTGCCTCTTCCTCCTTCAAAAGTATTATAAGGTCTCCTCTTAGTCATTACTCTGCCCCCTCGTAAAACAAAAAAAAAACTACCCTGCATATCTTAGCCACTAAACTCACTCTATGCAGAGCCTAATTGAGTCACTCCATTTTTTTATATCTGCACACTTTTTTGGTCAAACACTATAAGATGATCTTCTACTGCTTCCTATTACTGTGGGGCTCAAATGCTGGATTCATGCCCCATTATGATTTTGTGTGGGCCCCAGAAAGCACTGCTGGGATGAGAAACAAGCATTCTGGCCCATTAGCAGTGATAGGAAAAGGCAGTGGATCATCAAGCTGCCTTCAACCATTCAAATCCAGTACAGGTTGGTAGTGGACAAAAGCCATTGTCACCTGAGGGCTGTTCAGTAGCCTATGTGCAAAGAGTTGCAGTGGTCTCAGTGCATTTCCCACTGGGCAGGTGTCCATCACAAAACCACCAACAAAGCTGGCACAAATTGGCACCTTGTTGGCAGTCTCACATAGAGGCCAAGGGCTGAATGGGCATGGAGTCTGAACTACCCTCTTACCTATGTGGTAGTCTCTCACGACAAAGGGCAGTGTGGGGAAGCTTGCACTGTGATCACCCATGCTGTACCTGTCATGTGGATACAGAGGACTTCAGATTCCAGTGATTTCCATCCAGAACCTTTCATGAGCACTAAAATTTACAAACAGAAAAACAAAATTTAGGAAAAAGCTGCCTTTTACCAGAATAGGGTACCATTATAAAAATAGGATGACTCAAGGAGACTCAGAACTCGTTGGGAGGGTCTGAGGGGCTGAGATGGTTAGGGTGAATTTTAATTCTTATAAAGCTACCCACAGGCAGAGTAATGGGCAGAAAGGAGTAGAGCAGTCTCTGTCTAACTTACTGGGGCAGTTTCTGTGTAATTTCTGTGGCCAGATCCAAATTCTATGGCCTGCCCAAAATTCTGTGACTTGTCTTAATTTCTGTAACAATCATCACGTTACAGAACTGCAGAAAAGGGGGCCTTGGTTGAAGTCTAAAAATCAACTGCATCACCTTTCTTGAAAGCAGTTTTCTGGCTGTATAATGCGTAAAAATTCAATAAAACAAATTTAAAAAAGAATGCCAAGTGGCAGTTGTGTTGGTTGTTTTGTGATGACAACTGTTGACTAAGAATTGGATTGAGATGCCACAGCTCATTTCACATAGGCGGGATCGTAGTAACTTTCTGTCACCACTAACCTGAGATGGATTCAAATTGTGAAAGACTCTCCAACTTGCTACCAATCTAATGAGCCATCCAGTCCCATTGTAAAAGAGGCAGTAGGATAATTATCATATGGGAATAATAAACCAAGTAATGTGATTGCCTCATTGTGCTCACATGACCATGAATTATTCCAGCACAACATAAAACAAAAATAGTTAACTTTCTGAACCTCATTATTTCCTTTTTTAAAATATTCAAAATTAAGGAGCCATTTATAATTGCAGAACACTCCAAGTTGTGTTTTTTTTATGGGATAAGGTTCACAAGGTATTTGCCTTGCCTTGCCTCAGGCCTCATTCCCTGAGGTGAGCCATTTTCTCACATTATACCGGAAAAGGTCCTTGCAGCCATTCAGAAAACAGAGGTACTGTCTGGTTACTCAACCACACAATGGAATCTCATAATGCAACAGTTTTCTAATCTTTGCATTATAACTGGATGAAACAAATTATTCTTCACTGTCTGTAGCTATCCTGTAAGCAAGGCCCCTGGAATTCTGCGGTATTTGCCGCAGAATATATATAGTGCAGCAGAATTCATTGTTTTTGGTGAATTTTCATATAAATATACTGTTTTTCCATAGTGTCAGGCTTTCTTTCCCACCTCGTTTATCCTGAAGCCCCTCCTCTATGCTCAGCATATGATGTCATCGATGACATCACATCATATTTAGCCAATGACAGGACTGCATTCTGCCAGAGAAATGAATAAATCATGCTGCAGAAATCAGAAAATTCTGCTGCAGAACACCAGGGGCCCTGCCTATAGGGCAGAAATGGTAGCAGCAATGTCTTGTTTTGTGTCCACAATATTTTTTTTTAATTTAACACAAAACAGTAGAGATATGCTCAGGACACCCTGGCAATCAATTGAATTGTGGTATTCTTCACCAACTGTAAGTGGCGCATCAAACTTTCGGATAGAATTTGGTACAGAGCATTGCAATATTCCAGTCTGGATGGGTACTATGTCAAAATCATGCAGCAAAATTTGTAAAAGTAACAATGGCATGAACATCAGCTCCAACAAAAACAGCGAGCAGCACTAACAGCTCGCACTCAAAACCATGAAAATAACGGAAGAAGCAGGGAACGGCACTTGGGGGTCGGAGGGCAGATTAAATATTATCACCCGGGGATGCAATTCAGGAGGGGACAAAGTCGGGAGGGAGATTAAATATTATCACCCTGGGGGATACAACTCAGGGGAGGGGACAAAGTCAGGAGGAGATTAAATATTATCACCTGGGAGATGCAACTCAGGGAGGGACAAAGTCGATAGGGGCAGATTTAAATATTATCACCCTGGGGAGATGTAACTCAGGAAGGGGGACTAAGTCAATAGGGCAGATTAAATATTATCACCTGGGGATGCAATTAAATATTATCACCCTGGGGTATGCAACTCAGGAAGGGGGACTAAGTCGATAGGGGGCAGATTAAATATTATCACGGGGATGCAATTAAATATTATCACCCTGGGGGGGTATGCAACTCAGGAAGGGGGACTAAGTCGATAGGGGGCAGATTAAATATTATCACCCTGGAGGGATGTAACTCGGGGAAGGGGACAAAGTCGGGAGGAGGAGGACAGAGTAAATATTATCACCCTGGGGGGGATGCAACTCTGGTAGGGGGACAAAGTCAGTAGGGAGGCAGATTAAATATTATCACCCCAGGGGATGCAATTGAGGAGGGACAAAGTTGGGAGGGGCAGATTAAATATCATCACCGGGGATACAACTCAATGAGGGGACAAAGTTGGGATGGGGGTGTGACAGCAGAAAAAAAGGAAAACAATGCACTGAGACTTGAACCTGGGTTGGTTGGACGTACCAGCACCATTCACAGATTGTCACTCTAACCTCAAAGCCACACTGCCTGGACAGTGAAGCAGCACATAGTCATGCATTTACAGTGCTCAGCCTCACCGAATGATACCTCCTACATCTCTCAAATACCAAGTGCTGTAGTGACCACTTCACCAATATCACATTTGCTATTTTTCATTCAACGTTATTGAGTCGCTCTTTTAACAGGACACTGTCGGGATGTCACAAAGGCATGAACCGGCATGTTTTGGTTCTGGGGACTTAGATACGGCTTGATCCAGGCGATATTCTTAAAACAGAAATAATCCAGCACAAACCAACGCTGACACCTGATGTTCTAGTGTCAGTTTCTGGTCTATAATGATGCTCAGATTCTTCATCCTATCCCTGGCCATGACAGGAGTGGTACCAATTTATAATCCAGCCACCACCCCTCTCGAACCTGTTATGCTCTGAGCACCTGCATCCAGCAGTAGCACTTTTGTCTTGTCTGGATTCAACTAAGCCAGCTGGAGGCCATCCAGTTGTGGTAACAGCAAGGCAGTCATTTAGCACATTGACTAATTTCTCTCCCAGGGTCAAACAATAGGTGTAGCTGTATCAATCAATCAAAGTCTTTATTTAACCAGGCGATCACCATTGAGCAAGCTCATTTTGAGGTGGACCTGGATTTGTCAACAAGGAACAATATACATGGGATGCAACATGCAAGAAAATAATACTAATACAAATAAAGTGAGATACAGTAATAAAGTACATACAAAGTATCAGCAGGTAGCATTGACAGTAGTATATGTTTGGAACAGAAGATACAGCTGGTTTTGGGTAGGACACAATTTTTCATAAAAGTAAAGAAATATACATATCAGGTGCACCGAACACAAATAAAACCTAATATCAAAAGATATATAGTGATATGGTATGGAGAATTTAGAGCTGGAACCAGGGTCAAAGGAATGTGGAAGGGACAGATATGGGGGGCAGAAAAAGGGGAGAGGGAAGAGTCGATTATAGATGTGATCAGTCTTTTAACAGTAGTAATTGGAGTGTACTTGGAATTATAGAGTCACTATTTAGGGTAGACAGGTACAGGACTCCTTATTATGATGTAGATATAGAGATTGAAAGCTGCTAGGCTGATGGGAGTATCATAGGCATAGCAATGAAACTGTAGACTATACCCACAGATGACTTCCCACCGTGGCTGCATATACACACAAACAACATAGGTGACAAGATCAAACCTTGAGGGACTCCATAGGTCAGGGCAGCAGTGCATGATGAAACATTTTCCCACACAATCTTCTGTACACTACCAGAAATGAAGGACTCAAACCACCTCAACATGGTGCCCCAAGTCCAACCAAGTCCCTCAACTCAGTTGTTAAAAATCTCATATCTACGGTGTGAAAAGCTAATAAGAGCTTGAGGAGAACAAGGATAGAACATTCCCCTCTATCTCTAGTTAGGAGAAGATCATTTTGCACCCTGATGAGTGTTGTCACCATTTTATGATGTCCCTGAATCCTGACTGGCATGGTTTATATAAGCCCCTCACAGGAGGGCTTATTTCTCACCATAGGACCCTCCGGGTGCTTAGAGTTTGTGTACTCAGGGGGCATATTTTCTGCTGGCTGCCACTTGGGGCAGCAGTTGTAAGCTTCTATATATAGGGAGAGCTATATAAGGGAGAGCTAGAGTGAGAGGGAAGAGAGACCAGTGGGTATTGAGCAAGGCAGCTTGGAGGGGGCCCTCCCTCCTCTCAGGCAGGTCAGCAGTTTTGGTGCTGGTGTGATGGGTTCCTGGGTTTTTGGGGTCTCTGAGGGAGGTGAGCAGCAAGGCAGTTGGGGTCATTGGGTCTTGGGTCCCTTGAAATGGGGTGGTGAGAGCATCCAGGAAGTCAGCATATCATCGGAGGGCAGACAGCATATGACCCTGGGGGTACTGAGCCTAGTCTTTAGAGTAGAGTTTTTGAGCCATCAGAGCTGGTAGGGAAATGGCAGGGCCTCATCAGTGGGGTCAGAGGATGGTGGCAGCATTCCCTGGACCCCTTTTCCTGCATGGCAGGGTGGGTTATAGTTTGGAAGGAGGGCATGGGTGGTGGCCTGGACTTGATGGGGCCTGTCATTTCCCATGTGCTTGGGCAGGTCCTGGGGCCTACAGGTGGGGCAGGCCTTTGGGCCAAAATACTGTTGGCTCACCTCGGGCAACAGGAATCTGGAAGTATGGGAGCCACTGTAACTGTTTGGGAAGCTCGGCTCAGGGAGAGTCATGGGGTAAGGTTGGAGAAAGAGCACCAAGGACCAGGCCATTCCAGGACTGAAGTGAGAGAGGCTTTAAGAAATTGTCGGGCTGCTAAATTCTTCACCCCAAGCATGAATTAACACAGCGGTGGCGGAGGAGCACATCGCTCCCCTGATGAGGATGAAGATCAAGCGACAAAGGACTTCGGTTCCAGTATGGCAGGCTAGACACCTACCCGTTGAACCTCCCCACTCAGCTCTCATCAAACTGCCTCCCAAAGAGGACATCTAATATTTTTTTTTTTTGCCTGAATTGACTATAACATCGTAGTGGGAGGGATACTGTACAATTTCTCCCTCGTAGAAGATGGCAAAAACCTCACCATAACCGCTTCCTCCCGATAGCAGATCTTGAGGAGACAGAGGACTGGAGCCTATCAGACAACGAGCAGTCTGGGGAGTTATAGAGACCGAGGGAAAATCTGCTGTGCCCACTCCAGAGAGAACAGGGGGAAAGAGAAGGACATAGAACCCCAAGCAGAAAATATTCTCTGGGCGATCTCCGATTTTAGAAATGAGAGACTCAATAAGGGAACTACACACAGACATGAGCACTTTGCAGACTTGCGTGGAAGCCAATCACCAGATCTCCTTAATGCCACTAGGACAGAAGATGTGGGCGCAGTCAAAAACTCCTTTGAAGCAACTATACTTAGCACTACATCAGGAGGATGCTGAAAATAGGAGCAGGCGCAAGAATATTAAGTATATCTGCCTCCCTGAGGGTGAGGAGGGGAGGATCCAGTGGCATATGCAGACCATCTTTTACGCTACTCGAGTTAGACCCGTCTTACCAGAATGACACTGAAAGAGCTCATAGAGCTCTAGGCCCAAACCCTCCCATGCAGATGCCAGACCTAGATAATTCGTGGTCAAGTTTCAAAGCTTCCAGACCAATGACCAGTTGCTAGAAAGGCTTGGCAGAAGGGCGATTGATGTTAGATATACACTGTTTGCTTTTGGACGATTATGCACCCACACACAACAGCTGTGCAGAAGTATTCTCCACTGTTCCCATTCCTCAGGGCAAAAAAAAATAAATTTTGCACCCCTACCCAGCAAAGCTCTGGGTCAATTGTCATCAAGCCTGGTGACTTATTCATCAGCTCAAGAAGCAACAGAAGATCTTACCAAGAAGGAATTCTTGAAGAGACGATTTCAAACCTCCGACCAATACAGCGGAATCATTGGCTGGCGACTGATGAGAGAGCCTTGACCATCCCTCAGGACCTGTTGGATAAACTATGCCAGTATCAGAACCCCTCTCACCTTCCGGTATCCAGTGGTAAGGTCTTGTTTTCCCTCCCTTGACTGACCACGCTTCTCCTGCTCCAGGGTAGCCTTATATGTGCTTTGGGGGTGTGGGGTTGGGGGGGGTCTCTCTGATTGCCCCAGTGGAGTGCCCGGATTTCCTTTTAGGCCCAGGCAGCTTTGACGAGGGGGACTCAGTATTTATTTATACAAAAAAAATATATTACATAAAAGGAAAAGAAAATCATAATCACCTCCCTTCAGTCACTTTGGTTGCTATACTGGGCTTAGATTGCCACAGGACAGAGGGCCTTCGGGCTGACCACTGGCCTGGGGATCCTGGGCACTACATGGGAGACGTGACCCCCCCCCACTTTGCCCACTGATATTTTAAGCAGGCATTTTAGGGACTCCATTTACTGAGTCCTGGGGCTTTATGGTCCAGGAGAATGTCGTGGAGAGGATGTTGGGGTCGGGGAGAGGGTCGAGGGGGACCAGACCAGCTCAATACAGATGAACTGTGGACACTATATGATTCTTCTACGAAGGGTCAAGAAACAAGAGAACTTTATCTGCCTCAGACTTTGCTCTCCTCCCCTCTTTCAGACATAATTAGAACAGTTTAATGAAGGAGAGGATGGTAGAGAGACACCTTATATGGAGAACTCTCACCCCCTTTTTCTTTTTTTTTTTTTGTTTCTCCCTCTCCCCCCCTTTTTGTTTTCCCTTTCCCTCCCTTCCCTTTTTTAGCCACAAGATGATATCTACAGTAGAGGACTGGGAGAACTACTTTAGTATGATTAAGGGCATGGGGGGGGGGCTGGGAGGATTTAACAACTTTGAGCTCTACTGAGGATCGGAGATCCGGTTGAGCTTTGGAAGCCTTCTTTATCAACTGCCCAGTACATTCAGTCCCTCCTCCTTCCACCTCCTCTCTTTTTCTTCTCCCCCTTACCCAACAGAAGAGATGGCTTTGCTATACAAGGTGATAACTCGTCTCTATGAGACCGACAGGGGACCCATCTCATACCCCTTCCCCTTTTTTCTCTTCTCTTTTCCCAGACTTCTCTTGGTTAACAACCCGACTCCCCATCTAATACTCTTCAAAGCTCCCTTTCATTGAAGTGGCATTGTACTAAAACCAAATACCTTGGAATTTATACATAAAATTAAAGCACCTTGAATTAGTTAATTACGAACCTCTCTCAATACAAATTCAAGAGGATTTGAACAGATGGGGACGATTGAAGCTTACCTTTTCTCAAGGTATAGAGACCACACGCAAGAATATTCTCCCAAGATTGTTATATTTATTCCAGAATATCCCAACCTTTCTGGCGGACTTTTATTTTTGATCCTGGAATAAGACCATCTCTTCTTTTCTTTGGGAGGGTCAAAAACCAAGGATTTGTTACTCAATATTAACACTAACCTTGGAATGTGGGGGTGTTAATCTTCCCAACTTAAAACTCTATGCACTAGCTGCCTTCTTAAAATTATTCTTCATTTGGCTCTCCATATCAGTCGACATGGAAGGACATTGAATTTTACTTAACGATATGTATGATATGGAAAAAATAGCTTTTTATCTAGGAACATACCCCCCCCTTTGAGAGATTTTTCGTACCTCACTGCCCAGACATTAAGGGTTTGGCAAAAGACAAAATGAATAAAATCTCTAAAACAACTAATTTTCTCAGTTACTTTAATCTTAGTGGATGAATCCTTTTTACTAGCTAATTATGACTCTACGTTTAAAACATGGCGGAGATTTGGCCTTAATTTTTATGGGCAATTTCTCAGCTCTTCTGGGAGTGGTTTCTTTTCTGTTTTACAAACCCAATATTCCCTTCCAGAGAGGATAGGTTCAGATATCACTGGTGATAAATTTCATACTTAGAGGAGACCACAGTTTGTTTGCCCTCACCTCTTCAGCGCTATGGAAACTAATAAGAGACACCTTACAGGGTAATTTATGGGATAAATAATCAGTCACCTATCGGAATCCTCACAGGAGACACTGGGAGATTCTTCTCTAACAATACTGGAAGCCTGGAATAAAGACCTACAAACAGAGGTTTCTTTTGAGAGATGGCAGGGGGCAACTTTAAAAGCCATCAAGATAGCCGCCTCTAATGTATGGCGGGAATTTGTGTGGAAGTCCCCCTCTTGGTACTTCTGATCTGCGGCAATACTTACTAAATATCGTCCTGCCTCCTATGGCTTCTGTTGGAGAGGCTGTAACTGTAGACTAGCATATTTGGGTCACATTTTTTTGGTTCTGCCCAAAGCTGACACCCTTTTGGTGTGCATTACAGAGTTGGCAGGATGTTTGTGAGTGGACATAGAACTAACAGCGGAAATTTTACTTTTGTCAATCTATCCCCCTCATAGTCCCCGTTGGGACAGGACCTTACTTCCCTTATTCATTCTGGTAGCTAAGAAAACTATCACCCGACGGTGGATGACACCTAAGATACCCTCAACGAGTGACTGGCGAAAAATTATTGAGGAAATTTACCAAAATGAACAACTTATAGCTAAATTCTGGGATAGACTCCCTCAATTTGAAATAAAATGTTGCAAATGGGTGTTCTACCAGTCAGGGTTGGACCCAGATTTTGTCCTCTATGGAATTGATTCCATTAGGAAAGTCAGAGGAGGATCCTTTTCTCTCTCTCTGCTGCGAATCCCATCTGGTGGCCTGCCTCATGGGGAGGGAAGTAAAGAGGATAACATAAAAAGGAAAGAAAAGGAAAAGAAGCATTGAAGTAAGGGAAGGGAAGGAAAGCAGACGAAAGACGGGTTAACATATGATGCTCGTGTGGATATCTGTAGAACAAGGAAAATTACCATGTAATCACCATTTAATGATAAAACCTGAATAGGTGGTAAGGTTGATGGTAAATATTATTATGTAATATCATGTCTCACTTCTCAATAAAAATAAAATTATAAAAAAAAAGAAAAATTGATTGGAACAGCCCATTAGCAATGTGGCAATTGTGAGGAGACATGGGAAAAATAAGCTCAGTGTGCAGATCAGTAACAGTGTTAAGGTGCTTAGCAGTGTCAGTGGGTGATGGAGCTTCACGCTGCCAGAAAAATTAAAGTCCAGTCTCTGGTCCTGAGAAAAGTGTTTGCTGCTAGTTCTGTTGTACAGAAAAGTTATGCCTAAGTAATGCCTGTTTTGCTGTCTCTCTCTCTCTCTCTCTCTATGATCAGTCAGTGTAAAAAGTTAGCTCCATAGAGATGTAACTTTTCAAAGCTTGAAGTACTTGAAACCCTGAGCTCTTACAATCATTTGGGAGCACAGGAGAATAAAGTGATTGGTTTTGGGTAGAAATCTGAGTCCAGTTTGATTTTTGCCACAAAGGAGTCTAATGAATTTCAAGTCCTTTAGTTTTAGGGGTTTGTGCAGTTTCCAGGGTCTTGAAGCATTTGTATTCTGTGCCCTCCTGCTTTGGGTCCGGTGGTTGGGAGGCCTGAAGAAGAACTGAATAGTTGGCCCACTGGATTCGCCTGCTGGGAGAAAAGCGTACACCTTTTGGGGCTCACTGCCGATGTGAGAAGACATCTTAAGCAAGGCACGCTTTTCTGATGTAAAAATGCTGCTGTTAATCCGTGGAGAACTTAGTGAGATATCTGAGTCTGGGACCCCCTTCCCCGGTACATCTAGCCCATAGACATTTGGGAATGGGGGTACACTTATAACAGGGAAAAAACACAAATGCATCTCCAGCTGCATCATCCACCTTCTTAATCATCTTCCCAGAAAGAAAAGGTTTGACACAGGGCTGTAACTGGCTAAGATGTCAGGGTCCAAAGATAGCTCCTTTAGGAGGGGTTTCACAAAAGCCCTTTTCAGAACTAAAGGGAAAACATCCTCACTAAGGGGACACTGGATTATGTCAGCTGTCACTGGACCCAAAGACTCATAGTAGTCCACCAAACAACTGAATCAGTCCAAGGTCAAGCGAACACAAGAAAGAACACAGTTCCAAGATCAACAGGATAACCTCTCCAGCTGGTATTGGCTGAAGTCTCTCAGACTGACAGAAGGCCTCTGTTAGTCACATACTGGATCATACTGGGACCCAAGGGCACACTTGTGAATCACAATTGAATAGAGAGGCTAATCATGGAAAAAACGCTCAAACTCCTCACAGCTCTCAGTTTTCAATATCTCTCTGTACTGCAGGCAAGATCCAGCAGCTTGTCTACAGTGCAGAAGAGCTGAGCTGGTCTGTTGTCCCCTGCAGCAATCACCCATGACAGGAACTCTGCCTTTCTCAGTGACTGGCTCATGAAACTCCTTATAATGTGCTGTCATACTTAATCTGTTCTCCAACAATCCTGATCTCCAACAAGAATGCTCCAATTTCTGCCCTTTAGCCTTCAACTGTCCTAAACTTCTAATTAAACTGGGGGAGCACTGACAGCAGACTCTAAGGTGTACATGAAAAGGTGCAAGGGAGTAAAGTTCTGTGGTGATAGCCATATTAGAAGCCCCCACCATGGTTTGCCACTCCTCAGCTCACGCCTTCAACAAGCTTGAGCAGCTCGGCACCAACAAAAGCCCTAAAGGCTCTATATTAGGTAAAGACTGGTACAGAACTAATTCCATCAGGGGTTCAGCTGTTTAGGAGAGACCCTGATATGAAAACGTACAGCATAACGATCCAATCAACTGACCAGATCAACACTGATGTTAAATATCTCAAGCCCCAGTGGAAAAAACAGGTCCAAGCATGGCCCAACTGTTGAGTTGCAGATGAAACCACCTGTGTGAACCCCAATAAATGCATTTGTCAGATGAACTGCTGTCTAGCACAAGGGACTCATCATCAGTTCAGATACTGAAGTCCCCTAGCACTAGCCATCTGGAGCTTTATAATGTCAGGCTGGTAATGAACTCCCACATTCCTGCAGGAACCCATGGTCACACCTTGAAAGGTTTTATACAGCGGAAAATCCTGGCCCCCACACCTGTGTCACCTTAGCAGCCACACATTCAAACACCTGGTCTCACCCAGTGGGTATGCTGCAAGTCTTAAATCAGATATAAAACAAATGGCCACACCCTATGCTCCTGTCTCAGACAGTGCACAACAGTGTCGCTGGTGGAATGGCTACCTCCAGCACAGGGCTAGGGTTGTCTCCCAACTAGGTCTTGACAATGCACACCACATCCACCAAAGAATCCACGATAAAATCTGCCACTGTCACGGTATTATTCTAAGGGACCTAGCATTGCAAAGAAATGCCAAAAGGGAGGAACCTTGCTGGTGGGCCCTATGGTTACCTTCTCTGATGCAGCATAGAAGCCCTCAGGACAGGAACCAAGCAAGGTAGTCCCCAGTTCTGGTTCAACTTCAACCAAGGTTGTCTCTCTGTCCTGCCTCTGATCCTACCTTCCCTTCTCCCTCTCCAAGCCCAAATCTGAATTGATGACAGTGCCTTCCTGCGGTCCCAACTTCTGTAGCAGCATATAGCTACTGCAGGGACAGGGAACAGTCAAACAGGCGTAATCAACGTAGTTGGCCCAAAGAGTAGGAGATGATGGGGTTTCCACTACCACTGAAACATACTGGCCAACTGCTAAAATACCTCACAGCACCACTCCCACAACAACAGCACAATACACCCAATAACCACACAACCCACCTACCCCACACACTCAATTCAGTCAAGACCCAGCCACACAAACATTCACCAAATCCACTCGCCCCAGACATGGCACTCTCAACCAGCAATAAAATATATAAATTTATAATGTAAAACAGTTCAAAGTTTAAAGTGCAGTCCCGATACAATCAGGGAGTATATAAACCCCTTGACCTGCAGCCATGGTGCTTGTGAATTCCCAGATATGGTTATTACCTTCAAATTACTGGTTGGTGTAAATAATACACTTAAATTTCTCACTGCCTTTTCCTGCTCTTGCCCTAGCCAATGTATGGGGCTGGATTTTAGAATGTCCAGAATTACTGCAAGCCCCAGGTGCATTGAATATATAGAGCAGTGGGCTTGCAGCAGTCTAAAGGGATTTTCAATCCCTTGCGGCAAAATGACACTCACTAGACCATCTTTCACTGGACTAGCGTGCTTCATTGCTGGGTACTTATAACACAAGCAGCTTGCAGCCAAAATTTGCCACAAGCTGTTGTAAATTGGGTAGACTGTAGCTACACCCAAGATTACAAAATTGGATACAACTGCAGCATTCAGCTATAACACAGCTGCGACACATGTAGTTTGGCACAGGGCTTGGACGTGAGCCCTGTGTCACCCTTAAAAATCCATGGACTCTGTTCCTTTCCTCCACCTTCGCCTGCTGCCTGTAACCTCTCCTTGCTTGGTGCCCCCCACACACACACTTTGTAGCTTCTGTTGTTGACCCTCAATTCACTGTGCAGTTGTTTTTGTGCTGCTCCCATACTCACTGCAGCTTTCCCTACTGCTTAACATAATGAGTTATTGCCTATAGCATATTGCTGCCTTGCATTGTACCCAAGCCTGTGTTTTATAATTTGCCCATTACAATGTTTTGCCTACATTATACATTGTATTCACCATTGTGTTTTCTAAGTCCTCGTACACTGTTTTTGCCTGTGTTTTATAATTTGCCCGTACAATGTTTTTGCCTACACTTATACATTGTATTCGCCATTGTGTTTTCTAAGTCCTCGTACACTGTTTTTGCCTGTGTTTTATAATTTGCCTGTACAATGTTTTTGCCTACACTTATACATTGTATTCACCATTGTATTTTCTAAGTCCTCGTACACTGTTTTTGCCTGTTTTATAATTTGCCTGTACAATGTTTTTGCCTACACTTATACATTGTATTCACCATTGTGTTTTTTAAGTCCTCGTACACTGTTTTTGCCTGTGTTTTATAATTTGCCTGTACAATATTTTTGCTATACATATACATTGTATTCACTGTTGTGTTTTCTAAGTCCTCGTACACTGTTTTTACCTGTGTTTTATCATTTGCCTGTACAATGTTTTTGCCTGCACTTATAGATTTATTCATCATTGCGTTCTATAAGTCCCCTGCACACTGTTTTTGCCTGTACTTTTACACTGTAGTCAACACTGTTTATAACTTCCTTGTACACTGTTTTTGCCTGTACTTTTACACTGTAATCAACACTGTTTTATAACCTTTTAGTGTAGCCCCCCCCCACCACCAATTTTGGGCTTACCTTAAGTGTCTCACAGGGTCCAGCAATGCCTACTGCCAGGCAGATGTCCATTGGAAACAATAAATCTATGGTTATTTGGTGACCCTACTGATCTGTGTGAGAGTGCCATAATGTGCCTCTGCGCCTGTCACTTTAAGTGTCACTGTCAGTGTGTAGTGAATGGCCTGGGCTAGGGGTCCAAGTGCTTCCGAGCTTGCAGCTGGTCTGGCATCACCCCAATTTGCTCCACTCTGCTGTCGCTGTTAGAGCAGAGGGAGCCCTAACTGGTATTTTACATTTTTACTTCTAATTTGTTGTATTTAAATTAGAGTGCTCATTTTAACCTGTCTTCTTGCAATTTATGCATCCAAATGGGAGCCACCATGTTTGGTCAGGGACTTCAGTAATTGGACCAATTAGGACACAGGGGACATCGGGGGTCCTTAGTTCAAGGCGCTGAGGGAAAACTGTGAACTCTAACGTTTGGCCCCTAAAGAGAAATCAATGGGAGCAAAGATTGTGATTGACAGCTCCCCCTGCCCAATTGGAATGCAAAAAAATGAACTAATCTGAGAACTGATTTCAAACTGTGAGCAGTTCATCCCCAGATTCCGTGGAGCGAACAGCCCTGTTCAAGCTTGTGGGGTTCTGGCCTAGGAAAGACCTAGTTTCCTGCAGCATGTGTCTGCGGTCCCAAGTTCGGAATCGGTCACCAGAGACTGCCTTCTGCAGGTTGAAAAGTCTGCTCAGCAGAGCGGCTGTAATTGTGAACGGTCTGAAGCCAAACTGAGAAGTGGGTGAATGGATACTGTTTCCATTTAATGTGCTGAATGCTTGAGGTGGGCCAAGCGCACTAACCAGGATGCCTGTTTGCCTTGTTGGCCAAGTTGTTAGCCAGCTGACTTTTCACCAGCCAAAAAACTGAACTTGGCCAAAAGTGTTTTTTTCCGACCTTGGGCTCATGCCAAACCCAGCCCAAGCCATCTATTCCTGCACCAGTTACAGTTTTCCCAGTGAGAGACCAGCTTGGGGATCCAGCCCCTGCACAGCAAGGTATCGCAGGTTGTGGCCACCTGGAGGGAAAGGCCGTGAAGCAGAGGTACGTCATGTCAGCCCATCTTCCCCATGCTCTTCAGTGCTCTGCAACACGTCTTCATTTCACCAGGTCATCTCCTACCTACTGGTGCTGTGAGTAAACTCAGGATAGCCTCCTGCAACAAGCACTTGAATTATTCTGCGGTACCATCTCATTTCACTCAGTGTGTTTTACGGGGTTTCAGTGGACTAGGCCAACCTGACCGAGGACACAATCAGTCATGGCCTTTGTGCATGTTTAATCATCTTTTCTTCTCATCAACAACAGCTGCAACCTCGGGTATCATTCTGGCTAGCCAGCATCACACTCAGCAGTTGCAAGACCGTGCTTAAGGGACTAAAAAAACTGCAAGCAAAACATCCCGGTTAATACCAGCTTTGCAATCATTTATCCAGATTTGCACCCCTACCTTGCTCACATCCACTCAATAAATCAGATTTGTTGTTCCACTGGTAAGCAGACTCAGCAGCAAATTATTGTCTGGTTAAACTTCACTGTGACGTGGGTAAAAGTATTTGAAAGTGTATACTTGCATGTGATATTGCTTTACAAGGGGCTCCAGGACATTTGCCAGAAGAAAAGACCCTGGTGGTAAGTACAAGGGGTGTTAGCATATTATTAATGTTCATTGCTAATTGTGTGTTCCCTGCTGAAAAGGACTGTATCTGTTGCGAAAGTACTTGGTCACTAGGTGGGCTGGTGGGTGGTTATAGCTTCCCAGAGGGCTATACCAGGTTGGATAAACACCCCCATATACCTTACTCTGGGTGGAGGCACCAACTCATTGTGTTTACTGAAGGGAGAGGAACTCCGGTAATTGTTAATTTGGAACCCAGGCCCCTCAACCTTGTTTTAGAAGGGTAGGCAGAGGTCGTAGCATTTGGAATAGCACCACCTAGGGGTTACATTTGTACACTGTTTTTGCCTATGTTTTATAACTCACCTGTACACTGTTTTTGCCTACATTTATACATTGTATTCACCACTGTGTTTTGTACGGTCCCTGTACACTGTTTTCACCTATGTTTTATAATTTGCCTGTACACTTTTTTGCCTGTACTTATGCACTGTATCACCCTTTGTTTTTTCTTTGCCTCCTTTTCCCTTCCCCTTTGTCACACCTGGAAATGAGCCTTGGCTCAGTGTGCTTTTCCCAGTTACCAGTTGTCAATAAATAAATGGTCTGGCAGTGCAGCCTAGAGGTTAAAGTAATGAGCTGTGAATGTGCTTGGTACATCCAGCAGACCTGGGTTTGATTCCCACAATTTCCAGTTGCATACTGTGTGATTCAGAACAAGTCACTCAACCTCCCTGTGCTCCTGGGTCACCCTGAAAACAGGCACTTAATCCTAGTGGCCTTACCTGTTTACCAAAGAATAATTAAAAAAAAAAAAAATCAGACTTCATATTATGACCTGTGTATTATGGAGTTTGTCACAGCTGTCTCCTCTCCACACTACAATAGCCATAGCACAGTTACAGAACTCAGACACTTTTGCAGCAACTAAACTCAACGCTGCACTTTTGGTTTTATAGCCAGTCATTATTACAGCTTAATCTGGTTCAAGGTCAGTTGGCATTCATCTGTATCCCCTTCCCCCGGGTCGTGCCTGAAAACAGGCAGGATTTGTCTAGTGCACTTACCCGGTCAACAAAAACTAAATAAATAATAAATAAAAAATTAATTATGGGCAGTAGAATTACTTGCTACAAATCCTTAGTGTGTGTTGCTTTACATACCATTCTTTGCTTTGCACTCATGGGTCCAGATATTCAAAACTTTGCGCTGGGTGCAAACCGTTTGCACGGAGTTTGTGCTGGGTTTTCGTGGGTCTCCTATATACAAAAGACTAAATAGTTCAGGCAAACTGCATTAGCGCTGGGCAAAATTATAATGTATGCACTGTGCAAAGAGAGGGGGCGCATACATAAATACAGGTGATTTGCTATATTCAGCATGTTAGCACTACACAAAGTGTGTTTGTGCGATACTTTTCACGGCGCAAATTACCACTCAGAAAAAGGTAGTCTTAACTCTGGGCAAAACAAGGATAGAGGGCATGGACACAGTAGCAACAGGCAACATGGCCATAAGCAGTAACAGCATCATGGTGCACCTGATGACTGCAGCCAGCGAGGAGGCAGAGGGGGCAGATGGCCACCGAGTCACTCCATATGCCCTGGAAGAGACATGCCGCACACAGATGGCACTGCCCATGTCGCCATCATCTGGCACTGGTCCCAACTCTGCCAGGCATTTGTGGGTGCCCCTGCACCCAGAGGACACCTTGTCAGTGTTTGCATGCAGCACAGACATCCAGGTCCCCCCATAGGGGTACACCACCACAATCAAGCACACACATGCGGCACTGGAGGAATGGAGGGTATTGAGGGGAGGGTGTACAGGTTGCCAGGCTGCACCACATAGTAGGTGCTGCCACACGACTGGGGCCATCCACACAGTGCACATGTGCCAGTGACAGGAATGCCCCTCACATCAGTGTGCCTGTATGATGGTATGCAACCTTCATTATACTATTATTGCTGCATTTTATGGTAATAAATTCCTCTCAGTCAATCAGAACACAGAGCTGCAGGCTGGTTATTGTGCCTTATAAAATGGGCTCTAAAACTTCTGTAACCTATTAAAGAAGAGACATCGCATGACATTATTTTCTTACAGCTGCACACGTAATCAAAACTACATAACATGAATTTTAAATTATGCTAGTGCCCATTTTTTAAGTGGGATAGTGTGGTTGTCCCTGCGGATTGGATGGTAGTCCCGCTTCACAAGAGTGGGAGTAGAGAGGACCCAGTGAACTATGGACGGGTCAGCCTGACCTCGATCCTATGGACACTACTAGAAACCATTATAAAAAGAGCATATGCTGTAATGGTGGGAGGCCAACGGGCTCCAGGACAAGAGGTAACATTGGTTCATGTCAGTCAGATCATGGGAGACAAACTTACTAGACCTCTTCGATTAGGTCATAATGACAGTCCTTAAGGACCAAGCAGTAGACATACTATATTTGGAATTTAGCTGGGCCTTCAACTCTGTGCCCCATAGATGACTGTTTGAAAAGCTGAGGGATCTGGGGATGGAAGACAACTAGGTGGATTAGTAACTGGGAGGGGAAAACTTAGAGGTTTTTTTCAATGGTAGAGAGTTCACTGGTGGGCTACCACAAGGGTCGGTACTGCGGGCCACCTTTTCAATATATTTGTTATTCCCCATGTCGTACCTGGAAACGAGCTCTGCTCATGTACCTTTCCCTGTTATCAAATTTTACATAAAAAAGGACAAAAAATATTTATCTGTTATGTAGGTGAGAGAATCCATGGAGAAATCTGTCTCTTTGCAGATGACAGCAAATTTGAAGGCAAGGTGAATATAGCAGCGGGAATACTGGGAATGGAAACAGACCTACTGCACCTGCCTGTACTCGGAGTGAGAAAACAAGTCCCAGAGTGCTGCTCACTAGTTACAACCTGTACTCCTGCTGCCTGTCAAGCTCTCGAAAAAGGCTTATATAACTTAGCAGTGGGTGGTAATGCCGCTTCCCGCGAGTGATTAGGAGGGGTGTCATGAACCCCAGCCTGAACGTAACCAAGAAATGAGCTTACTCTCCAAGGCATGGACGTCAGGCGACTCGTGGCAAAAAAAAACAGACTATGAAAAGCATTGACCAAACTGTCCCGGGACTCCCGTCCCTCTTCCATCCTTTTCCGCTCTCAGTCATCCTTCTAAAACTGCAGCTGTCCGTCCATTGCCGGTCCTGAAACTTCCACTGTTTTGGTCCCGTCAAGATCTCCCACAAAGTGCGTGACGTCTTGCTAAGCTGCAGCCACTGAATGCGGCAGCTACAGCACTAAAAGGAAAAGTTCCCTTTTCGAATTCTGTGACAGCACCGCGCCCGGGCAACACATATATTTACCCACCGCAATAGCAGCACCGGTTCGTTATGCAACTACGAAACTAAACGACGTCAGAGTGGTTAGTAGTACAGTGAATACCGCGAGCTGTCCCAGTTTTTATTAGTGTTGCTCTGGTCAGGGCCGGCGTAGTATCAAGCGGTGCTACCTGTAAAGATTTGCTACACTAGTCGTCTGCGCTTTGTGAACACGCATGCGCAGTTGAGCTCAGAGGGTAGCAACATGAGTATTTTCCCCCCAGTTTTTCGTGCTTTCCATCGAGTTGAAAGAAGGGGACGAAGTCAGAAAGACTGCACAGAATAAAAGAAAAAAAAAACACAGAGAAGGAACTGATATTTGAACTTATTTGGTGTAGAGAAATGAGTGCGTGTCTGTGCTGTGGTGTGTCTCACTCTTTTCCATCAGTGAATGTTTGTTGCGATTACGTGGAGGTTTATCGCCATGTATTTGCAACCGCGGTATTGACTCACTCTATATTGCCTTTCGCTGTATTTGGTGTTGGTGTATTTGTTGGCGTGGCACTGACTCGTGCTATATTTGTTTTCGCTGTGTTGAACCACTCTGTCTTTGCTGTCATGTATTGACTGTCGCCCTATTTGCTGGCGTGGTATTGTCTCGCGCTATATTTGGTTTCGCTGTATTGAGCCACGCTGTCATTGCTGGACTGTATTGACTGTCGCTATCTTTGCTTTCGGCGTAGTTGCTGGCGCTGTATTAGTTTCGCTGTATTAAACACCTTGGTCAGTATCGCGACAGTAAATGCAGCGACAGTCAGTAGGGCGAGGGCACATTCAGCGACGGTCAATAGGGTGAAAGCAAATACTGCGCCAGTTGTTTTTTTTTTGGTGTCGGTGTATTTGCTGGCGTGGTACTGACCCGCGCTATATTTGTTTTCGCTGTATTGAGCCACGCTGTTATTGCTGTCCTGTATTGACTGTCGCTGTATTTGCTTTCGGCGTAGTTGCTGGCGTGGTATTGACTCGCGCTGGATTGGTTTCGCTGTATTAAACACCTTGGTCAGTACCTCGCCAGTAAGTGCAGCGACAGTCCGTAGGGCGAGGGCACACCCAGCGACAGTCAATACTGCCAAAGCAAATACTGCGCCAGCTGCTTTTTTGGTGTCGGTGTATTTGCTGGCGTGGTACTGACTCGCGCTATATTTGGTTTGGCTGTATTGAGCCACGCTGTCATTGCTGTCCTGTATTGACTGTCGCTATCTTTGCTTTCCCCGTAGTTGCTGGCGTGGTATGGACTCGCGCTATATTTGGTTTTGCCGTATTAAACACCTTGGTCAGTTCCTCGCCAGTAAATGCAGCGACAGTCAGTAAGGCAAGGGCACATACAGCAACAGTCAATATGGCGAAAGCAAATACAGCGCTGATCAGTACCTCACAAGCAAACAACAGATAATGGAAAATACAACGACTGAATGATTACAACAGCTGAGAAAATGAGCACTCCTATATGCATGCCTTTGTCATTCTGAAAAGGCAGTCTCTTTCTCTGTTTATTCATTGACCCCCAAGAAATCACCCCAAAAAAGGCCCAGTTAATCATGATTTATGGGGGTGGACCATCATCATTTTGAGAGAAACCCTGTGTGCGCCTTTGTTAGGATGCTACTGTTGCCTGTCTGTTTTGTTTCTAAGGCTGATTTTCTTCTCTGCATATTTATTCCAGACAAAGTGACCATCTAACAGCGAAACCGACCATGTTTAGCAGTCGACCAGTATTGTGAATCCATTATCTTTCACTGCCACTACAGAATACCTGCAGTAATTTGACCTCCCTGTGGAGTGGGTTTGCAAGCAAATCAGGGAAGCTATTGGGGAGGTGGGAGTGTGTTTTAGGCTGCTAGCTACTCCCAATTTTATCAGTTCCTTTTACGTATTACTTGCCTGGATTTTTCTACCAGCTGATAGGTCAAGCTTTTGAGTGCATACAGAGTTTTACTTTTCAGTACCTGCATCTGAGTTCATTGAGTAACCTTTTGGGTTGCTTATGTTTCTGGGTTTAGCCAACTTAACTCATTGCATGAACCCTTGAGTGGTTTCTTTATCTTTCATTGGAAGTGTGGGATTGTGCAGCAGACCAAGGAAGCAATCGGGAAGGTAGCATAGAAACATAGAATTTGACGGCAGATAAGGACCGCTTGGCTCACCCAGTCTGCCCATTTCCCTACCTACTGGATAAGCTGCAGATCCTAGTTAACCAGCAGCCTACTTCTTCCTACCCCCACCCCCTAGAATGGCCTTATGACTGTCCCATGCATGCTTGAATTCCACCACTGTTTTTGACTCCACAACCTCCTCTGGAAGGCCATTCCATGAATCCACAACCCTCTCTGTGAAAAAATACTTCTTTAAATTACCTCTGAGCCGCCCCCATCTTCAAATTGTGCCCCTTGTTCTTGCACACCTCTTTTTTTGAAAGATGCTACCCTCTTGGACTTTGTTGATTCCCTTGAGGTACTTGAAAGTTTCTATCATGTCCCTCCTCTTCCTCCTTTCCTTGAGGCTATACATATTAAGCTCCTTAAGTCTCTCTTCATATGACTTCCGGTGCAGACCCTGCACCATTTTAGTTGCCCTCCTCTGGACAGCTTCCATCCTGTCTATGTCTTTGTGGAGATTGGGTCTCCAGAACTGCACGCAGTACTCCAGATGGGGTCTCACCAGCTGTCTGTACAGAGGAATTATAACTTCCTGTTTTCTACTGGTGATGCCTCTCCCTGTGCACGCCAGTATCCCCCCCAGCCCTCCTTGCTGCCCTCTCACATTGCTTGCCCACCTTTAAGTCATCTGATATGACTACCCCCAGGTCCCTTTCCATTTTTGTTGTTGTTAGTATCTCACCCCCCATTGTGTACTCTTCCCCTGGGTTTTTGTTTCCCAGGTGCATTACCTTGCACTTCTTAGCATTGAATCTAAGCTGCCATACATTTGACCATTCCTCTAACCTTGCCAAGTCCCTTCTCATCCTTTCCACCCCACCTTGTGCATCAACTCTGTTGCAGATCTTTGTGTCATCTGCAAAGAGACATACTTTTCCTTCCAGTCCCTCTGCAATGTCGCTTATAAAGATATTGAAGAGGACCGGTCCTAATACTGAACCCTGCGGTACCCCACTAGTAACCCCTCTTTCTTCAGAGTGGACTCCATTTACTATTACTCTCTGTGTCCTATTCTCCAGCCAATTCTTTACCCAGGCTGTCATCTTGGGACCCACTCCCAGGCTGGCTAACTTGTATATTAATCTTTTGTGTGGGACTGTGTCAAATGCCTTGCTAAAGTCTAGGTAGGCCATGTCCACAGCCCTCCCATATCTACTACTTTGGTCACCTAGTCAAAGAAATCTATCAGATTCGTCTGGCATGACCTTCCGCTGTGAATCCATGCTGCCTTGGGTCCTGTGCCCTCTGGCCTCTAGATACTCAACAGTTCTTTCCTTCAGAAGTGATTCCATCATTTCCCTATCACTGAAGTTAAACTAACAGGTCTGTAGTTTCCTGCTTCTGCCTTGCTCCCACTTTTGTGAAGGGAATCACATCTGCCCTCCTCCAGTCCTCGGGTACCACCCCATCCTCCCATGATTTGTTAAAGAGGGTAGTCAGTGGTGTCACTAGTTCTACCCTTAGTTTTAGAATTCTGGGATGAATCCCATCAGGCCCCATTGCTTTGTCCACCTTCAGTTTTAAGAGTTCTTTCATAACCCTTTTTTCTGTAAATGGGCTGGTATCAACTTCTGTATCCAGAGTGCTTCTGCTGTTTGTTTTAGGCAGGTACCTCCCCCTCTTCATTTGTAAATACTGAGCAAAAATATTTGTTTAGTATCTCTGCCTTTTCACAGTCTCCCTCTGCCCACCCTCCCTCTCCTTTATTAAGCCTTACTATTCCTCCCTTGGTCTTCCTTCGCTCCCTGATTTATCTATAAAAGGTTTTATCCCCCTTCTTAACTGAGCTGGCTATCTTTTCCTCGGTTTGGGCCTTTGCTGTTCTGAATACCTTCCCAGCTTCCTTTTACTTTAACTGATACAGTTCTCTGCCCTGCTCCTTCTGTGATTCCTTGTCCTGAATGCTTTTTTTTTCTCTTGAACCTTCACTGCCACTTCCTTTGAGAACCATAGTGGTTTTTTATATTGTTTTGTTTTGTTTATTTGCTTCACACAAAGGCTCGTTACCTCTGTTTTTATTATTATTATTATTTATTATTAGTTTTTATTATTAGCCATTGTTCTTCCACCTCCTTCCTGCCCATTTGCTAGTGCATTCCTTAGGCACTCACCCATTTTTGCATAGTGAGCCCTCCTAAAGTCCAGTACTTTTGCCTTTGTATGGCTTGACTCTATTGCTGTGTTTATTGTGAACCATACTGTTCGATGGTCGCTAGTTCCCAGATGGCTACCTACTTCTACATCTGTGATCCTCTCTCCATCTCCATTTGAGAGAACCAGGTCTAAGATTGGGTGGAATATACGGTAAGGGTTGGACTCTGCTGGTACAGGAAGCACACCTAATGTTGGATGTCAGTGGTATGGGTGGGGGTTGTGCCGGCACACCAAAAAAGTCATCTAGGAGATGGATGAGATTATGATGGCACACTGGAAGCAAATGGGGAGGTGGGGGATATGCAACAGATTGGGAAAGTGGGAGGTATAGTCAACAGGAGTGAGACTTTTCTGGCACACCATTGAAGAGATGGAGGAGGTGAGCGGAATATTTAGCTGGGATGGCACTGTACTGGCAGAACAGCGGAGGTTGAGTGGGAGGTATGGCAGGGATGGAGCCTTGCAGCACAGTGTTGAACCAATCAGGGAGGCAGATGGAATGGATATATGATAGGGTCGGATTGTTCAGGAACAGCAGGAATGTGATTGGGGAAGAGGGCAGGATATATTGCATGGTTTGGATTGTGTAGACAGATGAGGGAGGTGGGCAGAATATATGGCATGGCTGAGACTTTACTGGCATACCAAGAAAGCGATCGGGGAGGGAGGGGGTGTATAGTAGAGATGGGGCTATGCAGGCACACAAGGGAACCGATCAGAGAGGTGAGTAGGAAACCTGGCAGGGGTAGAACAAAGCAGGCAGACTGAGGAAGTGATGGGACTGTGGGGGGAATATGCTGTGGCACACTGTTGAAGTGATTGGGGAGGTGGACAGGAGAAATGGAAGGGGTGGGAGGATGCAGGCACACGAGAAATGGATTGTGGAGGAAGGCAGGATCTATGGCAGGGGTGGGACTCTGCAGTTCCACTGAGGAAGTGATGGGGACATGGTACATACTGCGGCAGGTGGGGTTGTGGGGCAGATTGGGAATGCGATTGTGAGGTTAGCAGCATATATAGCAGGGGTGGGACAGTGCTGGCACACAGACAAGCAGTCAGGGAAGTGGGTGGGACATATTGCAGGGGTGGCGCCCAGGACTGTAGAGGCACACCAGGGATCAGTCGACAAAGTGTGGGGATGTATGGCAGGGGTAGGACTGTGCAGGCAAAGCAGGAAGTAGCCCTTTAGAGCCAGCGACCACTGTTCAGTGTTCTTTCAAATTAAGAAGTCACAAACAACAACACTGGTATGGAGTCCACACAGGTGCTGAACTTTAGGAAGGCAGATTTTACATCCCTGAAGGCTAGCATGCAAAACTGGGATTGGGAGACTGAGTTCAGGGGCAAGGCGGTTGAAGAAGCGTGGGGGATATACATAGCAGAAAAAATATGGCAACAGAAAGGTTGTACAAAGGTGGTTCAATGCTAAAGTAAAGAAACTGGTAAACAAGAAAAACAAGTTGTTCAGACTGGTTTGTAATTCAGATGATTCCCAGGGCATGCTAGTCTATAGGAGTTGGCAAAGACACTTAAGAAAACTAAAAACGCTAAAGCAGAGTATGAATTAACACTTTCAAACAAAGTTAAAGATAATTATAAACTGTTCTTTACACATATTAACAAGCAAGGTCACAACAACATCAGCCCATACATTATCAACGAGGGAAATATGACAAACAATAAGGAAACAGCAGATATTCAGAATGACTATTTTTGTTCAGTAAACACCAGCAATACGAGTGAATCAAAATCTATAGGCGACATAGTTAAATCAGTGCTAGGGAAAATAAAAGTTGAGTTAAAGGATGTAAGGGAGAGACTTCAGAAAATCAATATAAATAATTCTCCAGGACTTGAAAACTTGCATCCCAGAGTCTTGAAAGAACTATCTGAACAACTAGCACCCCCACAGGCTTATGTTTTCCAGCTATCCCTGGACAAGGGGGAGGTGGTACAGGATTGGAGGGAGGCAGTGGTGGTACCTATATTAAACAAGCATTTGTCAATGCGAGCGTTACTGCAGGTATTTGCAGTGGTGTTTGGCATGTATGGTGCTTTACCCTAATGCCCTGT
This sequence comes from Neoceratodus forsteri, assembly GCA_016271365.2. Taxonomy (NCBI): domain Eukaryota; kingdom Metazoa; phylum Chordata; order Ceratodontiformes; family Ceratodontidae; genus Neoceratodus; species Neoceratodus forsteri. Next base: position 70,099,592 of record CM057459.1, read on the forward strand.
GTGATTGCTGGTATTTGCACAATACATTTTCAGCATGACCTTTTTGTTACCCCCATTGTGCGCTACATAGGCGGAGATGTGAAAAATGACAGCTGCACTGCTCATAAGGAGATGTGGTAAAATGGCAATGTTGAAAATGTGGAGTGAAAATATTGGAAATTCTCAAACTTACGAGATAGGAACTGCACAACTCAAGCTTATAAAACAGTTATTGTAGAATTTTCACTCAAATTTTCAACATAGCCATTTAAGACCCTCTGCTCATGAACAGTGTCACTGTGATTTTCTTAATGTGTCCCATACATTGAGTTCGCACACGGACTGCGCCATTGTGCGCTACATGGCGGAAACAAGTTTTGGGCAGGATGTGAAAAATGACAGCTGTACTGCTCATAAGGAGGTGTGTTAAAATGGCAATGTTGAAAATGTGGAGTGAAAATATTGAAAATTCGCAGACTTACGAGCGTGCATAGGAACTGCGCAATGAACACTCGTAAAGCAGTCACTTTTAGGAATTTTGTCACCAAATTTTCAACACAGCCATTTTAAGACCTCTGCTCATGAACAGTGTCACTGTGATTTTCTTAATGTGTCCCATACATTGAGTTCGCACACGGACTGCGCCATTGTGCGGTACATGGGCGGAAACATGTTTTGGGCTGGATGTGAAAAATGACAGCTGTACTGCTCATGAGGAGGTGTGGTAAAATGGCAGTGTTGAAAATCTGGAGTGAAAATATTGAAAATTCGCAAACTTACGAGAGTGCATAGGAACTGTGCAACGCACGCTCGTAAAACAGTCATTTTTAGGAATTTCTTCACCAAATGTTCAACATTGCCATTTTAAAACCTCTGCTAATGAACAGTGTCACTGTGATTTTCTTACTGTGTCCCATACATTGATTTCGCACACCGACTGCGCCATTGTGCACTACATGGGCGGAAACATGTTTTGGGCAGGATGGGAAAAATGACAGCTGTACTGCTCATAAGGAGGTGTGGTAAAATGGCAATGTTGAAAATCTGGAGTGAAAATATTGAAATTCGAAACTTACGAGAATATAGGAACTGCACAACGCACTCAGTAAAACAGTTATTTGTAGGAATTTTTCACCAAATTTCAACATAGCCATTTTAAGTCCTCTGCTCATGAACAGTGTCACTGTGATTTTCTTAATGTGTCCCATACATTGATTTGTACCGACTGCACCATTGTGCGCTACATGGTAGGAAACACGTTTTGGGTGAGGTGTGAAAAATGACAGCTGTACTACTCATAAGAAGGTGTGGTAAAATGGCAATGTTGAAAATCTGGGGCGTTATTCGGGCCCGAAGGGTGATTTCGCGCAGTGACTGCATAGTGACTGCGAAATCACCCTTTGGGCCCAAATAACGCCATGACAGTGACATCATTCATGAGAAGGGGTCCCAAAAACCGCATGTTGAAAATTTGTTGCAAAAATTCCAAAAAATGCCTGAGATATGCAATAAAGTTGAAACCCCCCTATCTAGCCCATTATACAGCTTACCGGCATTTCCTCAGTTCACGGTCGGCTTTGAAGAGTGCAGACGTGTTCCCAGTCCACCGAAGATCGTCACCAAGCTCCGGAGGTAAGTATGGGGTGAGGGGGTGCGGGAGGCTGGGTGCGCAGTTGGTGGGTGCGGTTGTGGGAGGAGGGAGTGAGACTACGTGGGACCATTTTTTCTTTACAGGTATAAAAAAAAGACTACGTGGATGCTTGCCACGCTGGGGTGGGCCTCAGCGTGGCAGAAGATGGCTGGGGCGCAGGAGCCGACGGGATTGGGCACCTGTCGGCAAACCTACTGTGGGGGGCTGAGGAGCCGACGAGGTTGGGCACCCCATTGCAAACAACGTTTGCCCACGCTGGGGAGTGAGCTCCCAGGCGTGGCACCAAAGCTTTGGGTGGGGGCGGCATGGACGCTGGGGAGCGCGCGTGCTGGGGCAGCGTGGACGCAGTGCTGGGTATGGCAGCTGTGGTTTCTTTGAAGCAAAGACCACCGCTGTCATACTCAGCTCCCCGCACCCATTGGTGCAGGACCACCACGTCTGCTCAATGGAGCACTGGATTGAATGGGAGAGGCACACCTCCAAAGTATGCTACTCTCCCAAAACGTTCCTTACGCATGCGCGCAAGTGAACGTAAAAAGGGACACAGGACCAAACCAGAGAATTTCGGACCAGTAAGTCTGACTTCTATGATGGGAAAGATTCTAGAGTGAATACTCAAAGACCATATCATAGCACGCTTAGAGGCAAAAAAAACTACTGGATTAATCACAACATGGTTTCACCAAATCGAAATCATGTCGGACTAGTATGCTAGTCTTTTATGAAAAACATGTAGGCTCTAGACCAGGGAGATGCAGTGGTCGTGGCTTATTTGGATTTTCAAAGGCCTTTGGTAAAATTCCTCATGAAGAGTTGATCGAGGTTGTTGAGAAATGTAATTTGGATTTAAACATTATCAATTGGGTGAATTACATGGTTGACAAACAGAAGGCGGCGGGTAACGGTCAAGGGGGTCCTCTCGGACTGGGCAAAGGTAACAAGTGGTGTGCCCCAGGGCTCCATTCTGGTCCCTGCCTTTTCAATATCTATGTGTTGTCATTAAATTATTGTCACCCTAACATCTGGATCACAAAGTTTGCTGATGTTTGCAGAATTGGGGCAATAGTAAATACAATTGAGGATGGTGAATCCCTGCAAACTGCCCTAAATGAAATTTACAAATGGACAGTTAAATATAAACTGGAGTTAAATGTGGATAAATGTTCCATCATGCATATGGGAAGGCATAGTTTAAACACATCATACAATATGGGTAGTAAGAGTTTGCCTGTTTACTGCTGAAGAAAGGGACCTAGGGATAAAATAATGTCTAACCTTCAATTTAGTGCACATTGTACCACTGTAGCAAGAAGGGCAAACCAAAATCTAAATTGCATTTGTGGCACATCAGTAGTAGGGACAAGGAGGTGATGCTCCCTCTGTACTGGACATTGGTTAGGCCCCACCTGGAGTATGGGGCTCAGGTGTGGTGACCTTACAAAAAGGGAGATGTCATTAAACTTGAAAAAATCCAGAAAAGGGCCACGAAAGCAATAACGGGCTGAAGAAAGGTCTCATATACTGAAATATTAAAAAGACTAGAACTATTTACCCTACAGTACAGAAGAACAAGGGGGTATATGTGTATGATCTACAAGGCATTACAAGATGAGGCCACAGGAAATAGCTATGGGCTGACAGGAAGGGAATATATCAATCTAGAGTACGTCCATTGCAACTAACAGTAGGGAAATGGAGTTTACTTAAAAAAAGGTATTGATATAGCCAGAGGGTTGTTCCCCTGTGGAATTGCTTGCCAACAGAAGTGATTACTAGTAATACTATTGAGTTGTTGAAAAATAGATTGGATAATTGTATTTTGGATACATATAGAATTATATAAATATTTTTGGCAAGCACACAATGGACGAAAGTCTAAATGAAGCTTGTGCAACCTATGGAAATGTCCGGGAAGTGGGTGGAATGTACAGTATGGCAGGGATGGGACTGTGCCGGCCGTCCAGGGAGGTGAGTAGGATATATGGAGGGGTGGGACTGTGCTGGCCACTAGTGAAGTGATTGTGGAGGTTGGCAGTATATATGGGATAGCACTGTGCTGGCACACAAGGGAAGTGATCAGGGAAGCAGGGATTGTGCAGGCACACTGTGGAAGCAAATGGAGAGGTGGGGTGTTTATAACATGGTTGTGACTGTGCACACTGTTAAAGCAATTGGGGAAATGGGTGGGATATTCAGTAGGAGTGGGACTTTGCAGGCACACCTTTGAAGCGGTTTCCAAGATAGGAAGGATATTTGGCAGGGGTAGGACTGTGTAGGCAGACCGAGGAAGTGGGTGTGATGTATGCAGGGATGGAGCCGTGCAGGCACAATGCTGAAGTGATCAAGGCAGTGGATGGGATGGATGTCTGGCAGGGGTGGGATAGTGTGGGCACATTGGAGAAGTGATCAGGGAGGTGGGGCATGTAAGTCAGGGGTGGGATAGTGTGGGCACATTGGAGAAGTGATCAGGGAGGTGGAGGATGTCTGGCAGGGGTGGGATAGTGTGGGCACGTTGGAGAAGTGATCAGGGAGGTGGAGGATGTCTGGCAGGGGTGGGATAGTGTGGGCACATTGGAGAAGTGATCAGGGAGGTGGAGGATGTCTGGCAGGGGTGGGATAGTGTGGGCACATTGGAGAAGTGATCAGGGAGGTGGAGCATGTCTGGCAGGGGTGGGATAGTGTGGGCACATTGGAGAAGTGATCAGGGAGGTGGGGCATGTAAGTCAGGGGTGGGATAGTGTGGGCATGTTGGAGAAGTGATCAGGGAGGTGGGGCATGTAAGCAGACTGTGTGGGGAAAAGTAGGGAAGTGATTTTGGAGGATGGCGGGATACGTGACGGGTGAATTTGTGTGGACAGATCGGGGAAGTGATCAGGGATATTGGTGGGATATATGACAATGGTTGGACTTCGTGGCACACCCAGTAAGTGATCAGGGAGGTTTGTGGGATGTATGGTAGGGAGGACGGTGCAGGCACATCGGAGGTGGGTAGGATACATGGAAGAGGAGTGACTGTGTGGATAGCCTGGGGAAGTGATTGGGGAGGTGAGCTGGATATATTGCAAGGGTGGGACTGTACAGGCACACACAGAAAGTGATGGGGATGCGGGTGGTATATATGGCAGGGGAGGGATTGTGTGGGTAGACTGAAGAAGTGACTGAGGAGGTTGGCGGGACATAAGGCAGGAGTTGGACTGTGCTGGCATACCCTGAGAGTGATCGAGTAGGAGAGCAGGATGTATGGTGCAGATTTGGAACTGTGTGCGGGTACACTGGGGAAAGCAGTCCAGAGGTGGGTTGCATATTTGCCAGGGGTGGGACTGTTTGAGCAGACCGAGGAAGCGATCAAGGAGGTGGGTGGTATATATGGCAATGGTGGGGCTTTGAGGGAAAACTGTAGAAGCAATCAGAGGGATCTGGGATATATGACCGGTGAGACTATACTGGCACATTTCGGTAGCAATTGGTGACATGGGTGGATATATATGACGAGGTGAGACTGTGTGCTGCAGAAGCAATCCAGAGGAAGGTAGCATACTTTGCAGGGGTGGGACTGTGCAGGCAGACCAAGGAAGCGATCGGGAAGGGGGTAGGTATATATGACGGGTGGGACTGTGCAAGCAGAATGTGGAAGTGATCAGCGCAGTGGATGGGATACATAGCAGGGGTGGCAGTGGGACTGTGGTGGCACATCATTGAAGCGATCGGGAGGTGGGTGGGATATGTAATTGGTGGTATCGTACTGACACACAGGGAAGTGGGCAGGATGTATGTTGAGGGGTATTGTGCAGGCACACTAAGGAAGTGATTGGGGAGGTAGGTAGGATACATGACGGGTGAGACAGTGCAGGCAGACTAGTGAAGCAGTTGAGTTGGGCGGGATATATGGCAAAGGAAGGCAATGCTGGCACAGCAGGGAACCAATCGGAGATGTGGGTAGGATGTATAACTATGGTGGGACTGCGTGCACAGCACAGAAATGATTGGTGATGCATAGCAGGGGTGGAACTGTGCGGGCACATTGGAGAAAAGATTGGGGAGGTGGTGGAAATGTATGGCAGGGTTGGTACTGGTACTGGTACAGCAAGGTAGTGATCAGGGAGATGTGTGAGATACATTGCTGGGATGAGATGCATGCACATCGTGGAATATGGCAAGAATAGGGTTGTGTGAGCATATGGGATAAGTGATGGGGGAAGTGGGTGAGAAATATGGCAGGAGTGAGACTGTGCTAGCACACCAAGGAAGTGATCAGGGAGATAGGTGAGATACATGGATAGTGTGGGATTGTGCAGGCAGACCAAGGAAGAGATCAGGGAGGTTGGTGGGTTATATAGCAGGGGTGGAGCCATGATGACACATCAGACTGAGGAGATGGGAGTGATATTTGGCAGCGATGCTGCTGTAGGAGCGCAGAAGAGAAGCAATCAGTGAGGTGGGCGGGATAGATGTATGACAGGGATAGGACTGTGCAGACATGAAGAAAAGATCAGGGAGGTGGGGGAGATGTATGGCAGTGGTTGGACCGTGTGGGCAAAGCAACTGGGCAGAAGGGCAGGATATACAGTATAGCTGGGTTCGGACCATGGGGGCACACTGGGGAAGTGATAGGAGACATGAGTGGGATATGTGGCAGGAATGGAATTGTGTGGGCAGACTGTGGAAGTGATCAGCAAGCAAGGAAATCTTTACATAGCACCTTTCAATATCAAGGCGCTGTACAGTGTATAAACCACAACTATACAAGCCAATAACAATATAAATTATTTAAAATCAGTCTGGGAAAGGCAATGAAAATAAATATGTATCTAACATAGATTTAAAACTAATGATGGTCAGGCATTCTTTTAACCGACGAGGTAGAGAATTCCAGGGTTGGTGCTGCAAATGAAAAAGCACGAGCTCCAGATGTTTTTAGATGAACCCTGGGAATCTCTAGCAATCCCTCGTCGGCGGATCGGAGAGGGTCGTCTGAGGGCGTAGGGAGTCAGGAGGTCTTTCATGTAGTCGGGTTCTTGTTCGTGTAGGGCTTTGAAGGTAAGCAAGCCTATCTTGTAGGTGATTCACCACTGAACCGGCAGCCAGTGCAGTCCGTGCAGCACAGGTGTAACATGACTGGACCTAGAAGTGCTAGTCAACAGCCTGGCTGCAGCATTCTACACCAGCTGCAAGCAGCGGATATCAACCCCAGACAGTCCTAGGTAGAGGACATTGCAGTAGTCAAGACTGGTAGTAATGAAAGCGTGAACCAATGTTGGAAGCTCGCCCGGCGGACCAGGTGTTTCATCCGGGCAATATTCCTCAGTTGGTAAAATGAGGATTTAACCATGGCTGACACCTGAGATTTCAGGGTCAAGCCATCATCAAAAATAACGCCCAGGTTCCGCACCCGATCTGAGGTAGTGAGCTGAACACCGTCAAGCCACAGGCCAGACACGTGCCCAGCCCCCAATCCTGCCCCTGGGTGCCCGGGTCCACAGCCAACACCTCAGTCTTACCTGGATTCAGCCTCAGCCAACTGGAGCCATCTAGTCTTTGATCTTGGAAGGTGGGCTGGGTATATGGCTAGGGTGGGACTGTGCTGGCACACTGTGTAAGTGATTGGGATGGTGGGAGGTGATGGTGTCAGGGTGGGACTGTATGTATGTATGTACCATTGAAGTGATTGAAAAGGTGGGTATGGTACATAGAAGGAGCGGGACTCTGCAGCCACACCAGGTAAGGGATCAGGGATGTGGGTGGGATATATGGCAGATGTAGGACTGCAAGTACACCAGGGAAGCAATTGAGAAGGTGGGCGGGATATATGGCATGGCTGGGACTGTGCTGGATTATTAGGGAAGTGGATGGGTTATAGTAGTGGTGAAGCAGTGAGGGCACATTTGCAAAGAGATTGGGGAGACGTAGGGGGATCTGTGGTGGGGTGGCACTGTGTGGGCACAGAGGGGAAGTCTTCATGGAAGTGGTGGGGATGTATGGTAGGGGTCAGACTGTGAGGCCAGTTTGTGGAAGTGATTGAGGAGGTGGGTGAGATGCATAGCAGGGGTGGGACTGTGGGGGCACTCCAGGGAAGCCATCGGGGAGTGAATGGAATGTATGGCATTGGGTAGATTATTTGGGAAATAGGATCACTGCTGCCCCTCCCTACCTCTCTCTTCCTTTGTCACAAGTGCTGTTTATTATTAGGTATAAAGCACCACGTCACAATGATAATCGGTGATATACCATAGTTTAGTTATATCCTCTCAGGATGTTTTAAATTAAGCAAGTGTTCATTAATACTGGCTCCAGGGGAGCTGAGCATACACTGCTGAAAAAGTGAACATACATTTTGCAGAAGCACCTTGGAGGCATCATCAGCCCGATTCTTGTCTCTTTTTCCCCTTACAATGTCCTAAGGGATCTTTAGCAACAGGCCAGACTGCTTGCTCTGCCAAGCTTTACTTTATCACTGTCTTTCAGTGGCGGCAGTGCCCTCCTCACATGCAGAGGGCTCTGTTGCAGTCTAGGAGCAGCAAGGTGAATTGGGGGGGGGGTTGAATGGAGGCAACAGACTGAACTGCTTGCTCTGTATAGCTTCACTCTCTCTTTTACTGGCAGCAGTGGCCACCTCACATGCCCTCTGTGCTCTCATAGTTCAGGACCATCAAGGGGAACTGAGTCAGGAGGCGGGGGGGCAGGAACGGAGGCGGGGGCATGGAGAATGAAGTTGGGAGGGCATGGAGAATGGAATTGGGTATGAAAGGTTGGCAGTAGAGCTGTAGAGGGAGGCAAAAGTGCCAGAAAGTACGAGGATGGTCAGAGAAAGAAAGCTAGAGAGGAATCACTGTGATCTTGTGTATCGAAAATGCTGTGCTGCGATTCCACTTGCATAGGTGGAAGCTAATATCTGTTGGATCCAGTGACATACTTCAAGACCCTGCTGCCTCTTCTCCTCCTCTGTTCATAGTGGTTCTGTGTGATAATGGTGAGTCTTAAACTGCACCGATCGCAAAGACCGAAGAAAAAAGTGCAGACATCTAAAGGGCGACTAATATTACAGCGACCATTGCAAAAAGCGATTGTCACATACTCCCTGGTACACAACAAGCAAAATAAGTATTTTTTTGTAAGGGACAGTGCCTCCTTGCACCCCTCAAACTAAAGACAACACCACGGGGAGCAAAGACCCAGGGGAAAATAACATTTAAAAAAAAAATTTTCCTCCTAGAGCCACACCCACTGCTGGCTTCAGGGACAGTGGCTTGTGCCACTACGCTAAATGGCGAGCTCAGCAGGGCTTGACCAAACAATGTTCTGTATCCTGCTGTAGTGAGTGTAGCTCACTGCTACATTTGCTCTACAGGGTATCGCGATCTATTCTACCACTCGCTGCAACTATGAGCGGTATTATTGTCGCTCATAATAAGCCGCTCAATAATATGCGCTCATATTACTGTACACCATTCATAATACATCAGCATAGCTCTCACTATGCAGCTGTGAAAATGTCCAGCTCTCTTTCTCTGCAGTTGACACAGCACTTAGGTGCTGTAACACTTTCTCACAACTAGCCATGTCTCTTCCTCTGTCTCACTCTCATTAATTTATATGCCAGTGAACTTCTGACTTTTGTTAATATACTTTTTATTAACCAATTTTTCACAGTCTGTATGATCCACAACAGTACAGAAATAAAGTTTGATGCCAACTGAGGGTGGTCAGATGTGATTATTACAGCTAGAATTTATGAAAAGTTGAAGCATACAATAAGGATTAGCATGTTTCACCCAACTCTTCCTTAGTGTAGTTTATGAAATGAGCTCAAGATTTTGAGCCGTGTCATTGGTTGATAGCTGTGCGTTAGAACTGTCTTAACGTACGGCTACTACTACTCCTGGCAAAGAGGGCGGAGTACCCATTTTAAAAAATCCTTGTGCCCGTTCTGCTGTCTGCCCGTTTACCCTGTTGCTCACTAGCTGGATCTACTCATGAACAGCCGACCTGCCAGTCACTCGTGACTTTCTCCCCTTACCCCTCACTTTTTCTGCCAAACTGATTTTTTTCCTGTAAAACCGAACCTCACACACCACATAACAAAAAATGCCTGTCACAATCTCTCCCACACCCACCCATTCACTCACTCTCTGCCGCTCGCTTCTCCTGTTCAACGGCCAACCTGACAACCACTCACTCTCTCCATTTTCTGCATTGATTAAAAAAAATGCATTCTTCCTTTACAAATAATGCCAACATTCCTACCTCACATACTACTGCGACATTTCTCAATGTACTTTCTCAGCGGTTCCCCCTGCAATGTAACAGTACTGGCGTGTCCTCCACAACCCGTGATGGCAAGATGGCGTCCACGCTGGGTCAGCCACTGAAGACTATCAAGAGCTACTAGTTTAAGTCTACTATTTAGCGTTTAGCGTTTGATTCAATGTTTGAAGTTATGTTTTTTAGTTTTATTTTAATCGTTTTATTTTAACCACATCGTTAATTGTGTTTATTTGCAATTTGGATACCTGATACCTGACCTTTGCTACTGTTTTTTCGGACTTAAGGATTGATTACATCTGGTTTCTCGATTTCTATTACTGTCTGGTTGGAATCAAGGATCGAACATACAACTGTGTGGATTAATTTTGGTTTGCTGCGTGTTTGCTTTGCTTGTTTTCTCAATCTCACCAGGTTAAAGGCGTTCTGGCTGCTTTAAAGTTATCTTAGAAGAGAAGGAGTTTGGTGTTGGAAGCTGCGTTGGAAGTCGTGGATTTGTCCACAGTCTTGTAGCAAGGATGGCCCATTTTAATCAGCGGGCTTAAACAAGATTTGTTCTCCTGGAAACGGTCTAGCGGAGACTGGCCTGAAGATTCTTCGAGTATTACAGGAGTGACTGCCGCCGTCTCGGTCTTCAACCGGGCAGGAGTCACCTCGGTTTCTCCCTAGGGAGCTGGGGGGACCGGGGCATCTCCTAAGCCGCCTTGGGGTCTAGCTGTTAGGCTGACTGCCGAGGCGTCGGTAGCCGCTGGTCGTCGACCGGCTGGGGGTGTTTGTCTTCGTTAAGTGGATGGACTGGTGTGCTTGACTGTGATTATCTTTCTGAATAACTGCCTGCCCGGAGTCTTTCAGCTTTTTGACCGTGCTGTAAGGACTTTTTGCCTGGGGTTTATGCTAAAGAACTGCCTGACCTCCCTTGGATTCGGTGTGGATCTCTGCTATGTGCCTGGGTTTATCGGAGTAACTATCTTGCCTTCCCTTGTTTTGGATTTTGATCTCAACTTTTGCCTGTGCCTGGACCTGTTTGAGAACTGACCTCCTTGTTCCTTTCTGCTCCTGGACATGGGGTGGTGAGATTGCGGTGCATATTTATTTTGTAATTATGTATTAATGCCTGGTTTCATTTTTGAATGGTCCCTCACCATGTGAGAGGTGGTATTGGGGGAATATACAATTTTTTTGTCAATCTGAATTGTTGCATGTGAGAGGTGCTGCATTGAATTTCAAATTATAAATCTTTGTTTTTCTTTAGTTGTTAGCTTGGGTTTGGTATCCAGTTGCATTTGATTACATTGACACTGTGTTATTTGGATAATTTGATATTACTTTATTATTATTATTGTAACCCCTAGATGGCTATCCCAGGGGCTACTACCTGCCTGATTTGCCACTAACAGGTTGAGGGGCCTGGATCCGATAGCGGTGCCTCCACCCAGAGGTCAGGGTTTGCAATAGTTAAACTAACTTAGTCACAGCCCTCTGGGACACTGCAGCCCTTTCTTCCACTAGTGGCCCACACAGTATATCAGAATTACCTTCACGGTATACACTTTACCCCAGGACTGGTTCAGGCACTAGGACCCCTGTAAAATAAGAAGATACAGTGCAACAATCACAGTACAATACTTTAACATAGACAAATACCTCAGGCAGTATAACTTTGCTGAAACAAGCAGCTCTGATTTATTTAGGGGATATAACAAGGACGGGGAAATCAGGTTAATTAGCTTATCACTTTACTCAACTACCTATGGCTCTGTGCACTATTCCTCCTACCAGTTACTGTCCCTGGGTACCCAAGCCCTAGTGGCTAGTCCAAACCGTGGCAGCTGGTAGGGCCCTTTCACACAGAGAAAGAAAATTAGTTAAACAGTCAGCAGTACAGTAATTCCATTTGGATTCAATGTGGCAATTCAACAGGGAGCGACCCTGAATTAGTACTCACGACCTCCAAACAAGATAGGGTCCTTCAACGTCAGCAGGGCTACTCTTGCGCTCCACGAGGCTCCTCACACATTTATATGACAAACTGCAACAGGCAAAAGTCCTTTAATGGCAGCAGGATTCACTTGAGCTACACAAGCCTCCTCACACATTTATGTGGTAAACAGTAACAGGCAAAAGTCCTTTAATGGCAGCAGGATTCACTTGAGCTACGTCCTCACACATTTATATGGTAAAAGAAAGTACTATACCAGGCAGGCTGCTTCTCTATCCCGATCGCACTACTGCACAATACCCCGGAGAACACACAGCAGATTCAGTTCCTGACAGACCGAGCGCAATTCAGCAATTTCTCCAGTCTTCTACAGGTTGAGCCTGGTTTCTCTTCAGATATCCTTTGATTCTCTTCACAGGACAGATTCAGTCCTAACAAGCAGTTACAAGCTGCACACGGAACTCGAAGGCCTTACACGCGTTTCCCGACTAAAACTGCACACCGAAAAAGCACAGGGCTCCTTCCCTCTTCACTGCCAGAGCTCAACTGAAACTCCAGTAGACAAAACCGGGCACTTCCTTTGAGTTCCTCCCAGTTCTTGGCTGGATTGGCTGTCACTCACAATAGACTGCCCCCGTTGGTCCAAAAAGGCGCCGAAGTCCAAACTACATCTCCCAGAGTCACTGCCCATACAATCCTCTTGTGGCTGGCTCAGATTACGAGTCCAAGTTCTGATTCGTCCAAGGCACCATTTTAGAGCTACCTTAACCCACACTGATTGGTCCAGTTCAGCAGTTCAAAACTAGAATGGGGAACTAGCAAACACAGTTCTGACTGCAAAGAAAGCAGGTTAGACAAACTGTATTTTCATTATTACTCTAAATGATTTCTGGCAGACAGTTACACCTTTCAGATAGGTTCCTTTGCACTCCTAGTGACTGCAAAATGGAGTGAATTGGCAGCAGCTCGAGTGGTACTCAAGCAGAGAGACACACAGTCCCCCCATACAAACTAATTATGTCTGCAAGCAGACAGCTCTTAAAGAGACAGTACCAGAGGCTCTAAAAACACTCACAGATAAATGGCTTAAACGCCAAACACCATTCAGGCTTGGAGCATTCAAGCAAGCTCCTGGAAGTCTTTTGGGAACCCCCATTTGTAGGGGGGTTCCATTATTATTTTTATACTTTTGTTATTTGGGTTATTTGTGGGTTGGGATTTAAGTTGTGATAGGGTGGGTTTTATTTTATATTTTATTATATTGTTTGTTTTATTTTGCTCCCCCTCTGTGAGAGAGAGTGGAGAGTGTTTTATTTTAGTTTGATATTAATAGGTTTTTGTTTATTTTGGTTTTGTTCTGATTAATTATAATGTGTTGGACAGGCGTGAGGCGGTTGGGCATTATTCCCCCACTAGGCTCAGGGAATTCGCCCTTTTGAATGCCACCATTAACATCCAACACCTATTTTAGGTGTCGTGCATTGGGCATCCTGAGAAAGCATAGGCGAGGTGGAAAGCTGGGCCTGGTGGGGGACAGGAAAGGGGAGGACAGATTGGGTTTTGGGGTCCAGGAGACACCCTGGGGTGAAATGGGGTCAGGATAGAGGTTACTCTTGTCTTGTCCCCTTGCCAAGGCTCGATGTAATTGGACAGGTGCCGAGGTCTTCCCGACAGCTCATCCGCCTTGGCGGGATTATGCAATGCCAGATCAACAAGACAGCTATTATTGCTGATCTTGTTGGATCATCTGATCTGACTTGCATCACGAGACCTGGCTGGATGAAAATCCAGGCCCTGTATTAGCCTTGGCCACTCCAGCGGGTTCTCGGTGATATATCAGCCAAGGCTGGATCGTGAGGCGGGGTGTGGCCATTATGTTTAAATCTGAGCTGGGCCATGTGGATGTGCCATGGGAAACACCAATTCCTTAGAATATATCCTGGGAGGGGTGCAGGCTGCGGATTCTCCTTGTCTACCGTCCACCAGGTGAGCGGAGTATTCCTGCAGGAGATAGCAGACTTCATCATCGACCTGGTGCTGAGGTTTCCAAGACTGATACTTCTGGGTGACCTCAATGCCTGGGTCGATGATGAACTCTCTCCTTTTGGTCATAATCTTCTCAGCTAATGAACATGCTGGGCCTGACACAGGTTGTTACCTTCTCTACCCATATAGGGGGTCATTCATTGGATTTGGTTTTTCTCTTGGGTACGGAGATCACTGATTTGGGGGTGGAACCTGTCAGTTGGTCTGACCATTACACCATAAGGTTGAGCTTCAGGGTCCCCTCTAATAGGTCTGCCCCTATGGAGATGGTTCAGTACCGCCCTTTAAGGGATGTTAATCCCAACGACCTAATGGCGATGCTGGATCTATCGAGCTTTTTGGGTGAATGCATGAGTCCAGATGATCTAGTATTAGCCTATAATACGGCTGTAGGAGATGCTGTGGACAAAATTGCTCCTGTTCGTGTTCGGCCTCTCACCTTCCGTCCAAGGAGCCCATGGTTTGATGGCTCCTTGAAGGAGTTAAGGCGAGTTGGCCGAAGATTGGAGAGAGTTTGGCGGAAATCAGGCCTTGATGCCGACAGGCTTAGATTGATGGCACATTATGATAGCTATCAATCAGAAATCACTCATAAGAAGGCAGAATTCCTGTCCAGAGAGATTTCTGCGGCACAGAATCGACCGGCTCAGCTTTTCCGGACCGTGGACAGACTGTGCAATCCAGTCTGTCTTCAGCCCAGAGAAGCTTTTTCTCAGCTAAGATGCGAGGAGTTTGCTCGGTTCTTTGCGGATAAGGTTGCCGACATCAGGTCCGATATCGGTCAACCTTTCCTATGGGGGATTGCGTTGGTCGACTAGAAGTGGCTTGTCCTCGGTCTGTCTGGTTAGACTTTCACCGGCCAGAATTCGGGGACATCGTGAAGATCATCCAAACAATGCAACCAACTTGTTGTAGTTTGGATCCGGGTCCTACACCGCTTTTAGTAGGTTGTGTAGAAGCCATCTACCCAATCCTTGCAGACATTGTCTGGAAATCCCTGGAGAGGGTTTTTTTTCCTGATCCCCTTAAGGAGGCGGTAGTTCGACTACTCCTTAAAAAATACTGCTTGGATCCAGATTGTCTAGCTAACTACCAGCCTATCTCTAACCTGCCATTTGTTGGTAAGGTTATTGAAAAGGCAGTTGCGTTGCAATTGGATGATCATCTTATATCTCACAATGTCTACGATACTCTTCAGTCTGGTTTCAGGAAAAGGCGTAGTACAGAGACTGCCCTTGCCCGGGTATTGAGCGACCTCCTTATGGCCAGAGATCGAAAGGCATGTACCATTCTGGTCCTTCTCGATCTATCTGCTGCATTTGACACTGTAGACCATGGAGTGCTATTGGAGCGCCTGTGGGTCTTCTGTGGGCTGTCTGGTACAGTCTTCAGATGGTTTCGTTCTTACCTCACAGGCAGGTTTCAGAGAGTTGTCACTGGAATCTATTCCTCTGGCGCTCACTCCCTGTCTTGTGGGGTACCACAGGGCTCCATTTTAGCTCTCATGTTGTTTGCAGTGTATATGCTGCCATTAGGAGAAATCATCAGGCGATACAGTCTGGGTTTTCACTGCTATGCAGATGATACCCACCTGTATCTGTCCTTTCTTCCCGGTCAGGGTGATGCACTCTCTGTAGTTAACAACTGCCTTGATGAAATCAGACTTTGGATGAGTTTGAGCTGGTTGAGACTCAATCCGGACAAGACTGAGGTATTGGTGGTGGATCCAGGTCATCCGGGATGGGTGTGGGAGCTGGACAACCATCAGGTTTATTACTTGGTAGTGTTCCGCTCCTACCTCTGAACAGGTGTGAAATCTGGGCGTTATTTTTGATGACGGTCTGACTCTGAAATCTCAGGTGTCAGCTGTTGTCAAATCCTCTTTACCAACTGAGGAATATCGCCAGGTGAAACATCTGATTCCCAGGTGACCTTCCAACATTGGTCCACGCCTTTGTCACTACTCGTCTGGACTACTGCAGTTCCCTCTACCTAGGGCTACCTGGGGTTGACATCCGCCACCTTCAGCTAGTGCAGAACACGGCAGCTAGGCTTTTGACTGGGACTTCTAGAACCAGTCATATTAAGCCTGTGCTCCGTGAACCGTACTGGCTGCCTGTTTGGTGGCGGATCACCTTTAAGGTTGGTTTACTAACCTTTAAAGCTCTACATGATCAGGGACCCGGTTACCTGAAAGATCTCTGATTCCTACTGCCCCTCCGTCCTCTCCGTTCCTGCGAGGATTGCTGGAGATTCCCAGGGTTCGTTTGAAGTCATCAGGATCTTGTGCCTTTGCGGCTCCAACCCTGTGGAATTTTCTACCTCGTTGGTTAAGAGAATGCCCAACCGTCGATAACTTTAAGGTCGCCTTAAAACATATCTTTTTGAGTTAGCATTTTCGAATTAGATTAACATTTTATAAGTGATGTGTAACATCTTGCTTAATGTAGATCTAATGATTCTCCTTGTGTTCTTAGCTCTGGTTGATTTTAAATTTTGGATTTTATTAATTTTAATGTTTGTACAGCGCCTTGGTCTTGAAAGGCACTGTATAAATAAAATTGAATTGAATTGAATTGAACCCTGCCCACTGCCGTAACGCATCACAAAAGTCATTAAGAAAAAAGAAAAGGGCGTTTTTTTTGGTTTTTTTTTTCTCTCTCTCAAACAACATAAACCAAATGCAGTGGTGCTGCTGGGGGGGTGGGTAGCACCATGACAGCAGTATCAACTATTGAACCTAACTAGGACAGAAGTCCTTAACTAAAAAAAAAAAAAACACAATAAACTGAAGGCAGAGGAACTATTTTATTTAAAACTAATACAAGGATTTAACTTTTTCTCTACTTAATCCTGTGAATTTTAGTCTTCACATGCATGTACAATTTACATGTGTAACCCCCTTGTTACCTGGGGTTACTAGAATCCCAGTAAGACCTAGTGGTAGGCAGGGAAGGCAGCTTGTGAAACTCCAGTTAAATGGGTTTCACACTGTCTCACTCTGTTCTCAGTCACAGCTGAGACTTGAGAGATGACATCACCATAGAACTGGCAGCTACATAAGCCACATTGGAATCTGCAGCACAGGGAGTGAGTTAGAACTTTGGGAGTTTTCAAAGTCAGTCTTCTGTTTGTCTTAAAGCAAGAAGGAAGTTGTCTGTTTACCTCCAAGCAGGAAGGAAGTGTTTTTTCTAGTTTAAAGTGGTGGAGACCGCTGTCCAGGTCTCAGTGCCCCCTCCCTCCGGGGGGGGGGGGTGGAAGTGAAAAGTCCCTCTGTGGATTCCAGGGGCAATCCCCTAATTTTCCACTATAGAAGAAAGCTGCCTGTTTATAGTTTCTGTTCTTGTATAACAGTGAAAGAAGTGTTATTTCGCCTGTGGGGCACCTGCAACGACAGGTTGAGTGTTTTGCTCTATTTGAAGGGGCGAACAAATTGTTTCATCAGTTTGGAAATATAAAGAAAGCTGGGATGTGGACTGCTATTTGGGAGGACTATTTTACTAGGACAAACAAATGGAGCAGTCAAAAAATCTAAAGTTTTAATGGATTTCAAGTAATGTTGGAGAGGGGGTGCTTCAGGTCATCCACCGTTTAATCTACATTATCAAAGTTTAAGTTTCTGTTTGTCCAGAGAAATGGCCGGGTATGGGCTGTGGGAGCTGGAGGTGGGAACACCCCCCATCTTTAGTAACCAGATCCACCTCTACGGATTTCTTCTGTGATTTGCTACTTGCCTCATGCGCCTGGCCAGCGATGAGGTAGGTACCCAGACGTGGGTCGCAACTTGGAAAATCTCTCTAGGAGTCGCAGACTCTTAAGTGGTGTGGGGAGCCACAGGATGGGAAAATATACTCCTTATTTGATGGGAGTCCAAAGGAAGTAAGAAATTAAATCTCTCTAGGAGTCGCAGACTCTAAGTGGTGTGGGGAGCCACAGTTTGGGAATATACTCCTTGTTTGATGGGAGTCACTCCAAGTAAAGTTGGGTTCATTCTTCAAATGGACCATCAGTCAAGTGGCTGGCAGGGGAGCCGGGCCAGTCAGGCTGTGTATCCAAAGCGCATGCAAGTCCGGGCTGAGTGCCTGGTGGGTCCAGAGCCAGACAATAGTAAAAATGGGTTCATTCTTCAAGTGGAAAACCTTATAGTCTCTATCTGCATATACAGTGAACGTAGCCCCTTGGGGGACCATCTGTACTTTGTCATGTTTCAGCTAGTTGGAATAAAGCCACACTGAAAAATCCCAATCCTGGTTCTGGACATTACAGTTATTGCTTCCTGTAGTTGGATTTACTTGGGTGCCCTTGTGCAGAGTAGCCAAACCTAGGTCCCTTGTGCCAGGTAACCTCATCCTTCCCGAACCCAGGTCCCCACCAGGTATTGCTGCCAACGCCAACAGCATGCCACATGTTTTAGTAAAAAGGCAGGGGTGAGGGGTTACACATGCCCACTTCATAAGCACAATAGGCCACTCCAGGGTGTGCATTGAACAGTTCAGACACACGGTTGGGAGGCTGGATGCACTTGGCCTGTGGCCTTGTGCCTCATGCCCCCTGGCCATGTGTTGGAACTGTCGCACACCATGGAGTGGTGTATTGCTTAAATACAATCTACTGACCCCGACTGAGGCTGAAGGAGGCATCAGGGAGCCAGGCACCCCCCCAACCCAGTCCCTCATTACTGAGGTAAGTGGGGAAAAGAGCTATTATTCAGGAGCTCAAAATTCTTTTGTGGGAGGGGTACAGAGAGGCATGGGGTGGGAGCGCATTTAGGTTAGCTGTTCAGTGGCTCCTAAATAGGGGAATGTTTAGAATAGACCCTGGGGTTATCCTGCTTCATTAGACAGTGGGTTTAAGGGGAAAACTCCCTATCCTTACCCATCATGTGTAGGATACACCCAGTCAACCTTGAAGTGTAACACTCCAATCTGTTGTTGAGATAATGAGTTTTCCTATTAGTCTTGCACCAGGCCATCAGGGTAGAGGTCTGTGGAGTGTGCCATACTTTTTTGGCAGCCTTTAGTAGGATGCCTAATACATATCTAGAGTTTGAATCTTGGAATTGCCTGAGGAACTGTAGTAATAAGAATGCTCCTGCTGTTAGGTTGAATGGTCTCCTGTGTAGTTCTCCAAGTTCCTGCTGTAAAGCCTGGAAGAAGGGGCGAAGGACAGGACAGCACCACATGACATGGCCATGATGGTCCCTCCACTCCCCACGTTCCCCTCCATCAAGACATCCTTTGCAGGTAGATAGTGACCAGTGATTACCGGGGTTGGAAAGTATTGGATTGTTTCCATGCATATTCTCTCCACTGACAGGAGCTTGTCACTCTGGATGTGGTCTGACAGGCTTTTTGTCAGCACTCCTCCAATATCTGCATGTCTGACTCACCTGTCAACACATGATCCACATGTCTTGGGTCAAGTCTCTGTGTGAGTTTACCAGAGCTCTGTATTAGTAGGAAATCATATGCTCAGAGTACCCCATACAAATGAGGGTAATGAATGAAGTGGAGAATTTGGGGTTGTTACCCGGGACACGTGCTCCAATCGGGAGGGACTGGTAGAAATGTCATAGTTGGAGAAATCTGAAAAAGTCAGACTGTTGACCATGTTCGGCTTGGATCTCTGGGCAGCCTTTAAAGGTGTTTCCTCACGTGAATTGGTGGAGATATTGGGAGGGAGTACCAATCACATTCCTTAAAGACTGGATCACTAGTGGCTGGAAGAAAGCCATCCAGGATGGGACATAATAAAGATAGAAAGGAAAAGAGGTGTAGTGCTTTACGGATAGATTGCCAGATTTGTACTTGAAATTTAAGCCAAGAGTTAGCTATTGGCAAAGTTCTAACCTGCGTTTTAGGGTGGTAGAGGTTTATTTCCAGAAACCCTCTCAAACCTATCTAAGATGTGGATCAAAGTCGAGAGTAGTGAACTCTCCAGATCCTAAGCACAATAGGACATCATAAGCATATAATGCCATACAATGTTCTACTCCTCTCATCCTCATCCCTTAATCACCTCTGATTCCCAAATCACTTGTACCAAAGGTTCGATGCAAACGGCAGAAAGGAGGTGGGAAGGGGGCAGCCCTGTCTGATTCCCCTACAGAGGGGAAAATAGAGTGATGCCCCCCCGACCCTGATGCATGCCTTTGGGGATTCGTAGATATTCTGTACTACGTTGGTTAAACCAACCAGGACCCCTAACCTCCCTATCATTTGGTACAGGTATGGCCAGGAGACCTGCCATTTGACATTGAGGCTGACCAGGACTGATTCTTGGGTACCGTTCTGCATCTCATGGATAAGGTACAAGGTCCACCTTGTATTATCCTCAGTAGTTCAGTTGTGTAGAAACCCGGTTTGGTTAAGACTAGAGATGGGCAAAATCCCAAAGATTCGCTAAGTGAAATTATTTGAAAATAGCATGAAATTTGCATAGGTGAATTGACCAGGAAGCATGAAATTCCACACTTCCAAACAAAACCTTTTAGTGGGCGCTCCCCCCCGTCAATTTCCAGCCCCAATTACTAGATAGATATATATATCTATCTATCTCTATCTCCCTGGTGTCTAGTGGTCCCTTCCCCCCGCCGACCTGAGTCCCCAGTTTAAAAGAAATTGTGTGTGTGTATATATATATATATATATATATATATATATATATATATATATATATATATATATATACACACATACACAATAAAGGTGAGTGGTAAATGAGTGAGATAAAACAATGTATCATCCACTGCAGTGTGATATTTTTATCCTCTGCTCTACTGTGATGATATCAGCTATTTACACACACAGGTCACAAAAGGTCATCACTCTAGGCAGCTTTCCCCTCAGCATGCAAGCAATACCTGTGCTGTTACCATGGACACAAATGCAGAACTACTTCAGAGGTCTCACGGCTGCGTACAGCTTACAGCTAACTCAGTGAGCATTACAAAACACACCTATCCCCCACCAACTTCCAGCTCATTACTGTGACTGCAGCCAGAATTCTAAACAGCACAGCTTCACAGAACAGTCTAAACTACTGCCTGCAGCTAACTCAACTACCACTGAAACACACTCTCACTTGTTCCTCAAACTCTTGATTCTCACCCATTACAATTACTGTGATACTATCAGCTGGACTACAGCCAGAATCCTAATGAGCACAATTTCACAGAACACTCTGCACTCTGCCTGCAGCTAACTTAATTACCCCTGAAAACAGTATCGGCTGTTCTGACACTCTGCCTCTCAGCTCATTACAATTACTGTGATGCTCTCAGTTTCACTGCAGCCAGACTTCTAAACAATACAGCATCACAAAAGTATGTTTCTCACTCCTACCTAAAACTAACTCATTTAGCATTGCAAAACACACTTATGTGTCTCACAGAGTTTATAACACTGCCAGCCGATTCAGAAAAGCTCACACACAGAATGAGCAAACACATAAACAGGAACAGAACATAAGAAAGCATAACAAAACTTTTGAAACTCTTGACCCTATTGTCTATATCGAATACACGATGGTCAGATTGTGTGCTATGGCAAGTATCGTCACACCTGCATCGTGAGCTCTGGGTGTCTCTCTCGTGCCTTCGGTACTCGTGGGATGTCCAGAGCTCACTCTGCGGGAGTGACAATGTTTGCCATGTCGCACTCGTGCCCATCATGTATCATATATATATATATATATATATATATATATATAATATATATATATATATATATATATATATAAATAAAATACACAATGGGCACGAGTGGGATGTGGAGAGTGTTTTCACTCCTGCAGAGTGAGCCTGGATGTTTGCGAGTGTCGAAGGCAGGGTGAGGTGTGCAGTGCTTCATGAGGCAGGAGTGAAAATGTTTTCATGTTCCACAATGTGCACGTCATGTGTTATTTATACAATGGGGGCCTCATTGCAAGATGTACAATTTGTGCGGGTTTAGCGCGGGTTTAATGTGAGTGTAATAAACAGCATTTATTTTAACTCCGCTGATGTCATCAGGATTTGTTTCACTGGGGTGAAAATAACTTGTTTTATTTCACTGGAATATGTCTCACCCCTATTGTATAAAAATATATATAGATATAGATAGATATATGATATATAATGTTAAAAACCAAAAACAAGGTGCTGTGTCAGCATGTGGTCTGAAAGCAAAACAAAATGGTTATGTTAAATGCACGCTGAAATTATAAAATAATTAAAAATCTACGTTTCGACCTTTAGGTCTTCTTCAGGAAGTATCTAAAAGAGAAAAAAAACAAAGTGTAATATGCATATCTGTATGTTGTAAAAGTAACTAAAATCCCAGGTGTCTGTCCCTCCTTTGCTGATCACCGGCCCCAGTTGATAAAATATATATTGATAAAATCCCTGGTGCCTGGTTACCCCCTTCCCCGATTGCCAGCATCACTTTAGAAAAAAAAAGCTAATTATTAATAAAATCCCTGGTGCCTAGTGAACCCCCAACCCAGTCAGGGAGTGCCCCTCCATGAAATTCAGTCTCCACCCCTCTTCCCCCCCACCCAGACCACAAGCTGGTGACCAACACAGCCCTCCACTCTTTACCATGGCTGGCCGCCTGACTGCCCTGGCTGGAATGAGTGCTGCATATGCTTGTGGAAGCACAGGCTCATTCACCATGTGGCCACAATCCACCTCATTCATTGAGCTTTCTTTGTGGGCACAGACAGGAGTGGAGGACTGATCTGGTGCTGGCTGAAGGGGGTAGGATGGGGTATGGCGCCCCATCCCACCAATCCTGCTCCCCACCACCCCAACCCGCCGGCGCCAAGGCAGCCCTCCACTTTTGTCTGTGCTCACGGGGGCCTCAATGAATGAGATGGATTTTCCTGAATGAGTGGGCATGTGCTTGTACAGGCATGTGCTTATTCATTCCTGCCAGGGCAGTTGGGTGGGCAGGTAGGTAGGTACCACCCTTGGCTTTAGGATGTATACCTGGCTCATTTTCTAGAGAAAGAGGGTTGGGGGTACAGAAACAAAAAACTTGAACCCTGTGTAAATAACACAACCTGGGTCCTGGGTGGAGGCAGCTAGGCATATGCTTGATCTAACCCGCTGAGGGGGCCCCCAGTAAATCCACACAACCAGAAGCAATAATCTGAATGTCTATAACAGTGACTGGGATTGTGCAGTATAGCTGTATTCAACAGATGGAAAGTGACAGCTGAAGCAGGCCCCCAAGGGTCGTTCCAGGCTGGACAGGTATAAATTCAAGAACTCTTGCATGCAGTACGGTTCATGAACAACAACAGAAACATCTTCTTCCCAGAGATGCATTAGTGAACACCTAGTCACGCACATGAATATCTTTCTTTTTCCATGAGTGTTATTTAGTGAATTGAAGCCACACACTCAGAACTCTTCTCAGACATACGTGCAATATGAGAAACTCAGCCACACACCTTAGTCTGCAGCTTTACCCTTGCTCAGGTAAACATACTGGTGCCCTTTACAAACCAGAAAGCCCTGCCTTGTAAATGCTCAGATGGCATTCGGCTCCACCTTGGCCCCAACTGACAGTTTCTGCCATTCTTCAGGGTTACACCATTGAAACCCCATTCTCCATTGAAATGATAGAGGTCCCACACTTTAACATGTCCCAAACTGGGTGACCAGAAAAATAAACTTCCCTCACACTGGTGAGTAGGGGCACTGACAGGTGCAATCCAGCCTTATCTATGGGCACATGCTCTTCAGACATGGAGATCTAGTCTCCTAGACAGTACTCACAGGAGTTGTTCTGTCCACAGGGCATGGAATAAAGGGATGGGAACTCTTCTGGGTAACTGGTCCGAATAGTCTATTTCAGGCCCTATCCAAGGCAGCAGAAAAACACCACAGAACATTCAGGGGATTGCCCCTTGAGTCCACAGAGAACAAGCAGATCCTTCCACTTCACAGGGAGTAAAAATCAGGAAATCCTGTTGTAGCCTTGTCTGCACCATTTCAACTGGAAGCTGGAAATAACACTCCACTAGGGTGAGAAATCTTGGGCCCTCTCTCAGAGCCCACTGATAGTCCTTCTGCCACTCTCACCTCCTCATTCCACAACACTCTACACGGAACTGAGCATTCTAAGCTCCCCCAGAGCAGCTATCCACAGAGTGTGGCTTATGCTGCTGCGAGAGTTCTAAATGACCTACTCAGTCCTCCCTAAGGCTAGCTAAGTAAACCATGATGTCTTTATGTAAGGAGACCATAATGAGCTCTCTACCAACTTCCTGCTGCCTTCCTAACAATAATACTGATAGGATTCTAGTAACCCAAGGGGACTGGGTGGTTACATGTTTATTTATTTAAACTGAGGCTGGCGGGGGGTACTAGACACCAGGAATAGATTGTGGGTGATGTTGGGGTGATTACCCATTTGTAACCTCTGTTTGGTTTGGTTTTTTTTTAAGTGCAGTTTGCACTTAAAAACCCCCAAAGCAAGGGAAAGTCACAAATGGCAAATTCCAGGTAGTTTGAAAAATTTTGAAAGTTCTCTGCAGAGGCGAATTTGGCGACTTCGCTACATATCCACCCACAGAGTAAAACTTGCTGCATCTCTTGTCAAGACCGATCAAGGATGGGAGAACACAGTCCTCCAGTCCATGAGCTAGAATTCCCATAAAATTCCAGTCAATGTTGAGTACTGAAATTGGTTTATACAAGGTACAGATTTAGGGATTTCTGACCGGCTTTGGAATTGCCGATACAGTGGCGTACAACCAGGAAGGGGGCGGCTCCCTTTGCAGTGTTTCATTAAAATTCTGGAGCATGGGTATGCTAAGGTAATCTGAGGTAACTGTGTAAATTCCATTCTAAAACCATCAGGTCCTGGAGCTTTTTGGGTCTTTAAAGTGGCTAATGGCGTTTTCTATTTCCTCACTCGTTACTGGTATTGTGAGGGAAGTTCCTTGGTAAGGCATGGGAGAGAAAATGTGTCAATAAAGGCCAGTATGTATGCTTGAGAGGGAACCTGTTCGAGGGGGTGGAGGGCTAAATAGTATGTACAAGATGCGTTTATCTCATGTATTTTGGAGAGTCTAGCTCTCAAGGTTGGGTGAATAATTGTAGGGATTGTTGCATATTTCCATTGCCTACTGATCTGGTAGGCTAATAGGCATGAAGCCCTGGCACCCACATCGTAGTATATCTGCCTGAGGAACGCAAGAGCAGTTTCTATTTGTTACAGTGAGTGTCAAGGTCTGCCCAGACTCACCTCAGCTGCAATAAGGCAGAGGCAGCCCCTTGTTTGTGGGCCAGCTGAAGGAAATGAAGGGTCTCCTCTAGGAACTGTTTGCTCTTATTTCATTTTTTAGTCTGGGCTGTAGTGTATTAGATAATTTGCTTGCAAAGTACTGTTATGAGTGTATCTTACAGAGTAGCTGGTGAGATTTCCCGAGGTGTTGTTTCTGAGGATCATGTTGATATTGTTGTAAAACTTCCTTGAACACCTGAGTTCTCGAGTAGTATGGGTTGAGACACCAGAAGATGTTACATCTCTCCACTGTAAAGTCCTATCTACTGAACACTCAGGTGTGGTCTGAAAGTGAGATATCACTCAGCTTACACTTTCTCAATCATTTCTAGATTGTAGAATAAGAACCATGGACAGTTGAGTAATGTGTAGTTTCTAGTCCGGGGATGCAGAAAATGCCAGGTGTCCATCCAGCCAACCGCTTATATTAAGTGTTTGAAATCCTTGTGGGTCGGTAGTTGTCTAAGTGGGCAGGGTTGGAGGAGTCCCAGTCGGGGTTGGTCATGGTATTAAGTCGTCTGCTAGGAGGAGGATAACCTTTGTCTGCTGAACTATTTTATCGAGGAGTACTTGAACCGTTGGTGTGTTGGTTCTTGGAGGGAGATTTGCAAATGTTACTGCATTATTATCAAGTCCTTGCACTATGACTAGTTGCCCTCTGAGGTCCTCCCAATTATGGGTAGCCTGAAAAAGGAAGTAGTGTGGGTTAGGATAGCTGAGCCCCATTTCTGCCCTCCCCCAAATGAGGAAGTGAACACTGACGCATAGTCAGATTTGACCAACTTCAAGTGCTCTTGTTGCACCAAGTATGTCTCTTGTAAATATATTATTTATTTATTTATTTATTTCACTTTGCTTACCGGTAAGTACACTAGACAAGTAGTATGCCTATTTTCAGGAACGACCCGGGAGAGCACAAAACATACAGTATACATACATGGCAACATTGGCGAAACAGCATGGTACAGTAAAAAACAGCTATAACAACGCTTGTATAAGGGCAGAGATACTGCCACACATAGTACAAATTGTTACAGGACATAGATAGACATTAGAATCACTGAATACATATTTCATAGACCATCATGGACTCAGAGTGGACAATAGTGGACTGCAGAGTATTACATTACAGAGACTAGGAGCAGTCACATCTTGTCGTTTGTTTTAGGTGGGACCACAGGGAGGAGCGAAAGGTCCCATGGGAAGGGGCAGAGCGAACAGAGTCCGGAATGGAGTTCCAGAGCCTAGGCACAAAAGCGGCAAAGTCACGATCCCCCATAAGGGTCCGAGTAGGGGGAACTTTAAGCAACTCGGCAGTCTGTGACCTGAGCTGGTAGGGGATGGCGTCCAGTTTTGGGAGGAGATGCGCCAGTCCCGACGGTATGCCTGTGGCAAGCACTTTCCTGGTGAAGTTTCCTACACCAAGGATCAGGAATTCCGCAGGGGGGAGCCAGTTGAGTTTGTCATAGAGCTTACATCGGTGGGTGAGTTTTGGAGCAGCAAGTGCAAACCGACAGATATCATTATATGCCGTGTTCCACTGATTAAGATGGATTTGAGGTGACCTGGCAAATAGGTGGTATCCATAACTAAGGGAGGGGAGAAGCACTCCCCTCGCAAGTGCCAGCCTCGGCCCGAGTCAGGTTGTATTTGGCCCTGTAGGCAAGGCCAAGCTTACACCTGGTGGCTCTGCAGATGTTTTGGATATGGCTTCCATGTCAAGTTGTGGGTCGAGGTGACCCCAAGATATTTAATTGAGCTCACTGTTGGCAACAGGGGGCCTCCATCACAAGCTATTTTGAGCATAGCTGATGGGGCTTTTAACTTGGCCGTGGAACCAAAGAGCATGGCCTGAGTTTTGTTAGGATTCAATACCAGTCTATGGTTGGTAATCCAGGCCGAGACTCTACTGAAGTCTTCAGATAGGCACTGGTTAAGGTCAGCAGCATTACGAGCAAGGGCCACTAGCACAAGGTCATCTGCATAAAGCGTGACTTGGCAACGAGAGGTCACCCGTGGGAGTTGATTAATAAAAAGTGAGAATAGGAGAGGTCCAAGTACCAGGTCTGATTTTGTTTTTTTAAAGTAGGACATTACCTGTGCAAGTTTCACTGGGAGGTGAGACGATTCACATTTAGGGAGAGTAACTGAACACTCACCTGCCCCCAAATCCAGCCTCTCCAGCCTTCCCCCTGCCTCAGGACATACCAGTAAACAGTGGGAATCATGCTGACCTATTAATAGCACAACTATTAAGTACATATTTTCTAAACCCAGAAGAAAGAGACTAGTCCCCTCTTTGTACATAGCATAGCCATTAATTAACCTTAACATTTCACTAAACAAACCTATGCGCATTTCAACTGGGTGCTCTGCATTTGTTTGTTTTGTTTTTATTTATGTCTTTGGCAACCAGGTAAGTGCACTGATCCATTGGACCATTTTCAGACATGACCTGGGCCACAGATGTAACTGCAAAATAACATAGTCAACAGAGACAATGCACAAAAATAGCAATGGTATAGAGGAACACATATAATACAATATATACAATGTAATACAAGATTTAGTAACGTACCTCCAGATGAGGTAACTGATACGTGATAGAGACTGCAGGTCTGCAAACATAGATTCCGTGTTCAGAGGGTGTTTAGAGGGTAAGTAAACTGTGGCTTCCGAGGAATGGGACTCGGTGGAGACCCAAGCGGCTGAGCCGAGGCCAGGCCTGGAAGAAATCCTCAGTGAGGGCCTCCGGATGTTACCTATGTACTGGGAAAAGGTTGATGGAATGAGTCCATGGCCCCCATTTGGGCCTAGAATGCTGAACAAGGTTATCCCCAAATGGGGTTTAGGGCAGCTCTGTGGCCTATCCTGTGGCAGCTAGCTGATACAAACATAGATCATGATGGCAGAAAGAGACCATAGGTTCATCCATTTTACCCATATTCCCTATAATCCCTGGAACCTTCCCTGGATCCTGCTGTTCCTCCAGGGTACTAACCATCCCCATTCTTTCCCCATTCTCCTACCTGGCTTTATCGCCCCGAGGGATCACTGTTCCCTTCATTCTATCCCATGCTTGCTTGAATCCCCTGTGTTTGCACCTACCACCTTGGCTGACAGACTGTTCCAAGGTTCCACCACCCTTTCCATGAAGAAGTACTTACTCGTATCCCTCCTGAACCTCCCTCCTCTTAATTTCCACTCATGACCAGAGTTTGTATTCAGGTAAATAATTCCCCAGTTTATCTTGTTAATTCCTTTAAGGAACTTGAAGGTCTCTGTCATGTCTTCCCTCTCCTTTCTGGTTTCCAGTGAGTACTTATTTAGGGCCTTGAGGTGCTCCTCACCAGATCTGCCCTGCTGGCATTGAATCATTTTTGTTACTCTGCACTGAACTGTTTCCAGCCTATCCCTGTCCTTTCTGAGGTGAGCCTATAAATCTATAAGAAGCCTATAGATCTCCCTAAGTGCACTTTCCTGCCTGAGGATGCTGTGAGTTGCTCCCATGCTGAGTCATCCTCCCCACTGCTTCCCCTAATACTCCTTCTTCTGCCACTTCAGTACCCTCCTTGACATAGCAGACCCTCCACACCACCAGTTCTGTGCCTCATAGTGGGGATGGGTGGGGATCTAGGAACTCTTGTCAGTGTTTATCAATACTCCCATCCCATGAAGCTGGTGATGTGAGAGAAAGATGGGAGGTGGAAGGAGGGTCTGGGAGCAGTGCCAGAGCTCAGCTTCAACTCCCTTTGTGTTGATGGGTAGAGTGGAGGTCTGCACAAGACCCATCATTGTTTTGTTAGAAAAATCCCATACCGCATGCAGCTCGCCATCTTGTAGGTGTAGCCCTTGTGTCCTCCCCACCACCCCACCTGGAATTCCCCATCAGGATAGAAATTCCTTCCACCCAATTCAAACTTTATCTTCCCACACATCAATATCTGCTTAATGCAACTTCAAGTTACTAAGTTCAATACTGTGCTAGGCTAATACTTTGACCAAATAGCTTACATAAAGCCACCAACAATCCTTGTTTTCCCCAGGACAGTCCCTATTTCAGGCAGCATGGCCTAGTGTCCCCACAAATTTTGCAAAATGTCACTGTTGTCCTGGTTTTTGCTTACTTGTCCCAGTTTGGTCCTTTTTTTTTTTTTGTGCTGTCTAATAATCTGTAAGTGACAGTTATTTCAGCACCACTGTGGCAGCAGTTTGCAACTTGAACCCCTGTGCCTGTCTTGCAGTGCAAGCATGTCAGCGGGAGCACAGTAAAGCATGTTCCTTCCTGTTAGATTAGACTAGGTAGTAGTGCAAACAAGCACTTGTGGCTGTCTGCCTGCCAGCAGCTAGCTGAGAGGGAGTCCAGACAGAGAACAGGCTGGCAGCAGTGAACTAAGGTACCTGAACCTGAGCAGCTGTAGGTAACTGTGTGAAAACAATCTGGTGTGGTGGTGGGAGTGACTGAAGTGAAATTTGCTCAGCAAATGAGGTTAGTGTAAGTGGGTTGGATGGGACTCTCAGGAGGAGCAATACATGCAGCTTGAATGTCTGATCACAATTTAACAGCAGGTTTGCGTCTAATGAACTTTCTGTACATCATGATTTGGAACTTGCTGTAGCAGAATGATGTATTGTTTTAATCTGGATGTTTGCTACTGGTATTAATGGGGCTGCACGGCCAGAGCAAGCAGCAAAATTTAATTGATTGTGTGCAGCGTTGTTCAGTGTGGCGGTGCCCGTGGAGTGACTAAGTTTGCTGGGGTGAGTCATGGTCAGCATTGACTGTCCTAATTTTAGACCTCAGAAAGTTGGTAGCTTTAATAGCTAGCAATGCTAGACCACAGCTATGGTGTTCTACTCTCTGGCATACAGTGTTGTTATCATTAAAGAGGGCCAGTAAACCTTGGCAACCCATGTAAGTTATATTTGAATACCATGGTCTCACTGAGTTAAATGGGTTGGAATGCCATTGGCAGCACAGTCCACATCCAGTCTGATCTCAAACCACCAGGGAGGTCAAAGTCTACAAAAAATAAGATCTCAGGCCGAGGCAAACTGCTTGTGTGTAGTGCTTGTTTAATCTGCCATATCTCTGGCAAGTGAACATATTTGGCCCTGTAAGCCATCTGGCTATTATTTGGGAAGGGCCTGAAGGTAACAACGAAGGTGCCACTCCATCATCTGAGCTGATGCCCCTGGTGTCACTCATAACATACCAGAGCCACTTGCCCAGCTCAAAGACCGCTCCCCCCTTTTGCTGCTCAAGGCAGACCCATCCCTGCAGCCACCAAGGGTAATGCACTAAAATTGAGTCCTTGCAGGAAAGATCTCTGCTTCTGAGAGCAGGCACAGTCCCAGCTGCCATTTTGTCACTGTCATTCCATCATCACCACGCTATTGAGTGCTTCAGTTTCTGAACTGCTCCTTATGGGGACGTGGTCCACTGTGCGAAGTATGGCAACTCGAGGCGGGTGACTAGCTCAGCTCTGCCTAGTCATGTTAGTAGGATCCCTGGTTTAACTGTGATTACAAGACTTCTCTCGGATAACCCTTCAGGTAGGCAAGAAGGCTGTGTAAAAAAGGAGTGGCGTGGATGCACTGCCACCTCTCTTGACAGGCAAACAAACTCCCTGCCACTCCTATCTCTAGTGTCTGTCACGGGCTTCATTTGGGTCTGCTGCTGCTTGAGTCTTGTGACAATTTGTTTGATAGCCTCAGCTCCTTATTGCTGTTCTCATTGGTTAAGAGAATGCTCAACCGTCAATAAGTTTAAGGTCGCCTTAAAAACATATCTTTCTGAGTTAGCATTTTTAAATTGAATTAACGTTTTATAAGTGATGTGTAACATCTTGCTTAATGTAGATTTAATGATTTTTCTTGTGTTCTTAGCTCTGGTTGATTTTAAATTCTTGGATTTTATAAATTTTAATGTTGTATAGCGCCTTGGTTTTGAAAGGCGCTTTATAAATAAAATTGAATTGAATTGAATTGATGTTGTTCTCTCTGCCCAGGTTGGGACCACACTTGCTGGGCCAGTTTTGCTGCTAAAGTGGGGGCCAGGAACCGGTGCTGAGCTGACATCTCAATTTTCGTCTTTCAAAATTTGGCAGCAGCTTCTTCAGGGCTTTCAAATGTCTGGGGACCCTCTTCACACATAACAGTAAGCCTGGCAGGATACGGGTGTGGGACTTTAGCTGGGCTTGATTAAGGGCTGGCATTATTGATGTGTATGCTTTCTGATGTGCAGTGAGAGCTGTAGGGTAATCATTTTCAAAATACAGCCAGTGTTCATGATTTTTTACCACTTTTGTCTCAGTGCAGAGTGTAGTGCAGTCTTTTTCCTGGAATTGGAGTATTTTTACCAGGCCTACTCTAGGCTGGGCACCTGCCGCGGCCTGGGTCCCAGGGTGCGGGAACCAGTTTGATCTGAAGGGTGAGTTGGGTGGAAGATCTGTGGATTCTTGGAACAGTTGCTGTGTAAATGGGATCATCACCTGCCCTTCGATCTCCTTGGAAGCCAGAGATACAGAACATGTTGTTTCTCCTGTTACTGCTCTTGTCAGCTTCTGCCTTGTCTTGGAGATCTTGAACTGCCATGTGGAACTGAACAATGGTCCATTCTGTAATGTCCATCCTATAGGCCATAGTTGCAAGTTGTCCTCTGTTTGCATCTTGGTGTTTCTCTACCTTACTGATGGGCACGGAGGGCTTCAGTCATGGCATGCATTTTTTCCCTAAAATCTCACAGCTCAGTTAGATTGCTTCTGGATGGATTGCATAATGGAGGTTCCTGTTTTGGCGTGTTTCGGCAGCTCAACCGCGAGCCCTCATTATCAGAGCCTCCTTCTGTAAATCCTTCTGCACCCATAGGTTCTATGGGAGAAAGTGACCTTGTACCTTTTCACTGTGGTGTACAGTAAACTCCCTGTTATTGTTTTAGAGTTTTTACGGAGTTTGCTGTAATTTAGAATGTTTTACCTTGCTAGGCCCAAATGGAGCTCAGCAATTAAGCTGCTTCTCCAACTATGACCGCACTGGAAGTCCCACTGATCTTCTGACTTAAACAAAATCTTGCTGCCTGGTTTTATTTACTGACCTCGGAAAAAGAATTAGAATGGCTAGGTCAGACCCTCAGCATTTGAAATAGTCTGTGTATGCCTTCCAGGCTTTGAACATTGTCTTGGTGTCTAATTTTGTTATTATGGCTGATCTCCTTGTCTGAATGTATTTATTAAGGCAAAGCAACTATCTGACAGCTGAAATTGATGAAACATCTTTTTATTACTTTCTGCTATCTGCTTACCCCCCTTCTGTTAAAATACTTCCTATAGGTCTCTGCAGTGCGGTTTGTGCTTTCTACTAGTAGTGGCACTTACTGTGGGGCTGATCCACAAGGTGACCAGTATACACTCAACTCAAGCATATCCCGGCTACAGTACTGTGCACTGCCAATGCCTGTCCAAATTGGATTGCATCCTCAATCTACAGCCTCCATGCTCTACTACTGCTCAGCTGCACAGAGAGGCAGGGGTGAGCAGAACAGTCTGTACCACAGGCATCAAATATCTGTGCTGGTCTGCGACTGGATCCCCTATCCGTGCAAGAGGAGGGCACACGGGGCTATGGCACTACTCCAAGACTGCCATGTTCTCACTAAAAATTAAAATATACTGTTATGGATAATGACGGATGCCTTTTATGGCATTCCTGGAGGTTGTAGAAGAAAGTGAAGAATGGACCCAAAATTCTTATATTTATTTAAACTAGCCAAGGGGGGAGGCACTGGAAAGGAGCAGGGAAATCCTAGCCCCCAAAAAAAAATCAAGGTAGTAAGTGCAGTAAACACCAACATAGAGGTGTCGATAGGGAGAAGGGCAGGGGTATATGGAGAAAGTGACAAAGGCAAGAAGGACATGGATGGGGCAAAAGGAGTAAGGCCATCAGGAAATGGAGGGTAATCAGTACCAATGCCCGTAGTCTGGGCAACAAGCTCCCTGAGCTGGCGGCCTTGATGGAAGAGGGATGCCTGGATATCGAGAGCAGTCACAGAAACATGGTACACAGAGAACCATGACTGGATGTTAACATAACAGGGTACATAACCTACAGGAGAGACAGGCAGGGGAGAAGAGGGGAGGAGTAGCTCTCATGTAAAGGAAGGATAAAAGCAACTGAACAAAGAGTAAACAGGAAGGAGAGGAGGCACTGTGGGTCACCTTGAGACTGGAAAGGGCACCACAATCCGCACAGGGGTTGTGTACAGACCCCCATGTCAGAGGGAGGAATGGGCAGGTGTAACCCCCCTGCAAATGGGGGTTCCCAAAAGACTTCAGGAGCTTGCTTGAATGCTCCAAGCCTGAATGGTGTTTGGCATTTAAGCCATTTATCAGTGAGTGTTTTAGAGCCTCTGGTACTGTCTTTAAGAGCTGTCTGCTTGCAGACATAATTAGTTTGTATGGGGGGACTGTGTGCTTCTCTGAGTACCACTCGAGCTGCTGCCAATTCACTTCATTTTGCAGTCACTAGGAGTGCAAAGGAACCTATCTGAAAGATGTAACTGTTTGCCAGAAATTATTTAGAGTAATAATGAAATTACAGTTTGTCTAACCTGCTTTCTTTGCAGTCAGAACTGTGTCTGCTAGTTCCCCATTCTAGTTTTGAACTGCTGAACTGGACCAATCAGTGTGGGGTAAGCTAGCTCTAAAATGATGCCTTGGACGAATCAGAACTTGGACTCGTAATCTGAGCCAGCCACAAGAGGATTGTATGGGCAGTGACTCTGGGAGATGTAGTTTAGACTTCAGTGCCTTTTTGGACCAACAGAGGGAGTCTATTGTGAGTGACAGCCAATTCTACTGGAGTTTCAGTTGAGCTTTGGCAGTGAAGAAGGAAGGAGCCCTGTGCTTTTTCAGTGTGCAGTTTTAGTCAAAAAACGTGTGTAAGGCCCAGAGTTCCGGTCTGCAGCTTGTGCAACTGCTTGTTCGGACTGAATCCGACCTGTGAAGAGAATCAAGGAGATCTGAAGAGTAGAAACCAGGCTCACCCTGTAGAAGACTGGAAGAATTGCTGAAAATTGCACTCGGTCTGTCAGGAACTGAATCTGCTGTGTGTTCTCCCGGTATTGTGCAGTAATTGCGATCGGATACAGATGCAGCCTGCCTGGTATAGTACTTTCTTTTATATGGATGTGTAAGAGGTTTGTGTACCTCAAGTGAGCCCTGCTGACATTGAAGGACCCTATCTTATTTGGAGGTCGTGAGTACTAATTCAGGGTTGCTCCTGTTGAATTGCCACATTAAATCCAAATGGAATTACTGTACTGCTGACTGTTTAATTCTCCTTTTCTCTGTGTGAAAGGGCCCCTACCAGCTGCCACGTTTGGACTAGCCACTAGGGCTTGGGTACCCAGGGACAGTAACTGATAGGGATAGGCCTGTGCACAGAGTCATAGGTAGATTATTAGAGTGATAAGCTAATTAACCTGATTTCCCTGTCCTTGTTATATCCCCTAAATAAATCAGAGTTGCTTGTTTCAGCAAAGTTATACTGCCTCAGGTATTTGTCTGTTAAAGTACTGTACTGTGATTGTTGCACTGTATCTCATTTCACAGGAGGTCCCAGTGCGGAACCAGACCTGGGGTAAGTGTATACCGTGAAGGTAATTCTGATATATTGTGTGGGCCACTAGTGGGAAGAAAGGGGTTGCAGTGTCCCAGAGGGCTGTGACCAAGTTAGTTTAACTATTGCAAACCCTGACCTCTGGGTGGAGGCACCCGCCATTGGATCCAGGCCCTCAACCTGTTAGTGGCAAATCAGGCAGGGTAGTAGCCCCTGGGATAGCGCCATCTAGGGGTTACACCTTGGAGGCACCGCTGGGATTGTGTGTCCTCTAGTGGCCATATTTACGAACCACTGTTAAGAAAAAAATGGGTACCCCGACAGAAGTGGCTGTGCACCGGCTGGTGGAGTGGTGTACTGGGGAGGAGATCGACCCCCAAAATGCTATGCTTATCCTGGACATCCCTCTGGGTATCAATACGGACACTGTGCAGGGAGTACTTTCCAAGGTGGAAGGTTTACAAAACCCTGTGGTGGTGGGTCGGCATGCTAATCTGCTCACCCACACTTTCCTGGCCCTAGTAGAGTTTAAGGATCCCATAGATAGCTCCAAAGTGCCACAGACCATTACCCCAGAGGGAGCCCTCACTGCTTGGAGAGTGATAACTAAGGACAGTAAAGACCCGGGGGGGAATCAGCCCCCACCACTATCTGAAACTTTGAGGAGAAATTTGCTGAATGGTTGCTGGGAGAGGGAAAACTGTGGAGGACTTGAAGAAACTATTCTTGCCACCTGGGGTGTTCTTCCCCAACACCCTCTCCTGCTCCAGTGCCCGTAATGGTGGCTGAACCATGCAGACTCCTATTTCTGCACCTGCCATTAGTCACGACTCTCACGAGGTTGAGGATCTTCTCTGCACCTCCCACCCCCAAGGGGAGGATGACTGGGAGACCTGGATAGACTATGTTGCCCCCAAGTGCTAGAATGGCATGCTCGGGAAGGTGAAAAGCGAAGAGGGTTAGTGAGAGCCTCCGAGGTCCCGCCCTGGCTACCATCCGTAGCAACGGGCCAGTAACCCTGAAGCGACTGCACAGGCCTATCTTGAGGCCTTGGAGAATGTGTATGGGAGCCCAGATTCTGATGAGGACCTATGGAGAGTAAGAGATGCACAACAGTACCAAGGGGAGTTGTTGTCTGTGTATGTATCTCGGCTGAAAAATTGTTGCAAGAATGCCTCAGAAAAGGTAGTTTGCCAGCGATTGAACTGGACCGAACCAGGCTGGACAGGATCCTTAAGTCTGCCCTTCTCAGAACTGCTGTTGCTTCAGTTACACCTGGCAGATCGACTGGAATCCCCACCCTCCTATGATGAGTTAATGAGAGAAATTCGAGGAGTTGAGAAAAAGACGACCTCGGAGGGACCTGCACCAATAGCTGCGGCTACGACCCGAGTGACTGAGGGTGACCCATCAAGTGAAGTTCAGGGCAGAGGTTGGCAGTCAATGAGTGCTCTGACAAGGAAAAGATATGTCACAATGGGGCGAACTGTTGAGAGAGATCCGGGAATTCAAAACAGTCCCTTTATGAAGGGCCACGCCTGCAAGTACGGGCCCTGACCTATATCCGACTGCATCTGCTATGGGGTGGGGTACCCACCATGTATCTCCTGCTGATAACAGCTCGAACTCGATTCCTTGACCATGGAAGTGGAGAAACTGACGAGATGTCTCAAATGCTTATCACGCCTGAGACAGAGATGGCACCAAGGTTTCCAGTTAGTAATACCCCGCCTGGCTCCAGTGTGGCGCCTCGGCCAGCTCAAACTCCAGAAAGTATGTTTTGCTAGCATTGTGGGAAAGATGGGCACATGAAAAGGGAATGCCAGTCCCCAAAAGACACTGACAAAGTTGCATATAGGCTACAAGGAGAGCTTCGGAGAAGAAATCAGTGGTTAAGAGGTGCACGACATGATCCCAGTGAGGGCACCAAAATGCTAATTCACGTCCTTTGTGGCAAGGTCAGTTGCCCAGGCCCCCACTACCGCTCTCCAGACTGGTCCAGAATAGTGGGTCCCTCCATGGAGACCACTGTAAAGGTGAACAGAGTGTCTACAAAACTATATTAGACAGTGGCTCCCAAGTGACAATTATGTTCCAAGATTGGTATCAGAAGCATTTGTCAGACGTACCCTTACAACCATTAGAAGGACTGCATGTATGGGGGTTAAGTGAGAAGGCCTACCCCTATTCCGGGTATATCCGAATTTGGCTGTCTTTCCCACCTCCGTGGCTGGAGTGGCGAACAAGTAGAGACCCTAGCCTTAGTGTGTCTCCCACTGGACTGTATGATGGTGTCCCTTTGTTGATTGGAACAAATGCTCATATGTTCGGAAGGCTGGCACAGTTGTGTTATGAAAACAGGGTCAAAGACTAGTAGAGCTTTAAGAGTTCCGGCTTTAATTAAGAAGGCCTATGAGGCACAGAGAGATGCTGAAAAACAGAACCAGAGGAACCGGTCGGAATTGTATGGAAGAAGGATCCTGAGTCTCTGATCCTGCGCAAATGCCCAGTGTACCTTACAGGGAGAGGTCCATATCAGAAAGGATGTTAAGAATAAAATATTAATGTTGGATGCACCAGGCGATGGAAAATTGCCAGAGGGACTGCTGGTCAAGCTTAGTATTTTGCCCGCTAGAGCCCATGCTTATGCCAGAAGGGTAATGGTCCAAGTTCATAATGTGTCTGAAAGAGACATTCGAGTAAACAGAGGTTGCATCCTGGCTAATGTGCATTGTGCAGACACTGCAGTGCTACCCAGCAGCAAGAGTTCAAGGAAGAATGACAGAGTAACGCCTGACTTGTTTGATTTCGCGACTCCCCGCTGCCAGCTGAATGGAAAGTGAAGATCAGTGAGAAGCTTGCCCAGAGACCAGGTGTTTTCTTTAAAGGAATGGGATGTAGGATGCGGAAGGAGCTGAGCACAATATCCTGCTGCATGACTAAAAGACCATTTCGTGGAGAGGTCTCGACGCCTGGCACCTGCTGGACATAGATGATGTGGAGACAGCATCTGCAAGAGATGTTAGCTGCTGGTGTAATACAAGAATCCAAGCTCTTTATGCTTCCCCATTGTGGTAGTGGAGGAAAAGAATGGAACAGTATGATGTGTGTGTGGATTATCGCACCTTAAACCGCGGACTATCCCTGATCAGTACACATGCCCCGATTCAGGATGCTTTGGACTGCCTAAACGGGGAGCAAGTGGTTCTCTGTGCTGGATCTCTCAGAGGGTACTATCAGATCCGATGGCCCTAGAGGACCGTGAAAAGACAGCCTTTATCTGTCCGGCTAGTTTCTATGAATTCATGAGGATGCCTCAAGGGATTTCAGGTGCCCCAGCCACTTTTCAACGATTGATGGAGCGTGCAGTGGGGACATGAACTTACTAGGTGCCTGGTATACCTAGATGATGTTATTGTGTTTGGCAGCTCACTGGAGGAACATGAGAGCAGATTATTTGGTATTGGACCGACTGGAGGACTTTGCCTAAACTGTCCATTGATAAGTGTCAATTTTTTCAAACATCAGTAAGTATGTGGGACACATAGTATCCACCGAGGGAATAGAGACCGACCCAAGTAAAGTTGAGGCCTTGACCACCTGGCCACAGCCCAAATCTAAAAGAACTGCAAAGATTCCTGGGATTCTGTGGTTATTATCGCGCTTCATCAAGGACTATTCAAGAGTGATCCGCCTTTACTTAACCTTACTCAAGGGTATCCCCAACCCACAAAAATACCAAAAGTCAGCATCCCTCAAGACTGAAAGAGTGTATTTTCATCCGGTGAAGTATTTGGGGCCCGCTGGACTCCTGATTGTGAGACTGCTTTTCATGAGATCATATATCAACTTACCCATGCTCCAGTGCTGGCCTATGCGATCCAAGAAAACCTTCGTCCTGCACACTGATGCTAGCTTGCAAGGGTTGGGGTCTGTTGTACCAAGAGCACGAGAATGGCCTGAGACCAGTGGCCTTTGCCAGTAGAAGCCTGACCCCATCCGGAAAAGAACTATCCTGTACATAAGTTAGAGTTCCTAGCTTTGAAGTGGGCTATTGTTGACCAATTCCATGAGTACTTGTATGGGGCTAAAATACTAGTAAAAACTGACACTAATCCTTTGACCTGTAGCAGACCTCAGCTGTTGGGATGCCACTGGCCATAGGTGGCTTTCTGCATTATCTACATATGACTATGCTCTAATACCGAGCAGGTCTGAACCACATAGATGCTGATGTTTCTCCGGAGGCCTGTTCCCAGAATGATTGGGTCCGACTGGAGAACCTGACATTCGCACTC
Organism: Neoceratodus forsteri; assembly: GCA_016271365.2. Taxonomy (NCBI): domain Eukaryota; kingdom Metazoa; phylum Chordata; order Ceratodontiformes; family Ceratodontidae; genus Neoceratodus; species Neoceratodus forsteri. Next base: position 70,138,658 of record CM057459.1, read on the forward strand.
TGCCGGAAGTTTGACAGGGAGGAACAAATGTCCACGGACGCAGTGGACTGCATGGTGGATTGCTTGGGAGCTCTGAGAATTGCATACCTGCTGCTTGTTGCCACTTTTCTGCATGAGACATTGGCATCTGCCTCAGCTGGACAATGACAGTATTCGGTGGGCTCAATCCTCACATCCCATGATCAAAGCAGCTTTAGAAGCCCTCTATGCAGGAAAAGATGTGTCCAAATTACGCTCCACTGATCTGAGAACTGCACTGTTATACAAAGAAGGTCCTAAGTTGAAACTGATCAATAAACTGTTATGCAGAGAAACAGTAGACAGAGGGGACAAGTAGACAAACAACAACTAGTGCTGCCCACTGCCTTTCGGAGACTCAGTATTGAGGTCCTTGCACAACCACATGGGGCACCTTGGTATAGACAGAACACTGACTTGGTGAGATCCAGATTCTATTGGCCTAAGATGGGGCTGGTGAGCAACACATTCGAACTTGTAGTCGCTGCTACAGAGGAAAGCTTTCCTCAGAGGGCTGCCCCTTGTTAACATAACCACCAGTGCACCCATGGAGCTGGTCTGTATTGATTTTCTAAGTTTGGAGTCAGATCAAAGAAATATCAGTAATGTGCTGGTGGTCACTGACCATTTCACGAGATATGCCCAAGCTTTCCACCAAAGACCAGAAAGCATCCACTGTAGCCAAAAGTACTTGTAGAAAACTTTTTGTTCACTATGGGGCTCCACAAAGAATCCATTCTGATCAAGGGAGAGACTTTGAGAGTCGTCTGATCAAAGAGATGCTTTCTCTGTGGGGAGTGCAGTCCAGAACCACTCCTTACCACCCCAGGGGACCCACAGCCTGAACGTTTCAGACGCACTTTGCTAGATATGCTGAGGCACCCTCGCCCAAAGGACAAGCCTAGATGGAGCCAACAAATTAGCACCCTGGTACATGCTTATAACTGCACCAAAGTGATGCCACTGGATTCTCCCCTACCGCCTGATGTTTGGAAGAGAAGCTCGACTACCAGTAGATGTGTGTTTTGGGGTCTCTCCTGATGGGGTTCAAGCTGACAACTATTTACAGTATGTGCAAAAGTTAAAGGCCCAGCTAACTCATGCGTACTAACTGGCTCAAACCATGGCTGCCAAAAAGAAATCTGGCCAACAAAGAAAGGTATGATAAAAAGGTGAAAGCAGGAACTCCAGGAGGGAGATCGGTATTGCTAAGAAATCTGGGACTGCATGGCAAGCACAAGATTGCTGACAGATGGCACCATCTCCTCACATTGTAGTGGGCAAACTAGATGATCTGCCAGTGTACAAAGTAAGGCCTGAGAATAATTCAAAAGATGTAAAAACAATGCATAGAAATCATTTACTGCCCATTGGACAAATCTTAATTGAGTCTGAGCCCCTAGAAGATGCCCCTCTGGACCAGTGACTAGAGCTGCTGCTAAGAAAAGATCAAGAAAGTCTGCACCTACAGAAGCAAGTTAAAGTGTTCCCTCCACAAGTCCCAGTTGAGCATGACTGTCAGTCCATATCGGAAGAAAGTGAGAGTGACTTTGAACACTATCCTTCTTACGAACTGAGTCAATTGTTTGGGGCAATCCCCTAGTCAATACTGGAGACAAAGCTGGGCCTTCTGGACTGTCTAAGCTCCAGCTTCATCCCTGGAGCCAATGCTCCCAGAAAGTGAAGTGCAAAGCATCAGATCAGATGAAATGGAATCAATTGCATGGTTGAACTGTTTGAGCTTTCAGGGAGGAAAATGATAGATTGGGGCAGACTGGTGATACACCCGAACAAGAAGAGTATTTTGAGTGCCCTGACAGTCCACTGCCAGTGTCCAAAGCTCCACGAGCCAAATGTTGTGGACTCAGAAACTGTAACTCCTGGAGTGAAAGTGCCCCAAGTTCTAGCCTCTCTACCCCATGGAGACTCCTGACAAGTGAGGACAATGCTGAAAATGAGGCTCAGAGTGCAGAGACTATAACAGTTCCCCCTAGAAAGACTGGTCGAGCTGTGAAGCCTGTGGTGCACCTCAGTTATGATTCACTTGGGAGGCCTGTGGACTTGCCTCTCAATGTTGTCCATAAAGGAGTGTATGTCCCCCAGCTCATTGCCCAAACTGAGTGATCAGTGCTAACTCCAAGTTACTTGTGTTGCCTTCTATATGGTGCCTTGCCCCATCCAGCCCCAAGGTAACTGATAGGAAGGGCCCCTCTCTTGGTTTCATGTACAAGAGGTAATAACTTGAGTTATGGTACAATGTGTATGTAATACTGTGTAAAGAGTGACGACTGCAATGTTTCAGAAATGTGTTCTTGGTAAAATGATATATTGACTGATGATTACGTATATGAGCCTAATGCAAATGTATATGGTTACAGTTGAAACTTATGGGGGTACTTTGCATTGAACGTCAAGCTTTCCCAAACAGGAAAGGTGTAACCCCCTGCAAATGGGGGTTCCCAAAAGACTTCCAGGAGCTTGCTTGAATGCTCCAAGCCTGAATGGTGTTTGGCATTTAAGCCATTTATCAGTGAGTGTTTTTAGAGCCTCTGGTACTGTCTCTTTAAGGCTGTCTGCTTGCAGACATAATTAGTTTGTATGGGGGGACTGTGTGCTTCTCTGAGTACCACTCGAGCTGCTGCCAATTCACTTCATTTTTGCAGTCACTAGGAGTGCAAAGGGAACCTATCTGAAAGATGTAACTGTTTGCCAGAAATTATTTAGAGTAATAATGAAATTACAGTTTGTCTAACCTGCTTTCTTTGCAGTCACGAACTGTGTCTGCTAGTTCCCATTCTAGTTTTTGAACTGCTAGAACTGGACCAATCAGTGTGGGGTAAGCTGGCTCTAAAATGATGCCTTGGACGAATCAGAACTTGACTCATAATCTGAGCCAGCCACAAGAGGATTGTATGGGCAGTGACTCTGGGAGATGTAGTTTAGACTTCAGTGCCTTTTTGGACCAACAGAGGGAGTCTGTTGTGGTGACAGCCAATTCTGGAGTTTCGTTGAGCTTTGGCAGTGAAGAAGGAAGGAGCCCTGTGCTTTTTCAGTGTGCAGTTTTAGTCAAAAAACGTGTGTAAGGCCCAGAGTTCCGGTCTGCAGCTTGTGCAACTGCTTGTTCGGACTGAATCCGACCTGTGAAGAGAATCAAGGAGATCTGAAGAGTAGAAACCAGGCTCACCCTGTAGAAGACTGGAAGAATTGCTGAAAATTGCACTCGGTCTGTCAGGAACTGAATCTGCTGTGTGTTCTCCCGGGTATTGTGCAGTAATGCGATCGGGATACAGATGCAGCCTGCCTGGTATAGTACTTTCTTTTATATGGATGTGTGAAGAGGTTTGTGTACCTCAAGTGAGCCCTGCTGACATTGAAGGACCCTATCTTATTTGGAGGTCGTGAGTACTAATTCAGGGTTGCTCCTGTTGAATTGCCACATTAAATCCAAATGGAATTACTGTACTGCTGACTGTTTAATTCTCCTTTTCTCTGTGTGAAAGGGCCCTACCAGCTGCCACGGTTTGGACTAGCCACTAGGGCTTGGGTACCTAGGGACAGTAACTGATAGGGATAGGCCTGTGCACAGAGCCATAGGTAGATGAGTAGAGTGATAAGCTAATTAACCTGATTTCCCCCTGTCCTTGTTATATCCCCCTAAATAAATCAGAGTTGCTTGTTTCAGCAAAGTTATACTGCCTGAGGTATTTTTCTATGTTAAAGTACTGTACTGTGATTGTTGCACTGTATCTCATTTCACAGGAGGTCCCAGTGCCGGAACCAGACCTGGGGGTAAGTGTATACCGTGAAGGTGTAATTCTGATATATTGTGTGGGGCTACTAGTGGGAAGAAAGGGGGTTGCAGTGTCCCAGAGGGCTGTGACCAAGTTAGTTTAACTATTGCAAACCTGACCTCTGGGTGGAGGCACCCGCCATTGGATCCAGGCCCCTCAACCTGTTGGTGGCAAATCAGGCAGGGGTAGTAGCCCCTGGGATAGCGCCATCTAGGGGTTACACAAGGATATGATGGAAGGCATTCTTAGAATGGCAGAGAAAGGGAGATACTGTTGATGGGAGACCTGAATATGCCAGATGTTAACTGGAGCACATTTGCTGCAGCCATATCCAAGAGCAGGGCCATTCTTGATGCCCTACAGGTGGCAGACCTCAGACAGCTAGTTTGAGAACCCACTCGTGAGGGAGCAATCTTAGACCTCGTACTCTCAAAGCGGGGCAATGAGAGGATCTCGGATCTAGAAGTGGGTTGCCATCTGGGAACAAGTGACCATCAAACAGTGTGGTTCGTTAAACTCTGCTGCAGAGTCAAGCCATGTACAAAAGTGAGGGTCGGACTTCAGGAGGCTGACTTTGGCAAGATGAGAGAGAGTGCCTCAGAAAAGCACTAGCAAACGGGCTAGAAGGAGGTGTGGAGCAACAATGGGGAATCATCAAAACTGCCATCACAGAGGCAACAAGCCTTTGTGTGAAGCAAATAAACAAATCAAACTAAAGAAAAAGCCACTATGGTTCTCAAAAGAGGTGGCTGTGAAAGTCAGGAAGAAAAAGATAACATTCCGGAAGTATAAGGAAACACAGAAGGAGCAGGACAGAGAGCTGTACCAGTTAAGGCAGAAGGAAGCAGGAAGGGAAGTCAGAATAGCAAAGGCACAAACTGAGGAAAAGATAGCCAACTCGGTTAAGAAGGGGGATAAAACCTTTTATAGGTACATCAGCAAGAAAAAGACAAAGGGAGGGATAGTGAGGCTGAATAGAATGAACGGTGGGTGGGCAGGGGATAGTGAAAAAGCAGGGATACTGAGCGAATATTTCTGCTCAGCATTCACAAAGAGGAGGGAAAGTGCCTAATCCAATTAACAGAAGCACTTTTGATAGGGGGGTTGATCCCAGTCCTTTCACAGAAGAAAGGGTCTGCAAGAACTCCTAAAACTGAAGGTGGACAAAGCAATGGGGCCTGATGGAATTCACCCAGAATTCTAAAAGAATTATGGGGAACTAGCAGAAACCACTGGCTACTCTTTTAATAAATCATGGGAGGATGGTGTGGTACCGAGGACTGGAGGAAGGCGGATGTGATTCCCCTTCACAAAGTGGGACCAAGACAGAGGCAGGAGTGGGTCCCAGGGTGGTAGCCTGGGTAAAACATTGGCTGGACAACAGGACACAAAAGGTAATTGTAAATGGAGTCCACTTTGAAGAAAGAGGGGTTACTAGTGGGGTACCACAGGGTTCAGCATTGGGTCCAGTCCTTTTTATGTTCACTTGGAGGTGTGCCTCTCCCACCCAATGCACTGCTCAGTTGAGCAGGCGTGGCGGTCCTGCACCAATGGGTGCAGCAGCTCAGTATGACAGCAGTGGTCTTCGCTGAGAAAACACTGCTGCCATACTGGCGGCCGCCCTCCTCATCCGCGCTACCTCCTCCCGCGCACGTCCCGCCACGCCACCCTCAAAGCTTTCGTGTCACGCCGGAGCCCATTCCCAGTGTGGCAAACATTGTTTGCCGACGGGTGCCAATCCCGTCCAGATCCACGAACCCCCAAAGCTATACTGCTGCCACGCTGGGAGCCCACCCCAGTGTGGCAAACCGTCATTTCTTTGCCAATGGGGTGCCCAACTCCGTCGGATCCTCGCCCCTCAAGCGGTTTGGTCGGCCAGGGTGCCCAATCCCTGTCGGCTCCTCATCCCCTAGCTATCTTCTGCCATGCTGGGAGCCCACCCCAGCTGGCAAAGGTCCCATGTCGCTTTTTTTAAACCTAGAAAACAAAAAAGCGGTATCTGGTGTTGCCTCCCAGCCCCCCACAACCTGCACTCACCCACTGCGCACCTCAGCCTCCCTCAGCCCCCACCCCATACTTACCTCCGACTCGGGCGACGATCTTCGTGGACCGGGAACACGTCTGCACTCTTCAAAGCCGACCACGTAACTGAGGAAATCGCGCAAGCTGTATAATGGGCTAGATATGGGGGTTTCAACTTTATTGCATATCTCGGTCATTTTGGAATTTTTGCACCAGATTTTCAACATGGGTTTTGGGACCTCTTCAGGATAAACATTGCCATGGCGTTATTCAGGCCCGGCGGTGATTTTACAGGCACCGCGCACTCACTGCGCCAAATCACCATTTGGCCTTGAATAACGCCATGACAGTGACATCATTCATTAGAAGGGGTCCTAAAACCCCATGTTGAGAATTCCAGCAAAATTCCAAAAATGACTGTTTTATTTAGTGTGCGTGCTATGCAGTTCCTACGCAGGCTCGTAAGTTCGTGAATTTTCAATATTTTCACCCAGATTTTCAACATTTCCATTTTATCACACCTTCTTATGAGTTGTATAGCTGCTCTTTTACATCTCACCCAAAACGCTGTTTCGCCCGTAGCGCATAATGGCGCGGTTGAAGTGCTAAATCAATGTATGGAATACATTAAGAAATTCACAGTGACACTGTTCATGAGCCACAGGTCTTAAAATGGCTATGTTGAAAATTTGGTGAAAAATTCCAAAATGACTGTTTTATGCTGCATGCTATGCAGTTCCTACGACGTCAGATGTTTCATGAATTTTCAATATTTGCACTCCAGATTTTCAACATTGCCATTTTACCACACCTCCTCATGAGCAGTACAGCTGTCATTTTTCACATCCTGCCCAAAATGTGTTTCTGCCCATGTAAGCGTGCCATGGCACAGTCGGTTAGCGAACTCAATGTATGGGACACATTAAGAAAATCACAGTGACACTGATCATGAGCAGAGGTCTTAAAATGGCTGTGCTGAAAATTTGGTGAAAAAATTCCTAAAAATGACTGTTTTATGAGTCTGCGTTGCGCAGTTCCTACGCACGCTCGTAAGTTTGCGAATTTTCAATATTTTCACTCCAGATTTTCAACATTGCCATTTTACCACACCTCCTTATGAGCACTGCAGCTGTCATTTTTCACATCTTGCCCAAACTTGTTTCTGCCCATGTAGCGCACAATGGCACAGTCGGTGTGCGAACTCAGTGTATGGGACACATTAAGAAAATCACAGTGTCACTGTTCATGAGCAGAGATCTTAAAATGGCTATGTTGAAAATTTGGCGAAAAAATTCCTACAAATAACTGTTTTACGAGCGTGTTGTGCAGTTCCTACGCATGCTCGTAAGTTTGCAATTTCAATATTTTCACTCCAGATTTTCAACATTGCCATTTTACCACACCTCCTTATGAGCAGTACAGCTGTCATTTTTCACATCCTGCCCAAAATGTCTTTCCCCCATGTAGTGCACAATGGCGCAGTCGGTGTGCGAAATCAATGTATGGGACACAGTAAGAAAATCACAGTGACACTATTCATTAGCACAGGTTTTAAAATGGCAATGTTGAAAATTTGTGAAACAATTTCTAAAAATGACTGTTTTACGAGCATGCGTTGCACAGTTCCCACGCACGCTCGTAGGTTTGCCAATTTTCAATATTTCCACTCCAGATTTTCAACATTGGCATGTTACCACACTTCCTATGAGCACTACAGCTGTCTTTTCACATCCTGCCCAAAACGTGTTTCCGCCATGTAGCTTATAATGGGTAACAAACAGGTCATGTTGACAATTTATTGTGCAAATACCAGCAATTGCACAGGGCATTAGGGTAAAGCACCATACATGCTAAACACCACTGCAAATACTTTGCAAGCTTTAACGCTCGGCATTGACAAATGCTTGTTAATGTCTTCATAAGTGATATTGCAGAGGGATTGAAGGAAAAGTATGCCTCTTTGCAGATGTCACAAAGATCTGCAACAGGGTTGATACACAAGGAGGCGTGGAAAGGATGAGAAGGGACTTGGCAAGGTTGGAGGAATGGTCAGTATGGCAGCTAGGATTCAATGCAAGAAGTGCAAAATAATGCACCTGGGAAACAAGAATCCAGGGAAGAATACTACAATGGGGAAGGAGGTAGTAACAACAGCAAAAAGGAAAGGGACCTGGGGGTAATCATATCAGATGACCTTAAGGTTAGCAAGCAATGCGAGAAGGCAGTAGGGAGGGCTGGGGTATACTGGGATGCAGGGAGAGGCATCAGCAGAAGAAAACAGGAAGTTGTTATCCCTCTGTACAGACAGTTGGTGAGACCCATCTGAGTACTGCGTCTAGTTCTGGAGACCCTTTCCCAAGGACATAGGACAGAGGTCCCAGAGGAGGGCACTAAAATGGTGCAGGGTCTGCAAGAGAAGCCGTGTGAGGAGACTAAAGGAGATTAGTATGTATACCCTTGAGGAAAAAGGGAGAGGGGGACATGATAGAAACTTTTAGTACCCCAGTGGAATCAACAAAGTCCAAGAGGGTAGCATCTTTTCAGAAAAAGAGAGACGTGGAAGAACAAGGACACAATTTAAAGATAGAGGGGGGGTTTAGGGCAATGTGAAGTATTATTTCACAGAGAGGGTGGCGGATGCATGGAACAGCCTTCTGAGGAGGTTGTGGGGTCTAAAACTGGGGGAGAATTCAAGAATGCATGGGACAGACATAAGGCAATTCTTGTGGGGGGTAGGAAGAAATAGGCTGTTGGTTAACTAGGATCTTCGGCCTATTCTGTAGGTAGGGAAATGGGCAGACTAGATGGGCCAAGCGGTCCTTATCTGCCGCCAAAGTCTATGTTTCTATATGGCACCTCAAATTTAACGCCCAAAATTGTAAAGTCAGAAACTGAAAACCAGAATACTGGCTGTGGGGTGGGGGAGGAATAAAGATGGAGCAGACAGAGGAATGGGACCTGGGAATCATTATTAGGGACAGTGTATGGTCCCATGCCCAATGCCAGAAGGCAGCAGAAAGCGAAATAGGATATTGGCTGTACTAGGATAGGCTTCGCTAGCAGAAGAGAAGAGGTAGTTCTGCCCCAGTGCATATCTGTGAGACCTTACTGGAGTACTTTGTGCAGTTCTGGAGTCCACACCTGAAGGAAGAAAGGGACCTCTTGGAAACTGTTCAAAGGAGAGCCAGGGAAATTATTTAGGGGCAGCAGGGGAAGACATATGAGGAGAAGCTGGCAAGTCTCATTATGTTCACACCACTATAGGCCAGTAAGTAAAGGGGGTCACAATAAAAGTAACTATGGGGTAATAATAAAGTGGATACAAGAAGCACGGGCAAGGCAACAAGAGGCCATGGATGGAAACTGGTGGGGAGGAGGGGGAGAAGAAGTTTCAGAGGGATGTAAGGAAAGTCTTTACAGAATGGATGGTGAAGTGGAATGCATTGCATGAAGAAATTGTCAGCACGGAGTCTGCTCTGGACTCCAAACACGGGTGGGATAAGTAGAGGAATAGACCAAACGGGGGAAGGTGTGCATTCAAGGAAGGGGATGAGTGGCTAATAGGATACTGAAATACAGTCTTGCCATCAATAAACTTACCCTTTCCAGCATCAGGCTGGGTGCACATAGAGGCAGGTACTGGGCAGACTCGATGAGCTATTGGGCTATTTTCTGCAATCAACTATATTTCTGTACACACACTTCAGGGTGAGGGATCGTAGGAATGTATATGCACTTTTTCGTGGTGGCATCTAGCTGTGCCTTGTGCCTAACAACCATCTTAGGTGAACGAGATATTCCTATGTGACTGCACACCATCCCTGTCATGTGTTAGCATTTTATTAACATGCAGGTGGAGGATAATATTGAGACAAAGAGCTTATCCCTGCATTCCAGTTGACTCCTCTCCCACTGAAAAGGGCTTATTTGGCCATAGTGATAATGATCTGCAGTCAAACCCCAAACCCCCCGACATTCCACCCAGCTGTCAAAATTATTTTTTGGTACTTTCTCTTTTTGCACTCAGAGACAACATGGGGAGTACTTACCCCAGCTCAGCCAGTTACGCAGACGCTCAACATTCCTCTGTCTGCCTCCGCCATGGCCACAGGATGGGAGGACCGTGGCTTACCCCATGGAGGGCCCCCCCCAGAGGGGGCAGACCGGAGGGAGAGACTGCATCACCCTTAAGCCCCCACCCCAGCTTACACTGGGCTTTGTTTGGCCTTTTGAGGATGGTCGTCCATTGGTGGCACCTTTCTGCACGTCCTGAGGGTTTTTCTCTTCCTGGATCCCCAAGGGCGTGGACGTGCAATGATGTCCAGTGCACGGTGAGCACACTCCCATGCTCACCCTCAGGATGTCTACCACCACCCAACCTCATTACCAGATGCCTTCTGAATACTGCTCCCCCAGTCTCCACTGGGGTCGCTAGTACAGTAAGCAAATATCCCAACCCTCTCCAGGAGAGGAGAACAGTCCCCATGACGCTCAATCCTCTCCTCCCCTGCTGACCCGAGTCCGTTCCTGAACCCAGGTTGCCGGCGTGGAGTGAGGTGTAGCATCCAGCGTCTTAACACTCAGCGCCACCGGGCCGGCAACCCAGCTGTCAAAATTCCTCCCTCCCATTCTGATACCTTTATATAGATAGCATTGTTTTAAAGGAGGCAGTATGCTGCAGTGGTTTAAGGCTCTGAGCTGCAAATCTGGAGACCTGGTTTGAATCCTACAGCCCCCACTCTGCATACTTTTTGACCCTGGAGCAAGTCACTTAACTTTCCTGTGCTCCCAGGTTGCCTGCAAACAAGCTTTCTAGCTTAGTGTGTCTCACCTGGTAAAATAATTGTAAAAAAAAAAATAGACACGTAAGGGAAGGCTTGCTTTCTAGTTGGCTGCAGGAGCAATACACCACTACCTTACACTGCCACCATGCTGCCAAAGAGGTTTTCCATGGCTCCTGGGTTCTTGTCTCACTCAGTTGTGAAGGGGTCGTATCCAAGAAAAATCAAATGGTGGTGACTCCACCCAGAGAAGGATTTCAGTGGGCCTAATGACATAACAGTACAGCCCCTTGGGATGCTGTACCAGCCCACCTCCCCACAGTGGTCACTCCCCCAGAGACCCGCAGCAAATTCGAGATTCCCTAAAATAGCATGCACAATGGTATTGTAGTCACCAACCAAGCAGGCTTACCCAAAAAAAACTCACCTTTATTACACAACAGGATCTGACAGAGAAAATAGTTAATGTAGTCAACCAGCAGCATGGCCCCTTTAAGTGCTCTTCTAGGCAGGGAACAAGACTATCACGCTCGCAGTAGCTGCAGTTAGGCAAGCCCTTAGCAGGTATGGCATGAAAAAGTATTTCTGGCTGCAACTACAAAGGCCCAGCTGAGCACAATCGATTCAGCCTCCCAACCACACAACAGTACAGTAGCCCTCTGGTCTTCCTGTACTGGAGGCCATTACCCTCTCCCGCTCAGCACATTCAACCTGACTTGTCATCACAACAACCATAGCCGTGAGCCCAACTTCCTTCACATCCACAACCATGGCCGAATCAGACCTCCTCCATAGTGTTCTGGTACGAGGGACACGAGAAAGTCTTTAGGGGGCCCCGAGTCGCACTGGAAGGGGGAGGAATGAAGGCATGAATTTGGCGCTGACTACAGCTGGCGGTAACTGTGACTCTGACCGCATTTCATCAGGGAGACCACCTTGTCACTGGGACTGCAAGCCTGCTGGCACTCTACAATAGGACGGGGAATCCCGACAGCCACAAAACCACAACATAGGGCACAGATGTACCTACAAACTCTGGGGGTCAACATGATTAAAATAAGAGCAGGAGTCCTATAAAACAACTTTGTTTGGAGCCAGTACTCCCTTCTGGCATGGAGGCTGCCATCTTGTAGACCCCTGACTTTCCCACAGCCAATCAGAGGAAAGGGATCTTGGCATGGGACTCAAGGAGCCTTATGGGAAAATGACTGTGCTGCTTCCATTGGCAGCCTTTCACTCAACCAATAACGCATCAAGTGAGCATTCTGCATACTAATTCCTGTGACTGACAATCCTTTGGACTAATCAGAAGCTGCCTTTGTCCAGAGAAGGTCTGAGGGTAGTTTCAGAAATAGTCAATCGGCAGTGAGTGCTCACATTGTGAGATGGGCTTGTGTTGATGGCCAAAGCCATCAGAGGGAGCCTACCTGGGGCTTCTAAACCACTAATCAGGAGGTGCCTTCAAGGTTTCTACTACATTCAAGTACGAATTGAACTGTGCATTTGCCAGTTGTGTAAGAGCAACACCTGTTTTGAAGAAAGAGACTGTTCTTCCCTTTCCCGTGAAAGGAGGTAAAAGCTGTGCTGCTAATCCAGTAATACAGCTGCCAGCCTGCAGTGTGGACAGAGGCTGTGTGTGTACTGCTAATCTACAGATCCTGCTCTGAGACTACAGATGGTTGAGGAACTGGCCAGTCAGTGTTACTGTTAAGCACTGGCTAAAGTCTGACAAAAGAGTCTGGAAGCCTAGATATGTGTGTGTGTGTGTGTGTGTGTGGTGTGGCATGCGTCCCCTGATCTCTTTACTGGTCTGTCCAGTAGAGGAGAAGGAGAGAAGAGCCAGAGAGGTTCAGATGACTGCTGAAGCAGAAAGCCTGATTCCAGTTCAGAGGCACCTGAGAACTGCATCATAGAGCTAACCCCTGAACCAACTGATACACTTCTCGAGAGGACCTGCACCTGTAGAAAGGAGGTTGAGGAGCCCAGGTTGTCAGGGGAACTGGTAACACCAGAACCATGAGTACTCTCATGGCTTGCCCTGCAGCTGGGATTGTTTTTAGTTGCCACCAAAACTACAGCTTTGGTCATTGGGCCAGGATCTACAGAGGTTGGCTGTTTAAGCAATTGCATGGCCTATGAGGTTGGGTTTAAAAACTGTTATTTGTTTTAAAATGCACCACCACACCACTGGCCAACCAGCTGCAACTCCACTGGGCCTATACCATATCTATGGCTGGGTGCACAGTGAAGCACAGGGAGCTCCCAAAAGGTTATAAGGGGCTTAAATTAGTACCAGTGGTTAGTGGGTAGTGCTCCCAGAACAGGTGGGCTGGCAATACCAAAGCTTTACAGCAAGTGTATTGCATTGCTTTGTAGAGAGTGGGACTGGGCACTACCGTTGGTTCATGTGTGATCAATAGGCCAAGCTTCAGTCAGGCACTGTTCTTTTTTGTCCACCTGCCCTGCCCTCAGCTCACCACCCTTCAGGCCACACATTGTCCCTCATATCTGCCAGTCTCAACCTCCACTGCCAGCTTCTGTCACCTGATTCCCGTGACTGTACCTGTATCTGGAGGGCTCCAGCTTATTCCTGCTAGGGCCCTTCCCAGGGGAGGGTATGTGGGAGGAGTAACTAGTTCTGATACCTCCAAAACAATAGGTGTGGGGGACAGGAATGCTGCGCCTAGGAGACTGTGGCTTGGTGGGATGTGATGGCCGTCATCTGGCTGTTTTCTGTTTTTCTGGGGCTCCACCCACCTCCCACATGCACATGTCCACAGCAGCGTCCTGGGGTGGGGATGTACGGCAGCATGTGGTCACCCACACCACCAAGAATGCCTCCACTAGGCCACCACCAGGAGTAGCTCTACTAGCAGAGCACCGTGACCCATCCCTGGAAGGGAAGCATCCAAGGAACACTCTGACTCCCTCCTTGCTGGCCTCCATTCTTGACATTCGGGCTCGAGCACGAGCCCAGATTGCCAGCTTGCCAGAGTGATGCCCAATCGCTTGGTGCCATGGAGCCAGCTTTTAGTCCTGTTCTTAAAGTTTACAAGTAATCTTCAAAAAGGGTATTGCTTTGCATTCCCCTATTCCTTGTGAATATCCCCCAATAAATATTTATTGTTATTTTGAATTTTATCTCAGGAGCATATTATTAGTAGTAAGTCTTTAATTGCATTATTGTTGAATTTAAGGTTGCACTGTTACTTTTCATGTGTATGGGAATACTGTGTGGAGGTGGGGATTTACTGCATTCCAGGGCATTGTATCACTCTGACACCAGATCCAGTTAAATTTGATCCCTGGGTGGAGGCACTGCACAAACTAAAAATAACTAGATATGAACCTCCCAGTCAGAAAAATAAGAACCCAGGCCCCTTAACCTTATTTGTGTCTAGCCGGCCCAGTGGTGCTGAGGGTTGAGGCACTGGATGCCTCACCTCGTGCCATGCCGGCAACCTGGGTTCGGGAAAAAAGGACTCGGGTCGTTGGGTCAGCCAGGGAGGGAGGAAGGGCAAAGTACTGATTGAGCCACTGCCTATCAGCTCTCACCCCCGGGGAGGGATCTGAGAGGCTTCTTAGAGTCTGGCTGCCTCCTGGTGGAGGCCGGGTGGCACTGTCATGTCCAAGGAGCTCTGGCGGTAGGCCAGGGAGGGCAGATGAGGCTGTGCACTGGAGCTGCAGTGAGCATGCATGCCTCCACATGCATGCGCTACTGCTTCAGGGGCCTCAGGGTACTAAGCATACATAGAAAAACCCCAGTGGATCAGAGGAGGCGAAGAAGACCCCAAGAACCAATGCCCACATCCCACTGCCAGACCTACCCTCACCAGGTCCCACGTCCCTTACACTGACACATAGCTGTCCCTCTAATTTCAGGAAGGCCACCGAGGGTGGATGGGCACTCTCCCGGGGGTGGTAATCTGGGGGGCTGGATGAGTCTGTGGGTCCGGGGGGGACCGGTAACAGTGGGGTTCAAGCCGGAAGTAGAAGGGGAGGTCATGTGGGTACTCCAGAGAGATGCCTTGGTCCAGAGGAGAATAAATAGAGTTGACAAAAAAAAACTTATTTGTGGCCACAAGGCAGGAGTAGTAAACACAACATCCATGGCGACCTGGTTACACGTGATTGCTTCTCTTTATCCTCACCAGAATTGTTCAGCAACCTTGCAGTTCATCTTCAGGATGCTCTGTCTGAAATGGCACAGCTGAAATTCTCCCTGGCCACACAGCTCCAACTCTCAAAAGAATGTATTCAGATCTGCCAGCCTCCAGCACAATCCACCTTTTATTTATTTATTTATTTGCTTACCAGGTGGGTGCACTGCTCCCAACGACAGTTTATAAGCATGACCCAGGCCATTACAATGGCAAAAGGTACATACAGGCAAGGCAAGTAGCATATACATGACAAGAAGTAATTGTCACAAACGCACTCAGCAGGTCAGGCCCTCTGCTCCCACAGTGCCAACTTCCGAGCGCAGTAATGTGAACAGGTAACAGACAGGGTAACCCTTCTGTCTGCTTGTGGGTCCGAATCACCTTTGGTCTCAAGTTCTGGGGGGATTCAAACTGTGAACTTTATGCTAGCGTACCCAAATGTACAGGCTCAGATAGTCTGCTCTTCGGGGGGATGCCAGATATCTTTCACCTAAGGGCGTCTAACCAGGTATCCAAAATGAACCCTTAAAACTCTAAAAAAGACCTTAGGTATGTTCTTACCTTTTCCCAGTTTAGTAACACCATCAAGCTTTGAACAGTTTTTTTGTCAGTCTTAACCCTCTATACTACATGCAAAAGAACTTGAAGGCACACCCAGGCAGTCTTTCAAAATAATATATTTACTAAAATGGATAAAAATATGTAAAATGTAAACACAGAACACTATAACAAAAAGCATACAATCACTTAAAAGAACAAGATTAAAGTACAAAACATAAACTCCTACCACAATACAATTAGACTTTTCCTATCTAATGTATTACCTCTTTAGAGTGATTAAGTTAGATCAGAGATCTAGTTTCTTAAGAGTCCACAAAGAACAGACACTAAGATCAGACATAAGTCCTAGGTTAAACTGTATCTCTCTCACACACCCCTTCTGATGTCGTCTAGCTCCTCCTTGTTGAATACAAAAAATATACAAACAGGATGTCCTATCAGGAGGTATATTAAATAAGGTGACATCAGCAAAAATTCATTTCCCAAGTGTGACTCCTTAATTAACATTTTCTCTTTTGATCTCGAGCAGTTCCTATTCCTGAGGCATATCAGAGTTTTATAGCTTTTTAACACCAGTTGATATTAAATGTTCTTCCTCTTAAGACGTCATAAAAGTTTATGATCTCCATCCTCTCGCAGACTCATAAAGTCCCATTTCATTTCCACTTCAAAGAGCCTAGGCATATCATAAAAAGGTAATAAAATGCCACTCTGAAGTAAGTCAGTTAATTTAATGGTTCCTGCTTCACTGAAACCTGGGGGGGGGTGGGGGTCACCCATGGCACAGCTACTTCATGTGAGACAATCACACACTACATTTTTATGTTACAAATATCATAGAACAATCATAACCAGCTGGCCAAGTGTCACAGTCCTCCCCACCTAGACTTAATTTGGGGGCTCTATCCCCTGCATGGGATGAGCTTCCCAAATCAGTTCACTCCTCATAAACACATGACAAGCCATCTGCGTTCTGATTGGTCACTCCAGCCCTACGTAAGATTGTCATGTCATACCCTTGCAAGGCAAGACTCCATCTTAATAGACTACCATTAGTTTTTCCTATTTGTCTCAGCCAAACCAGGGGGTTGTGGTCAGTTTGAACCTCAAAATGCTACCCACATAAGTATGGCTCTAACTTCTTTAGGACCCACACTATGGCAAGACACTCCTTTTCTGCAGTAGAGTATGCCTGCTCCCTAGGAAGTACATTTTTACTCAGGTACACTACAGGGTGATATTTCTTTTGGTTGGATGTCTGACTCAGTACTGCCCCAATAACCACATTTGAGGTGTCAGTCTGGACTATAAAGGGTCTGCTATAGTCAGGACTTGTCAATACAGGCACACTACAGTGCCTCCTTCAGTCTGGTAAAGGCTTTTTCACAGGCTGGTTTCCAGGTAATTTAAGCATCTTTTTCTTTACCAGGTCAGATAGGGGAGCAGCCAGGGCACTGTACGAACATACGAACATACGTAAATTTACAGCAGACAGCGCCTAGAGGTTCATCAAGTCTGCCTGAATGTGCAGCTAGCACCCCTTATCCTGTAGCTGCCCCTCCTTCCACCCTTCCCTCTCATTAACCCTCCCTTGTCCTGTCCCATCTCGCTTGAAGCAGTCCACTGTTCTACTGCATACCACTTCTGCAGGTAACGATTCCACCCAGCCACCACCCTCTGTAAAAAAGTCTCCTCATCTCCTCCTGAACCTCTCCTCGCGCAGTCTCATATCATGGCCCTGTGGCCCTCCTCCCTTACTTTGAATCATCCCTCTGTACCTGTCTTGTTTATTCCTTCATGTATTTAGATGTTTCAATCATGTCCCCTGTCTCTCCTCCTCCAGTGAGTGTACATGTTCAACTCCTTCAACCTCCTCTCATATGATAAGTCCCCCAGACCCTTGATCATCTTTTGTCGCCCCGCGCCTGCACTCCCTCCAGTAACTTAATGTCCCTTTTCAGATACGGACGCCAGAACTGCACGCAGTACTCCAGGTGTGGTCTAACTAATGACCTATACAGTGGCAGAATCACCTCCTCCCTGTAATTGAGTACAAATTTCCTATAGTACCCTGCTGTCCCTAAAAACACTCCTGTTCTGCTTCTGCATTTCTGGTTGGGGCCATGCCTTGATCACCTCTATTTTTACTTGGTTAGGATGGAACTGTCCCCGGCCTACAACATGCCCAAAGTATGCCACTTCAGCCATGGCCACCTGGCACGTCTCAGCTTTGACAGTGAGCCCGGCCCTCTGTATCCTGCCCTGCACTTTCCTAAGGTGGGACAGGTGTTCCTCCCAGCTGGCAGTAAAGATGGCAATGTCATCCTGGTATGCCACGGCATACTCCTCAGCACCATTTAACACCTGGTTCACCAACCTTTGGAAAGTGGCCGGGGCATTCTTCATTCCGAAAGGCATTACTTTAAATTCAAATAAGCCTATTGGAGTGATGAAGGCCGACCTCTCCCTAGCTCTGTCCATTAACTCTACCTGCCAATACCCCTTTGTCAGGTCAATAGTCATGAGTAGGGTGCCTCCCCAACTTGTCCAGTTAAGTCCCTCTGGGCCATCAGGTGCATCTGACTTCGTGGACTGCATCTCAGTCCATAATAGTCCACAGAAATGAGTAGAGCCATCTGGCTTGGGGCACAAGGACAACGGGTGAGGCCCAGGGCTGTGGGATCTTTGGATTACCCTCAATCCAGCATCTCCTCCACTTCCCTCATAATATCCTTTTGGCAGCCTCTGACACCCGATATGCTGTCCGGGCGGATATGCCTGTGTCCCTGTCTCACATCATGTGTTGCTAAGGGTTAGCCCAGGCTTGGTGCTAAACAGTGGGCAAAGTCTACAAACTTCCTTACTTCCTGGATCTTGTCCGGGCCAGCTGGGTGACTATTTAACTGGCCTGCACAGAGGACTCCCGCTTGTTTTCTTCCAGCAAGTCCAGAAGGGGTGTCCTCTCATCCGTCACCTCCCATGACTACATACTGCAAACACCATGTCAGCCTATTAGCATATGGCTTCACTCATGTTGACATGGTCATTCTTTTCTGTCTGTCTTCTGTCAGGTAACTCTATGATATAGTTCATGCTTTTACCTTTTAACTACTTTGTGCCAGTCCGGGCCACTCAGTCTGGCAGCTTGTCTTTCCGGACCTGCATAAGGACCATGACTTCTGACCCACAGTGTACGAGCGAGCTCTGGCTCATGTCTCGGTCACACACTTTTTGTTTCCTGCTGGCAGCTGCCAGGTTGCTCTGGGCTGCCCCATGAGCTCCATCAGCCTTCCTAAACCCAAGGACATAATCCACTATGAGTGCCCTGTGTGGCGGTTTGCCTTCCCAGTCCTCCCGGGATCAAGTCTAGGCCCACGACTGCGCCCATATAAGAGCTCAAAGAAGGAAAAATTCTAGTTGACTTGGGGACTCCTGTATGCAAACAACAGGTGGGGAAGGTATTTCTCCCAGTCCCTCCCATGCTGTTCAGCAAACACTTGGAGTATTGACTTCAGGGTACCATTAAATCTTTCCACAAGCCCATTGGCCTGCAGATGATAAGGTGTCATGCACCTGCACCACCCCACACTTCTCCCACAAACATTTCATCAGTTCCGACATGAAGGAACCCCCTCAATGGGTGATAACCTCCTACGGAAACCCAACACGGGAGAAAATCCCAAGTAAGGCATCTGCCACTTTGTCTATCCTCAGTGAGGATAGGGTGACTGCCTCTGGATACCGGGTGGCATAATCCACCACAGTCAGGATGAACCTCTTCCCACAGGAGCTGGGGTATTTAGCCCTACAATATCCATCCCCCGGAATGGCTCCTCCACTATGAGCAATGGAATTCGGCTGCTTGGGTTTTCTTACCTGCCTTTCCTATTTCTTGGCACCGGTGACAAGACCTGCAAAACTCCTTCACCTGCTGGGTGAAGTTGGGCCAATAGAAATTCTGGGTCAATTGCTGCACAGTGCGTGTGATTCCCAGATGACCAGACAAGGGAATATCATATGCAATCTTGAGCAACTGCTCACGGTAGCCCTGGGGAATGACAAGATGCCTGTCTATCTCCCCTCCCTCTGTCTTCATAGCCTGAGTATACATCAGTCAATTTTCCCAATAAACCTTATGTTTACCGTCACCTCCCTGTGCTCCGTCAGAGTCTGCCCAAGCCCTCAGCTTCTCTAGACTAGAGTTGCTTCTCTGAGCAGCTGCAAACTCCTTACACATTCCCAAGGCATGGGACAGGTATCCTTCAGTCTCGAAACTAGGGTCCTTAGCACTAGTGTCAGGGCACTCAGGATCACTGTCGTCCCTAACCCTCTGACAATGGGTCACCCCTCCTTCTTCAGAGTAACCCTCCATAGCTGTGTGGTTAACTGCTACTGCGGAAATTTCTACCCCTTTTTGTTAGTCTTCATATGAGGAGACACAGGCTGTGGAACCAGCCTCCAAGTCATTTTCACAATGGCTTCTGTGGGGTCCAGGGAACTAAAATTTTCCCTTGCCGCTTGGCTATGGGTAACTACACACACCATCCCCTTTTTTGAGATTATTGCCAAGGATGTCGTCAATTGCTACAGTTTTGGCTACAGCCACATGTTGCACAGTTCCCCCTGTTTCACCCCAGTCTAGGAGAACACTAGCGAGGGGCAATGTTTTCTCCTCACCAGTAAAGTCTTGTACAGTTACAAATTCATTGGGTATAAACTGACCAGGATCTACCAGACACCCTTTTATGAATGTCAGGGATGCCCCTGTGTCCCTTAACCCTTATGTCTGTACACCATTCACCATGACTGGGTGCATGTGTTCCCTCATGTTCACAGGCATGCTTCCAGGGACACATAAACAACCCACTTCTTTCTTAGTCTCATTCTGCGTATTGCTCTTCTTTTTGGGACACTGTCTGGAAATATGCCCAGTTTCTTTACAAACCCAACATTCATTTCTTTTCTCAGAGAACTCTTTTCTTTGAAACCTGGGGCTACCTGGTTTCGGTGGAGGCAGTGAAGGTTTTAGCTGCCCTGAAGGAGCGCTTTTCCCTTTCTGTACTGCCACGCCCGCCCCATTCGCTCTCAGAGCAGGTCTGTTCTTGGCCTAATGGTCTGAGAGCTCAGTAGTCTCTTGTACTGTTTTGGGATCTCGGTTCTTCAGCCATGTTCTCAGCTCTGCTGGGCATGCCCCAAAAAACTGTTGCAACAAAATAGCATTTTCAATTTTATCTACAGAGTTTGCTTCAATTCCCTCCCACCAACATTTTAAAAACTGACATTGTTTCATGGCTAGCTCCTTGTAGTTCATATCAGGGCTTCTCCTGAGGTTACGGAATTTAGCTCTGTATGCTTCTGCAGTTAAATCACATTTTTTTAAAAGTGTAGCTTTACGTTTGCTGTAATCATTACTGTCCTCATTGTCCATTTGACACAATGTATCCAAAGCTTTCCCAGTAAGTTGCAGGGCTAGCTGGAAGCTCTAGGGCTCTCTAGGAATTTTAGCCTGAATACAAACGTTTTCAAAGGAATTTAAAAAGGAATCCATATCCTACCCCTCTTTAAATTCAGCTATCAATTTTGAATTCAATTTGTAACCCAGTCCTGTAGTTCCAGTTAAACCCAAGCAACTTACCTGCTCTGGTGCTGGTGGTTGGAATCGTAACTTCTCCAGATCATGTCTCCTCTACCGCTCAAGCTCCTCACAGTCTGCCTCTTGCAGTTCATGTTCAGCTTCTTGCTGTTCTTGCTCACTCTTCTCCTCTGTGGCTCACTGGTGCTCATGCTCTTAACGGTCAGCCTCTCGCTGTTTCCGGTCAGTCTCTCACTGTTCTCACTCCCTCTTCTCCTCTGTGGCTCATTTTTTGTGCTCAGTGTCTCTCTGGAACTCCATCTCCATTCGGCGCAACTCAATCTGCAGCCTGATTGCTTCTGGCTCCAGAATGCTGGTGACCTTCCACTGCTGCTGCTGTGGCCCTTCACTGGCACTGGCCTTGCTGTCATCCTCACTGGATCTGGACACTGCACTAGCCGCTGGCCCCTCCATGCTCAAGGTTTGGTCCCTTACAGTCACAGTCAGTGACTCGATGCTCTGAGCATCTGCTGCCATCAGGGCATCCATGAGGTTCTGCTTGGTGGCTCTCCCCTCATACAGGACTCCTCTGTCCTGGCACAACTGCCTCAAGTAGTCTACAGTGTGCCCACTGTAGTTGGAAGCCATCTTCTTCCATAACTACGGCTACTCTAACTTGCACTTTAGAAAAAAAAAATAAAACAGGTAGGAACATGACTGAAAGCAAAATTATATAGTTCTGTTTCCTTTTTAAAAATAAATCACTGCTTTTTTTGTAGGTGAGCTGTACAGTATTATGCTGACACACTGAACAGTTAAAGCTTGTGTTACCAATTTTATCTGCACTGCTGCCAATCTGTCACAAATGCACTCAGCAGGTCAGGTCCTCTGCTCCCACAGTGCCAACCTCTGAGCACAGTAATGTGAACAGGTAACAGACAGAGTAACCTTTCTGTCTGCTTGTGGGTCCGAATTGCCTTTGTTCTCAAGTTCTGGGGGGATTCGAACTGTGAACTTTATGCTAGCGTACCCAAATGTACAGGATCAGATAATCTGCTCTTCGGGGGGATGCCAGATATCTTTTGCCTAAGGGCACCTAACCAGGTATCCAAAATGAACCCTTAAAACTCTATAAAAGACCTTAGGTATATTCTTACCTTTTCCCAGTTTAGTAACACCATCAAGCTTTGAACAGTTTTTTTGACGGTCTTAACCCTCCATACGTCACATGCAAAAAGAACTTTGAAGACACACCCAGGCAGTCTTTCAAAATAATATATTTACTAAAACGGATATAAATATGTAAAATGTAAACACAGAACACTATGTCAGAAAGCATACAATTACTTAAAAGAACAAGGTTAAAGTACAAAACATAAACTCCTACCACAATACAATTAGACTTTTTCTATCTAATGTATTACCTCTTTACAGTGCTTAAGTTAGATCAGAGATCTTGTTTCTTAAGAGTCCAAAAAGAACTAACACCAAGATCAGACACAAGTCCTAGGTTAAACTATATCTCTCTCACACACACCCCTTCTGATGTCATCTAGCTCCTCCTTGTTGAATACAAAAAATATACAAACAGGATGTCCTATCAGGAGGTATATTAAGTAAGGTGACATCAGTAAAAACTAATTTCCCAAGTATGACTCCTTAATTAACATTTTCTCTTTTGATCTTGCACAGTTCCTATTCTCGAGGGATATCAAAGAGTTGTATAGCTTTTTAACACCAGTTGATATTAAATGTTCTTCCTCTTATGATGTCATAAAAGTTTATGATCTCCATCCTCTGGCAGACTCATAATGTCCCATTTCATTTCCACTTCACAGAACCTAGGCATATCATAAAAAGGTAATAAAATGCCACTCTGAAGTAAGTCAGCTAATTAAAAAGTTCCTGCTTCACTGAAACCTGGAAGGGGGTCACCCATGGCACAGCTACCTCATGTGAGACAATCACACAATACATTTTTATATTACAAATATCATAGAACAATCATAACCAGCTGGCCAAACATCACAGTAATTACATAGCACAATACAATACAACTGAATGATTGGGCAGTTAATACAAAAAGGTACAGGGCAAGGTGTAATTGACATAACATAGTTAGAAAGTGAAACCCCAGCAATAAATGTGGAGAGTATATAGAGTTTACAAAATATACAAATGCTGTGCCAGGCAATAACACAGAACAAAAAACAAATGTGTTATTAATTCAAATTACAAGAACCAAATATGAATATGGGGGGGGTAGTCAGAGACAGCCAGGAGGACAGCCCAATAGTGCCCTATATCTCTATAGTGACATTTAAATAGGGAGTGTACACCTAGAGAGCAGAGTGAGATCAGCAGTTCCAGTGTCCCATTGAGTGAGTGGCATAGAGAAGAAGTGAGGCATTTGACCTAGGAATGTCTGCAAGGCTTCCAGAGAAAGACCACAGTGGACTCTGGAAGTTAGTACAGGCACCTGATAGGCACTGGGCAGATCGTATAAAGAGAACCTAAGAATTCCCTTTCTGAGGTAGCCCAACATAGTGCCTTGTTAAGGTGAACACTTATTAAGGTTAAGGGACAAACATGGTAGGGTAAGATGTTATAAGAAATAGACAATGAAGTTTCAGGCAGGTAGAGCACTATGCAGTTAGTACCAGAGTGTATTTAGGTTTTCTTAGGAGTCAAGTAGGTACTATGGGATGGGAGCAGTCAGATAAAATTGAGCACAGGTACAGCAGGGACATAGCTGTAAGAAATGTGGGGTGCTCATCTCATGGGCTATGCTTTGGAGGAGACAACACTGCTTCATAGGTAGGGTGTTTGCAGTGCTCCAGGCACATCTGGTAACAGGAAGAGAGAAAATATCCTGGCTGCATCACCAGCTGAGCTGGCATCCTCAGCCACACTTGGCACCCCCTCTCCCCCAGAGGCCCACTAGTCTGGGGCTGGAGGGTAGCAGGGAAGGAAGGGAAGGGATGGTAGGGGCAGCCACAAGGAAATCATCCTGCCTCACCATATCCCAAAAGCAAATTGATTTGCACTACTTGAGGAGGAGCAGGTACCAGACTCCCTTGGTGGGGTCAGTGAGGGTGAACAGGATGACTGTGTGGCACCCAAGTAAGGGCAGGAGCAAGGCAGCAAGAAGTATACTAGTGGTTGGGGACTCAATGTTTAGAGCGGTGAAGGAGGTGGTGGAAAGCAGGAGAAGGAGAGGGAGATGGTCAGATACCTTCCAGGTGCATCAGTCTTTGGGACATGGACAAGATAGGCTGGGTAGTGGAAGGGGGAGGAAAGCTTGGAGTGCTGTTACACTTGGGTACCAATGATCTGGTGAACCGGCCAATTGAGATGGTGAAGCACAACTTTCAAGGGCTGGGGGACAGATTGAAGGCACACTGAGGTTCTCTGGCATTTTCTGAGGTCCTCCATATGTGTGTTTTTGGGGGGGGAAGAGTGGGGAAGGAAGAGACTGAGGAGTTTAATGAGTGGCTGAAGGGAGGGTGTCAGGAGGAGGGGTACCATTTTGTAGGAGACTGGTGGGGTCTTTTGGGACAGGAGGCTTTTCATGGGTGACAGCCTTCACCTGACAAGAGAGGGGGCTATTGCATTGTGGCAGAGTTTGTCATCTATGTTGGTGACATTTAAACTGAAAAGGTAGGAGACTGAGGCTGGGGGAACAACAAATGAAGGAGTACATAAGAGGAATCTTACTAGGACTCCTCCAGAAAAGGGCTCTTGAAGCAGAGGGGATAGGGTCCATAATATAGTAAGAAAAGGCACACAGAATGAATAAGAGTCAGAAAATTAAGGGAGGACAAGGGAAGAGTTGCTAACAAGAAGGGAGGTGTATAGCCACATGTTGGAAGGCTGTTTGTTTAAATGCCAGGAGCCTGAGGAACAAAATATGTGAGCTGCAGGCGATGGTGATAGAAGCAGGATTAGACCTCATAGCCATCACAGAAACATGGGCCACCGGGAATAACAGCTGGGACTTAGCAATACCAGGATGCACAATGCATAGACTGGATAGGAGTGTGGGAAAAGAGGTTGGGGTAGCCCTTTGTGTCAGGGAAGACCTATAGGTGGTTGAAGAGGATTCTATCAGTGAAAGGCAGAGGGGACAGAATCAAATTGAGTGCAACTCACGACCACAACAGGTAAGATGCTGTGCATAGGAGTGGTCTACAGACTACCAGAACAGGAGGACAAAGGAGATGACACACTAGGGAAAGAGATTCAAAACAAGCAGCAAAGGGGGAGGTAGTGGCAGTGGGGATCTCAATCTACCAGACGTTGATTGGGACATTCCAGTAGCTAAGAGCGCCAAGAGTGAGGACCTGCTAAATACGTTGCAGGACTGTCTGCTGCTGGTGAAGCTGGTCAGAGAACAGAGGGGCAAACTGCCATTCTTGTTGAGGTACTCATCAACTCAGAAATGGAAGGTGGGATGAAAATCGGTGAGCCCTCACCATACGGTTCGAACTGGCCTTGGGTACCAGTATACTTTCATCAAAGGCTGTGGATCTGATTTCAGAAGAAGACTTTACCAGATGAGTAAACTAGTTATGGAAACTGAGAGAGTGGATGAAATCAAGGGGGTGGAGGAGAGGTGAGGAGTAATTAAAGGAGTCCTCAAGTGGAAACTAAGTCATGCTTGAGAATGGTTACCAAGAGTAAGAGGCACAAAGACCAATCTGGTTCTCACAGTCAGGGAAGTAGTGAGGGCTGAAGAATGGTCTTCATTAGCTACAAAGTGAAACAGGAGATGAGGAATGGGGTGAATACCAATTGAAGATGAGGGAGGCCAAGAGATGATCAGGGACACAAGCAGATGCAGAACGCTATTATGGAGGGGGTCAGGATGAAACAGTTCTTTAGATACATTAGGGAAAAATGAAGACAAGGGAAGGAATTATTAGGGTGATGGAGGGGGCCAGTAATAGTGAACAGTGAACAGAAGGAAGACGTTCTAAATTACTACTTTTGTTCTGAGTTCACAGTAAAGGATAGTGGGCACTTGCCTGAAAATGGCATAATGGAGGAGAGGCTGCGTGAGTTGAATATGTACTCCTGGAGGAGAGGAGAGATCGGGGGGATATGATTGAGACCTTCAAGTACTTAAAGGGGATTAACAACATGTATAGAAGGGATATTTAACTTAAGGAGGAGGAGGAACATGAGAGGTCATGGTCTTAGATTGGGGGGGAAGATATAGGAGGGAAATGAGACACTTTTTCATGAAGAGGGTTGTGGCAGAATTGAACTCTCTGCCAGAGGAGGTGGTATCCTGCAAGACAGTGGGGGATTCAAAAGGGGATGGGACAGGGTGAGAGGGGTTATAGTGAAGTGGGAGGGCAGCTGCAAGATAAGGGGTGCTAGCTGCACATTTGAGCAGACTTGATAGACCACCTGGCCTGTTTCTGCTGGCAAATTTTGTATGTTCGTAATAGCTACTAATGGAGGGATCCCAGAAATTGGGCAGGTGGTGTTTATGGGAGAAAGAGTCAGAAAAGGGCTAGCAACACTGAACATAGACAAGGCTCCAGGGCTGGATGGGATGCACCCAGAGGTGCTTTGAGAACTAGCATTGAAACTGGCTGATCCCCTGGCAGGGCTATTCAATAGCTCCCTACAGTCATTGGTGGTCCTGAAAGATTGGAGGGAAGTGAACATAGTCCCACTGCTCAATGGAAGAGAGAAAGAGCAACCAACAAACTACATACATGTTTGTCTTACCTCCATTGCAGGCAAACTAATGGAGACACTAGTCAAAGAGGACCTAGTGGACTACCTGGAGAGAAATGGGCTCTAGAATAGTAGGCAGCATGGTTTTGTGGCAGGGAGATCTTGGTCAGACCAACCTGATGGTATTCTTTGAGTGGGTGACTAGAGCAGTGGATAAGGGACAAGCTGCGGATTTGCTCTACTTCGACTTCAGCAAGGTGTTCAACACTGTGCTACACAGAAGGTTACTAAAGAAATGAAAGGATCAGGAATCAGCGATGGATCTAATTAGATGGGTGGGAAGCTGGCTGATGGGGAGACAGCAAAGGGTGGTGGTAAACGGGGTCAAGTCAAAGGATCGGGAGGTCATGAGAGGAGTGGCACAGGGTTCAGTCCTGTGCCCGGTCCTTAGTGACGTAGGAGAAGGAAGCAGACAGGGAGGATGGTGTTAGGGAGCTGCAGAGGGACCTGAAAAGATTAGAGAGGTGGTCCAAAATTTGGCAGTTGAAATTCAGTGCCAAAAGGTGCAAGATGATGCATATAGTGAACAAGAACCCCAGTAAGGAATACTGGATGGGATGGGATGAGAGGGGTTAAGTTGGACACTACCACTGAGAAAAGGGACCTGGGAGTCATAAGTGACTCTCTAAAACAATCTAGCCAATGTAGCAAGGTCGACAGCAAGTCAACCAGGATGGTGGGTGTATCAGGAGGAGGTTTGACAGCAGGAGATAGGAGGTGATTACTGCATCTTATACGTAGCTGGTGAGGCCACATCTGAATACTGTGCCTAGTTCTGGTGACCGTACCTAAGAAAAGACAAAGTCTAGAGATGGTACAGCATGGGGTAAGCAAAATGATTCAAGGCCAGCACGGCAGATCCTACGAGGATCGACTTAAGGCCATGAACATGTACACACAGGAGAACAGAAGGGAGAGAGAAGATAATGATAAAGACCTTGAAGTTCTTGAATGGAAAATAACAAGATAGATTGTGGGGAAGTATTCAACAGGATTGGTGAATCAAGAACACACATACATGAGTGAAAATTGGCAGGGGGAGATTCAGGAGGGATGTGAGAAAATTTTATTTTACTGAGTGGTTGAGCCATGGAACAGCCTACCAGCTGAGGTCATGGGTACAAGAACTATGAATGGTTTCAAACACAGATGGGACTAAGTAAGAAGGCTTAATAAATACATGTAGAAAAAAGTAAGGCGGGAGCAAGGAGGGAAAAGTGAGGAAAATAACCCTGACTAGACATTCGATCCCAAAGTAGGATAGAATAAAACAGGGCAGACTGGATGGGCCAGTGGTCTTTTTCTGATGACATTTTCTTTGCTTCTACTGCATGTTTCTATGACTAGGGGTGGCAACAGAGAAGGCACCTTGTCCAATACAGGTGGCAACATGAGGATTCTCCAGGAGTAGCTGTGATGAGGACCTGAGGCTGCACTGGCAGGGCTTAGGCTTGAGGAGTTAAATCAATGGGTAAGACTTTGTGTCTTAAAGGGATTTGTCAGAGAGGCATTCTAGCAGGTATTCATGATGGGGTTGCAGAGAGAACCAGTTAAGAGACTGGTAAAGGGAGCAGTGGTGAGTAGAGTAAGGAGCCATCAAAGTAAACCTACAAATATTGTTATAAACTTGTTTAGTCTGGGCAGGTTGGAGGAGGAGGTTTGCGTGTCAGTGGAGGAGCAGTAGTTCAGAAGGGGGAGTAACGTACCATTAGCAATGGCCAGCATCTCTCCAGTGGTCATGAAGTCCTTTAGCTAGAAGCCAATGCCCAGTTTCTGATTAATACATCTAATCATGAGCCCAGTGTGTTCTGAAAAGGTCAGGGAGAGGTCGTGTGTGAACCCAAGGTGTTTGAAAGCTGTAATTTGTTCAGGTGGGGTCCCACTGGTTGACAGGAGGTTCAAGGGCACTAAAACAGGGTCAGCTTCCATTGGTCCAACTGGATGTTATTCAGGAACCTCAACACCCCATATGTCCAGGAAAGATGCCAGAATACATAGCCCTTACCTCTCCCAGAGGCCTCCAGGAGCTAGCTGCGGGCTTCTAGCACCTTTGATTGGCTGTTCTGCAGGACAGGGTTGCAAATATGGCGGTGACCATGAAATACTGAGGCAGTGCCCACAACAGTTATCTTTCCTGAGGGCTACTGACCTCATTCAGGGCCCCACCCCTTGGTTCAGGTGGCAGAGGTGGTACATAGGGTCTGGTGTAGTCGGAGCTGTGACTGAGTGCATGCTATGTCTGTGGCAGCCACCCACCAGAGAAAGCACGGCTGGAGCATGAATTACATGACACAAGAGGTGCCTATGAACCAGGGCTCCTGCCAGTTCCCCATCCACAAAGTCCAAGTTCCAGGGGCTGGAGGAGCTGAAACAGTGGCAGAAGCTTACTGGGTCCTGTGTTGTGGCCCCAGGTAAGCCCTTGACTTTAGAAGGTGGGGTTACACTCACAAATCTGCAGCTCCATGTAGCACTAACTCACACCTTGGAGGGACCACCTAGACTATTCTGGTTTCTCTCACATGCACTTAGCACTACAGGGAGCTGCACAGTTTTGTGTTTTCAAAGTGATGTTTAACTAACCCAAGTTATGGAACTTAGAGGCAGGGATTTTGACAGCTGGGTGGAAGGTTGGGTGGTTTGGGGTTTGACCACAGGGTCGATATCACTGAATTTGTTGGCAGAACAGAACTGCTTAACCAACCCACTCTGCCCAAATGTTCCCTGCCTAATCTGTCTTCACAGAGCCTAACTGGTCTCCAGCGACCCTCCCTACTCCCAGTCTATGTTCTAATATACCTCTGTGTCTATCCCACACATGCTTGAAGCCCCCCACTATTTTCACCCCCACCACTTCTGCTGGTAGTCTGTTCAAGGAGTCTACCACCCTTTCAGTGAAGAAATAGTTCCTCACATCTCTCTTAACCCCCGCCAGCTTCACTACATGCCCTCTGGTCCTGGTGCCTTTCTCATTTGAAAGATACTCCTTTCCTGCACTCTCTTTACCCCTGTGAGGTGCTTGTAGATCTCAATCATGTCACCTCATGCCCTCCTCTCTTTCAGGGTGTACAAGTTGAGATCCCTCAGTCTCTCTTCGTAGAGCTTCTCATACAACCCTTGCACCTTTTTAGTTATCCTTCTCTGGACTGCTTCCACCCTTTCTATGTCCTTTCTCAGATGTGGCCTACAAAACTGGACACAGTACTCCAGGCGGCTCTCACCAATGAGCAATACAGTGGCAAAAACACTTCCTTCCCCCTGCTTAAGGTAACCCTTCCTATGCACCCCAGCATCCCAAAAGCCCTACCTACTGCTTTGTCACACTGCCCTGCCACTTTGAGGTCCTAAGATATGATAACCTCAAGGTCCATTTCCTGTGTAGTGACTGTCAGTACTTCCCCTCTCATGGTCAGCTCATGGGTTCCTATGCCCTAGGTGCATGATTTCCACTTTTTTGAATCAAATCCTAACTGCCACGCCCTTAACCACTCCTTCCGTTTCCCAAGATCCCCGAGCATTTTCTCCACCTACTCCCGAGTGTGCATCCTACTGCATATTTTGGTATCATCTGGAAAAAGACATATGAGGCAGAATAGTTCAGTGGGTTAAGGCTCCGCTGCAGATCTAGAGACCTGGGTTTGAATCCCACAGCCACCTAGGTGCATACTGTGTGATCCTGAGCAAGTCACTTAACTTCCTTGTGCTCCCAGGTCTCATCTGGAAACAAGCTTCGGCTTAGTGAGCTATTCCTGGTTAAACAATGTTCCCTTTCCCTTTCCCTTCCAGTTCTTTTGCAAGTCACTCATGTAGACATTGAAGAGGACCGGTCCAAGCACTGAGCTCCGTGACATCCTGCTGGTCACTCTCCCATCATTAAAGTGAGTGCTATTTACCACCACCCTCTGCCTCCTAATCTGTTGACCAGTTTCTAACCCAATTCACCAATTTTGATCCCACCAATAGACTGCTCTGCTTGTTTATCAGCCTCCTGTGCAGCACACTGTCAAACTCCTTGAGAAAGTCTGATCGCCACTTCCACTGCCATCCCCTGAACTATTTTCCTGGTCACTCAGTCAAAGAAATCTATTAGATTCAGTTGGCATGACCCCCTTCACAACTCCATGCTGCCTTTGGTCTTGCTGCCTATTGGATTCAAGATACTCTTATCAGTCTTTTCTTCAGTAGGATTTCCATTAATTTCCCACCACTGAAGTGAGAC
Source organism: Neoceratodus forsteri (assembly GCA_016271365.2). NCBI lineage: Eukaryota > Metazoa > Chordata > Ceratodontiformes > Ceratodontidae > Neoceratodus > Neoceratodus forsteri. Next base: position 70,169,533 of record CM057459.1, read on the forward strand.
TGACCAGCCTATAGTTGCTAGCTTCCTCCCTGCTGCTGCACTTATGTAGAGGAACCACATCAGCTCGTCCCCAGTCCTCCAGAACCATGCCTGTTTGAAGTGAGCTGTTAAGGCTGTCAGTGGGGCAGCTAGCACCTCCCTGAGTTCTTTTGGAACTCTTGGGTGTATCCCATCCAGTCCCATAGCTTTTTTCACCTTCAGAGCTGCAAGTCCCTTCCAGATTCTTTCTTTTGAAAAAGGACTAGTGTCCACTCCTCTCCCCCTATTCCTGCCACTCCCTGGTAGTCCGTCCCTTCTCCTGCTGCTGTGAAGACTGACAGCTGCCTGCAGCCTGGCCTGCCTCCTGATGTAGTGACCTGAGGTTGCTCCCAAACTCCAGTCAACTGCATGGCAGAGTGACTCGCTGCAGCTCGGCCATCTGGGTGGCCCTTACTACAAATCTGTCTTTGGGTCAGCCCAGGGGTGGCTACTACCTGGGAGGCCAGAGGTCATATGGGAACCCCAGAATCCCCCAAAGAGCTGGCTAGAGGACAGGCATGTCATGCAGGGGAAGGTTCTCAACTTCGGGGGGGGGAGGTGGGGGACACCCAGCATTCATGGACACCTGCTGTCCAAATATGGAGTAACAATGACATTGGCTGGGAAGGCAGCCACTTGCCCGCCAACCTGTCCAGAGGAAGGGCATGTTCATGGCCACACGCTAACATTGGAGTGGGAGGACTGACAGGTGACTATAGGAAAAATGGAGAAAAGTATAACAACAAATCTACCATTCATGCTTCTATTCGTAAAGAGTCACATCTCAGCATTGTACTTGGGGCCCCATAAAGCCCTCTATGGTGCAAGATTCCCACTTAACTCACAGAAACATTTTAAAATCAAAATGTTAAATAGTAAAATGGAAGTATTCCTTTGTAACACATAATGTACAGTATGTGGCACCACTTCACCTTCAGCTCTCTTTTCTAGACAAACACTTAAAAACTAGAACTGAAACACCCCCTAGTGAATATGAGTCACATAGCACCCTGACTTGAAACTGACACAACAACCTAAGCCTCTGTTCATCAGTCTGCCTTGTAGCCTTACGTAACTTAGCGTGCGTGTAATTTTTTTTCCATGGGAAATTGTTCTAACTATATTAAATCTGCTTCAGATTGTTTTCTCAGTTGTGCATCTAGAGGACACAGATCTAAGAAAATGGGGTCACAAAGCAGGTAATCCAGGAGGAAAAACACAATTCTAAAATGAGAATATACAGTATTTAAGAAACGTTTTTCATTATTTCTTTAGTGTATCTTCATGCTAGTGCCCTGGTTTGTATAACTATGCTTTACCTACCCTGGCAGAGTGCCCCCCGTGTAAGCTTGTAAGAGCCTGCTGTTTGAGTATGTGATTTCTTGGCTGAAAATGCCCTGCTTCCAGTCAACTCCCTAGAAGCAGCATAAATGGTAATCTATGCAGCAGACTAGAAAGATCTAAGGTACAAATTTCCCATCTTTGTTCATAACATATTTAATCTAGCTGGCCCATCGTGAGCTAAAAATGTCAATTTTGTCATTAAGAGAATGAGTAATTTTGTCCAGCTTATAAATTTGGTTTACAATGGCCCTCCAACCGCCAATCTCTGGTATTCGTGGAGTAAGCCATGTCCTGTTTTTTTTGTAGCTGAATTTTATTAGTTTTTTCCATACAAGATGAATACAGAGACAGAAACAGAAACAGAAGAACATTTAGTATATAGGCTAACCAGTACTGAACCAATAAATGGCAGCTATTCAATACACAGCAGTTATTGTACCTAAGTACTAGAACAAAGAGGAAGGAATACACCAAGCATCAATCTGAGTTGCAATACAATACAGAGATGGACCAGACAATGAATTATCTACTAGGAATAAAGGCAGGGAACATGCATAGGTGTAACCCCCCTACAAATGGGGGTTCCCAAAAAGTCTTCCTTGTGCTTGCCTAAATGCTCACTGCCAGGCTGGTGTCTTGCGCTTTAGCAGTTTAAATGTGATTACCAGAGCCTGTATAGCCTCTGTGTACTGCCTCTTTAAGAGCTGCCTGATTGCAGTTTAAGTAATCTGAGAGGGAGCTCTGTTGAAAGATGTAACTATTTACTGAAAATCATTTAGAGTGATAATGCCAATGTAGTTTGTCGAACCTGCTTTCTTTGTAGCAAGGACTGTTTTGTTTGTCTCCAGTATCTTGGTTCTGGACTGCAAATTGGACCAAACAGTACTGGTGGGATCTAAAATGTAACCAGACTACAGGAGCTGTCTGAATTCAAAATCTGTAGGAACTTTAGTTTGGAGCTTTTTGCGCCTTTTTTGCAACAGAAGGGGGAGCTCTTGCTTTGACTGACAGCCAAATCAGCCAACCAAATCTTTTGGATCTTGAGGAAGTCCCGGGCTGCTTGCAGTTTTCAGTTAGTTCTGAGCTGGGAAGTGAAATGAGAAGAGCTCAAATGTAATTTGGGCAGCAATCCTGAGTGAATTCGCATGGGAAAACTGTGAAAGCGCTGAGTTTTCGGCTTGCATGTCTGTCTGCTGCTCCTGAGAGGGAGAGAAGAGAATTATTTTGGACTAAATCCAAGTTTGTGTGACTACAGTAAGCTACTGAAGTGGGCCAGGCTCAACCTGAAGAAGACCGAGATTTTGCTGAATGCGATCGGCCTGTCAGGAGTTACAGCTACCCCTAAGCTCCCGGTGTGTGCAGAGACTTTGTGATTGTGACCAGGGAGCGCTTTGCCTGGTACAGTAGAATTCCCTGACATGTAAATATGTTATTTGCTGCTAGTGAGTCATGAGTTAGTTCCCCACTGTGTGAACTGTGTTCTGCTTGCTGGAAGTTGTATCCAGCCCAAAATGGACTGCATCTGAATTTGTCTGCATGCGGTCTGGGCCTTGCCAGACTGGCCCAGCCAGACTACCCATTGTACAGAGAAGCCAACGACGAGAGACCTGCCTGGGGATCAGCCCCCTGCTCCACACTTGAACAGGAACAACGCCTCTGTGACTCGCGTGGGCCCTGCTTCTCCTGGCATTCCAGATCAACCACCTGCAGTCTCAATTTTCGTCCGGCCTGTGTCCAGTCTTGGGTATCGTGAGTAAATACCAGGGTAACTCCCTGGAACAACAGCTTAATCTGAGTGTGTCATCTGATTGTCTTGTTGTTTCATTTCCTTTACGAACTGAGCCCTGTGGCTCTGGATTACAAATATTGTGTACTGTGCATGTTGTGTTTTTCCTAACAGGGCCCCAACCAGCTGTAACCCCGGGCAACGGTCCTGGCTAGCCCATCTGTTCTCCACCTGAGTACCCAGAGGTGGACTGTGTGGGGGGGACTCAAAGCACATGCATAACTGTTTGATTGATATAACCTTTAAGCTAATTAAACTGATTTCCCCCCCAGCTCAAGTCCCCTGAATAGATTAGATCTAACTTTTTCTGCATGTAATCTGACTGTGGTTCCAGTTGGTGCTCAAAGTACTGTACTGTTGCTATTTGCTGTGCATAACCTTGTTTTACAGGATCCCCAGGGTTGAGCCAGAGGAACCAGCCCTGGTGGTGAAAGTGCAAACAGTGTGGGTACTTGTGTGTGGTGTACCAGGGTATTGTGAAAGTGATTACTGTACAGTGTTCAGGCCACTAGAGGGGAAAGAGGAGGGTTACAGTATCCCGGAGGGCTGTGCCCAGGTTAGCTTGACCACTACCAACCCTGATCTCCAGGTGGAGGCACCCGTTTCAGAACTCAGGCCCCTTAACCTGCTACTAGCCAAGCAGGCAGGGTAGTAGCCCTTGGGATAGCACCACCTAAGGGTAACATAGGACTATACAGTCAAGGTATCCAGGACTTTATACACCTCAGGAGATTGGACTAGAGCCTGACCGGAAGGAGTGGATCATTATGACAAAAAGTGATTGCATACATAAATCACCCATTTTTGCCACCTGTCTCTGAACTGGGGTTGCCTTTCATTAAGGGAGGCTGCAAGGTGCTCATGTGGTAAATAGAGATGATTACATGGGCCCGATATTCACAGATTAGCACACACACAAATAGGATTAGCAGGTGCACTAATCCAGAATTATGCTGGTTCTCCTGGCTGGCCCATATTTAGAAACCCAGGGAGCACCAGCGTAAGCCCACAGCACCAAAGCACAATAATGTCGCTACACCAGTGCAAATGAGGGTGTCCTTCCAAGCATATTCGTACAGAGGTATCTTCAAAGGTTTGTAGTAGTGACAAATAGCCCCCAGAGTGGTGTTATTTACTGCCCCTGAAAACCACCTCTTATCAGTGTAACCTCCCCATGCCCCGTCTAGGGGCATTAACTTTTCTTGCAGATGGTCTGGAGCAATAAAGGAGGGGCACCCTTAAGCGCTAACACTGAGACCAATGCACTTCATTTAAGCACAAAGCAGGAAAAGTTGTATCCTACCTTTTTGGCGTCTTTAGTACTTGTGCACTTTTACCTTTACCCTCAGAATCTGACTTTTTTTATCCTGAAGTACTGCACACTGGACCAGAAACTTTACGCTGCACCTCTACTGTCTTTGGAGCCTCCCTGAGCCGCTGGGACCCACCACAGGCAGGATGAAACTTTATCTGAAATGCAACTCATGAGAAATTAATTTGACTGAACATAAAGGGGGAAAAGAAAGATTTTATTTTATTTGCTTTCCACTCTCAGTTTAAATGAGGCACATTACTGCTATTTTCTCCCAAACTGGCTTTTTCACTTTGTTCCTGCACTGCAAATGATTTCCAGCAATGCAGGGGTCACATGCTTTATTTTTAAATAGATAAAGCAGCTCCATGGGGCTAATCAACTTTTTACACATACTAGCTGGACATTATAAGGCAGCAGAAGTGACGAATACTAAGGCAGTCACAAGCAAGGATTTTTTCTACTCTCTTTCTCTCCTGGATGCTTTACCCAAGGCCTCCTGAACTCAGATCCCTGCAATCTCCTGACTTTTTTGGATCTGGTAAGGCAAACCTTTTATTTTTTCTTACCTAGGTTACCCACTCTCTCACTGGCAGTGGGCATCCCCCAAAACTCTGACGTGGGAAAGCGGACTGCTTTCCCTACCTGCACCTCTGGGCACTGGCCCATGCCACAAGGCTTTCAGGAGTTTTTCCTGGTGACCCAGGCCCTGTAACCCAAAACATGGCACTGTGCCGGTGCTAATTTAGCACCTGCCACCTTTACTTGTGTAACCCCTCTACAAATGGGGGTTTCTAAAAGCCTTCCCGGAGCTTGCCTAAGTGCTCCCTGCCTAGCTGGTGTCCAGCGTAATGCTGTTTTAATGTGGGCACTGTGAGTGCTTTTAGAGCCTCTAGTACTGTCTCTTTAAGAGTTGCCTGCCCGCGGGCTTAATTAGTTTGAATGGGGGGGGACTGTGTGTTTTAATGCTCAAATCCCGCCCGAGCTGCTGCCTAATCGCTCCATTTCTGCAGTCGCTAAGAGCGCAGAGGGAGCCTAAATGAAAGATGTGACTGTTTGCCTGAAATCAGTTAGTAACATTGCAGTTTGTCTAACCTGCCTTTCTTGCAGCTGGGACTCTGCGTTTGCCCCTCCATTTTGGACCTGAATTGCTGAGCTGGGCCAGTTGGGTTAGGGGAGCCCTAAAATGGAGACTGCTTGGACTAATCAGAACTTGGACTCTCATTCTTGAGCCAGTCACTTCTGTACTGTATAGCCAGTGCCTCTGGGAAATGTAGTTTGGACCTTGGTGCCTTTTTGCACCAACAGAGGGAGCCCTACTGTGATCGACAGCTGAACCAGCCAACCGAACTGGAGGGAACCCAAAGGAAATACCCTGCACTGTTGCTGGCAAGCCAGTTCGGTAGTGACAGTGAAGAGAGAAGGAGCTCTGCTCTTGCTGCGGTGTGTAGTTCGTGCAGGAAGTGTGTGGGAGGCCCTGAAGTCGGCCTACAGCCGTTGTGAGTGCTAGTTCGGACTGAATCTGAGTTTGTGAGGAGAAAGAAGAACCAGAAGTGTGGAAGCCAGGCTCAACCTGAAGAAGACCGAAAGTTTGCTGAATGCGATCGGCCTGTCAGGGACTCTTGATGCTGTGCGTGCTCCCAGGTAATTTGCAAGTGTTTGCTATCGGGATCGACAAGCAGCTGCCTGGTATAGTAATTTCCTTTACATATAAATGTGTCTAGTGTTTGTGGGGACCACGATTCCACTTCCCCTCTGCTGTGAGTTGTATGCTGAATGCTGGCAACCCAGAAACAACACCTTCCAGCTTGAAATCTGTGTGGGGAATTGTGAGTACAATTCAGGGCAAACCCCTGCAACAATTTGTAAATCAAAAGTGTGCCATCTGATTTATTGTGTTTCTTTCTACGAACTGAGCCATCCAGCTCCGGATTACAATTTGGGTTGTGTGTGTTGTTTTCTCCTACAGGGCCCCACCCAGCTGCACCAGCCGGTCAACCCCGGGCAACGGACCTGGCTAGCCCCCCCTCATCCTGGGTACCCAGAGAGTGCACTGTTCGACCTTGATTACATGCATAATCCTTTTTATTTATGTGGCTTTACTCAAATTAACCTGATTTCCCCGTCCTTGTTATATACCCCCTAAATAAATCAGATTTGTTGTTATTGAACTATATGCTGTCTGTGGTGTCAGCACATATCGAATCCAGCATTGCATTGTATTGTGAATGTTCTTAACCTTGTTTTACAGGGGTCCTCAGAGACATACTGCAGAATCAGTCTCGAGGGTAAGTGGTATCTATATGTGTAAAAAGTGTGCATATATGGGGTATTGGGAAGGTAACACCCGTGTACTGTGTGGGCCACTAGTGGGAACAAAGGGGGGTCACAGCGTCCCAGAGGGCTGTACCCGAGCTAGTTCAACCCCTACCAACCCTGACCTCTGGGTGGAGGCACTCGTCATAGAACCTAGGCCCCTCAAACTGTCAGTGGCCAAGCAGGCAGGGGTAGTAGCCCTTGGGATAGCGCCACCTAGGGGTTACACTTGGCTCAGCTGCTCTTCTCATCAGTCCCACTGGCGCAGCAGCCCCAAAACCTGGCCTTGTTTTAGTACTTATGGCCCCATGCTACAGACTGTCCTGCCTTCTCACTGGTGGTCCAAACTGTTCCAGTTTCTGTGGTTCATGTTACTTGGGGGTCCCTGCCAGGCCCACATCTCATTTTACACCTCCTGAGCTTGTGTTAAGCTCCAGCACGAGGGCTACTCTCCAAGGTCTGCCACTTCGGCCTGTGACCCACCTGGCCCTCAATGTAACGGCACCCCAGGATCTGCCCCTCCATAGCAGGCTCTATATCTTGGTGAGGGCCCCGGCTCCCTCTATCCCCAGGCCACCCTGCCACATCGGGTATGAGGGGAGTCACTGCCACTGGCTTCCCTCCTGTGGGGGCCCTGCCACTGCCCCCACAGTCCTGGCGACCTGTGAACTCCTTATAGGGGTCTCTAAGTTCTCCTACCTTTCTTGGCCTACAAAGGCACCTACTTTCCCTGCCCCCAAATGATGCAGGGCCTGGCTACTCATACTTCCCCCACAGAGCTCCATTTCCCCAGCTCCTTGTTGACCACGACGCTGAAAAGGCAGTCCTGACTCTCTGGCCCTCCCAGACTGCCGATCTCCCTCACTTGCCCACCTAATCTCAATTCCTTACTGTGCACTTCCAGCTACCCCCAGGCCTAATGCCCAGGCTGGAGAGGCCCCGATACTTCCTGTCTGCTCCCTTATATACTCCCTAAAACCTACTCGCTGCTGCCACCTTGAGGTGTCCAGCAGCCAATATCCCCTAGAGCACTAACCCATTCCCTAGTTCGGGGGGAGAGTAGGAGAGGGATAGGGATACCTAAATGGGAGCATAAGCCCCTCTTTAAAAGGGGGGCTTACACTCTTTTCCCACCCAGGAAATCATTCCCTCCTGGGAACGATGGCAAGGGCCCAGTGATGGTCTCCTCCCATTAGACTAGGTATGCGCACTCCCCAGCTTTCTGGCAATAGACACACCAGCACCTGGCCACAGGCACCACCCAACCTACCTTTTTAGCCCAATGTACTTTTGAAATCCCTAAAACCTACCTGCGCCAGGAGATAACCTAAATGGTTAGCAAACAACCTTTATTATTTTTTTAACAACAATTTTAATAATTTCTTATAAGGAATAAACATTTTTATATTAAGCATTTGCAAACAACAGTAATGAGGTAAATACAGTTTAGCTATCTCCATAGACAAGTTACACTGTGTACAGTCCCCAAGCCACTCATACATTTACACACACATTTTTCTACCAGTCTCCCAAACATGTTTTATCATGATTTTAATAACAACATTGTAATTTTAAATTTAAGAGGTTTGATTTGAAATAAAAAACTGTATATAGTGACCATTACTCAGCTCTATAGAGCAGTTGTCCTGCCACAGTCCATAAGTTTCAAATCAGAAGGCCTAGACTGCAGGCTCCCCACCTGGAGGGAAATCATATTTGGGGTCTGGCTTGGTGGTCACATCTTCGAAGGAATCCCGGTCCAGAAGATAATGTTTGGTCTGAGTCCCAGCGAAGTCTTGGACTGAAGCAAAATGCTTGAACAACATTAGCCCAGACCAGATCCCTGTGCAACACAGCGACCGTGCCTGCTGAATTAACTGCTGAGATGGGGCACCTGGATGATTCTTTAAGCGTTTTATCTGCTCCTTAAGGATCCAGTTCTTTTTTTATCTCCTTGATGATGTCTTAAATCTGTTTTGGCACATAAGGCTAGTTTAAATGAGGATATTGTACCTGTAGATTACTGCGGACCCACCTTTCAGCCTGGCTGTATTTTGGCAGGTCTCTCACGCTGGTCCTCCTGGCTTGTTTCTTTGGTAGCCATATCCCCCTTCGATATTTTAAGTTTAATGAGTCACTTGCGTTTAACCCATCCATCCGGGTCTGGAGGGTCTTAGCCCAGACCAGGAGCTGTGGGGTATTATCTGCAAAGGTGATAACAGGCCAATGGTAAGGCCTAGGGATGGCCCTTACCACCGTATAGTCCTGGAACTGAAAAGTGCTGCCAACATATTTTTTTATTATTCAGCTCCTCTAACTTTTTTTGACCACCAAAGCTCCCTCTGGCTGATGCGGGTGCAGGGCCAGGCTCGGAGCCATTCCAGTATGCTGCTTTTTACTTTTGGCTTCTAAGGCAGGCTCTGACTTGCTCGACAGGGCCTGTGGGCTACTGCCGGACAGAGACCATGGTGAGGGCCCCCAGGCCCTGGAGGATTCCCGACCGGTTGTCTGAGGCCCCTGCCCCTCCCTCTGAGATAACCAGTAGCCGGCAGCGGGGAGTGGAGTAGATGGCTGTGCTCCCTGTCACCTTTTTTTTTTTGACTGGTGCACCTGCACCCTCCTCCTCTACAGCCTCTATAATCACATCCGGGGATTCGCTTTTGGTCTCATCCACCTGGGCACGGGTGTTTTCTCTCAGGGACAATCTCTCAAACCTAATGAATCCCCACTGGCTGGTGACCACGGCATAAAAGATCTGGTGGTGGAACTAGAGTGAACATTTTTAAATTTGGAACTGGCGGCCTGCTTATACAATGTGGGCATATAGGCAACCTAGCAACTCGTTTCCCCATGAATTCACACCTTACAAAATGTTCATTTTTTTTGCCTTTTCCCCCAGCTTTCCAGAACCAGGAGAGCAGTGAGGCTGGAACCATAGCCAGAGGTTCCTTTTGGGGGGGGGTCACGTCGAGTCTGTCTGCATTTCCCCCTGCCACAACATACAGCCAATCCATGGTGGATGCCTGCATTCAGTCTTTCCCCCTCCCAGTTTTCACAGCTTAACTAGATGGTTCAAAGTTTGTTTGTGTAACCTCTGGGTGGCGCCACCCCCCAGTGTTACACCCCTGCCTACTAACCCTGGACATAGGCTAAGGGGTTTGGGTTTGCTAGCTAATAACATTTTTTAAAACCTTTGCGCAGTGCCTCCACTAAGGGTGCTTTACGTGGGTGAGATGGTACTGGGTGTAGCCCCCTGAGCTGCTACACCACCCACGGTGACCAGTTACCTTCCCCTGACATGCCCCAAGATACAGCTCCCCACATTTCAACATTTTGAATTAAAGGCTCTCTCTAATAATATGCTCACACATGATTTCAAACAACAACAACAAGATATTTATTTTGGGGGGGAAATAAATGAGCTAGGAAAGCGAAACAGGAGGAGTAGAGGTTATCTTATCGTATTTACACATGTACAGAAATCATTTGGATTTTCCTGGTGAACCCTCCAGCTGGGTGGCTACATATTGACAGGCAGACATAAATCACATTTTACCATTCGACTTAAGAGATCCAGAACCCTGGCTATCTAGCTGCTGATAAATCAGATACTAAACATAATTATTAATAATACCCACACTGGTACCAGTCCCAGATAAAGCAGAAACCCCACAATCTCATACCATACCGGTTAAACAGATACCACAATCAAGATGTTGCAGGCCTGATGGAGTTGCAGCTGGTCGAGGTAGCTGGCTATTAATTTGAGGGTGGGGGCAACTTGGAAACAGATTTTTGTAAAGCATCAAATTACTATTTACAACCACAGCAGGGACTGCCCTGCACTTTAGCAAAGCAGGGATTGCCCTGCACTCGCAGACTTCTGAACATTCCAGAACAAACTATGTGGATCTTACGTCCAGAATATTCAGCACAATATTTGAAAGTCCCATCCAAAGTAAGGAGAGTGATGCTTCTGTCAAGCATCCTAAACGCAGTTTAAACGCATTCACATCCCGTACTTTATATACCAAAAGGCATCTATCCAGAGTAAGTTGGCAACGACACTTTTATCAAGCAACCCATACTTTAGTCACAGGCAGTCACATCCAGTACATTCTATATACCAAGAACATCCACAAGCAGAGTTCTATCCAGCATATCTAGCCAGTTAACATGTACCAAGTGCTCTTAGACAAAATTCTGTGCAGACATTCGGTACATTCTCTTTAAGGTGTCTTAGACAATAATATGCTCTAGGGCCTCCTGTCTCATGAAGTGGCAAGCGCGTCTTGGCAGACAGCTCCTCAATGACAGGACTCTAACCCATAGCTACACATTTATATGATTCACTAAGCCCAGCATCTTGCTGCACCTGCAACTTAGCCATTTGGGCCATAGTCTCAGACAAGATGCATCCATTACTTGAACTAGGCAGTCTCTTATGGGGTTAGTAGCCCAGACTGATGACTTCAATACTTCACACTTAACAGCACGCATTTCTTAATGGGGCATGGAGCCCCCAAGATTACTTGCTTATCTTCTCCCTCGCACCTGGGGGTACGAGGGTACTCACTCAGGTCCTCCACGGGTCTCATCCGCAATCGAAGGCATCCTGAAGACTTCTTCAGCTCTCTCACCGTTGAGGTACTTGGTCAACGATCTCACCACTGATGATGTCATCTGGTCTGGTCAGCACTCTCACCGCTGCTGGACATCTGATTCTTCAGTCCACATCTTTCCCCGACGTGGGAGGGAAGATTAGCCTCTGGAGGGCAGTACTGGCAACCTCCAGACTAGCTGTTGCAGAAAGCCCAATTACTGTAACTAGTTAACTGTTAACTGAAGAAAATAACAACTGCCCTTTGAAGACTGAAAGGGCTTGAATTAAGTGGCCCAGGCCTGATGGCATGGCTGGAGCCTGAGCCCCTCCCCCATGGGGGCTCCCAGAAGGCTGCAGCCTGCTCTGCTCTCTCTCTCTCTCTCTCTCTCTCTCTGAATCTCCAGGCTAACTGGCAACATTGTCTCCTTATAGAGCTCCTAGCTCAACTCCTGATTGGTAGCAGGCATGGGGTGACATGTCTCCAAGTTGCTGAAGGACCTGTCAATCTGCACACTCGAGGCACCATTGGGTTGTGGAATTTGTGCTTAAAATAATGGTAGTTTACTCACCTGGTAAAGGTGATTATAGGAGCACCTTCTTACAGCGCTCCGAGTCTCAACACATGGGTAGTAAGCGCTCTTCTCATAGGCTGATGCACAAAGGAATCCCAAAATTTGAAATCCAATCCCTCTGTTATCCCTGCTGTTCCCAGAATCCTCAGTATGATATCTTCCAAAGTTCGTTTCCCTCCTGCAAGTAAATTGTTAAACAACCAAGAAGAAGCAAAAAACACCCTGCTTTCCGTTGGTCCCATGAGGGGCCGTTGGCTAGAATAATACACAACACGGTGACGTTATGTCAAGAGATATTCTTTACTCTGTACTGTTGTTTATAAACATCTGATACCTTGTTACATAGCTACTGACTGTGTGGAGTCTATGTCCCATAACTGCATACAGTTAGTTATCGAGAGCTTCAGTTACATTCTTAGGTGTATCACTCTATATGTTTTCCTTAAACTGTATCACTATATGTATATATATATATATATATATACACACACACACACACATATACACATGTTCCTCCGCAATGGGTAGGATACAAAGTGCTGTAAGAAGGTGCTACTATAATCACCTTTACCAGGTGAGTAAACTACCATTATCTATCGCACCTTCTTACAGCACTCCGAGTCTCAACACATGGGAAGATTGTACAGCAGTATTAGACTTTGTCCTGGGTGGGAGGAGGAACTGGGATCAATGCTGTCTGGAGCACCCTACGACCAAGCTCTGAGTTTCCCGTTAGGCCGGTGTCTAACCAGTAGTACCTGAGAAAAGTGCACATGTACTCCCAGGTTGCTGCCTGGCAAATCTCTCTGACCGATGCGGAGTTGCATTCCACCCAAGATGTGGCTACTGCTTGTGTGGAGTGGGCTCTGATGTTTGCTGGAGGGATATTTCCTCCTCCCTGTAGGTCCTCGCTATGGCTTCCTGTAGCCATCTAGCAATGGTGGATCTAGATGCTGCCAGACCTTATTTATTGCCTTGGATCAATACGAACAGCCTGTCTGTCTGACGGAGAGTCTCTGTCCTGGTCAGGTAGGTCCGAATTGCTCGGGCTGGGTCTAGGCTGAGTAGGGTTTCCCTGTGAGGGTCCCCTAACTGGTGGTTGAGGGTAGGGACTGAGATCTTTTGGGATGGTAGGCATTGGCCACCTTCGGGATAAAGGACAGGATGGGTCAGAGTACAACCCTATCTGGGAAAAAAAACAGATAAATGGCTCTCTGCAAGATAAAGACTGTAATTTGCTAGTTCTCTTGGCTGATGAGATAGCTACTAGCAATACAGTCTTCATCGTAAGTACGGACAAGGGAATGGATTCAATGGGTTCAAATGGTGGGATGGCGAGAGCGTCAAGTACCAAATTGAGGTGCCACGGAGCTGTTAGGGTTCTTGGGGTGTGGTTGATAAGGGTTGCGGCCTTTAGGAAAGCTTGAACCAAAGGGTGGGCTCAGGGTAAATGTCCATTGGTTTCTCCCCTTATAGCCCCTATTGCGGCCGTCTGTACCCGCAGAGATGCGGCTGATAAGCCCTTTTCCAACCCTTTTTGCAGAAACTCTAATACATTCATAATACTACATTGAGATGCCTTCAAGTCCTGGCTCTTGCACCATGAAACAAAAGCCCACCGATGTTTGTTATAGGTCCTGTTGGTGGATTCCCTTCTAGCTTGTACCAAGGTGTCCACCACCGTACCTGGTACCCCTAGCCCTAACAATCTAGCCCTCTGAGTGGCCAAGCCGTCAGTTTCAGCAGTAGAGGGTTTTCATGCCAGATCGGGCCTTGCCTGAGTAAATTGTGTTGGCGAGGTAACCTCATAGGATTGTCTGTTAGCATTTTCCTGATTAGGGTGTACCAGGTTCTCCTCGGCCAGTCTGGGGCTACAAGTACTATGCTGCTGCCCGTGTTTCAGATCTTCCATAGCACTGCTGGTAGCATGGCTATTGGGGGAAATACATACGCCTTCCTGAATTTCCATGGGGTTGATATGGCATCCACCTATCGCTCTCCTGTCTCTGAATCTGGATATATAGGTCGTGAAGTTGGGTGTTGGTCACTGAGGCCATGAGTCGATGTCAAAGGGCCCCATTTTTCTGGAGTTCGTTGAAAATTTCTGGATGGAGTTGCCATTTCCTGTTGTAGTGTTTGCCTTCTCAGCCAATCTACCCTTGTGTTTAAGTTGCCTGCCAGGTGGACTGCTGTGAGACTGAGTAGATTCTTTTCTGCCCATAGCAGTAACATTTCTGCCTCTCGAGCCATGGCTCTGCTTCTTGTTCCTCCCTGCTTGTTGATGTATGCCATCGCTACTCGGCTGTAGGTGCGCACTTTTACGTGGTGTCTTTGGAGTTGACCTTTGAAATGTATGAGGGCTAGTTGGATGGCTCTTGTCTCTAGTATGTTAACTGGGAGTTTTGCGCCTCCCTGCTTGTCCATTTCCCTTGAATGGACTGTCTGTCTAAAACAGCACCCCAGCCTAGCAGGCTTGCATCTGTTTCAAGGGTTCTTGTTGTATCTCTCTCCAATTGTGCCCCTTGCGTGAACGTGTGTGGGTCTGCCCACCATCATAGTGATTTCTGTATTGATGATGGAATTGTCACTCTCTGATTGTAATTCTGTTGACTGTAGCTCCAGTTGTCCAGGAGTAGGCGTTGTGAATGTGTCATGTGTAACCTGGCCCAGTCGTGTAGGTCTATGCATGCCGCCCATGAGACCCAGTAGTTGCATAAGGTGCCAAATTGTTGTCAACTTCTTCTGCATAACTGTTCTGCAGTGCACTGTTAACATGCAGATGCGTGTCTGTGATGGTCTTACTGTGCCTGTCACTGTGTTGAACGTTATTCCCAAGTGGTCTAACAATGTGGTAGGAGTTAAGTGGCTCTTTGCTTTGTTGATAAGCCACCCGTGTTCGGTCAGTAGTTGTTGAGCTCTGCGTGTTGCTGTCCTTGACTGGTCCACTGTTCTCACCCATATCAACCAGTCGTCTAGGTATGGGATCACATGAATGCCCTCTGTGTGTAATTTTGCCACTAGGGGTGCCATCACCTTGGTGAACAGTCACAGGGCCAACGCCAATCCGAATGGTAGGCATTGGTACTGGAAGTGGTATCCCAGAATGCTGAATCGGAGGAACCTCTGGTGGGAAGGTCTGATAGGTATGGGTAGATAGGCATCCTTCAGGTCTATGGAGATTAGAACATCTCCCTTGCGTATCGCTGCAATGGTGGATCTTAGGATTTCCATCTTGAATCTCTGGTACCGGACAAACTTCTTCACAAATGTTAGGTCTAGGATAGGTCTGAGGTCTCCGGTCTTTTTTGGGACTAGAAAGAATATGGAGTAGATGCCGGAGTATCTCTCTTGAACTGGAATGGACTTTATGGCTCTGCTGTGTAGCAGTTGGTGTAGAATGATCCGTACTTGCTGCAAGGTCACTTTGTCCCTTGAGACATGAGATTCTATATATCGGTCCCTCCTTGGGACTGAGTTGAATTCTATGGCATAGCCCTGTGATATGATCTCCTTGACCCATTCGTCTTTGATTGATTTGGTCCAGGTTGTGGCAAACTGCTGTAGCCTTCCTCCCACTGCATCCGTTTGGCCCTGGACTGGCGGATTCTCATTGGGAATCCTCTGTTTGATTTGTTTGTCCTATACCCTGTTTGCCATTGTAGTGGGAGCCTCTGCCCTGCTGCCCTGAAAGTTCTGCCTGTTGTTGAAAAATTTGGTTTGAATCCAAGGTACGTCTATCCTGTACCTGGTGGCCTTGACCCTTTTGGCTCTGCCTCGAAATGTCGGAATTTGTTATTTCAAAAGGGTGGTAGAGTAGCTCGCCCTCCTTGATCCTTTATCCCCTTTCTTTACTGTGAACTCTTCTATGCCAGGCCCGAACACCTTGTCTCCAGAGAAATGCAGTTTCATGATCCTAGATTTGGACTCTTGATCTGCATTCCACGGCTTCAGCCATACCTGTCTCCTGGCTCTATTGATGGAAGCTGCTGACCTGGATGCCACCTTAAAACTATCGATCATGGCATTGGCTACATATTTCATGGTTTGAATGGCATAGTCCATGGTGGCTCCATGGGCACTGGTTTCGGGGACGTCAAGTTGGACTGCCTCTAACCATCTGAGTACAGCCCTTGCTGAATAGGTGGCAGCCATGGATGCTCTCATATTCATGATCATCATATCATGAACCTTCCTCACAATTTCATCTACCTTTCTGTCCATGGGGTCTTTGAGGGCAGAGGCTGACTCTGAGGGCAAAACGGTCTTGTTGCTTAAGGAAGCGAACTCTGCATGTACTCCAGGGGCAGTTGCACAGAGTTTCTCTCTGTCTGCGGGAAGTGGATACCTTCTCTTGAAGGTTCCCTTTTCCCTAGTCTTAATGGGATCTAGTGCTTCCCATTCCTTGGCTAGTATGCTCTCTAACACTTGGCATACTGGGAAGAAAGCAGAGGATTGCTTCCTCTCCCTAACCAGGGGGTCTAATCTGTTGTCCGGCTGTTCCACCGGCTCATCCATTCTGAGTGTTTGACAGACGACTCTTATGAGTTCAGGAATGGCTTCAAAGAGGCATAGACGTGCGGCCATATCCTCCTCTTGCTCCTCCCCCTCTTCATCAGAGTGTTCATCTTCTG
The DNA here is from genome assembly GCA_016271365.2 of Neoceratodus forsteri. Lineage (NCBI taxonomy): Eukaryota > Metazoa > Chordata > Ceratodontiformes > Ceratodontidae > Neoceratodus > Neoceratodus forsteri. The sequence continues at coordinate 70,186,115 of CM057459.1, forward strand.
ACACCTCTGGTGTGTCATGTGTGAGTTTGGGTCACCCCTGGGGCGCTTAGGATAGGGGGTTTTGCTGGGTGACCTGGATCTTTTGTTTGCTCCCAGGGAGTCAATCCTGTCCAGGAGCTTTTGAAATCATTGCAGCACAATGCCTTGGGAAGCAGTGGATACGTTATTATTTAGGGGATCCTCATCTGTGGAACCTGAGTTGTGGGTGAACTCCCTAGGCTCAGACTCCACCACGCATAGAGAGCATGGCTCTCCCCCGGTCTGAGGTGAGTAAGATGTTGGGGCACTTTCTGCACAGTCTTCTTACGGTGGACATGGTTCTGAAAAACATAATAGTATTGGGCTTGCTCAGGGGACATGTCTGAAGAAAATGCCATAATCAAACGAGAAGATAATGAAAACTGACTTTGTGTCCCTTGGTTGGGCCCTTTCAGAGCACTGGGGCTATATAATAAACTTTGTTCCTTTAAATACCTGGCTCAGGTAGCATTATTCCCAGTGGGCTATATACAGCCCGTGTCTGTGTCGGGGCAGCACAGTTTCACTTAATTCTGTCCTAGCATGGTCATATATTCAGTCAGATAGCACCAGTCCAGTCTCCGACCGAATATAGCAGTCGCTGGGTCAGGTGCAAGTGCAACGCAAATTGTTGTTCTTGTAGTCCTGTTTCAATATCAGGATATATCTCTCCACATTCCAATGGTAGGGGAGGAAGGCTTAAGCCACAGGTGAGTAATGACCTTCTTGGTTGCCAGAAAGTATATCAAAAGTAGGCTAGAGCTTGAATAGCAAATCCTCTCCAGGGGAATGGAAAAGAGAGGAAGCAGGGCTGTGATCTGTGTTGGCGCCAATGTCAACTGTTCCAAAGCCTGTTTGGAAGTCCGAGAACACGAGGCAAGACCAAAACACGTGGTTCTGGTCTGCCTGTCCTTCTCTGCAAGTACTCCAGCAGAAGGTATCATTTTGCCCCACATATTTTGCTTAGATCACAGGTGTAATAAAATATCAATACCTGCACTTTCAGGCAAACTCTCTTCAGTAGGTCGAAGCTGTCACCCAAACTGCTTTCCCGCAAACTACAGCCAGATCTCAGAGGTTATTGTTAGCTCCAATTCCTGGTTCCATCTGGCTAGGATGTCAGTGGTGGCCATGGGGGAAAAGCTCCCAACCCATATCAAAATTATCAATTAGGTGACTCCACCATTTGCCCCGAGAGTACTGAGCTGGAGTTATAACAATAAAGGGGTAGGGTTGTGTAATCAAGCTCCCCTGCGTCCCACTCTCTCTACATAAGAGCAGATACACAAATATCTAAAGTGGTCTGATTGTCGTAACTTATACGGACACAGCCTAATTATAGCTTTCTTGTAGGCCTTTAAAAGAATTCTGAACATATACTTAAGTGTTTCAATCATGGAATCCATAAGGGATCTGCATTAGTAGGATTAATTCCACTTTGAGGGGCAACTGATGCTGAAATAATTCCTCTACTTCTACCTCTACATCTAAGAGAAGGGTGCAGAATGGGACCCCCCATTATGTAAGTGTCCCCCATGGTTCCTTGCTGCGGCACCAACAAGCAGAGTCCCTAGCGGGTAAGCAATGTGCCATGATTACCGATGTCTGGAAATACTGGAGAAGGTGTTTCCATGCATATTCCTGCCACTGTTGTGATGCTGTTACTTTTTTAACTGCCTAACATGCTGTATTCCAGTGTTCCTCCATAATAAGTCTGTTTAGTTCCTTGCCCCAGTTCTGAGTGATACTGATACAGTGATCACCCTGAGTATCCATCAGGGCCCTGTACAACGCAGAGGTCAGATGAAGTGCATTCCCGGTTTTCAGGAAGACAAGAACAAACTTGAACCAGGGTGATAATATGTCCATCTCCTCGCATCTGTTGGGAGACTGAGGATGTAGTCTTAGTTACATGTACCAATAGAAATAATTGCATTTCACCCCAAATCTGTGCTGCAGATCTGCAAAGGAAAGTTGTATGGAGTCAGAATGAATCTGCTAGCTATATTGCAAGGACAACTGCTCCCAGTTACTGTAACTCATATCGAGAAGAGTCTAGGAAAATTCTGCAATATCGAGACAGGACAAAGAAGTGGCATGAAGGACCAGCAGCAATAATTTTCATATTACATGCCAGTCGAGATAAAACTTTAGGCCAAGGGTTAAGGTCATGTAGAACTCCATGTTCCAAGTGATGTAGAACAGGAAAGTGACTAAGTCCTGTGAGGTGATTCTTTGTATTTGTACCCATAGAGATGAGGGGCCAGCAAATGATGTAATAAAAATAAAGCAAATTTGAGTTACGATACAGGAGCTGGAGGTGTAGCAAAGCCAGTCCCCCTGCTTCCTAGGGATTTGTAATATTTTAAGCCTGACTCAGTGGCATTTACCTGCCCAGATGTATCTGGGTAACATTCGCTGCCACTGTTGCCAGCTAGCATCGGCTATGTGCACGGAGATATTTTAAAGAGATATAAAGCTAGTGGGAATATTACCATCTAGACTGACTTGATTCTGCAAGAGAAATTCAAAGGGAAAGAATTCCAATGAATTATGTACATGTTTAATTTTGCAGTGTGTGTGTAACTGGCATTTAAGCATTCAGTGCCTCTCTGGGGCCCCCCACAGTTGACTCCAGAAAGAAATCCCTTTTTATAGCACATTGTTCTTCAGTGTTCTGCTGTCCATGTCTTCCTCTGCAGCATCAAGTAATACTAGGGTTACAGATGTTCTGAGGATGTTTGGGAAGATGGCTAGTCTTTATCATGACCTTATAAAATGCTAGGCACTCCACACTTGCTGCACTAAAGAGTAAGCAGTGTTCTGTGACCACTTTGCCTGCTGAGCTAAAAAATGTTACTCTGAGAACATCCTAGTTGATGGGCTCGATAAATAAAACATTGCAAGCTTTTCTGGTCCAAACCACAGTCTTTTCTCTCATCCAGTAAAAATGTGAGTCTTCTATAATCCCTAACTCGGTGGCATCAGCCAGGTTCTCCTGCGCAACTAGGCATGCTAGATGAGGAACACTAGCAGCTGGAGCATACAGTCTTTCACTTGGAAAGGCCACACTCAAAGGCCCCACCTACAGTAATTATTACTTTATCAATCCTGATTTTCTCCATAGAAAAATAGAAGAGATAAAATCCCAGTGCCTAATAAAGCGACTATCATCAGAGTGAGACCGATCTAATAAATCAATTACATCAACAAAATAATACCAATCTAATAGATCAATTATGACATCATTAAATAAATAATTCCTAATAAATAAATTATGACAGCATCATCAAAATAATACCAATCTAATAATTATATTATCAACAAAATACATCAACATAATAGCAATCTAATAATTATGACTTAATCATCAAAATACCAGTCTAATACATTTGGCATTACCAACAAAGTAATACCAATCTAATTAAATCAATCATGACATCAATAACAAGTGATTTTGTATTTTCTTGAAACTTGGCTTCCCAGCCAAATGCCCTTTGGGGTAACCCTTGCCTCAGTGTTTGCACACAGAGGTTCTTTGTCTTTTAAATAGTTTTTTATTTTAATGGGTTCACCACAACATAACCAAGACACACTGTCTTAGGGTAGCTGGTTCATTCCGCTGGGGTGTCAAACAGACGAGGCATACTGATGAGTCCTGGTAGGACGAAACACGTGTCTATGTCATCTGCTAGCACCCTTTGCAAACTGTGTGAGAGGCCTTTCGGCACCATGCAATTCTGCTTAAAGTTGAACCAGCATAACATTCTGTGGTGATTTGCATATGCAGCCCATGATGCTTTGCATTGTGTGGGCATGTGTGATTTTGTATTTTCTTGAAACTTGGCTTCCCAGCCAAATGCCCTTTGGGGTAACCCTTGCCTCAGTGTTTGTGCACAGAGGTTCTTTGTCTTTTAAATAGTTTTTTATTTTAATGGGTTCACCACAACATAACCAAGACACACTGTCTTAGGGTAGCTGGTTCATTCCACTGGGGTGTCAAACAGACGAGGCATACTGATGAGTCCTGGTAGGACGAAACACGTGTCTATGTCATCTGTTAGCACCCTTTGCAAACTGTGTGAGAGGCCTTTCGGCACCATGCAATTCTGCTTAAAGTTGAACCAGCATAACATTCTGTGGTGATTTGCATATGCAGCCCATGATGCTTTGCATTGTGTGGGCATGTGTGATTTTGTATTTTCTTGAAACTTGGCTTCCCAGCCAAATGCCCTTTGGGGTAACCCTTTCCTCAGTGTTTGCACACAGGGGTTCTTTGTCTTTTAAATAGTTTTTTTATTTTAATGGGTTCACCACAACATAACCAAGACACACTGTCTTAGGGTAGCTGGTTCATTCCGCTGGGGTGTCAAACAGACGAGGCATACTGATGAGTTCTGGTAGGATGAAACACGTGTCTATGTCATCTGTTAGCATCCTTTGCAAACTGTGTGAGAGGCCTTTCAGCACCATGCAATTCTGCTTAAAGTTGAACCAGCATAACATTCTGTGGTGATTTGCATATGCAGCCCATGATGCTTTGCATTGTGTGGGCATGTGTGATTTTGTATTTTCTTGAAACTTGGCTTCCCAGCCAAATACCCTTTGGGGTAACCCTTGCCTCAGTGCTTACGCACAGAGGTTCTGTGTCTTTTAAATAGTTTTTCATTTTAATGGGTTCACCACAACATAACCAAGACACCCTGTCTTAGGGTAGCTGGTTCATTCCACTGGGGTGTCATACAGATGAGGCATACTGATGAGTCCTGGTAGGACGAAACACATGTCTATGTCATCTGTTAGCATCCTTTGCAAACTGTGTGAGAGGCCTTTCGGCACCATGCAATTCTGCTTAAAGTTGAACCAGCATAACATTCTGTGGTGATTTGCATATGCAGCCCATGATGCTTTGCATTGTGTGGGCATGTGTGATTTTGTATTTTCTTGAAACTTGACTTCCCAGCCAAATGCCCTTTGGGGTAACCCTTTCCTCAGTGTTTGCGCACAGAGGTTCTTTGTCTTTTAAATAGTTTTTTTATTTTAATGGGTTCACCACAACATAACCAAGACACACTGTCTTAGGGAAGCTGGTTCATTCCACTGGGGTGTCAAACAGATGAGGCATACTAATGAGTTCTGGTAGGATGAAACACGTGTCTATGTCATCTGTTAGCATCCTTTGCAAACTGTGTGAGAGGCCTTTTGGCACCATGCAATTCTGCTTAAAGTTGAACCAGCATAACATTCTGTGGTGATTTGCATATGCAGCCCATGATGCTTTGCGTTGTGTGGGCATGTGTGATTTTGTATTTTCCTGAAACTTGGCTTCCCAGCCAAATGCCCTTTGGGGTAACCCTTGCCTCAGTGCTTGCGCACAGAGGTTCTGTGTCTTTTAAATAGTTTTTTATTTTAATGGGTTCACCACAACATAACCAAGACACCCTGTCTTAGGGTAGCTGGTTCATTCCACTGGGGTGTCAAACAGATGAGGCATACTGATGAGTCCTGGTAGGACGAAACACGTGTCTATGTCATCTGTTAGCACCTTTGCAAACTGTGTGAGAGGCCTTTCGGCACCATGCAATTCTGCTTAAAGTTGAACCAGCATAACATTCGGTGGTGATTTGCATATGCAGCCCATGATGCTTTGCATTGTGTGGGCATGTGTGATTTTGTATTTTCTTGAAACTTGGCTTCCCAGCCAAATGCCCTTTGGGATAACCCTTTCCTCAGTGTTTGCGCACAGGGGTTCTTTGTCGTTTAAATAGTTTTTTATTTTAATGGGTTCACCACAACATAACCAAGACACACTGTCTTAGGGTAGCTGGTTCATTCCACTGGGGTGTCAAACAGACGAGGCATACTGATGAGTCCTGGTAGGACGAAACACGTGTCTATGTCATCTGTTAGCATCCTTTGCAAACTGTGTGAGAGGCCTTTTGGCACCATGCAATTCTGCTTAAAGTTGAACCAGCATAACATTCTGTGGTGATTTGCATATGCAGCCCATGATGCTTTGCAGTGTGTGGCTATGTGTGATTTTGTATTTTCTTGAAACTTGGCTTCCCAGCCAAATGCCCTTTGGGGTAACCCTTGCCTCAGTGTTTGTGCACAGAGGTTCTTTGTCTAATAAATCAATAATGACATCATTAATAAAATAGGACCATTCAGTTATGATATCCACATGAAACACCCAGACTGATTAATCAATTTTAACATCATCAATAAGGAACATTTTAAAATTAACTCCAAATCCTCTGTGTTTGCTATAAAAATTCAAAAAAGGTAAAGAAAAAAAATATTTGCCTGTCTAGTGTCTGTGGGATGCCCAAAGTACTCTAGGAAGATGGAGGTCTGCTGGGCCAGGAAACAGCTCTGTTTTACAAACCTTGGGTAAAGGGTAGCTTGAAGCTCCTTTTAGCTTTTTAGGAACTGTATTAGAACACATTGTGCTTTTAGAAGCCTTAGAAAGGCATTTTTAAGTAAATAAGAAGGTGATTGTACAGCGCCAAAACCAGAAGTGCAGCATGAAACAGCTTCTGGTTTCGGCCCTTGAAAAGCTTCTACACTCGTAAGTGTCAGCGAGCGCATCAGCCAGGGAGGAGGAGATAAAGCTTACATGCTTTAACTGAAATACAAACAGTTATAACAAACAAAAAAAGCATGGACCCTACCGGGGATTTACTAAACCTTCTAGGTAAAGAAACCTCAATTGTATAGTGTATTATATGTAAAATGTATGCAGAAATGTAGAACATACAAGTACAGTACAGCCCCGATTTAACGGACCTCAATGTACCGAACTGCCCAATTTAATAATGAACTGATTCAGTGTCCCACCAGTTTTTAGCACCTTTTTTCCCCAATCAGCTGTTGTCAATGAATGCTGTGTGAACAACTGATTCCTGTCATCCAATGGTACTGCACTGTGCCTGTTGAAATGTGCCTCAGTCCCTTGGGATTCTGCTTTTGTTCTGATCTGTGGGTGAACAATGGCAACTAAATGAAAAAGAAACATGCTCCCCCTTGCAGACAAGCTCCATATTCTGGAGCATCTTCAAAACAGTGAAAAAGCAATAAAATCTAGCACAAGAGTGCAGCATTGACAAATCAATGACATTGGACATAAAAGACTCCAAAGACAAACTGCGTCAGTTTGCAATGACAATGGAGGGCACCTATGTAACACAAAACCGCTGCAACATGAAAATGCGTACTGGTGAGGAGCTAGATGCTGCAGTGTACCTGTGGTTTAAACAGGAGCATGAGAAAGGGGTCCGATCTCTGGCCCTATTCTCAAAGAAAAGGTACTCCAGTTCCATGCAAAGCATAGCAATACAGAAGAGTTTAGTGCCAGTGATGGTGGTTACACCACTTTAAAAGTGGCACAGTATACAGCAGCTGAAACTTTGCAGGGAAAAGTTGTGTGCTGAGGAAGATGGTGTGCAGCCCTTTATTGACCAGATCAATTTGGTCATTCATTCCGAGAATCTGACCCCTGATCAAATCTTTAATGCAGATGAGACAGGCCTTTACTGGTGCTGTCTACCTGATAAGATCCTGGCACACAGTTCTGAGAGGGAAGCTCCCGGCTTCAAGAAGGCTAAGGATCGTGTTATAATACTGGGTGTGTTAATGCAGCTGGGACTTACAGACTGACACTCCTCCTGATAGGGAGGTCCGGGGAGCCTAGGTGCCTCAAGCATGCCAACATGGCTAACCTTCCTACACTTTATAATCACCAGCACAGTGTCTGGATGGACAGCACCATATTCAGCCGATGGTACACGAAGCAGTTCATCCCCAATGCAAAGCACTTTCTGAGATCAAAGCAGCTTCCTATGAAAGCCATCCTTTTGCTGGACAATTCGCCAGCACACCCAGAGAAGCCAGTTGTCCAGAATCGAAATGGGACCATACAGTGTATGTTCATCCCACCTAACATCACATCTAAACTGCAGCCATGTGATCAGGGCATCCTGGAGATCCTCAAAAGGAATTTAAGGAAGAAACTCCTGCAAACTGTGCTGGATGAAAAAAATGAACATTACACACTGCAGGACATTGTGAAATCCCTGACCCTAAAGGATGTGGTATACATGGTGGCTGAGGCATGAGATGCAGTTATGGAGGAAACAATTGAAAAAGCTTGGGCAAAATCTGGGATTGGGCATCCTCGTCCAGTACCAGCTGTAACAGCTGCTGACATAGTGTGAACTGCCAACATAAGTGACATCACAGTTGCAACACATCTCAGGCAGCAGTACAGTATGACACTGAAGCACATGATGACACCAGTGACACCAATGAAGAGCTAGGTGCTCACATGCAGATGAGCCCATAATGGGCATGCAAATGGACCTTGAGCACCGTGCATGCCCAATGGGCTCATCTGCATGTTTGGGCTGAATATCACCGTTGGGGGGTGCAGCACTCACCAGTTTGTGCCACGCTTTACCCCTATGGGAAGTCTTCAGTCCTGCCCTCTGGTAGTCCTGCACCAAACATCATGACCACTTGCCATGGGCTATGCTACCAGGGTCAGATATTCAAACAGATTGCGTGGTCAGTTCAGATTGCGCTGTTTGAATATGGCACCAGAGCCGACCAGACCTATTTTTTTACGCGGTGCACTTGTTTGCATGTGCAGCCAGCCGGCTCTGAAAATGGGACCCAAAATGTATTATCAGTTGAGAGTACTACACAAAGCACTGAATTACACAACAAGACACAAGTAGTAGCATCAATAAAGTATGACAAATACTTGTAGTTGGAGACTCAACTATATGGCAGTGTGATTCCATAGTCTACAGTCCTGACAAACAAAACAGAATGCTCTCTAGCTTTCTGGGGGCAAGGATAAGGGACATAAGTGAAAAAATGCCAAAAATTCTGGAAATGTGGAGAAACCCTATTGTTACCATACATGTTGGAACAAATAATGTAGGCACTGACTGTGAGAAAGATATGTATTATCAGCTAATTGAAATGGGAAAGACCATCAAAAGAAATAGGGGAATTGTACTTATATCTGACCTTTTGCATATCCCCCATGCTAATGTTGAAAAAATAAAATTATCTAGATTAAAAAATTGGTGCCTAAATGAAGGAATAGCATTCATTAAGTCATCGAATCAATTTTACAATGAAAATATCCTGCACAGCAGGGACGGTTTACACCTTAATGAATCCGGGGCACAACTACTGAGAAACATGCTGAATGAACAAATTGCAAGAGTGCCTTTAAACTTATAAGGAAAGGGGATGGGAAAAAGGGATAGGGAAACAAAGAAAGAAAATACATATACATTAAAAAACAATACTTGAAATAAAAAAGGCAAACGGGCATCTACAGAAACAATATTAAATGTCTATGAAGTGATGCCAGAAATTTAAATAATAAACAGGGAAAACTGCAAGCACTATTTGTCACAAGCCCACTACTGGGGGCCAGGTCCACTGAGCTCACAGCACCTACCCCTAAGTGCAATCTGTGACAGAGGGGAAACAGGAATACCCTCCTCGTGTCCTCCTAGAGTGCTTGCTGAGTTCACAACTGAACACTCTCCATGAGGTCCTAGGGCTTCCATTCTAATCTGTGTAAGGGTAAAATACAGTCTTAAGTCTGTAGCCTGGTGAGAACCCTCCTTGGTTGCTGTACTGGGGGGAAGACCCAGGCATTACAAGCTCTTTAGGTCTGTCTCTCATAACCCTGATTGTGTCTTCTCCCACAGGTGGTGCAGTGACCTAGTTTCCCCTTACAGCCCCTCCTGAGACCTATGTGTTTCCCCTAATTTAGGCACCCAGATTCCCTTTCTAGGATCCTAGTCTTTGGTAGCGATGGTGGCACTTTGACAATTAAACAGACTGTCACAGAGTTAATAATTGTTTCCACATTCACACACACACACACACACACAATAAAATCTCTCCCAGGCAGCTTTCAAAAGCAAGTGCTTTTACTAATGACTAAGTCATTATCACACAAGACTTATAAACAAAAGATTCAGAAATCTGGTTACAGGATCACAAAAAAAGTTGGAAAAATATAAATATAAAATGCACTGTGAAATTTAACTGTCTAGTTTCTACCTTGTTTGTGTGGAATCAGAAGTCCAGAAAACAAATGACGTTTCTGCAAAAATGTTGCAAGTCCCAGTTCTTATTACAATCTGGCTGTCTTGGGTTGTGTCAGAAGAGTGACTCACAAAAGAGTGTGCCAAAATGCTCTGCGTTTCTCTTTTGAGGGGCTTTTATAGCCCTGGTTCTGCAGTCTCTGGTTAGCTGGTGGCCTTATCTTTTTAGGCCAGCAGGGTCTCTCTTGCTCTTTCCCAAATTTTAAGTGAACCACCAAAAAAGTCTCCTTCTGCCACTTTTAAGTGGAGATGAATATTACACTTGAAGTGAATTCAGCTACTAATGGAGGATCCAGAAATTGGGCAGACGGTGTTTGAGAAAGGAGTCAGAAAAGACTGCTGAACATGAAAGGCTCAGGCTGGATGGGATGCACCCAAGGTGTTTTGAGAACTGCATTGAACTGGCTGATCCCAGGGAACTATTCAATAATACTGTCATTAATGGTCCTGAAAGATTGGAGAGTGACATAGTCCACTGCACAATGGAAGAGAGAAGGCAACCAACAAACTACAGACATGTTTGTCTTACCTCCATTGCAGGCAAACTAATGAACACTAGTCAAGGACCTAGTGGACACCTGGAAGAAATGGGCTCTAGAATAGTAGGCAGCATGGTTTGTGTGAGGAGATCTTGGTCATACCAACCTGATGGTATACTTTGGTGGTGACTAGAGCAGTGGATAAGGGACAAGCTGTAGATTTGCTCTGACCTTCAACAAAGTGTTCAACACTGTGTACACAAAGGTTACTAAAAATTAAAGGATCAGGAATCAGCGATGGATCTAATTAGATGGGTGGGAAGCTGATGGAGACAGCAAAGGTGGTAATAAGCAGGGGTCAAGTCAAGGACCGAGGTCTGAGAGGTGGCACAGGTTGGTCCTGTGCGGTCATAGTGACATAGGAAGGAAGCCACAGGGAGGATGGTGGGAGCTGCAGAGGGACTGAAAGATTAGAGGTGGTCAAAATTTGGCGTTGAAATTCAGTGCAAAGGTGCAAGATGATGCATAGTGAACAAGAACTAATAAGGTACTGGATGGGATGGAGGGTTAGTTGGACTACCACAAGAAAAGGGACCTGGGAGTCAAAGAGCTCTCTAAAACAAGCTAGCCAATGTAACAAAATGGACAACAAGCAACAGGATGGTGGGGTGTATCAGGAGGAGGTTTGACAGCAGGATGGCAGTACTGCCGCTCCTCGTTGCTAGTGAGCCCCATCTGGAATACTGTGCCTAATTCTGGTGACCCTACCTAAGAAAAGACAAAGTCTGAGATGGTACAGCGTGGGGTAAAAAATGATTCAGGCCAACGCGGCAGATCCCTGAGGATGGGCCAAAGGCCATGAACATGTACACAGGAGAACAGAAGGGAGAGAAGATAATGATGAGACATGAAGTTCCTGATGGAAATAACAAGATAATTGAGGAAATATTCCAGTTGGTGAATCAAACACATATACATGGTGAAAATTGGCGGGGAGACTGGAGGATGAAGAAAATCATTTTACAGTGGACGAGCCATGAACAACCACCAGCAGAGGTCATGGGTACAGAGCTATGAATGGTTTCAAACACAGATGGGACTAAGTAAAGGTTTAATAAATCATGTAGAAAAAAGTAAGGCGGGGCAAAGGAGGGAAAAGTGGGAAAATAACCTGACTGAACTCCGATCAAATAGGATAGAATAAAACAGGGCGACTGGATGGGCAGTGGTCTTTTCTGATGACATTTCTATGCTTCTATGCATGTTTCTATGACTAGGGGTGGCAACGAAACATGTCAATACAGGTGGCACTGAGGATTCTCAGGGTAGCTGTGATGAGGACCTGAGCTGCACTGGCGGGCTTAGGAGGTGAATTAAATCAATGGTAAGACTTTGTGTCTTAAAGGTTGCAGACAGACAAACTGGGTATTCATGATGGGTTGCAGAGAGAACCAGTCAGAGACTGGTAAAGGGAGCAGTGGTGAGTGATGAGCCATCAAGCAAACTTACAAATATTGTCATAAACTTGTTAGTCTGGGCAGGTTGGAGGAGGTTGCGTTTAAATGGAGGCAATATGGTTCAGAAGGAGAGTAACTGCCATTAGCAACCAGCATCTCTCCAGTGGTTATGAAGTCCTTTAGCAGAAGCCAATACCAGTTTCTGATTAAGCATCATGAGCAAAATGTGTTTCTGAAAAGGTCTGGAAAGTGGTATGCGAGCAAGGTGTTTAAGCTACAATTTGTTCAGGTGGGGTCCCACTGGTTGACAGAGGTCAAGGGCACTAAAACAGGTCAACTTCCATTGGTCAACACCATGTTATTCAGGAACCTCAACACCCATATGTCAAGAAAGATGCCAAATACATGCCCCACCTCTCAGAGCCTCCAGGAGCAAGCTTTGGGCTGCACCTTGATTGGCATTCTGCAGGGACAGGGTTGCAAATATCGCGGTGACCATGAAATACTGAGGCAGTGCCACAACAGTTATCTTTCTGAGGCTACTGACCTCATTCAAGACCCCACCCCTTGGTTCAGGTGGCAGAGGTGGTACATAGGGTCTGGTGGCCAGACTGTGACTGAGTGCATGCTTGTATGTGGCCACCCACCCAGAAAGCACGGCTGGGCATGAATTACATGACACAAGGGTGCTTATGAACCAGGGCTCAGCCCGTTCCTCCAGTGACCCGTCCACAAAGTCCAAGTTCCAGGGGCTGGAGGAGCTGAAACAGTGTCAGAAGCTTACTGGGTCCTGTGTTGGGAGGCCACAGTAAGCCCTTGACTTTAGAAGGTGGGGTTACACACACAATCTGTAACCCATAGTAGCACTAACTCACACCTTGGAGGGACACTAAGACCATTCTGGTTTCTCTCACATGCACTTAGCACTACAGGGAGCTGCACAGTTTTGTGTTTTCAAAGTGATGTTTAACTAACCCAAGTTATGGAACTTAGAGGCAGGGATTTTGACAGCTGAGTGGAAGGTTGGGTGGTTTGGGGTTTGACCACAGGGTCGATATCACTGAATTTGTTGGCAGAACAGAACTGCTTGACCAACCCACTCTGCCCAGATGTTCCCTGCCTAATCTGTCTTCACAGAGCCTAACTGGTCTCCAGCGACCCTCCCTACTCCCAGTCTGTGTTCTAATATACCTCTGTGTCTATCCCACACATGCTTGAAGCCCCCCACTATTTTCACCCCCACCACTTCAGCTGGTAGTCTGTTCAAGGTCTGCCACCCTTTCAGTGAAGAAATAGTTCCTCATCTCTCTTCACCAGCTTCACTACATGTCACCTCTGGTCCTGGTGCCTTTCTCATTTGAAAGATACTCCTTTCCTGCACTCTCTTTACCCCTGTGAGGTGCTTGTAGATCTCAATCATGTCACCTCACGCCCTCCTCTCTTCCAGGGTGTACATGTTGAGATCCCTCAGTCTCTCTTCGTAGAGCTTCTCATACAACCCTTGCACCTTTTTAGTTATCCTTCTCTGGACTGCCTCCACCCTTTCTATGTCCTTTCTGAGATGCAGCCTACAAAACTGGACACAGTACTCCAGGCGGGGTCTCACCAATGAGCAATACAGTGGCAAAAACACTTCCTTCCCCCTGCTGAAGGTAACCCTTCCTATCACCCCAGCATCCCACAAGCCCTACCTACTGCTTTGTCACACTGCCCTGCCACTTGAGGTCCTAAGATATGATAACCTCAAGGTCCATTTCCTATTGTAGTGACTGTCAATACCTCCCTCTCATGGTCAGCTCCTGGGTTCCTATGCCCTAGGTACATGATTTCCACTTTTTTGAATTGAACCCTAACTGCCGCGCTCTTAACCACTCCTTCCGTTTCCCAAGATCTCCAGAGCATTTTCTCCACCACTCCCAGTGTGCATCCCTATGCATATTTGGTATCATCTGGAAAAAGACATAGGAGGCAAGAATAGTTCAGTGGGTTAAGGCTCTGAGCTGCAGATCTGGAGACCTGGGTTTGAACCCACAGCCACCTAGGTGCATACTGTGTGATCCTGAGCAAGTCACTTAACTTCCTTGTACTCCCAGGTTGCATCTGGAAACAAACTTGACTTAGTGTGCTGTTCCTGGTTAAACAATGTTCCGTTCCTTCCCCTTCCAGTTCTTTTGCAAGTCACTCATGTAGACATTGAAGAGGACCAGTCCAAGCACTGAGCTCCAGTGACATCCCTGGTCACTCTCCATCATTAAAGTGAGTACGATTTACCACCACCCTCTGCCTCTTAATCTGTTGACCAGTTTCTTAGTTCACCAATTTTGATCCACCAATGAACTGCTCTGCTTCTTTATCAGCCTCCTGTGCAGCACACTGTCAAATGCCTTGCGAAAGTCCGGATCGACCACTTCCACTGCCATTCCTGAACTATTTTCCTGGTCACTCAGTCAAAAATCTATTGGATTCAGTTGGCATGACCCCTTCACAACTCCATGCTGTCTTTGGTCTTGCTGCCTATTGGATTCAAGATACTCATCAGTCTTTTCTTCAGTAGTATTTCCATTAATTTCCACCACTGAAGTGAGACTGACCAGCCTATAGTTGCTAGCCTCTTCCCTGCTGCTGCACTCATGTAGAAGGAACCATCAGCTCTTCCCCAGTCCTCCAGAACCATGCCTGTTTGAAGTGAGCTGTTAAGGCTGTCAGTGGGGCAGCTAGCACCTCCCTGAGTTCTTTTGGAACTCTTGGGTGTATCCCATCCAGTCCCATAGCTTTTTTCACCTTCAGAGCTGCAAGTCCCTTCCAGATTCTTTCTTTTGAAAAAGGACTAGTGTCCACTCCTCTCCCCCTATTCCTGCCACTCCCTGGTAGTCCGTCCCTTCTCCTGCTGCTGTGAAGACTGACAGCTGCCTGCAGCCTGGCCTGCCTCCTGATGCAGTGACCTGAGGTTGCTCCCAAACTCCAGTCAACTGCATGGCAGAGTGACTCACTGCAGCTCGGCCATCTGGGTGGCCCTTACTACAAATCTGTCTTTGGGTCAGCCCAGGGGTGGCTACTACCTGGGAGGCCAGGGGGTCATATGGGAACCCCAGAATCCCCAAAGAGCTGGCTGAGGGACAGGCATGTCATGCAGGGGAAGGTTCTCAATTTCTGGGGAGGAGGTGGGGACACCCAGCATTCATGGACACCTGCTGTCCAAATATGGAATAACAATGGCATGGCTGGGAAGGCAGCCACTTGCCCGCCAACCTGTCCAGAGGAAGGTGCATGATTCATGGCCACCGTTAACATTGGAGTGGGGAGGACTGACAGGGGTGACTATAGGGAGAAAATGGAGAAAAGAATCAACAACAAATCTTACCATTCATGCTTCTTATGCGAAAGAGACATCTCACATTGTACTTGGGTATAAAACCCTCTATGGTGCAAGATTCCCTTAACCACAGAAACATTTAAAAATCAAAATGTTAAATATAAAATGGAAGTACTCCTTTGTAGCACATAATGTACAGTATGTGACACCACTTCACCTTCAGCTCTCTTCTCTAGACAAACACTTAAAACTAGAACTGAAACACCTCCTAGTGAATATGAGTCACATTGCACCCTGACTTGAAACTGACACAACAACCTAAGCCTCTGTTCATCAGTCTGCCTTGTAGCCTTATGTAACTTAGCGTGCATGTAATTATTTTCCATGGGAAATTGTTCTAACTATATTAAATCTGTTTCAGATTGTTTTCTCAGTTGTGCATCTAGAGGACACAGATCTGAGAAAATGGGGTCACAAAGCAGGTGATCCAGGAGGAAAAACACAATTCTAAGATGAGAATATACAGTATTTAAGAAACATTTTTCATTATTTCTTTAGTGTATCTTCATGCTAGTGCCCTGGTTTGTATAACTATGCTTTACCTACCCTGGCAGTCCCCCCCGGTGTAAGCTTGTAAGAGCCTGCTGTTTGAGTATGTGATTTCTTGGCTGAAAATGCCCTGCTTCCAGTCAACTCCCTAGAAGCAGCATAAATGGTAATCTATGCAGCAGACTAGAAAGATCTAAGGTACAAATTCCCCATCTTTGTTCATAACATATTTAATCCAGCTGGCCCATCGTCAGCTAAAAATGTCAATTTTATCATTAAGAGAATGAGTAATTTTGTCCATCTTATAAATCTGGTTTACAATGGCCCTCCAACCGCCAATCTCTGGTATTCGTGGAGTAAGCCATGGCCTGCTTTTTTTGTAGCTGAATTTTATTAGTTTTTTTCCATACAAGACGAATACAGAGACAGAAACAGAAGAACATTTAGTATATAGGCTAACCAGCACTGAACCAGTAAATGGCAGCTATTCAATATACAGCAGTTATTGTACCTAAATACTAGAACAAAGAGGAAGGAATACACCAAGCATCAATCTGAGTTGCAATACAATACAGAGATGGACCAGACAATGAATTATCTACTAGGAATCAAGGCAGGGAACATGCATAGGTGTAACCCCCCTACAAATGGGGGTTCCCAAAAAGTCTTCCTTCTGCTTGCCTAAATGCTCACTGCCAGGCTGGTGTCTTGCGCTTTAGCAGTTTAAATGTGATTACCAGAGCCTGTATAGCCTCTGTGTACTGTCTCTTTAAGAGCTGCCTGATTGCAGTTTAAGTAATATGAGAGGGAGCTATGTTGAAAGATGTAACTATTTACTGAAAATCATTTAGAGTGATAATACTAATGTGGTTTGTCTAACCTGCTTTCTTTGTAGCAAGGACTGTTTTGTTTGTCTCTCTACTATCTTGGTTCTGGACTGCAAATTGGACCAAACAGTACTAGTGGGACCTAAAATGTAGTCAGACTACAGGAGCTGTCTGAATTCAAATCTGTAGGAACTTTAGTTTGGAGCTTTTACGCCTTTTTGCAACAGAAGGGGAGCTCTTGCTTTAACTAGCAGCCAAATCAATAACCAAATCTTTTGGATCTTGGGAAGTCCGGGCTGCTTGCAGTTTTCAGTTAGTTCTGAGCTGGGAAGTGAAATGAGAAAGAGCTCAAATGTAATTTGGGGCAATCCTAATGATCAGCATGGGAAAACTGTGAAAAGGAGCTGAGTTTTGCTTGCATGTCTGTCTGCTGCTCTGAGAGGAGAGAAATTATTTTGGACTAAATCCAAGTTTGTGTGACTACAGTAAGCTACTGAAGTGGGCCAGGCTCAACCTGAAGAAGACCGAGATTTTGCTGAATGCGATCGGCCTGTCAGGAGTTACAGCTACCCCTAAGCTCCCGGTGTGTGCAGAGACTTTGTGATTGTGACCAGGGAGCGCTTTGCCTGGTACAGTAGAATTCCCTGACATGTAAATGTGTTATTTGCTGCTAGTGAGTCATGAGTTAGTTCCCCACTGTGTGAACTGTGTTCTGCTTGCTGGAAGTTGTATCCAGCCCAAGACGGACTGCATCCGAATTTGTCTCCATGTGGTCTGGGCCTTGCCAGACTGGCCCAGCCAGACTACCCATTGCACAGAGAAGCCAACAACGAGAGACCTGCCTGGGGATCAGCCCCCTGCTCCACACTTGAACAGGAACAATGCCTCTGTGACTCGTGTGAGGCCTGCTTCTCCTGGCATTCCAGATCAACCACCTGCAGTCTCGATTTTCGTCCGGCCTGTGTCCAGTCTTGGGTATCGTGAGTAAATACCAGGGTAGCTCCCTGCAACAACAGCTTAAGCTGAGTGTGTCATCTAATTGTCTCGTTGTTTCATTTCCTTTACGAACTGAGCCCTCTGGCTCTGGATTACAAATATTGTGTACTGTGCATGTTGTGTTTTCCCTAACAGGGCCCCAATCAGCTGTAACCCTGGGCAATGGTCCTGGCTAGCCCATCTCTTCTCCACCTGAGTACCCAGAGGTGGACTGTGTGGGGGGGGGGGACTCAAAGCACATGCATAACTGCTTGATTGATATAACCTTTAAGCTAATTAGCCTGATTTGCCCCCGTTCAAGTCCCTGAATAGATTAGATCATTTTTCTGCATGTAATCTGACTGTGGTTCCAGTCTGTGCTCAAAGTACTGTACTGTTGCTGATTTGCTGTACATAACCTTGTTTTACAGGGGATCCCCAGGGTTGAGCCAGAGGAACCAGCCCTGGTGGTAGTGCAAACAGTGTGGTACTGTGTGGTGTACCAGGGGTATTGTGAAAGTGATTACTGTACAGTGTTCCAGAGCCACTAGAGGAAAAGGAGGTTACAGTATCCTGGAGGGCTGTGCCCAGGTTAGCTTGACCACTACCAACCCTGATCTCCAGGTGGAGGCACCCGTTTCAGAACTCAGGCCCCTTAACCTGCTACTAGCCAAGCAGGCAGGGTAGTAGCCTTTGGGATAGCACCACCTAGGGGTTACATAGGACTATATAGTCAAGGTATCCAGGACTTTATACACCTCAGGAGATTGGACTAGGAGCTCAGGACTCCGGAAGGAGTGGATCATTATGAGACAAAAAAAGGGTTGTATTGCATACAATAAATCACCCATTTTTGCCACCTGTCTCTGAACTGGGGTTGCCTTTCATTAAGGGAGGCTGCGAGGTGCTCATGTGGTAAATAGAGATGATTATATGGGCCCGATATTCACAGATTAGCACACCCACAAATAGGATTAGCGGGTGCACTAATCCAGAATTATGCTGGTGCTCCCGGCTGGCCCATAGTTAGAAGCCCAGGAAGCACCAGCGTAAGCCCATAGCACCAAAGCGCAATAATGCCGCTACAGCAGTGCAAATGAGGGGGTCCTTCCAAGCATATTCGTACAGAGGTATCTTCAAAGGTTTGTGGTAATGACAAATAGCTCCCAGAGTGGTGTTATTTACAGCCCCTGAAAACCACCTCTTACCAGTGTAACCCCCCCCCCAATGCCCCCATCTAGGGCCATTAACTGGTCTGGAGCAATAAAGGAGGGGTACCCTTAAGCGCTAACACTGAGACCAATGCACTTCATTTAAAGCAGGAAAAGTTGTATCCTACCTTTTTGGCATCTTTAGTACTTGTGCACTTTTACCTTTACCCTCAGAATCTGACTTTTTTTATCCTGAAGTTCTGCACACTGGACCAGAAACTTTACGCTGCACCTCTACTGTCTTTGGAGCCTCCCTGAGCTGCTCGGACCCACCACAGGCAGGATGAAACTTTATCTGAAATGCAACTCACGAGAAATTAATTTGACTGAACATAAAGGGGAAAAGAAAGATTTTAATTTTATTTGCTTTCCACTCTCAGTTTAAATAAGGCACATTACTGCTGTTTTCTCCCAAACTGGCTTTTTCACTTTGTTCCTGCACTGCAAATGATTTCCAGCAATGCAGGGGTCACATGCTTTATTTTTAAATAGATAAAGCAGCTCCATGGGGCTAATCAACTTTTTACACATACTAGCTGGACATTATAAGGCAGCAGAAGTGACGAATACTAAGGCAGTCACAAGCAAGGATTTTTTCTACTCTCTTTCTCTCCTGGATGCTTTACCCAAGGCCACCTGAACTCAGATCCCTGCAATCTCCTGACTTTTTTGGATCTGGTAAGCCAAACCTTTTTTTTTTTTTTTCTTACCTAGGTTACCCACTCTCTCACTGGCACTGGTCATCCCCCAAAACTCTGACGCGGGAAAGTGGACTGCTTTCCCTACCTGCACCTCTGGGCACTGGCCCATGCCACAAGGCTTTCAGGAATTTTTCATGGTGACCCAGGCCCTGTAACCCAAAACATGGCACTGTGCCGGTGCTAATTTAGCACCTGCCACCTTTACTTTTGTAACCCCTCTACAAATGGGGGTTTCTAAAAGCCTTCCCGGAGCTTGCCTAAGTGCTCCCTGCCTAGCTGGTGTCCAGCGTAATGCTGTTTTAATGTGGGCACTGTGAGTGCTTTTAGAGCCTCTGGTACTGTCTCTTTAAGAGTTGCCTGCTCGCGGGCTTAATTAGTTTGAATGGGGGGGACTGTGTGTTTTAATGCTCGAATTCCACCCGAGCTGCTGCCTAATCGCTCCATTTCTGCAGTCGCTAAGAGCACAGAGGGAGCCTAAATGAAAGATGTGACTGTTTGCCTGAAATCTGTTGGTAACATTGCAGTTTGTCTAACCTGCCTTTCTTGCAGCTGGGACTCTGTGTTTGCCCCTCCATTTTGGACCTGAATTGCTGAGCTGGGTCAATTGGGTTAGGGGAGCCCTAAAATGGAGATTGCTTGGACTAATCAGAACTTGGACTCTCATTCTTGAGCCAGCCACCTCTGTACTGTATAGCCAGTGCCTCTGGGAAATGTAGTTTGGACCTTGGTGCCTTTTTGCACCAACAGAGGGAGCCCTACTGTGATTGACAGCTGAACCAGCCAACCGAACTGGAGGGAACCCAAAGGAAGTGCCCTGCACTGTTGCTAGCAAGCCAGTTCGGTAGTGACAGTGAAGAGAGAAGGAGCTCTGCTCTTGCTGTGGTGTGTAGTTCATGCAGGAAGCGCGTGGGAGGCCCTGAAGTCAGCCTACAGCCATTGTGAGTGCTAGTTCGGACCAAATCCAAGTTTGTGAGGAGAAAGAAGAACCAGAAGTATGGAAGCCAGGCTCAACCTGAAGAAGACCGAAAGTTTGCTGAATGCGATCAGCCTGTCAGGGACTGCTGATGCTGTGCATGCTCCCAGGTAATTTGCAAGTGTTTGCGATTGAGATCAAGAAGCAGCTGTCTGGTATCGTAATTTCCTTTACATATAAATGTGTCTAGTGTTTGTGGGGACCACGATTCCACTTCCCCTCTGCTGTGAGTTGTGTGCTGAATGCTGGCAACCCAGAAACAACACCTTCCAGCTTGAAATCTGTGTGGGGTATTCTGAATACAATTCAGGGCAAACCCCTGCAACAATTTGTAAATCAAAAGTGTGCCATCTGATTTATTGTATTTCTTTCTACGAACTGAGCCATCCGGCTCCGGATTACAATTTGGGTTGTGTGTGTTGTTTTCTTCTACAAGGCCCCATCCAGCTGCACCAGCCGGCCAACTCCAGGCAACGGACCTGGCCAGCCCCCCCATCCTGGGTACCCAGACAGTGTACTGTTGGACCTTGATTACATGTATAATCCTTTTTATTTATGTGGCTTTACTCAAATTAACCTGATTCCCCCATCCTTGTTATATGCCCCCTAAATAAATCAGATTTGTTGTTATTGAACTATATGCTGTCTGTGGTATCAGTACATATCGAATCCAGGATTGCATTGTATTGTGTATGTGTTTAACCTTGTTTTACAGGGGGTCCTCAGAGACGTACTGCAGAATCAGTCTCGAGGGTAAGTGGTATCTATATGTGTAAAAAGTGTGCATATGTGGAGTATTGGGAGGGTAACTCCCATGTACTGTGTGGGCCACTAGTGGGAACAAAGGGGGGGTCACAGTGTCCCAGAGGGCTGTACCCGAGCTAGTTCAACCCCTACCAACCCTGACCTCTGGGTGGAGGCACTCGTCATACAACCTAGGCCCCTCAACCTGTCAGTGGCCAAGCAGGCAGGGGTAGTAGCCCTTGGGATAGCGCCACCTAGGGGTTACACTTGGCTCAGCTGCTCTTCTCATCAGCCCCACTGGTGCAGCAGCCCCAAAACCCGGCCCTGTTTTAGTACTTATGGCCCCATGCTACAGACTGTTCTGCCTTCTCACTGGTGGCCCAAACTGCTCCAGTTTCTGCGGTTCATGTTACTTGGGGGTCCCTGCCAGGCCCACATCTCATTTTACACCTCCTGAGCTTGTGTTAAGCTCCAGCATGAGTGCTACCCTCCAAGGTCTGCCACTACGGCCTGTGACCCACCTGGCCCTCAATGTAACGGCACCCTAGGACCTGCCCCTCCATAGCAGGCTCTATATCTTGGGTGAAGGGCCCCCCGGCTCCCTCTATCCCCAGGCCACCCTGCCACATCGGGTATGAGGGGAGCCACTGCCACTGGCTTCCCTCCTGTGGGGGCCCTGCCACTGCCCCCACAGTCCTGGCGACCTGGGAACACCTTATAGGGGTCTCTAAGTTCTCCTACCTTTCTTGGCCTAGAAAGCCACCTACTTTCCCTGCCCCCAAACGATGCAGGGCCTGGCTACTCATACTTCCCCCACAGAGCTCCATTTCCCCCAGCTCCTCGTTGACCACGATGCTGAAAAGGCAGTCCTGACTCTCTGGCCCTCCCAGATTGCCGAGCTCCCTCACTTGCCCACCTAATCTCAGTTCCTTACTCTGCAGTTCCAGCTACCCCCAGGCCTAATGCCCAGGCTGGAGAGGCCCCGATACTTCCTGTCTGCTCCCTTATATGCCCCCTAAAACCTACTCTTTGCTGCCACCTTGAGGTGTCCAGCAGCCAATATCCCCTAGAGCACTAGCCCATTCCCTAGCTCAGGGGGGAGAGTAGGAGAGGGAAAGGGATACCTAAATGGGAGCATAAGCCCCTCTTTAAAAGGTGGGCTTACACTCTTTTCCCACCCAAGAAATCATTCCCTCCTGGGAACGATGGCAAGGGCCAGTGATAGTCTCCTCCCATTAGACTAGGTATGCGCACTCCCCAGCTTTCTGGCAATAGACACACCAGCACCTGGCCACAGGCACCACCCAACCTACCTTTTTAGCCCAATGTACTTTTGAAATCCCTAAAACCTACCTGTGCCAGGAGATAATCTAAATGGTTAGTAAACAACCTTTATTATTTTTTTAACAACAATTTTAATAATTTCTTATAAGGAATAAACATTTTTATATTAAGCATTTGCAAACAACAGTAATGAGGTAAATACAGTTTAGCTATCTCCATAGACAAGCTTCACTGTGTACAGTCCCCAAGCCACTCATACATTTACACACACATTTTTCTACCAGCCTCCCAAACATGTTTTATCATGTTTTTAAAAACAACATTATAATTTTAAATTTAAGAGGTTTGATTTGAAATAAAAAACTGTATACAGTCACCATTACTCAGCTCCATAGAGCAGTTGTCCTGCCGCAGTCCATAAGTTTCAAACCAGAAGGCCTAGACTGCAGGCTCCCCACCTGGAGGGAAATCATATTTGGGGTCTGGCTT
Organism: Neoceratodus forsteri; assembly: GCA_016271365.2. NCBI lineage: Eukaryota > Metazoa > Chordata > Ceratodontiformes > Ceratodontidae > Neoceratodus > Neoceratodus forsteri. Next base: position 70,209,271 of record CM057459.1, read on the forward strand.
GGTGGTCACATCTTCGAAGGAATCCCGGTCCAGAAGATAATGTTTGGTCTGAGTCCCAGCGAAGTCTTGGACCGAAGCAAAATGCTTGAACAACATTAGCCCAGACCAGATCCCTGTGCAACACAGCGAACGTGCCTGCTGAATTAACTGCTGAGATGGGGCACCTGGATGATTCTTTAAGCGTTTTATCTGCTCCTTAAAGATCCAGTTCTTTTTTTATCTCCTTGATGATGTCTTAAATCTGTTTTGGAACATAAGGCTAGTTTAAATGAGGATATTTTACCTGTAGCCTACTGCGGACCCACCTTGCAGCCTGGCTGTATTTTGGCAGGTCTCTCATGCTGGTCCTCCTGGCTTGTTTCTTTGGTAGCCATATCCCACTTCGATATTTTAAGTTTAATGAGTCACTTGAGTTTAACCCATCCATCCGGGTCTGGAGGGTCTTAGCCCAGACCGGGAGCTGTGGGGTATTATCTGCAAAGGTGATAACAGGCCAATGGTAAGGCCTAGGGATGGCCCTTACCACTGCATAGTCCTGGAACTGAAAAGTGCTGCCAACATACTTTTTTATTATTCAGCTCCTCTAACTTTTTTTGACCACCAAAGCTCCCTCTGGCTGATGCGGGTGCAGGGCCAGGCTTGGAGCCATTCCAGTAGGCTGCTTTTTACTTTTGGCTTCTAAGGCAGGCTCTGACTTGCTCGACAGGGCCTGTGGGCTACCGCCAGACAGAGACCATGGTGAGGGCCGGAGGATTCCCGACCAGTTGTCTGAGGCCCCTGCCCCTCCCTCTCCCACTGAGATAACCAGTAGCCAGCAGCGGGGAGTGGAGTAGATGGCTGTGCTCCCCGTCACCTTTTTTTTTTTGACTGGTGCACCTGCACCCTCCTCCTCTACAGCCTCTATAATCACATCCGGGGATTTGCTTTTGGTCTCATCCACCTGGGCACGGGTGTTTTCTCTCAGGGACAATCTCTGAAACCTTACTGAATCCCCACTGGCTGGTGACCACGGCATAAAAGATCTGGTGGTGGAACTAGAGTGAACATTTTTAAATTTGGAACTGGCGGCCTGCTTATACAATATGGGCATATAGGCAACCTAGTAACTCCTTTCCCCATGAATTCACACCTTAGACAATGTTCATTTTTTTTGCCTTTTCCTCCCAGCTTTCCAGAATCAGGAGAGCAGTGAGGCTGGAACCGTAGCCAGAGGTTCCTTCTTGGGGGGGGGTCACGTCGAGTCTGTCTGCATTTCCCCCTGCCACAACATACAGCCAATCCATGGTGGATGCCTGCATTCAGTCTTTCCCCCTCCCAGTTTTCACAGCTGAACTAGATGGTTCAAAGTTTGTTTGTGTAACCTCTGGGTGGCGCCACCCCCCAGTATTACACCCCTGCCTACTAACCCTGGACATAGGCTAAGGGGTTTGGGTTCGCTAGCTAATAACATTTTTTAAAACCTTTGTGCAGTGCCTCCACTCAGGGTGCTTTACATGGGTGAGATGGTACTAGGTGTAGCCCTCTGAGCTGCTACACCACCCACAGTGACCAGTTACCTTCCCCAGACATGCCCCAAGATACAGCTCCCCACATTTCAACATTTTGAATTAAAGGCTCTCTCTAATAATATGCTTACACATGATTTCAAACAACAACAACAAGAAGATATTTATTTTGGGGGGGGAAATAAAGGAGCTAGGAAAGGGAAACAGGAGGAGTAGAGGTTATCTTACCGTATTTACACATGTACAGAGATCATTTGGATTTTCCTGGTGAACCCTCCAGCTGGGTTGCTACATATTGACAGGCAGACATAAATCACATTTTACCATTCGACTTAAGACATCCAGAGCCCTGGCTATCTAGCTGCTGATAAATCAGATATTAAACATAATTATTAATAATACCCACACTGGTACCAGTCCCAGATAAAGCAGAAACCCCACAATCTCATACCATACTGGTTAAACAGATACCACAATCAAGATGTTGCAGTCCTGATGGAGTTGCAGCTGGTCGAGGTAGCCGGCTATTAATTTGAGGGTGGGGGCAACTTGGAAACAGATTTTTGTAAAGCATCAAATTACTATTTACAACCACAGCAGGGACTGCCCTGCACTTTGGCAAAGCAGGGATTGCCCTGCACTCGCAGACTTCTGAACATTCCAGAACAAACTATGTGGATCTTACATCCAGAACATTCAGCACAATATTTGAAAGTCCCATCCAAAGCAAGGAGAGTGATGCTTCTGTCAAGCATCCTAAACACAGTTTAAACGCATTCACATCCAGTACTTTATATACCAAAAGGCATCTATCCAGAGTAAGTTGGCAGCGACACTTTTATCAAGCAACCCATACTTTAGTCACAGGCAGTCACATCCAGTACATTCTATATACCAAGAACATTATCCGCAAGCAGAGTCCTATCCAGCACATCTAGCCATTTAACACGTACCAAGTGCTCTTAGACAAAATTCTGTGCAGACACAGGTACATTCTCTTTAAGGTATCTTAGACATTAATATGCTCTAGGGCCTCCGGTCTGATGAAGTGGCAAGCGCGTCTTGGCAGACAGCTCCTCAATGACAGGACTCTAACCCATAGCTACACATTTATATGATTCACTAAGCCCAGCATCTTGCTTCACCTGCAACTTAGCCATTTGGGCCACAGTCTCAGACAAGATGCATCCATTACTTGAACTAGGCAGTCTCTTATGGGGTTAGTAGCCCAGACTGATGACTTCAATACTTCACACTTAACAGCACACATTTCTTAATGGGGCATGGAGCCCCCAAGATTACTTGCTTAGCTTCTCCCTCGCACCTGGGGGTACGAGGGTACTCACTCAGGTCCTCCACGGGTCTCATCCGCAATCGAAGGCATCCTGAAGACTTCTTCAGCTCTCTCACCGCTGAGGTACTTGGTCAGCGCTCTCACCACTGATGATGTCATCTGGTCTGGTCAGCACTCTCACCGCTGCTGGACATCTGATTCTTCGGTCCACATCTTTCCCCGACGTGGGAGGGAAGACTAGCCTCTGGAGTACAGTACTGGCAACCTCCAGACTAGCTGTTGCAGAAAGCCCAATTACTGTAACTAGTTAACTGTTAACTGAAGAAAATAACAACTGCCCTCTGAAGACTGAAAGGGCTTGAATTAAGTGGCCCAGGCCTGATGGCATGGCTGGAGCCTGAGCCCCTCCCCCATGGGGGCTCCCAGCAGGCTGGAGCCTGCTCTGCTGCTCTCTCTCTCTCTCTCTCTCTCTCTCTCTCTGAATCTCCAGGCTAACTGGCAACATTGTCTCCTTATAGAGCTCCTAGCTCAACTCTTGATTGGTAGCCGGCATAGGGTGACATGTCTCCAAGTTGCTGAAGGACCTGTCAATCAGAACACTCGAGGCACCATTGGGTTGTGGAATTTGTGCTTAAAATAATGGTAGTTTACTCACCTGGTAAAGGTGAGTATAGGAGCACCTTCTTACAGTACTCCGAGTCTCAACACATGGGTAGTAAGCGCTCTTCTCATAGGCTGATGCACAAAGGAATCCCAAAATTTGAAATCCGATCCCTCTCCTATCCCTGCTGTTCCCAGAATCCTCAGTATGATATCTTCCAAAGTTTGTTTCCCTCCTGCAAGTAAATTGTTAAACAACCAAGAAGAAGCAAAAAACACCCTGCTTTCCGTTGGTCCCATGAGGGGCCGTTGGCTAGAATAATACACAACACGGTGATGTTATGTCAAGAGATATTCTTTACTACGTACTGTTGTTTATAAACATCTGATACCTTGTTACATAGCTACTGACTGTGTGGAGTCTACGTCCCATAACTGTATACAGTTAGTTATCGAGAGTTTCAGTTACATTCTTAGGTGTGTCACTCTATATGTTTTCCTTAAACTGTATCACTATATATATATATATATATATACATATACATATATATATATATATATATACACATACACATGTTCCTCCGCAATGGGTGGGATACAAAGTGCTGTAAGAAGGTGCTCCTATAATCACCTTTACCAGGTGAGTAAACTACCATTATCTATCGCACCTTCTTACAGCACTCCGAGTCTCAACACATGGGAAGATTGTACAGCAGTATTAGACTTTGTCCTGGGTGGGAGGAGGAACTGGGATCAATGCTGTCTGGAGCACCCTGCGACCAAACTCTGAGTTTCCCGTTAGGCCGGTGTCTAACCGGTAGTACCTGAGAAAAGTGTGCGGGGACTCCCAGGTTACTGCCAGGCAAATCTCTCTGACCGATGCGGAGTTGCATTCCACCCAAGATGTGGCTACTGCTCGTGTGGAGTGGGCTCTGATGTTTGCTGGAGGGATATTTCCTCCTCTCCTGTAGGCCCTCGCTATGGCTTCCCGTAGCCATCTAGCAATGGTGGATCTAGATGCTGCCAGACCTTATTTATTGCCTTGGATCAATACGAACAGCCTGTCTGTCTGACGGAGAGTCTCCGTCCTGGTCAGGTAGGTCCGAATTGCTCGGGCTGAGTCTAGGCTGAGTAGGGTTTCTCTGTGAGCGTCCCCTAACTGGTGGTTGAGGGTAGGGACTGAGATCTTTTGGGATGTGTGGTAGGCATTGGCCACCTTCAGGATAAAGGACGGGATGGGTCAGAGTACGACCCTATCTGGGGGAAAACAGATAAATGGCTCTCTGCAAGATAAAGCCTGTAATTCACTAGTTCTCTTGGCTGATGAGATAGCTACTAGCAGTACGGTCTTCATCATAAGTACGGACAAGGGAATGGATTCAATGGGTTCAAATGGTGGGATGGCAAGAGTGTCAAGTACCAAATTGAGGTGCCACGGAGCTGTTAGGGGTCTTGGGGTGTGGTTGATAAGGGTTGCTGCCTTTAGGAAAGCTTGAACCAAAGGGTGGGCTCAGGGTAAATGTCCATTGGTTTCTCCCATTATAGCCCCTATTGCGGCCGTCTGTACCCACAGAGATGCGGCTGATAACCCCTTTTCCAACCCTTTTTGCAGAAACTCTATTACATTCATAATACTACATTGAGATGTCTTCAAGTCCTGGCTCTTGCACCATGAAACAAAAGCCCACCGATGTTTGTTATAGGTCCTGTTGGTGGATTCCCTTCTAGCTTGTACCAAGGTGTCCACCACCATACCTGATACCCCTAGTCCTAACAATCTAGCCCTCTGAGTGGCCAAGCTGTCAGTTTCAGCGGTAGGGGGTTTTCGTGCCAGATCGGGCCTTGCCTGAGTAAATTGTGTTGGCGAGGTAACCTCATAGGATTGTCTGTTAGCATTTTCCTGATTAGGGTGTACCAGGTTCTCCTCGGCCAGTCTGGGGCTACGAGTACTATGCTGCTGCCCGTGTTTCGGATCTTCCGTAGCACTGCTGGTAGCATGGCTATTGGGGGAAATACATACGCCTTCCTGAATTTCCATGGGGTTGATATGGCATCCACACCTATCGCTCTCCTGTCTCTGAATCTGGATATATAGGTCGGAAGTTGGGTGTTGGTCACTGAGGCCATGAGGTCGATGTCAAAGGGGCCCCATTTTTTCTGGAGTTCGTTGAAAATTTCTGGATGGAGTTGCCATTTCCCCTGTTGTAGTGTTTGCCTTCTCAGCCAATCTACCCTTGTGTTTAAGTTGCCTGCCAGGTGGACTGCTGTGAGACTGAGTAGATTCTTTTCTGCCCATAGCAGTAACATTTCTGCCTCTCGAGCCATGGCTCTGCTTCTTGTTCCTCCCTGCTTGTTGATGTATGCCATCGCTACTCGGCTGTAGGTGCGCACTTTTACGTGGTGTCTTTGGAGTTGACCTTTGAAATGTATGAGGGCTAGTTGGATGGCTCTTGTCTCTAGTATGTTGACTGGGAGTTTTGCCTCCCTGCTTGTCTGTTTCCCTTGAATGGACTGTCTGTCCAAAACAGCACCCCAGCCTAGCAGGCTTGCATCTGTTTCGAGGGTTCTTGTTGTATCTCTCCAATTGTGCCCCTTGCGTGAAGGTGTGTGGGTCTGCCCACCATCATAGTGATTTCTGTATTGATGATGGAATTGTCACTCTCTGATTGTAATTCTGTTGACTGTAGCTCCAGTTGTCCAGGAGTAGGTGTTGTAAATGTGTTATGTGTAACCTGGCCCAGTCATGTAGGTCTATGCATGCCGCCATGAGACCCAGTAGTTGCATAAGGTGCCAAATCGTTGTCAACTTCTTCTGTATAACTGTTCTGCAGTGTGCTGTTAACATGCAGATGCGTGTCTGTGATGGTCTTACTGTGCCTGTCACTGTGTTAAACGTTATTCCCAAGTGGTCTAACAATGTGGTAGGAGTTAAGTGGCTCTTTGCTTTGTTGATAAGCCACCCGTGTTCGGTCAGTAGTTGTTGAGCTCTGCGTGTTGCCATCCTTGACTGGTCCACTGTTCTCACCCGTATCAACCAGTCGTCTAGGTATGGGATCACATGAATGCCCTCCGTGTGTAATTTTGCCACTAGGGGTGCCATCACCTTAGTGAACAGTCACAGGGCCAACGCCAATCCGAATGGTAGGCATTGGTGCTGGAAGTGGTATCCCAGAATGCTGAATCGGAGGAACCTCTGGTGGGAAGGTCTGATAGGTATGGGTAGATAGGCATCCTTCAGGTCTATGGAGGTTAGAATGTCTCCTTTGCGTATCACTGCAATGGTGGATCTTAGGGTTTCCATCTTGAATGTCTGGTACCGGACAAACTTGTTCACAAATTTTAGGTCCAGGATAGGTCTGAGGTCTCCGGTCTTTTTTGGGACTAGAAAGAATATGAAGTAGATGCCGGAGTATCTCTCTTGAACTGGAACAGACTTTATGGCTCTGCTGTGTAGCAGTTGGTGTAGAATGATCCGTACTTGCTGCAAGGTCGCTTTGTCCCTTGAGACATGAGATTCTATATATCTGTCCCTCCTTGGGACTGAGTTGAATTCTATGGCATAGCCCTGTGATATGATCTCCTTGACCCATTCGTCTTTGATTGATTTGGTCCAGGTTGTGGCAAACTGCTGTAGCCTTCCTCCCACTGCATCCGTTTGGCCCTGGACTGGCGGATTCTCATTGGCGGAATCCTCTGTTCGATTTGTTTGTTCTATACCCCTGTTTGCCATTGCAGTGGGAGCCTCTGCCCCTGCTGCCCTGAAAGTTCTGCCTATTGTTGAAAAAATTTGGTTTGAATCCAAAGGTACATCTATCCTGTTCCTGGTGGCCTTGACCCCTTTTGGCTCTGCCTGCGAAATGTCGGAATTTGTTATTTCGAAAGGGTGGTAGAGTAGCTCGCCCTCCTTGATCCTTGTCATCCCCTTTCTTTACTGTGAACTCTTCTATGCCAGGCCCGAACACCTTGTCTCCAGAGAACTGCAGTTTCATGATCCTAGATTTGGACTCTTGATCTGCATTCCACAGCTTCAGCCATACCTGTCTCCTGGCTCTATTGATGGAAGCTGCTGATCTGGATGCCATCTTAAAACTATCGATCGTGGCATTGGCTACATATTTCATGGTTTGAATGGCATAGTCCATGGTGGCTCCATGGGCACTGGTTTCGGGGACGTCAAGTTGGACTGCCTCTAACCATCTGAGTACGGCCCTTGCTGAATAGGTGGCGGCCATGGATGCTCTCATATTCGTGATGATCGTATCATGAACCTTCCTCACAATTTCATCTACCTTTCTGTCCATGGGGTCTTTGAGGGCAGAGGCTGACTCTGAGGGCAAAACGGTCTTGTTGCTTAAGGAAGCGAACTCTGCATCTACTCCGGGGGAAGTTGCACAAAGTTTCTCTCTGTCTGCGGGAAGTGGATACCTTCTCTCGAAGGTTCCCTTTTCCCTAGTCTTAATGGGATCTGGTGCCTCCCATTCCTTGGCTAGTATGCTCTCTAACACTTGGCATACTGGGAAGAAAGCAGAGGATTGCTTCCTCTCCCTAACCAGGGGATCTAATCTGTTGTCCGGCTGTTCCACCAGCTCATCCATTCTGAGTGTTTGACAGACGACTCTTATGAGTTCAGGAATGGCTTCAAAGGGGCATAGACGTGCGGCCATATCCTCCTCTTGCTCCTCCCCCTCTTCATCAGAGTGTTCATCTTCTGACACCTCTGGTGTGTCATGTGAGTTTGGGTTACCCCTTGGGCGCTTAGGATGGGGGGTTTTGCTGGGTGACCTGGGTCTTTTGTTTGCTCCCAGGGAGTCAATCCTATCCAGGAGCTTTTGAAATAATTGCAGCACAACGCCTTGGGAAACAGTGGATACGTTATTATTTAGGGGATCCTCGTCTGTGGAACCTGAATTGTGGGTGAACTCCCTAGGCTCAGACTCCACCATGCATAGAGAGCATGGCTCTCCCCGGTCTGAGGTGAGTAAGATGTTGGGGCACTTTCTGCACAATCTTCTTACGGTGGACATGGTTCTGAAAAACATAATAGTATTGGGCTTGCTCAGGGGACATGTCTGAAGAAAATGCCGTAATCAAACGAGAAGATAATGAAAACTGACTTCCTGTCCCTTGCTTGGGCCCTTTCAAAGCACTGGGGCTATATAATAAACTTTGTTCCTTTAAATACCTGGCTCAAAATCATCTTAGGGATTAAGCAGGTGAAATACTGGAAAAATTATCTTAAACATGACATTTTTGGCCCTTCATAATTGCCCACCTGTGATTTTGTGGGTCGTTTGCCTTTAAAACTAAATTTCTTGTGTGCAGTCACCAAATAGTGTGCCTGTGCCTTTAAGAAGTGTGGCCACGTTGCAGGCGCTATTTTAGCTTCGGGAGAACGGCACCGCCATTTTGGGAAGGTATTCCTTCCCTAGAGCTCCCTCTGAAAGCCACAAGATTTTGCTCGATAATCTCAGGGCATTACCAGGCAATATGGCGATGATTAGGAAGGCAGGGGGACTGAAAACAGCACGGAGGAGACCGTCAGTGGAATCCTGAGATTTGCAGGGGAAGCCACTGCTGTCAGGACTGTGAGGAGATCATAGTGGCTCCTCCGATGGGCAGGTGAGCACTCCCAGTGGTTTGTCGTTGTCGGCGGTCGTTTTAAGTTGCTTCCTCTCCCTTAACAGGCAGTTTCACTTAGGGAGGCCCCTGAGGCGGTCGCGGTTGACCGAGGTAAACCATGACCCCCCGGGCATTTGGAGCACATGAAAAGATACAGGCTGGCCTCTTCCCTTTGTCGGCTGAATGAGATAAGCCGACAAGGGGGGCTCCGGTAGGGTGCTTGGGTGATGGGATAGCACTACCTGCCCCTCCTCAGCTGAACAAGGTGAACTGAGGGGGGAGGTTCAACAGTTTTAGCCATGCACTATAAACAATGATCAGTCTTTTTAAAAAAATGACGAACTTTCTATATCTAGCTACTTCTTAGCCCTGCGCCACAGAGACTCCTGCGTCTAACAGTGACAAGATTTTTGCAAAATATAGTCTTAGTGGTCCTTTTTACTAAAAGAAACCTATAAGGATTATTGTATGCCTTTAAAGGCACTCTGGGATTTTAACACAACCTTAAATAAAGGGAAATATTCAGCTCACCTTAGGGCTTGGCACAGAGCCAGATGAAAATGTGACCAGCCTGGGAAGATGCACAAAGAAAAACTGAGGATTCTGGGAACAGAAAGGATAGGAGAGGGATTGGATTTCGAATTTTGGGATTCCTTTGTGCATCAGCCTATGAGAAGAGCGTTTACTACTCATGTGTTGAGACTCGGAGTGCTGTAAGAAGATGCGATAGATAATGTCCCTGTAAACCCCCATAAACACTTGGGTGCTTACCCATAAGATGCAGTGAATGTCCCACAAGTCCTGGCTTTCTATTGCTGCAATTCCAATTAGCTGTACTGCTGGCAATGGCTGCTTAACCCACTGTCCCTTATAGCAGATTAGATACAGTCCTGAATAATGTCCTGGTGCAGCCAGAAAGAAATAATTATTTGCCTCAAATGCCCCACAGTTCTATAGCTTAAAGGCTGTACTTGCAGTCACTGCACAGATGAAAAACATGGCTCTTTTACTTTTCCTGTTGCTACTGCACTTATGCAAGCTCCCCTTGCAGCAGCGGACAGGGTGACACACAGAGTCCCAGACACTGGAATGCCAAGGGAAACAGTACTCATTTTAACTTTAAGCACTTTTCCCCCACATGCACAGTATATTCCCAACAAGCAGCAACAGTTCCATTATGTAAAATATTTTTAATTCTTCACTTTTCAGCTGGAGCTGAACATAGCTACCCTGGAGGCAACCAGACACACTGTTATGCATTATTCAGATGACCAGGGCCCTGCACAGGCTTACTCAAATGCGCTCCGGTCAGAACTCCTTTAATTCCCATCTGAGCAGTCCCCCAGCAGGCTGTCCATGGTCACCAGGTCCCAAATAGGTGGGAGGGATCCCGGGACCCACAGCACAGTCCCCAAGGTGACCGCAAAACAAGTGGCTCCACATCAACGGCGCTTAGCGCACCAACGCGACTCCCGCTGCCCTGGAGGCAGCACTTTTGCAGCAGGAGCTCGCGGTCAGCAGTTTAAGCCCCAAGGGGCTGGATTTACATTTGACTGCAAGCTGGGGTGCACACGAGGGCAAACAGGACCTGGGAAGCCAGAAAAATTAGGGGCCAAGTCAGGAGAAGTCTGAGAGACAGCAGGAGAAGGACAGAACAAAAATGGGCTAAGGTAAACCCAGACTGGCATTTCTGGGAACCCCCATTTGCAAGGGGGTTACATTTGCTTTAATATGGGCAGTCCAGTTCACTTGCCTGATTGTGGATGTGCCCCGGAAAAATAGTCTCTTTTTTTTCACTGGTGTTATTTCACCTGCTGCTGCTCGTCTCCTCACTCCCTTAGCTCCACTTTCTCCGATCTCCCTAAGATGGCACCTCTGTTTGCAGCTGCTATAGCTCCTTCTCGGCCATCGTACAATTGGAACCCTGCCTGAGGGTCATGTGACAAGTGAGTCACATGTGCATATCCACACCAGCAGGCCGAGGCCTATGCCTGCTCCAGGCCTCCTCCCACAGGTATTTTACAGTGCAACAGAGCTCAACTAGGCTGGAAAGCCAGGCAACACACAACGGACCGCAAGATTCGGGGTCTGGTGGCATTTCAGGGTTCGGAGAACATTTCGGATGAGTCCCCACAGTGTAACCCCCCCCATCCACGCCCCCATCTAGGGGCATAAACATTTTTTTTGCAGGTGGTCCGGGCAATAAAGGAGGGGTACCCTCAAGCGCTAACACTGAGACCAATGCACTTCATTTAAGGCAGGAAACGTTGTATCCTACCTTTCTGGCATCTTCAATACTTGTGCACTTTCATCTTTACCCTCAGAATCTGGCTTTTGTCACCCTGAAGGCTGCACACCAAACCAGGAACTTCACACTGCACCTCTACTGTCTCTGGAGCCCCCTGAGTCCCTCTGACTCACCACAGGCAGGATGGAACTTTATCTGGAATGCAACTCATGAGAAATTAACTTCACTGAACATAAAGGGGAAAAGAAGGGTTTTATTTCATTTGCTTCCCCCTTCAAGTTTAAATAAGGCACATTACTGATATTTCCTCCCAAACTGGCTTTTTTATTTTACTCCTGCACTGCAAATGATTCTCAGCAATATTGAAGTCACACACTTAATTTTGAAATAGATAAAGCAGCTCCATGGGGCTAATCCACTTTTTACACATACTGGCTAGACATTGTAAGGTATCAGAAACAATGAATACTAAGGCAGTCACAAGCAAGGATTTCTCTCTCTCTCTCTCTCTCTCTCTCTCTTCTCTCTCTCTCTCTCTCTCTCTCATGCTTTACACAAGAACTCCTGAACTCAGATCCCTGCAATCTCCTGGCTTCTCTGGATCTGGTAAGCCAAACCTTTTTTATTCCTTACCCGGGTTACTCACTCTCTCACTGGCACTGGTCATCCCCCAAAACTGTGGCACAGGAAAGCGGGCTGCTTCCTCCACCTGGACCCCTGGGTGCTGGCCCATGCCACAGGGCTTCCAGGAAATTTTCCTGATGACCCAGGCCCTGTAACCCACAACTTGGCACTGTGCCAGTGATAATTCAGCACCTGCCACCTTCACTCAGCTCAGCCTCTCCTCTTCTCTCATCGGCCCCACTGGTGCAGCAGCCCCAAAACCTGCCCCACTTCAGTAGTCATGGCCCCATGCTATGGACTGTCCTGCCTTCTCAATGGTGGGCCAAACTGCTCCAGTTTCTGCTGTTCATGTTACTTGGGGGTCCCTGCCAGGCCCACATCTCCTTTTACACCTCCTGGGCTTGCATTAAGCTCCATCACGAGGGCTACTCTCCACAATCTGCTACTATGGCCTGTGACCCACCTGGCCCTCAATGTGCTGGTGCCCCAGGACCTGCCCCTCTATAGCAGGCTCTGTATCTTGGGTGAAGGGCCCCCCGGTTCCTTCTACCCCCAGGCCGCCCTGCCACACCGAGTATGAGGGGAGCCACTGCCACCGGCTTCCCTCCTGTGGGGGGCCTGCCACTGCCCCCACAGTTCTGGTGACCCGGGTACACCTAAAGGGGTTTCTAAGGGCTCCTACCTTTCCTGGCCTACAAAGTCACCCACTTTCCCTGCCCCCAAATGATGCAGGACATAGCTACTCATACTTCCCTCATGGAGCTCCATTTCCCCAGCTCCTCGTCGACCACAATGCTGAAAAGGCAGTCCTGGCTCTACTTTGGGGGGGTTCCCCACTGGCCCTCCTGGACTGCTGATCTCCCTCACTTGCCCACCTAATCTCTGCTCCTTACTCTGCACTTCCAGCCACCCCCTTCTAGTCCCTTGCCTAATGCCCAGGCTGGAAAGGCCCCGATACTTCCTGTCTGCTCCCTTATATACTCCCTAAAACCTACTCTCTGCTGCCACCTTGAGGTGTCCAGCAGCCAATATCCCCTAGAGCACTAACCCATTCCCTAGCTTGGGGGGAAGGTAAGAGAGGGAAGGGATGCCTAAATGGGAGCATAAGCCCCTCTTTAAAGGGGGGCTTACACCAGTGCACCCCCCCTCCCAAATGTAGGGCTGCAACTGACCACCCCTGATCCTCCAGTTCATATTCATATAGACATCCCTGGTGTCTAGAGGAACCCTCTCCCCCCGATTACCTGTTTTGTCCACAGTTATCTCTCTCCAGTGTCAAGTGGCACCTCTGACCACCGATCACCCATTGTGTTCACTGTCATCTATCCCTGATGTCTAGTGGCACCCCACCACTCCCGAACACCAGTTCCTTATGAGGTAAAGATATCCCATTGTCTAGTGTCATCCCCCTGCTCACCTGCTCTGTTCACCATCATGTATCCCTGGTGTCTAGTGGCACCTCACCACCACCACCCCTGAACACCAGTTCCTTGTGAGGTAAAGATATCCCTGGTGCCTAGTTGCATCCCCCGGCCCCTCACTGTAATCTATCCCTGGTGTCCAGTGGTTCCCCCTGATCATCTGTTGACAAAAGTAAAAGTATTCAGTGGTGGTCCAGTGTTCGCTCACTCTAAATACCTTTAGGTCTGTCAGTGGGTGATCAGGGTGGGGGGGGGGTCCAGTAGATATCAGGGATAACTCGACCATATACAGAATGGGTGTTCGGGGGTGGGGGTGCCACTAGACACCAGAGAATGACATACATTACAGAGAATAGGTGATCGGGGGTTGGGAGGTGCCACCAGACATAAGGGATAACTCAGCCATATATGGAATGGGAGACTGGGAGGTGGGATGTGCCTCTAGACACCAGGGAATGATGTACATTACAGAGGATGGGCAATTGGGGTGTGTGGGGGTGCCACTGGACACCAGGGAATTCTCTAACAAACACAGGATGAGCTCTAATGGGCTATAATGAATAATGCAAATGAGCCCATAATGGACATGCAAATAGCCCCTTAGCACCTTGCTTGCCCAATGGGCTCATTTGCATGTTTGGGCTGAATATAGTCCACAGTGGTCTTGGGACTATCCATTTCAGGTAGCATTATTCCCAGTGGGCTATATACAGCCCGTGTCCATGTCAGGGCAGCACAGTTTCACTTAATTCTGTCCTAGCATGGTCATATATTCAGTCAGATAGCACCAGTCCAGTCTCCGACTGAATATAGCAGTCGCTGGGTCAGGTGCAAGTGCAACGCAAATTGTTGTTCTTGTAGTCCTGTTTCAATATCAGGATATATCTCTCCACATTCCAATGGTAGGGAAGGAAGGCTTAAGCCACAGGTGAGTAATGACCTTCTTGGTTGCCAGCAAGTATATCAAAAGTAGGCTAGAGCTTGAATAGCAAATCCCCTCCAGGGGAATGGAAAAGAGAGGAAGCAGGGCTGTGATCTGTGTTGGCGCCAATGTCAACTGTTCCAAAGCCTGTTTGGAAGTCCGAGAACACGAGGCAAGACCAAAACACGTGGTTCTGGTCTGCCTGTCCTTCTCTGCAAGTACTCCAGCAGAAGGTATCATTTTGCCCCACATATTTTGCTTAGATCACAGGTGTAATAAAATATCAATACCTGCACTTTCAGGCAAACTCTCTTCAGTAGGTCGAAGCTGTCACCCAAACTGCTTTCCCGCAAACTACAGCCAGATCTCAGAGGTTATTGTTAGCTCCAATTCCTGGTTCCATCTGGCTAGGATGTCAGTGGTGGCCATGAGGAAAAGCTCCCAACCCATATCAAAATTATCAATTAGGTGACTCCACCATTTGCCCCAAGAGTACTGAGCTGGAGTTATAACAATAAAGGGGTAGGGTTGTGTAATCAAGCTCCCCTGCGTCCCACTCTCTGTACATAAGAGCAGATACACAAATATCTAAAGTGGTCTGATTGTCGTAACTTATACGGACACAGCCTAATTATAGCTTTCTTGTAGGCCTTTAAAAGAATTCTGAACATATACTTAAGTGTTTCAATCATGGAATCCATAAGGGATCTGCATTAGTAGGATTAATTCCACTTTGAGGGGCAACTGATGCTGAAATAATTCCTCTACTTCTACCTCTACATCTAAGAGAAGGGTGCAGAATGGGACCCCCCCATTATGTAAGTGTCCCCCATGGTTCCTTGCTGCGGCACCAACAAGCAGAGTCCCTAGCGGGTAAGCAATGTGCCATGATTACCGACGTCTGGAAATACTGGAGAAGGTGTTTCCATGCATATTCCTGCCACTGTTGTGATGCTGTTACTTTTTTAACTGCCTAACATGCTGTATTCCAGTGTTCCTCCATAATAAGTCTGTTTAGTTCCTTGCCCCAGTTCTGAGTGATACTGATACAGTGATCACCCTGAGTATCCATCAGGGCCCTGTACAACGCAGAGGTCAGATGAAGTGCATTCCCGGTTTTCAGGAAGACAAGAACGAACTTGAACCAGGGGTGATAACATGTCCATCTCCCGTACCGCTGTTGGGAGACTGAGGATGTAGTGGCTTAGTTACATGTACCAATAGAAATAATTGCATTTCACCCCAAATCTGTGCTGCAGATCTGCAAAGGAAAGTTGTATGGAGTCAGAATGAATCTGCTAGCTATATTGCAAGGACAACTGCTCCCAGTTACTGTAACTCATATCGAGAAGAGTCTAGGAAAATTCTGCAATATCGAGACAGGACAAAGAAGTGGCATGAAGGGACCAGCAGCAATAATTTTCATATTACATGCCAGTCGAGATAAAATCCTTAGGCCAAGGGTTAAGGTCATGTAGAACCTCCATGTTCCAAGTGATGTAGAACAGGAAAGTGACTAAGTCCTGTGAGGTGACTTCTCTTTGTATTTGTACCCATAGAGATGAGGGGCCAGCAAATGATGTAATAAAAATAAAGCAAATTTGAGTTACCGCATACAGGAGCTGGAGGTGTAGCAAAGCCAGTCCCCCTGCTTCCTAGGGATTTGTAATATTTTAAGCCTGACTCAGTGGCATTTACCTGCCCAGATGTATCTGGGTAACATTCGCTGCCACTGTTGCCAGGTAGCATCGGCTATGTGCACGGGGATATTTTAAAGAGATATAAAGCTAGTGGGAATATTACCATCTAGACTGACTTGATTCTGCAAGAGAAATTCAAAGGGAAGGAATTCCAATGAATTATGTACATGTTTAATTTTGCAGTGTGTGTAACTAGCATTTAAGCATTCAGTGCCTCTCTGGGGCCCCCCACAGTTGACTCCAGAAAGAAATCCCTTTTTATAGCACATTGTTCTTCAGTGTTCTGCTGTCCATGTCTTCCTCTGCATCATCAAGTATACTGGGGTTACAGATGTTCTGAGGATGTTTGGGAAGATGGCTAGTCTTTATCATGACCTTATAAAATGCTAGGCACTCCACACTTGTTGCACTAAAGAGTAAGCAGTGTTCTGTGACCACTTTGCCTGCTGAGCTAAAAAATGTTACTCTGAGAACATCCTATTTGATGGGCTCGATAAATAAAACATTGCAAGCTTTTCTGGTCCAAACCACAGTCTTTTCTCTCATCCAGTAAAAACGTGAGTCTTCTATAATCCCTAACTCGGTGGCATCAGCCAGGTTCTCCTACGCAACTAGGCATGCTAGATGAGGAACACTAGCAGCTGGAGCATACAGTCTTTCACTTGGAAAGGCCACACTCAAAGGCCCCACCTACAGTAATTATTACTTTATCAATCCTGATTTTCTCCATAGAAAAATAGAAGAGATAAAATCCCAGCGCCTAATAAAGCGACTATCATCAGAGTGAGACCGATCTAATAAATCAATTATTACATCAACAAAATAATACCAATCTAATAGATCAATTATGACATCATTAAATAAATAATACCTAATAAATAAATTATGACATCATCATCAAAATAATACCAATCTAATAATTATATTATCAACAAAATACATCAACATAATAACAATCTAATAATTACGACTTAATCATCAAAATACCAGTCTAATACATTTGGCATTACCAACAAAGTAATACCAATCTAATTAAATCAATCATGACATCAATAACAAGTGTTTTGTATTTTCTTGAAACTTGGCTTCCCAGCCAAATGCCCTTTGGGGTAACCCTTGCCTCAGTGTTTGCGCACAGAGGTTCTTTGTCTTTTAAATAGTTTTTTATTTTCATGGGTTCACCACAACATAACCAAGACACACTGTCTTAGGGTAGCTGGTTCATTCCACTGGGGTGTCAAACAGACGAGGTATACTGACGAGTCCTGGTAGGACGAAACACGTGTCTATGTCATCTGTTAGCACCCTTTGCAAACTGTGTGACAGGCCTTTTGGCACGATGCAATTCTGCTTAAAGCTGAACCACCATAACATTATGTGGTGATTTGCATATGCAATCCATGATGCTTAGCATTGTGTGGGCATGTGTGATTTTGTATTTTCTTGAAACTTGGCTTCCCAGCCAAATGTCCTTTGGGGTAACCCTTGCCTCAATGTTTGCGCACAGAGGTTCTTTGTCTTTTATTTATTTATTTATTTATTTTTTTACTTTCCCTCTTTATCCCTCCTTACTACCTCCGGAGCCCCCTCCTTCCGTCCACTCATGTCTCCCTTGCCTACCTTAGGGATCTGCCCCTAGAGTGCCCATCCTCCTCTCCTTGCACAGTGGGGTCTGTCCTGCAGGTGGTCCGGGTGGACTTAGGGCGGCCTTCATCTAGGGCTGCCGGAGGGGATTTTCCGTTTTTCTCCCCTTACGTCCCCTACCCCCTAGGACGTCGAACGCTTGGGATGTACATCCCGGTGATGGCGTGCTGATGCTGCGCCAGAGCCCTCATGCGTCGGCGACGTCCCCCCTTCCCGACTCCGTTAGACGGAGCCACCTCCATCCCCTCTATTTTCGGTGCTTCCACCGGCTACGAGGGTGATGCAGAACACGGAAGCATTCTTGGTTCCCACCCCTGAGGGAGGAGAGCATCCGTTGAGATGCTCAGTCCTCCCTCTCCCCTGCCGAACCCTGGCCACCCGAGTCCGTTCCTGAACCCGGGTCGCCAACGCAGCGCGAGGTGTGGCATCCAGTGCCTCAGCCCTCAGTGCCACCTGGCCGGCTTTCTTTGTCTTTTAAATAGTTTTTATTTTAATGGGTTCACCACAACATAACCAAGACACACTGTCTTAGGGTAGCTGGTTCATTCCGCTGGGGTGTCAAACAGGTGAGGCATACTGATGAGCCTTGGTAGGATGAAACACGTGTCTATGTCATCTGTTAGCACCCTTTGCAAACTGTGTGAGTGGCCTTTTGGCACCATGCAATTCTGCTTAAAGTTGAACCAGCATAAGATTCTATGGTGATTTGCATAAGCAGCCCATGATGCTTTGCATTGTTTGGGCATGTGTGATTTTGTATTTTCTTGAAACTTGGCTTCCCAGCCAAATGTCCTTTGGGGTAACCCTTGCCTTAGTGTTTGAGCACAGAGGTTTTTTCTCTTTTAAATAGTTTTTTTAATTTAATGGGTTCACCTCAACATAACCAAGACACACTGTCTTAGGGTAGCAGGTTCATTCCACTGGAGTGTCAAACAGAAGAGGCATACTGCTGAGTCCTGGTAGGACAAAACACATGTCTATGTCATCTGTTAGCACCCTTTGCAAACTGTGTGAGTGGCCTTTCAGCACCATGCAATTCTGCTTAAAGTTGACCCAGCATAACATTCTGTGATGATTTGCATATGCAGCCCATGATGCTTTGCATTGTGTGGGCATGTGTGATTTTGTATTTTCTTGAAACTTGGCTTCCCTGCCAAATGCCCTTTGGGGCAACCCTTGCCTCAGTGTTTGCACACAGAGGTTCTTTGTCTTTTAAATAGTTTTTTATTTTAATGGGTTCACCACAACATAACCAAGACACACTGTCTTAGGGTAGCTGGTTCATTCCACTGGGGTGTCAGACAGACGAGGCATACCGATGAGTCCTAGTAGGATGAAATACGTGTCTATGTCATCTGTTAGCACTCTTTGCAAACTGTGTGAGAGGCCTTTCGACACCATGCAATTCTGCTTAAAGTTGAACCAGCATAACATTCTGTGGTGATTTGCATAAGCAGCCCATGATGCTTTGCTTTGTGTGGGCATGTGTGATTTTGTATTTTCTTGAAACTTGGCTTCCCAGCCAAGTGCCCTTTGGGGTAACCCTTGCCTCAGTGTTTGCGCACAGAGGTTCTTTGTCTTTTAAATAGTTTTTTTTAATTTAATGAGTTCACCACAACATAACCAAGACACACTGTCTTAGGGTAGCAGGTTCATTCCACTGGGGTGTCAAACAGACGAGGCATACTGATGAGTCCTGGTAGGACGAAACACGCGTCTATGTCATCTGTTAGCACCCTTTGCAAACTGTGTGAGAGGCCTTTCGGCACCATGCAATTCTGCTTAAAGTTGAACCAGCATAACATTCTGTGGTGATTTGCATATGAAGCCCATGATGCTTTGCCTTGTGTGGGCATGTGTGATTTTGTATTTTCTTGAAACTTGGCTTCTCAGTCAAATGCCCTTTGGGGTAGCCCTTTCCTCAGTGTTCGCTCACAGAGGTTGTTTGTCTTTTAAATATTTTTTTTATTTTAACGGGTTCACCATAACATAATCAAGACACACTGTCTTAGGGTAGCTGGTTCATTCCACTGGGGTGTCAAATAGATGAGGCATAGCGGTGAGTCCTGGTAGGACGAAACACATGTCTAGGTCTTCTGTAGCACCCTTTGCAAACTGTGTGAGAGGCCTTTTGGCACCATGCAATTCTGCTTAAAGTTGAACCAGCATAACATTCTGTTCTGATTTGCATATGCAGCCCATGATGCTTTGCATTGTGTGGGTATGTGTGATTTTGTATTTTCTTGAAACATGGCTTCCCAGCCAAATGCCCTTTGGGGTAACCCTTGCCTCAGTGTTTGTGCACAGAGGTTCTTTGTCTTTTAAATAGTTTTTTATTTTAATGGGTTCACCACAACATAACCAAGACATACTGTCTTAGGGTAGCTGGTTCATTCCACTGGAGTGTCAAATGGACGAGGCATACTGCTGAGTCCTGGTAGGACGAAACACGTGTCTATGGCATCTGTTAGCACCTTTTGCAAACTGTGTGAGAGGCCTTTTGGCACCATGCAATTCTGCTTAAAGTTGAACCAGCATAACATTCTATGGTGATTTCCATATGCAGCCCATGATACTTTGCAGTGTGTGGTCATGTGTGATTTTGCATTTTCTTGAAACTTGGCTTTCCAGCCAAGTGCTCTTTGGGGTTACCCTTGCCCGAGTGTTTGCGCACAGAGGTTCTTTTTCTTTTAAATAGTTTTTTTATTTTCATGGGTTCACCACAACATAACCAAGACACACTGTCTTAGGGTAGCTGGTTCATTCCACTGGGGTGTCAAACAGACGAGGCATAATGATGAGTCCTGGTAGGATGAAACACATGTCTATGTCATCTGTTAGCACCCTTTAGAAACTGTGTGAGAGGCCTTTCGGCACCATGCAATTCTGCTTAAAGTTGACCCAGCATAACATTCTGTGGTGATTTGGATATGCAGCACATGATGCTTTGCATCGTGTGGGCATGTGTGATTTTGTATTTTCTTGAAACTTGGCTTCCCAGCCAAATGCCCTTTGGGGTAACCCTTGCCTCAGTGTTTGCACACACAGCTTCTTTTTCTTTTAAATAGTTTTTTTATTTTAAGGGGTTCACCACAACATAACCAAGACACACTGTCTTAGGGTAGCTGGTTCATTCCACTGGGGGTGTCAAACAGATGAGGCATACTGATGAGTCCTGGTAGGACGAAACACATGTCTATGTCATCTGTTAGCTCCTGTTGAAAACTGTGTAAGAGGCCTTTCGGCACCATGCAATTCTGCTTAAAGTTGAACCAACATAACATGCTGTGGTGATTTGCATATGTAGCCCATGATGCTTTGCTTTGTGTGGGCATGTGTGATTTTGTATTTTCTTGAAACTTGGCTTCCCAGCCAAATGCCCTTTGGGGTAACCCTTGCCTCAGTGTTTGCGCACAGAGGTTCTTTGTCTTTTAAATAGTTTTTTATTTTAAGGGGTTCACCACAACATAACCAAGACACACTGTCTTAGGGTAGCTGGTTCATTCCACTGGGGTGTCAAACAGACGTGGCATACTGATGAGTCCTGGTAGGACGAAACACGTGTTTATGTCGTCTGTTAACACCCGTTGCAATGTGTGTGAGAGGCCTTTCGGCACCATGCAATTCTGCTTAAAGTTGACCCAGCATAACATTCTGTGGTGATTTGGATATGCAGCCCATGATGCTTTGCATCGTGTGGGCATGTGTGATTTTGTATTTTCTTGAAACTTGGCTTCCCAGCCAAATGCCCTTTGGGGTAACCCTTGCCTCAGTGTTTGCACACACAGCTTCTTTTTCTTTTAAATAGTTTTTTATTTTATTGGGTTCACCACAACATAACCAAGACACACTGTCTTAGGGTAGCTGGTTCATTCCACTGGGGTGTCAAACAGATGAGGCATACTGATGAGTCCTGGTAGGACGAAACACATGTCTATGTCATCTGTTAGCTCCTGTTGAAAACTGTGTAAGAGGCCTTTCGGCACCATGCAATTCTGCTTAAAGTTGAACCAGCATAACATTCTGTGGTGATTTGCATATGTAGCCCATGATGCTTTGCTTTGTGTGGGCATGTGTGATTTTGTATTTTCTTGAAACTTGGCTTCCCAGCCAAATGCCCTTTGGGGTAACCCTTGCCTCAGTGTTTGTGCAGAGAGGTTCTTTTTCTTTTAAATAGTTTTTTTATTTTAATGAGTTCACCACAACATAACCAAGACACACTGTCTTAGGGTAGCTGGTTCATTCCACTGGGGTGTCAAACAGACGAGGCATACTGATGAGTCCTGGTAGGATGAAACACATGTCTATGTCATCTGTTAGCATCTGTTGCAAACTGTGTGAGAGGCCTTTCGGCACCATGCATTTCTGCTTAAAGTTGAACCAGCATTACATTCTGTGGTGATTTGCATATGCAGGCCATGATACTTTGCATTGTGTGGGCATGTGTGATTTTGTATTTTCTTGAAACTTGGCTTCCCAGCCAAATGCCTTTTGGGGTAACCCTTGCCTCAGTGTTTGCGCACAGAGGTTCTTTGTCTTTTAAATAGTTTTTTATTTTAAGGGGTTCACCACAACATAACCAAGACACACTGTCTTAGGGTAGCTGGTTCATTCCACTGGGGTGTCAAACAGACGTGGCATACTGATGAGTCCTGGTAGGACGAAACATGTGTTTATGTCGTCTGTTAGCACCCGTTGCAATGTGTGTGAGAGGCCTCTCGGCACCATGCAATTCTGCTTAAAGTTGAACCAGCATAACATTCTGTGGTGATTTGCATATGGGGTAACCCTTGCCTCAGTGTTTGCGCACTGAGGTTCTTTGTCTAATAAATCAATAATGACATCATTAGTAATGTAGGACCATTCAGTTATGACAGCCACATGAAACACCCAGACTGATTAATCAATTTGAACATTGTCAATAAGAAACATTTTAAAATTAACTCCAAATCCTCTGTGTTTGCTGTAAAAATTCAAAAAAAGTAAAGAAAGAAAATATTTGGCTGTCTAGTTGTCCTGTGTAGTGTCTGTGGGATGTCAGAAGTACTCTAGGAAGATGGAGGTGTGCTGGGCCAGGAAACAGCTCTGTTTTACAAACCTTGGATAAAGGGGAGCTTGAAGTTCTTTTTAGCTTTTTAGGCACTGTATTAGAATACAGTGTGCTTTTAGAAGCCTTAGGAAGACATTTTTAAGTAAATAAGAAGGTGATTGTACAGCACCAAAACCAGAAGTGCAGCATGAAACAGCTTCTGGTTTCGGCCCTTGAAAAGCTTCTACACCCGTAAGTGTCAGCGAGCGCATCAGCCAGGGAGGAGGACATAAAGCTTACATGCTTTAACTGAAATACAAACAGTTATAACAAACAAAAAAAGCATGGACCCTACCGGGGATTTACTAAATCTATTAGGTAAAGAAAGCTCAATTGTGTAGTGTATTATATGTAAAATGTATGCAGAAAAATAGGACATACAGGTATAGTACAGCCCCGATTTAGTGGACCTCAATGTACCGAACTGCCCAATGTAATAATGAACTGATTCAATGTCCCATCAGTTTTTAGCACCTTTTTTCCCCAATCAGCTGTTGTCAATGAATGTTGTGTGAACAACTGATTCCTGTCATCCAATGGTACTGCACTGTGCCTGTTGAAATGTGCCTCAGTCCCTTGGGATTCTGCTTTTGTTCTGATCTGTGGGTGAACAATGGCAACTAAAAGAAAAAGAAACATGCTCCCCCTTGCAGACAAGCTCCATATTCTGGAGTGTCTTCAAAACAGTGAAAAAGCAATAAAATCTAGCACAAGAGTGCAGCATTGACAAATCAATGACATTGGACATAAAAGACTCCAAAGACAAACTGCGGCAGTTTGCAATGACAATGGAGGGCACCTATGTAACACAAAACCGCTGCAACATGAAAATGCGTGCTGGTGCGGAGCTAGATGCTGCAGTGCACCTGTGGTTTAAACAGGAGCATGAGAAGGGGGCTCCGATCTCTGGCCCTATTCTCAAAGAAAAAGTACTCCAGTTCCATGCAAAGCGTAGCAATACAGAAGAGTTTAGTGCCAGTGATGGCTGGTTACACCACTTTAAAAAGTGGCATGGTATACAGCAGCTGAAACTTTGCAGGGAAAAGTTGTGTGCTGAGGAAGATGGTGTGCAGCCCTTTATTGACCAGATCAATTTGGTCATTCATTCCGAGAATCTGACCCCTGATCAAATCTTTAATGCAGATGAGACAGGCCTTTACTGGTGCTGTCTACCTGATAAGACCCTGGCACACAGTTCTGAGAGGGAAGCTCCCGGCTTCAAGAAGGCTAAGGATCGTGTTATAATACTGGGTGTGTTAATGCAGCTGGGACTTACAGACTGACACTCCTCCTGATAGGAGGACCGGGAACCTAGGTGCCTCAAGCATGCCAACATGGCTAACCTTCCTACACTTTATAATCACCAGCACAGTGTCTGGATGGACAGCACCATATTCAGCCAATGGTACATGAAGCAGTTCATCCCCAATGCAAAGCACTTTCTGAGATCATAGCAGCTTCCTATGAAGCCGTCTTTTGCTGGACAATTAACCAGCACCCAGAAAGCCAGTTGTCCGGAATCAAAATGGGACCATACAGTGTATGTTCATCCCACCTAACATCACATCTAAACTGCAGCCATGTGATCAAGGCATCCTGAAGATCCTCAAAAGGAATTAAAGGAAGAAACTCTTGCAAACTGTGCAGGATGAAAAAAATGAACATTACACACTGCAGGACATTGTGAAATCCCTGACCCTAAAGGATGTGGTATACATGGTGGCTGAGGCATGAGATGCAGTTATGGAGGAAACAATTAAAAAAGCTTGGGCAAAATCTGGGATCGGGCATCCTCGTCCAATACAAGCTGTAACAGCTGCTGACATAGTGTGAACTGCCAACACAAGTGACACCACAGTTGCAGCACATCTCAGGCAGCAGTACAGTATGGCACTGAAGCACATGATGACACCAGTGACACCAATGAAAAGCCGGGTGCTCACATGCAGATGAGCCCATAATGGGCATGCAAATGGACCTTGAGCACCGTGCATGCCCAATGGGCTCTTCTGCATGTTTGGGCTGAATATCACCCTTGGGGGCCACAGCACTCACCAGTGTGTGCCACGCTTTACCCCTATGGGCAGTCTTCAGTCCTGCCCTCTGGTAGTTCTGCACCAAACATCATGACCACTTGCCATGGGCTATGCTACCAGGGTCAGATATTCAAACAGATTGCGTGGTCAGTTAGGATTGCGCTGTTTGAATATGGCACCAGAGCCGACCAGACCTATTTTTTTACGCGGTGCATTTGTTTGCATGTGCAGCCAGCCGGCTCTGAAAATGGGACCCAAAATGTACTATCAGTTGAGAGTAATACACAAAGCACTGAACTACACAACAAGACACAAGTAGTAGCATCAATAAAGTACGACAAATACTTATAGTTGGAGACTCAACTATATGGCAGTGTGATTCCATAGTCTATAGTCCTGACAAACAAAACAGAATGCTCTCTAGCTTTCTGGGGGCAAGGATAAGGGACATAAGTGAAAAAATGCCAAAAATTCTGGAAATATGGAGGAAACCCTATTGTCACCATACATGTTGGAACAAATAATGTAGGCACTGACCGTGAGAAAGATATGTATTATCAGCTAATTGAAATGGGAAAGACCATCAAAAGAAATGGGGGAATTGTACTTATATCTGACTTTTTGCATATCCCCCATGCTAATGTTGAAAACAGAAAATTATCTAGATTAAAACATTGGTGCCTAAGTGAAGGAATAGCAT
This sequence comes from Neoceratodus forsteri, assembly GCA_016271365.2. Classification (NCBI taxonomy): domain Eukaryota; kingdom Metazoa; phylum Chordata; order Ceratodontiformes; family Ceratodontidae; genus Neoceratodus; species Neoceratodus forsteri. Next base: position 70,234,673 of record CM057459.1, read on the forward strand.
TCATTACATCATAGAATCAATTTTACAATGGAAATATCCTGCACAGCAGGGACGGTTTACACCTTAATGAATCCAGGGCACAGCTACTGAGAAACATGCTGAATGAACAAATTGCAAGAGTGCCTTTAAACTTATAAGGAAAGGGGATGGGGAAATAAAGGGATAGGGAAACATAGAAAGAAAATACATATGCATTAAAAAACAATACTTGAAATAAAAAAGGCAAATGGGCATCTACACAAACAATATTAAATGTCTATGAAGTGATGCCAGAAATTTAAAAATAAACAGGAAAACTGCAAGCACTATTTGTCACAAGCCCACTACTGGGCCAGGTCCACTGAGCTCCAGCCTACCCTAAGTGCAATCCGTGACAGAGGAAACAGGAATACCCTCCTCGTGTCCTCCTAGAGTGCTTGCTAAGTTCACAACTGAACACTCTCCATGAGGTCCTAGGGCTTCCATTCTAATCTGTGTAAGGGTAAAATACAGTCTTAAGTCTGTAGCCTGGTGAGAACCCTCCTTGGTTGCTGTACTGGGGGGAAGACCCAGGCATTACAAGCTCTTCAGGTCTGTCTCTCATAACCCTGATTGTGTCTTCTCCCACAGGTGGTGCAGCGACCTAGTTTCCCCTTATAGACCCTCCTGAGACCTACGTATTTCCCCTAATTTAGGCACCCAGATTCCCTTTCTAGGATCCTAGTCTTTGGTAGCGATGGTGGCACTTTGACAATTAAATAGACTGTCACAGAGTTAATAACTGTTTCCACATTCACACACACACAATAAAATCTCTCCCAGGCAGCTTTCAAAAGCAAGTGCTTTTACTAATGACTAAGTAATTATCATACAAGACTTATATACAAAAGATTCAGAAATCTGGTTACAGGATCACAAAAAAAGTTGGAAAAATATAAATATAAAATGCACTGTGAAATTTAACTGTCTAGTTTCTACCTTGTTTGTCTGGAATCAGAAGTCCAGAAAACAAATGACGTTTCTGCAAAAATGTTCCAAGTCCCAGTTCTTATCACAATCTGGCTGTCTTGGGTTGTGTCAGAAGCGTGACTCACAAAAGAGTGTGCCAAAATGCTCTGTGTTTCTCTTTTGAGGGGCTTTTTGTAGCCCTGGCCCTGCAGTCTCTGGTTAGCTGGTGGCCTTATCTTTTTAGGCCAGCAGGGGTCTCTGTCTTTTGCTCTTTCCCAAATTTTAAGTGAACCACAAAAAAAAAAGTCTCCCTTCTGCCACTTTTAAGTGGAGATGAATATTACACTTGAAGTGAATTCACAATAGACTTCCAGACCTTCGATATCCCTGTCCTTCCTGCCACATAATAAAATATAAATCTACCATGACAGTTCCTGGAACTTAAAGTATTCTTCTCTTAAGTGTAAAGTTTATTACAGCAATAGTTTCTCCCATCTCCTGAAAGTTTACGACCCCTGTTTCCCTTTGATTAGCTAACCAGGAAATTCCAAATCTTCTTTGAAATGTAACTTTAGTTTTCTGTTAAGTAAGCCTTTTCCAGACCCTGGAATACATATCCTATGCATGTAACCCTTTAAAAAAAAAGCATGGGCATCTTCATTTCAAACCGTATCCTGGCCTGTTTGGGAATTTAAACATAACCAAAATCACAGAAAAATATAACAGTAATATGTCTGCAATATTACCACAGTGCCCAACTCGCCACATCCCTCCATCCTTAGACTGAATTTATGGGAACACTCCCCTATTGAATGGTAGGGATTGCACAATTCTGTTCCTGTTCTAATTGGCAAGATAGGCCATCTGTGTTTGCACAGTCCCTGTGGGTAATTGTCATGTCACAAGCCCCAGGGCAATACTTCATCTGAGGAGCCATCCATTTGTGTTGCCCATCTGATTTAACCTCACCAGGGGGTTGTGATGGGTCTGTACCTCGAAGCACCTCCCATAGAGGTACGGCTCTAATTTCTTCAGGGCCTATACCAAAGCAAGGCATTCCTTTTCAGCCATGGAGTATGCCTGTTCCCAGGGAAGTAACTTCTTGCTCAGGTACACCATTGAGTGGTCTCTTCCCTGATTAGATGTCTGGCTGAGGACTGCTCCAATCCACATATCCAAGGCATCCATCTATACTACAAACTGCCTAGTGTATTCTGGACTGGCCAGCACAGGGCACTTCACAGTACCACTTTTAGCCATGCAAAGGCTCATTCACAGGCTGGCTCCCAGTTTACCTTTGGGATGTCTTTTCTTCAGCAAGCCAGATAGGGGAGCTGCCAGGGTACTGTAATTGGGTACACACTTTCCGTAGTACCCTGCAGTCCCTAGGAAGCTCCTAGCCTGCTTCTGGGTTTTAGGCATAGGCCACACCTCTAATGCCTCAATCTTTGCTTGATTAAGATGAAGCTGCCCCCTTCCCACTACATGGCCTAGGAATGCCACCTCCACCATAGCCACCTGGTACATTTCAGCCTTGGCAGTGAGCCCTGCCACCTGTTTCCTGCCCAGCACTTCCTTCAGATGGGACATGTGTTCTTTCCAGCCAGTACTGAAGATAGCAATATCATTCAGATAAGCCACTGCATACTCTTCAGTACCAAGTAACACCTGGTTGACCAACCTTTGGAATGTGGCAGGGGTGTTCTTCATTCCAAAAGACATTACCCAGAATTCAAATAATCCTACTGGAGTGATGAAGGCTGACTGGGAGTGATGAAGGCTGACCATTCTCTGGCTCTGGCAGTTAACTCCCCCTGCTAGTACCCTTTTGTTAAGTCAGTTGTGATAAGGTATGTCACCCCTCCCAGTTTGTCTACTAGTTTGTCTGCCCATGGCATTGGTTGGGTGTCAGACTTCATGACTGTATTGAGTCCACGATAGTCCACACAAAAGCGAGTAGACCCATCCGGCTTGGGAACGAGGACTACAGGCAAGGCCCAGGGACTGTGGAATTTCTGGATTATCTCTAAATCCAGCATTTCCTCCACCTCCCTCCTAATGTCCTTTAGGATGGCTTCAGACACCCAGTAGGTTGTTCGCCATATGGGTGCTTGTGTCTCCATGTCTACGTCATGTGACGCTAAGGGGGTTCATCCAGGCTTGGCCATAAACAAAGGAGAAAAGTCCTCTAAAACCTCCTTCACTTTCTGGGTCTGGTCCAGGGTAAACTGGGGTGACAGCATGATTGCCTCCACAGATGACTCCCACTTGCTTTCTTCTAGCAAGTCCAGGAGGGGGTCTTCCTCATCCATCCCCTCCCCAGGACTACACACTGCAAATACCATATTGGCCTTATTTGCATATGGCTTCATCATATTGACATGGTACATCCCATGGGTATGTCTCCTGTCAGGCAGTTCCACAATATAATTTACGTCATTGATCTGTCGGGCTACTTTATATGGTGCCACCCACTTGGTCTGCAGCTTGTCCTTCTGGACTGGAATTAGGACCATTACTTCCTTGCCTGCACTGTACAGTGAGCTCTGGCTCTGTGGTACTACCAGACCTTTGCTTCTGTTGGGTAGCTGACAGGTTGCTTTGGGCCATCCCCCATAAGCTCCTTCAGCTTTTCCTTAAACATGGATCTACTCCACTATGGAGTTCCCTATGGCATGCTTGCCTTCCTAGTCTTCCCAGATCAAGTCTAGGGGCCCATGCACCTTATGTCCGTATAAGAGTTTGAAGGAGGAGAACCCTGTCAACTCTTGGGATACCTCCCTGTATGCGAACAACAGGTGGGGAAGGTATTTCTCCCAGTCCCTCCCATGCTGTTCAGCAAATACTTGGAGCATCCATTTTTAGGGTACCATTAAACCTTTCCACAAGCCTATTGGCTTGTGGGTGATAAGGTGTTGTGCATCTCTGCACCACCCTACACTTCTCCCACAAACACTTCATCAGGTCCAACATGAAGCTACCCCCTTGATCAGAGATAACCTCCTGTGGAAACTGGACATGGGAGAAAATCCCTAGCAAGGTGTATGCCAGTTTGTCTACCCTAAGTGAGGAGATGGTGACTGCCTCTGAGAATCGGGTGGCATAATCTACCACCATCAGGATAAACTTTTTCCCAGAAAAGCTTGGGTATTCAAGGGTCCCACAATATCCATTCCTACCCTCTGGAATGGCTCCTCCAGTATGGGCAAGTGAAGTAGGGCAGCTTTTGTTTACTACCTGTCGTCCCTATTTGTTAGCACCGGTGACAAGACCTGCAATATTCCTTAACCTGCTGGCTGAAGCTGGACCAATAGAAATGTTGGGCCAGTCGCTGTGTGGTGTGAGCGATGCCCAGATGTCCGGACATGGTGATGTCATGAGTGATCTTGAGCAACTGCTCATGATACCCCAGAGGAATGACAAGCTGCCTGCCCACCACCCCTCCATCTGTCCTCACGTTCTGTGTATACAACAGCCCATCGTCCCAAAATACCCTATGTCTCATATCACTTTCCTGTGTCCTGTCAGATTCTGCACACACCCTCAGCCTCTTCAAACTAGGGTCTGTTCTCTGAGCAGCTGCAAAGTCTTCACATTTTCCCAAAGCATGGGACATGACCCTCTCAGTTCCTAAACTGGGGTCCATAGCTCCAGCGTCAGGGCATTCAGAGTCACTTCCATCCCATACCTTCTGACCATTTGTTACCCCTCTCTCCTAAGAGTAACCTTCTGCAGCTGTTTGGTGAATGGCTACTTGGGGAAGTCCTACCTCCCTTTCACTATTCTCCACCTAAGGAGACACAGGCTAGGGAACCAGCTTCCCATTCTTTTCCACAGGGGCTTCTATGAGGTTCAGGGAATTACAAGTGGCCTGTACTGTCTGACTGTGGGTAACTGCACACACCACACCCTGCTGTAGATTATGCCCTATAATCATATCCAGGGAGAGCCTGTCTGCCACTGCTACGTTTTACACCCGCTCTCCTGTCTCACCCCAATCCTAGAGCACACTAGCTAGTGGCAGGGTTTTCTCCTCCACAGTGAATCCCCTCACAGTTGCAAACTGATTTGGTATAAGTTGGTCAGGTCCAACCAAATCCCCTTTTACCAGGGTAAGAGACCCCACGTGTCCCTTAACCCATGGATCTGCACCCCATTTACGGTAACTGAGTGTATGTGCTCCCTCATGTTAAGCATGCTTTCAGGGATACACAGTGTACCAACCTCTGTTCGAGGGGACACTTTGCCCTCCATTCCTTTTAAGGCACTGTCTAGCGAGATGCCCTGGCTGTGTACAAAACCAACATTCAGCATTTCTTTTATCAAAAAATCCCTTTTTGGTTATAGGGCTCCCCTTCTGCAGAGGCAGTGAGGTTTCATCTGCCCTGAAAGTGAGCTTTTCATTTTGTCCTACCCTGCTCCCCATTTCCTTTCAGAGTAGGCCTGCTCCTGGCATAGCGATCCAAGAGCTCAGCAGCTTGCTGTGCTGTTTTTGGATCCCATCCTCTAGTCACATTTTCAGCTCCACTGGGAGAGCACAAAATAACTGCTCTAGTAACACAACTTCCTCAATTTTCCCCACAGAGTTTGTTTCTACCCCCTTCCACCAATGTTTCAATAACTGACGTTGCTTTGTGGCGAGTTCCTCAATGCTTATGTCCGGGCTTTTTCAGTGTTTACAGAATTTAACCCTGTAAGCCTCAGGAGTCAGTTCATACTTTTTAATAAAGTAGTTTTAAGTTTTCATAGTCTCGGCTGTCATCATTGTCCATTTGGCTTAACGCCTCTTGCCCTTTGCCAGTAAGCAGTGGGGATAGCTGAAAGCTCCAGACCTCACTGGATATCTTGGCCTTGATACAGACCTTTTCAAATGAATTCAAAAATGCATCCATATCCTCCCCCTCTTTAAATTCAGCTATTAATTTGGAATTTAACTTATACACCAGCCCTGGGGTTTCAGGTTCATCCTTGCCACTTACCGCCTCTGGCACTAGTCATTGGAGTCTTAGCCTCTCCAGTTTAAACTCCCTCTGGCACTGCTGTTCCTTAGCCTCAGTGTGCCACTGCTTTTTCTTGGCCTCTCTCTGGCACTGCTTTTCCTTGGCCTCTCTCTGACATTGCTTTTCTTGCAACTCTAGTTTGAACTTTCTCTGCTTGAACTCCCTCTGCTGCTGGGCTTTGAACTTTCTCTGCTCCAGCTCCAATTTCCTCAGTTCAAATTGCAGCCTGATCCCTTCCAATTCCAGCTCTGTGGTGGCATTTCTCTGTTGCTGTGGCTTTGGGTTCCCTCTGGTCTTGCTGTCCTCCTCCCTGAGACTAGACACTGCGATGGCCTTTGGCTTCCCCACACCCAAGGTCTGGTCACTTTCAGTCACTGGCCAAGACTCAAGATTCTGTGCAACTGCTTGCTCATCAGCTGGCACGGGAGCCTCCATGAGGTTCTTTTTGGTTCGCTCCTCATAATGGACCCCTCTTTCTTGCCACAACTGCCTCAACTGGTCTGCAGTGCATTTGATATAGTTGAAAGCCATTTTCTTTCCTAACTACTGCTACACTAGCTTACACTGTAAACAAAAAACAAAAATGGGATGGGGAACTTTATACTGTAACCAAATTTGTTTTTTTCCAAATCTCTACCCTGTTTGTATGTGGACTGTTTATAGTATACCAGTCTGACACATTGGCTTTAAATCTGACTGCTATGCCTGTGCCACCAATAGCTCTCAGATCCTTCCACTATGCCACCAGATCTGTGATGTATCCGCTCCAGGGGGCTGGGTTCACTGAGCTCACAGTGCCCACCCCTAAGTGCAATCCATGATGGGGGGAACAAGAATACCCTCCTTGTGTCCTCCTAGAGTGCTCACTGAGTTGACAACTGAACACTTGCCATGAGGTCCTAGGGCTTCCTCTCTAATCTGGGTATGGGTAACAAACAGTCTCAAGACTGTAGCCTGGTGAGAACCCTCCTCGGTTGCTGTACTGGGGGAAGACCCAGACATTACCAGCTCTTCGGGGCTGTCTCTCATAACCCTGATTGTGTCATCTCCTATGGGTGGTGCAGCGATTTAGTTTCCCCTTACAGACCATTCCTGAGACCTGTGTATTTCCCCTACTTTAGGCACCCAGATTCCCATTCCAAGATCCTAGTCTTTGGTAGTGATGGTGGCATCTTGGCAATGAAGCCCTCACAGAGTTAACCACTATTTCCACATTCACACATGCAATAAAATCTCTCCTAGGCAGTTTTAAAAGCAAGTGCTTTTATTAATTACTAAATAGTTATCATACAAGACTTACAAACAAAAGATTCAGAAATCTGGTTACAGGATAACAAAACAAAGTTGGAAAAATATAAATACAAAACACACTGTGGAATTTAACTGTCTAGTTTCTAACTTGTTTGTGGGGGAAACAGAAGTCCAGAAAATAAATGAAGTTTCTGCAAAAGTTTTCCAAGTCCCAGTTCTTATCGCAGTCTGTCTGTCTTGTGTTGTGTCAGAAGAGTGTCTCATGAAAGAGTTTGCCAAAATGCTCCAAGTGTCTCTTTTGAGGGGCCTTTTTATAAACCTGGTCCTGCAGTCTCTGGTTAGCTGGTGACCTTATCTTTTTAGGCCAGCAGGGGTCTCTCTCTTGTTCTTTCCCAAATTTTAAATGAACCACAAAAAAAAAAGTCTCCCTTCTGCCACTTTTAAGTGGAGATGAATATGACACTTGAAGTGAATTCACAACAGACTTCCAGACTTTTGATATCCCTGTCCTTCCTGCCACCTAATAAAATGTAAATATACCATGATAGTTCCTGGAACTTAAAGTATTTTTCCCTTAAAGTATAAAGTTTATTACAGTGATCATTTCTCCCATCTCCTGAAAATTTACAATCCCTGTTTCCCTTTGATTAGCTAACCAGGGAATTCCAAATCTTCTTTGAAATGTAACTGTAGTTTCCTGTTAAGTAAACCTTTCCCAGACCCTGAAATACACATCCTCTGCATGTAACCCTTAAAAAACATGGGCATCTTCCCATCAAACCTTATCCTGGCCTGTTTGGGAATTTAAACATAACCAAAATCACAGAAAAATATAACAGCAATATGTCTGCAATATTACAGCAGTGCCCAACTCTCCACACTATTAACTACAGAACATAAAATTGATATAGGTTTGATTACAGGATGAAAGGTGAAAGGACATCCCTGGGTATTATTTAATGAGACTGGAAAGGTAAGGAACAAAGGGATGGAATAGCTGTATATATTTCCATAGGCACCAGATTATATGGGCCCCCTTGGGCATAGGCTCCAGTAATATTTTGTGAAGCGAGCCCAGCCCCAACCATAATTTTATGTAATGTTTGGCTTTTTGGCACTGCTTTTTCCCCCTGTGACCTGGGTGCACACGCATCCTCTGTGACCATCTGCAGCGCCCCCCCCGGGGAAGAGGGTGATCCCACACACATGATCAACCCGTGCCTATTGGTGTTTTTTTGAAACTGGTGCCTTGTTTACAAAATTCAATGCACATGCACACAAAGGGAATGGGTAATCTCATGGGGTGATAATAAGGACTGGTGGGTGCAAGGCAATGGCAGGACAGAGTGAGAGGTCATGGTCGGGATGGTTGGAGAGAGTGAAGCAAGCCATGAGTGGGCCCACTCGTCCCCACATCACAGCACTGCTCAGACAGTTGAGGCAGAAGGATCGATCACCCATGAAGATTTGCGGTGAGCTATGCACAGGGGGCGATGGCAGCAGGCAGGATGGCAACTGTTTTTCTATTCTTGGTAGATGCTGTGCTGGACAGAATGACCCTCTGTGGCCCAGCTATGGACCGTGGTAGATCTGTGTCCCAGGATATGGACCATGGTAGGGCTACCTCTCTGAGAAAGACCTTCATTTCAGTGACATGGTGCTTAAATGATGAAAATGCAGGACAGGCCTGTTAATTCACAGAAGTACAGTAACTAATTTACCTGGTCTAACATTCTGTTGCTCAGACTTTTCAGCATATGATGAAGCTGCTTAACACATATTTCCTCTGGGTGATTAGCAGTACTAGTTCACTTAACTATGTGGGATTTCTCATTAACCTAGTGTTTATCAAGTGGTCCCTGCATGAGTGATCCCAGCATGAGTGAAAAGCATGAGTGGGGGAGTCGCCAGAGGGGAGATGCCAGGACACCAGAAGACTCTATTCATGCTCCCTCCTGTGAACTATAAATTCTTTAGCTTTTTTGCTGTCATTGCTATAGAAGTTGCTCTGTAGCCTGTCTACTATGTATGCCATAGTAGTGCCTGGGTCCTCCCTACCAGCCGAGTACCCTCCTGTTCTATAGTTGCATCTCCTTCTAAGCATGTGTGAGGTGAGCTAGTACCTTTCCTAGTTTTTTCATGCCTCACTGAATTGCTGCTCAGTTTCCGGCTAGCTGCTACTGTTAAGTGGTAGGGTGGATAGCTGGTTATTAATCTGGAATAATCTGCTACTTGTTTAGAGTGCTTTGATAATGTATTGCCTTAGCCACATCTAGGTCCCTCTTGCCTTATCTTTGAAGCTAAACATGGTACATTTCATGGTATAGGTTCTCCTTTACACCTTATTCCTACCTTGATACTCGTAGCCTATACACAGCAGTGCTGGTTCTGCTGCCTTGACCTGTTCTAATTGCTGTTATGTTACACAGTACTGATACAGTAGCCTTGCTGTTGTTTAATTATTTGTTAACCAGATGGGTATACTGATCCCAGGGACCATTTTCAGGCATGACCTGGACCAGAGAGATGGCACAGTACAAAGAATACATAAGAAAGAAATACATCAAGTGAGAGGTGCAAGGATGTAACAATTTAAATGCATGTATGAGAAACTGAGCAAGGGTTTAGCATTTTAAACAAAAATAATATAATATAATATAATATGAAAAAGAGAAAAAAAGAATGAGCTAGAATTAGACAATATCAACAATATAATAGTGTCATGATGAACAGTTATAGCCAGATTTTGCTAGAAGAGCAGCTGATAGATTAGATTTGAAGGTCTGAATAGAGCCTATGTTACTAACAGCGGTGGGGAGGCTGTTCCAGAGCTTGGGAGCCGCTACAGAGAAAGCTCTCTGGCCAGTGTTAGTGTCAAAGTGAGGGACACTGAGGAGTTGCTGAGACGTGGACCTCATCTCCCTTGTGCATTGCTTGCTGCTGAGGAACATGCTTAAGGGGGAGGCAATGCCTGCCACAAAGGTTTTATGGACAAGGGCTCCCAGGTGGAGATCGCACCGAACCGAGGGGTGTTAGCCAACCTAGGGAGGCATACAAGGGAGCAGTGGTAGGAAGCTAGAGGGGCAGAGAGAATAAAGTGGCAGATTCAGTTGTAGGCCATGTTAAGTTGGGTAAGTTCCCTAGCTGAGGTCTGAGAGATAACCGGGGAGCAGTACTCCGGGAGAGGGAGCAATGTACCTTGTTCGATCGCCAGTCAGGCTTTGGGTGTAAGAAAGAGTTTCAGGTGGTAGCAGGTCTCCAACCTACTGGTGAATTTTCTTGATTACTGTTCCTATGTGTTCACTAAATGTGAGGGAATGGTCCAGTGTAACCCATAGGTATTTGTAACACCTCACTTGTTCGAGAATTGCACCATCAGGTGCTGAGATGAGACAAGTTGACCATATGTGTGGGTGTTTTAGAGAGCTTCTGTCTGGACCCAAAGAGCATGGTCTTGGTCTTCTTAGTATTAACCAACAGTCTGTTAGCCAAAAACCAATTGTGTGTGATTTTGAAATCTTGAGAGAGGGCATGAGACAGGGAGAAGAGATTGGGACACTCTTGTACAGAATTAGATCATCTGTGTATATGATTTTCAGATAGCCAGGATTACTGTGTAGTAAGTTACTGACAAAAATGCAGTATAGGATCGGGACCAGTATGGATCCTTGTGGAACCTCACTGGTCACTTCTGAGGGGACAAGAGAGCCCCGTTAACCCAAACACTTTGTGACCCACTGGAGAGGTAGTGGTTGAACCAGTTAGCTGTTCTCTCAGAGAAGCCAAAGGAGCCAAGTTTTTGAATACAGAGGTTGTTATCGACACGATTGAAGACTTTGGAAAAATGGCAATAAAAATGGCTCCGGTTAGCATCCCTTCATCAGCAGATCTGAGTAGATGGTCAGTGAAACAGGCAGTGGCTGTAGTGGTGCTGAAACCCTTCCTAAAGCCATGTTGGTGAGGGGAGAGTAGTCTATTTTTATCCATGTAGTCAGATATATGCTGGAATACTATCTTCTCCAGCACCATACTGAGGTGTAATGGTATGGAAACTGGTCTATAGTTCTCCATGAGTACAGAATCCCCAGTTTTGAAAATGGGGGCAACTCTGGCCTGTTTCCAGAGCCTAGGTACAGAAGAGGTGGCTAGGGATATGCTGCAGAGAAATGCCAGGTGGGATGTGACGTAGCCAGCAGTTAGCCTGAGGAATCCAGGGCAGAGGCCATCGTTGTTTGCACTGCTGGAATTGGGGAGTGCCATTAGAAGTCTATAAATCTTTTTGGGGTGGTATGTTTGAAGTAGAAAGGGGCACTTGGTGGTATATTAGGGTTGCTGGTGACCTCCGGGTTGCTATTAGTATTCGGGGGAGGGGAGTTTTTCTAGGTAGAGCTGGAGGTTAGTGAATTTTCTGTTAAGTAGTTCAGCTATTTCACTTGATTCAGTAAGCTTGTGTCTGTGACCAAACTTATAGTATTCTGTTTAGTGTCAGATCTGGTTAGAGTGAATGGCAGACCAGTATCTGTGGGGATCACTTAGGTTGTGATTCTGTTGGTTCTTGAGATAGGATGCCTTTGAGCGTTTGGCCTCTTGTTTACAGGTATTGTGGTGTGCTCAGTATGAATTCCATGAGGCCGATGAGGGGTTAGCTTTATACAAGCTCCAAGCCTCATCCCTCAGTTTCATTTTCTTAAGCAATTCTCTGTATAGTCATCTGGGGTTGCTGCCCCAACCCTGCGGGTTGTAACTGGGCATTGTGTGTCTTGACTACAGGAAAGTGCAGAGGAGAGAAAGCCTAGTCCAGAGTCCACGTAGGTAAGGAATATTATGTGGACCAGTCCACTGCCAGTATGTTATCTCTGAGACTCTCAGGTGATAGTTTAGAAAAAATCCCTATATGATATGGTTTTAGGAGGGGGACAGAGTCTTTTACAGGCCCAGGTGCAGAAGGTGGGGAAGTGGTCACTAATCGAGTCAGCTAGCACTCCCAAATGCTGAGATTCGTCTACACTATTCGTGATGATCCAGTCAAGTAGTGAATGATTACTGGACCAGTTGTTATGTCTTGTATAGCAGGAAATTTGTGTTAGGTTTACTTGTTTAAGCAGCTCAGAGTAATCCGTTTGATGATCACTGAGCCAGTTTAGGTTTAGGTCCCCAAGCATTATCAGATCTCTAGTGGGGGAGGGAGATAGGCCATTGATTGTGCTTATGATTTGTTGAAGACCTGTTAAGCCCACTCTTGGGGGATTGTATATGCATCCTACATACATTTATTTGCAGGAACCAAGGGTTAGTTCCACTATAATCCATTCTGGGCTGGTGATTCTATCGGGACTTGTGGAAATGGTGGAAGCTGTGACGTGTTCCCTGAGAAACTATTACTATAACCTAGCACTGTCAATTATCCTTATAGCTGTTCTAGAAGTGCCCAAGTGGTACACCCTAACCTTTCAACTTGAGTTCCTTAAAGGGGAACTGTCAGCAATAAGAGCCTTACACCTAAGTGTAGGCTGATCCCATTACACTTTATGTACAATAACATTTTATTTACTTCTGTTTACTGCAGTGTAGTAGATTGTTTTAGGCTGCATTTGCTGCCTTGTAAGGTGACATTTCCTGAAACCAGAAATCCCAGAATCCCCTGTAGCTGATGTCAGAGGAGGCAGAACTGGGAGATTCAATAGCTCCCAGTATACATGTTAAAAGATTTTGTAAGCTGAAATCAAATGTTTGCTGATCCGCTGTGCTCACTGGACTTAGTAGAGTTCTTTGTGACTGTACCTAGCCACAGGAGAATAGCAGACCAGCAAATAGAAGATTACAGCTTATAAAAACTCTAACATTCACTGCAGGCTATTGAACCTCCCACTGTTACAGTGTGACAAGTCCAGAGCCCCTGTCTGAATGTGTGCTGCATTTTATTTTACACTGTCCTGTTCTTGTAAGTTTACTGTTCTAGCTGCAGGCTGAAATCTGGCCACTTTCAGTCTTATAGTCTCCACCACCCCCTTCTCACAGGTACTATAAAAGGAACATATAAGTAAGACAAGAGGCAGTAAAGTCCTTGACTTCTCCTGTACTGTACTGCAGGCAGACACAGATTGAATATAAGTAATGAAAAAAAAACTGAAACACAGAGCCTTGCTTTGGGTTTGCAAGAAGTCAAAAACAAAACATTCTTTCCTAGGTGAAGCAGAGGTGTGTAAAGGTCAGATGAGTCAGCCTGTCTGTGTTTATTTAGGATGAGTCAGCCTGCCTGTGTTTACGTAGAGAATTGTGAGTCGGACAGCTCACATGGCGCTGACATCATCAGTAGGCAGGGATAAAAGCCTACCTCCTGAGATGCAGAACAGATGAGTCAGTCAGTAGAGAACTGATTATTGTGGAGGAAGCAGCTCATAGTACATGCAAGTTTTCATGTGCTAGGAATCTATTTGGCTGGAATGAAGCCTGGAAGCTCTGCACTGAGGGAACTGTGCACTAATCACCTATTTCCTTTCTGTATGTTTATTTTTTTATTTTGGAAAATAAATACCACAAAGTGTGTTCTACACCTTTTACCTGTGTTTGTTGCATCTGTCTACCCACTAACCTTTACATCTGGCGTGAGAAGTGGGATACTGGCAGAAAAACGTTACCAGGGGATATTGCCCTGATCTCCTGGCAGATGTCACAGGAACAGCAGGTGCAGAAAGGCAAATGTGTGGAATACAAGTCACCTATCTTGACCAGAGCCATGGCATAGAAGATGGGTGAAAAACCTCTTCCAGGATTGGACCTAGAGGCCAGGAACAAAACAAAACCTGAAGACGAGGATGGCATACCAGAGGCTAAAGAACACATCACATCTGCACCACCAGAAGAAGTACTGTTACCCAAGCTGAAAGAGCATGAGACAATAGAAGTAATACTGCCTGAGCTAAAGGAGTTAGAACGGAGAGGAAAAGAGGAACATAGCCTGCCATGTGTACTTTTTCAGGACTTGGGTCCAGGCATCCAGAAGGGGCAATGAAGCTCTACAGGAGGCAGCACTGAAGAGGTCTACTTAAGACCAAAAGGACTAAATCATTGTTTCATGTGGTGATTCCCTGTAATGAGGTGGACTTGGGTAAGATGCAAACCAATGAGATGAAAATCAGGCAACTGTATGCCTATGTCTAATTGATAATGTTCCTGTCTGTAATGACCGTGAAATGGAGAAATGTTTCTAATGTTAAGTCTGTATGCTTATTGAAATATGCGAATACTCCTGAAAAATTTGGGAGATGTGAGTTAAAAGTAAATTTGAAAATATATGGAAGCTGAAATTTAAACATAAAGGGAGTCAGGTATGCATTTCATAGAAATAAGTAAAAAGGTTAGAAATCAGTCTCACTAAACAAGAAAAAAAAGTGAAGACAGGTTCCCTTTTAAAGAGGGGGTTATGTGACAGGGCCAGAGTCACTGTCTGAATTTGTGCTGCATTTTCTTTTACACTGTCCTGTTCTTGTAAGTTTACTATTCTTTCTAGCTACAGGCTGAAATCTGGCCACTTTCAGTCTTATAGTCTGTCCACCCCAGTACTGTATAAGGAACATATACAGTACTTCTCCCAAGTACTGTATAAGGAACACATAAGTAAGACAAGAGGCAGTAAGGTGCTTGGCTTCTCCTGTGCTGTACTGCAGGCACAGACACAGACAGAATGTAAGTAATGAAAAATAATTGAAACACATAACCTTGCACTCTGTGTTTTATTTTGTGTAAATTGCTTTGGGTTTGCAGGAAGCCAAAAACAAAATATTCTTTCCTAGGTGAAGCAGAGGTGTGTAAAAGCCACATGAGTCAGCCTGTCTGTGTTTATTTAGGATGAGTCAGTCTGCCTGTGTTTACTTAGAGAATTGTGAGTCAGACAGCTCACATGGCACTGACATCAGCAGTAGGCAGGGATAAAAGCCTACCTCCTGAGATGCAAAACAGATGAGTCAGTCAGCAGAGAACTGACTGTTGTGGAGGAAGCAGCTCATAGTACATGCAAGTTTTCATGTGCTAGGAATCTATTTGGCTATAACGAAACCTGGAAGTTGTGCACTGAGGGAATTGTGCACTGTTTCTAACAGTACATGCACGTTTTCATGTGCTAGGAATCTATTTGGCAGGAACAAAGCCTGGAAGTTGTGCACTGTTTTTGCAGAACTGAAGGACTCATCACCTATTTCCTTTCTATATGTTTAATATTTTATTTTGGAAAATAAATACTGCAAAGTGCTTTCTACAATTTTTACCAGAGTCTGTGCATCTGTCTCACCCACTAACCTTCACATGCAACCCTCCTCTGTCAGCTACAGGTGATTCTGGGATTTCTGGTTACAGGAAATGTCACAATACAAGGCAGCAAAATGAACCTGATACAATCTACTACACTGCAGTAAACAGTAGGTTAAAAAAATGATTCTGCACGCAAAGTGCTAACTCGGATCAGCTTCAGACTTGGGCATGAGGCTGTTATTGCCGACAGTTCCCCTTTAACCTGAATTTAGGCATATGATTATTTTGTTTTGCATCTATGTGCTCACTATCTTGCTAAAATTGCTGGGAATTGTGTATTGTGCTGTTCCCAACTTTGCCCTCGTCTTTTTGGCAAGTTATCAATTGCATAATTTCTCTTTTCTGGTTATCAGTTGTATGATTTCTCTTTTGTAGTACAGCTATCTTGCTTTTGATCTCCTGCTGCTATGCTCCTTTTAACATGTTCCTTTCTCCCTTCTCCATGTTTTTTCTTCCCATCTCCCATGTCTTCTGCCCCCAATCTCCCTGTTTCTTAACCACTAGATGTGTGCAGTGCATGTACTTTTTTTATTACATTCTTTTTCACTCCGGTTGCCAGTTCAGGGGCATCCCTCAGACATCCCCACCTGCTCCCACCCTGCCTGAGATGCCTCCAACCCTGGGTCCCCCCAGAAATCCAACCTGTCACCTCCAACCCACAGAAGACCCCCTGGCTTGTATCCACCCCAGGATGGGGCCGCCATCCTCTTACCTGGTGCTCTTTGACATCCAGTTCCATATAGGCAGGGTGAAGGCTGGAGGATATCGGGACCCAGGGAGGGTGAGGTCTGAAGGTGTTGCCTTTGTTTATCTGCATATCAAGATATGGATGGAATTCTGGGATTAAAGGCTTTGACCTTATGACAAGCTTGGAGCATACTTCCTTTATACTTCTTGGACATGGATGTGCACCCAGGCTTGCCCGCTGCATGCCTTGCTTTATGTTGGTTACTACCAGGGTACCCCTGGTATTCAGAAATGTGTCCAGACTTCCCTTACCTGACCTGACTGTCGGTGCCATGGTGAATTGATGATGAGCAACACCTTTGGTCCCCACCAAAAATGTTTACAAACCCAGCACCTATGTTTAGAGGTGGGGATGCAGCACTTGGCGGTCACTCGCCTTGTACAGGGAAGTTATGAGCCGGGCTTTATGGAGCTAATAACTTTTTTTAGAAATGATGAAAAAAAAAGCCAAGATATGGCTAAAATAGGTCCTAGGGCAGGCAACTCCATGTTATCAGTTGCCTGCCTAGAGTCAAACATGGTGTCAGCTACTCTTTAATTGCACGTTTTCTGTAGGTTTTCAATGGTCTGGAACTCAAGTAGTTTTGCATCAGAGTCCTGCAAACTGAGTTCTCCTTACAAGACCCTAGGCTGGATTTTCAAAACCTCAAGACTGCCACAAGCCCCAGGCATGTCAAAGATATGGTGCACAGGCTTGTAGCAATCTAATGGAATTTTTCATCCCGTGCAGCAACTGACACAAGCTAGATCATCTGTTTGTGGTCTAACTTCTGTTAATCCCAAGGCCGGTTTACACAGAGCTTGCACCCGAGATTCTGAGCACGCTGCCATTAAGCGGGTAAACTGTCACAACTGTGCCCAAGCTTTAAAAATCGGGCACAGCTGCAGCAAACGGGTATGGTGCATGGAAAGGATTTGACTCAGGGCTCGATGCAAGCCCTGCGCCTCCCTTTGAAAATCTGGACCCGTAACACAGGAATTACACCACAATCCCAGAGCAGGCCTGGGAGCTACATTGCCCGGTTCTTTCAGTGGTGCACTCAATGAAAGTTCAAGCTTGTCATTTACCCCCACCCCCACCCAACAGGCCATAGTGTGCTAGCTCAATTTTAAAGGTTTGAAATCCAACAGGAAAATGCTTGGAACACAACTGTAACCCAAAATTGGAAAAGTACAAAAGCCCCAGCCAGCACTACCAGCACTCATGTGACCCACGGATGTAGCAGTTCATTCGAGGTGGGGAACAACTTACTGCAGCAGGTCAGGCAGCAATCAGGAACCAGCCCCCAGTGACCCAGGGATGAGACACTTGAGACTCTCTTGGACGTTCTGCAGCAGCACAGCCCTTCTGGCTCTCACCTGTCAGGATAAAGCCCTCTGGCTTGGCTCTCAGGATGCAGGAGCACTACACAGTGGCTTCCTGGTTCACAAAGAGCCCAGATCCCAGGAGCGACCCCACAGTCCAACTCCCTCCAGATTGAGAGTACCCACGTACTCAGGGCATGTGCCCACTGCTCCTTGTTACCTGATCCACCCCAATAGATAAGGGATAGCAATCCCTTACCTGGCTATGGAGTAACCTGGGTAGGATACAGATGTCTGTCTGCTCAGTACAGCTCAGTCACTTCAAAATGCAGCAATGACCCATAGGGTCACACTCTCAGCAGTTTCTTCTCATAGGTGCTCGTCTGGCACAGTCTCTGTGTTTACTGAATGAACTCTGGAGAAGTCTTGAAGGCTGATTGGCCTGACTAAGCCTCATGCTTGGTCTCACCAGCAGCAGGTCGGAACACCTCAGTGTCCCTATCAGACTGTCATGAGCTCCTCAAGAGTCCAGAGACTTCTCTCTCTCAATTTAGTGCCCCATTGGACAGGCAGGGCTGCCCATTAGTCCTTCTACCTTGTCCTGCACTTTGAATGGCTCTTCCAGCCACCTAGTATAGTGGGGAGGCTCCTTGTGTCTTTGCTGCCCCACAATCCTCTGTCTCTGTTGCTAGGGCTTCCTAACTATCTTATTGGTTGAGCTGGGGGGTCAGGAGTTGTCAACATAGCCACAACCATGCACAGATGGAGCTTTGTCTCCAGAGTCTTTTATTTTCTTATTTGTGCTGTTCCCCTTTAGTGTGTTGCCCCCTAGAATTCTGTTGCAGTCCTCCTGGGGTGTTGTCTGGTAGGTCGCCTGATAGATGCAAGTGCAGCAAGTCCTAGTTGGGCATGCTGGCACGGAGCCCCTATAGCATGTACTCCTACTCAGGATGCCAGCCAGGCTTCATGTCTCTGAAGAAGTGGTGTCCTGACAGTCTCTGGCCTCTGATGCCAAATCAGGAGACCGGAGCAGAAGAGACTGTGGCTGCAGCTGCAAAGGCAAAGGGCGAAGATGATGGTCCTGTTGTATTTTCTGTCTCTCCCACCACCACACATGTGGTCGAGCGGGAGGGAGACAGCAGCATCTGTGGCAGTCCAGGACCTCAGGAGAGTGGCAGGAAGGCAGTCAGATAAGCATCCCTCCTCAGGAGGGGGTTACAGAAATGTAGTTTGTTTTTTTTAGGTATTGTTTGATTTAAGTATAGAAACTACTGCTGATTTTAAACAAAATCTATGGAACTATATGGTTACTTTGTCAGTGTTGTGATACCTTTTCACCAGTTATTGAATGGGAGGAATACAGAGCTTTACGATTGGTCCATGTAACATTTGACTCTGACTGTGATCTGACAGCTGCTTCAGGGAAGGGGGGTAGTGACTTGTGGAGTGTGTGGATAAATTTATGACAGGAGAATAAACTATTTATTCTCATTTAGAATGTAGAACGTAGCCAGGTACATTATTTACGCTGTGTTTCTTTCTTATATTCATTTCAAGAAGTGGAATCTCAATTAATGATTTAATTATTACAAAACGTTTGCTCCAAAGCCTTTATCTAATAACAACATTGATGTTCGCTTAATAAAAACTATATGGAAGAAGAAGATGGTCTCCTACTATGTAAACTGTTTACTATGGTATCAATGGTTTGGAAGCAGGCGTCTGTGGTTCAGAATCTTTGTGTCTGGTGATGCTGCAGTGGTAGGAAATTATCTTTGGATTTCTTTGTTACCACCATTAAATTGTTAAGAGAAATGTTTTTGATCAAAATTTTATTTTTAAACTTCGTGAAAAAGAATTTATTGACTCCTCACCTGCATGGTTTCAGACCTAATCATAATACATTGCTGCTTTATTGAATTTTACGGATTCTATACATAATGCTTCAGTTTAGGGTGATGCCATTGCTACAGTTTTTTACGTCTCACTAAAGCATTTAATCTGGTACACCATGTTGCTTGCTATCCAAACTGCAGGACTTCAGTCTGTCATCTGATGACATGGTTTGGGTCTCCAATTATGTAGAGAACAGAAAGCAGAGAACAAGATTTAAAGAGCAGCCCTTCACTTCAGCATGTATTTTCATAAGTATGATGTTTCAACTGTTATAATGTAGTATACAATATTTTTTTTCCATTTTCAATGTTCCCTTCCAAGGTTTACAGCACATCTCGGTAGTCTATTCAAAACACCTATATAAAAAGCATTTGCCTCTCCACAGTTAATCCCATAGTGCTTCTGTTTATGACATCATGTAGTGCTCGTTATGACAATCGATTGTGTTGTCACAAACAGCAATTGTGAGGTCAGCAGGGGAGAGTTGGATATATTTTGAAAGACTCCATAAAATAAGTACTACATTATCTGTAATATTTAGTAGTCTGACAACAAGTTAAAGTAACAACAACAAAAAACTAGAAAACAATAAAAATAAAATGTAATTGTTGTAAATCTAGGGCCAGATATCCAGACATGTGAACAAGGATTGTGCAATGATGGTGCAGTGTAATGCAGATGCGTCATGTGGGAAAGAATGCCATATTCAGAAAATGTGCCACTGAAATGCACCGATGCAACTAGGCTGAATATAGCAAAGATGCGCCACAGCGCAAACCACAGATGCACGGGCGCAACCACAAATGCACAGGACTGGGCCAGAACACACAACGCAGTGGTCTGAGCAAGGGCAACAGGCTACAGGGATACACAGGCAAGGAAGCACAGGGGCATAGGGGCACAGTACCCCACCAGCACGGCACAGCAGAGTACAGGGACAGACCATCCTGGAGGCAACACAGGGCATCAGGGGATAGTGCACACAGTACCCCGGCCCACCAACTGTGACACGAGCACCAGGCCAACACACCAGCATCGCTGGCATGCCAACAGCAGAGCCATGCAAGAGATACCCACCAGGCCGTGCCGCAGGGTGCCGTGGCCATGGTGCCAGGACAGCACACAAACACAGAGGTCCGCTGCCCATCCTCCGCTGTGGCCATACCCTGGGAACACCTAGGAGAAGGGACAGAACGGGGAATAAGTGACATGTCCAAATAATCCCCAGCCTATCCACAGTGTGCACTGGACAACAGAGGCACACACCAGTGGATGGACCACCAAGGTCCCATGCACGGAGGGCCACACCAGCCATCTACAAGCACACCACACCGGTGCAGAAAGACACACAGGGCAGTGCAGTGGGTGCATCGGCATACATGCAAAGCACATGATGTGGACCGCAGGCACTTGTGGCTGCACATAGGGTGGATTCCACATGCACAACCCCCTGGCAGCACAGTGGATATGGGCACGGTACAAGCACATGCAGAACAAAACTGGCACACCCACCAAACATTGCGCCCACCACAGCAGTGTCCACACATGGCTGTGGTGACTATGTCCAGACCCTACGACCAACAGAGACCCACATATACACAATACAGTAATGGGAACATGCCTTCCTGGTTGCTGCCATCCTGCCGACCCAGCTGCTGACCCATCAGTGTGCCCTTGCACCATGGCTGCAGCCGCGGCTGCCCTGGCCCTCCTGCTGTCCTCTGGTCCTGTGGATGGAAATGAGAGGGGTGGACATGAGTGAACAGTCATGCACAGACAGTCCCCCCCCACCACACAGCCTGCATGGTGCAGGACTGGACACCGCCCATCCCATGGCTCTGGTGCCTGCATGACTGCAACTCGCATAGCAGCGTTGTATGTGCCAGCCATGCAGGACATGCAGTGACCAACAGGACCATGTCGGCCCTCCAGCAGCGGCACACGCTGCACATCCATATGTCCACTACAGGCGTTCCCAATACATGTATGACACATGCGCATACTAACCTGACTGTGGCACTGCCCCATGCTGCATGTGTGCCTGCATCTGTTGCAGCCTCTCTGGGTCCCTGCAGCACAGGTCACCATACTGGTGCCTGCACTGCTCTGCACTGTGCCTAACCCCTGTGCGGTGCTCCAGGGCCGTGGTCACACAGTCCCACACCTGACTCCATGCCTGCTGCAGTGGGACCTGCCCAAACAGCTGGGGTGCAAAGGGCTTAACTAGTGCAACTAGGTTGCACATCTCTACATCTGAACAATTTACTGCTCTATGGGAGGTAGCAGTGTGTGGCATGGCTCCCAGTAGTAAGCAAGAGTGGGAGGTGTTATGACCTACACAGCATGCATGTGTTGAGGCATGTGGACATTGTGCAATAGCGTACCATTGTATGCGACCACACAGCATGGGGATGTGTGATTGGCATGCGCTGTGGAGGTGTTTTGCACAGCATCATGCATGCACACAGCGGCAAGGCCTGGCAGGTGCCCAGGGTCACGTCTGTGACCCAGTGGCACAGGGCGTGATCCTGCACAGCGCTGTGCATGATCCCGGCCTGCACAGTACGCAGCATAGTGCACCATAGGCAGCTGCGCCTTAGGCCAGTGCACCGTGATGCACGAGCGTGCATGATAGGTGACCAGCACCACATGTGCATGGGAGGCATATCGCACAATGCAGATGGTCACGCAATAGGCTAATACATGGACAAGAACCACATCAAGGAGAAGGTGGTGGTAGCCATCAGGGCGTCACACAGCAGGACCGGTGGAGTACTATCCACTGCACCAGCACTGATGGCGACAGAGGAGATGGTGGCGGCCACAAATCAGCCATGCTGCCATAGAGGGCATTCCTGGTGGTGGATTTCAGACGGGTGTCAGACCCTCACAGCATGGTGAATCAACACACAACATACTTGGGTGGCAGGTATAGGCTGTACCATGCAGGTGGGCCTGCCACTGTGCTGCATGGCCCATGCATGCATTGCCTGTGGCTGTGCATGGTGCACTGGTGGATGGCAGCCACGGCAGCATGCACACCTCGGTGTGGGTACCACCTGCATGGGTGCTACAGCACCGCTGACTCTGTGTTCCTCCTTTCCAGCACCATCATGTCTCTGTGGAGTGGTCCAGAGGAGGAAGATGCTGACATGGGCCCAGGGGAGGTGGTGCCATCAACATCCATGGGCATCCATGGCAGGGACTGGCCACAACGCAACAGTGTGGAGCTGTTGGACATCCTGGGGCTGGAGTCGGACAACACTCTGTTGGAGCTCCTGCTGGGTGAGAGCCTGCCTGTGCTTCACACAGACACCCAGCTGGGAGGTGCATCCAACTCCAATGATGATATCACCCTGATTCTGGACAGCGCCGGGCATGTGGTGCCAACCATGGTCCAGAGACAGACACAGGCACCATTGGGACCCAGTGCTTCCGCCCCCGTCCATGCCGGCACAGTGGTGTGTGGTGCCACTGCTGTGCCTGGTGAGGGGGGTGCTGTTGCAGGCACGGCCGCATGTACACAGACCAGCAGACAGTTGGGAAGTGGCAGCAGGATGCAGTCACCACCAGGCAGCGTGCCACAGGAGCCACCGTTGGTGTGCCCATTGCCACATTACCCCTATGTGGTCCCCTGTGCAGCATCCACCTAAGCAGGGTGCTGACCAGCGTGCTGCATCACCCCCAACAGGCCGACATCAGGACCAGAATGTGCAGGATGCCGACCGGATGGCAGAGCATACATGCAGGCTGAAGTGAGTCAGCTGGCCGGGCGTCAGGACAAAGGACATGCGCAGCTCATCGATGAGCTCCGCCAGCTGCGGGAGGCCACAGCTGCATCTCTGGACCGCATGACCTGTACCATTGTGGCTGGGTTTGCATTGCTGGCAGCCACTGGGCATGGCCACGCACATAGGACCCACCACAGTGCTATGTCAATTTCACGGTCCAGGCATATGATGAACCCTGTAAGGCAGATGCCAGGCTCCGACGTGGCCATCCCCAACACACCCAGCGTGGGCCTGTTTGGCCAGGTCTACATCCCAGCGAGAACCCAGTCACATTCTCAGGCCCCACCCATATGGGTGTGTTGGACACTCCCCTGTTGGCCATTGCGCAGCCCGCGGCTGCTGACTGGCCTGGGCGCAGCCACCCATGTGGCCATGGTGGCCATGGTACCGCGTGGTTGCCCTGATGTGTGTGCTGCCCTTCCCTGCTGTCTGATGCTGCTGCCTAGTGCACACTTGGGTGGTGTTGGTGCCCCGTGCATGTGGTGGTGTGCATGTGTGGTGTGGTGCATGCCCCATGTGTGCTGGTTGGGCTGCTGGGCCTTGTGGCATCTTTGTGATGAGGGCAGCTCTGCACCAGCTGTGCCTGTACACCGGTGTCATGCGTCTGATCCATATCATGTCATGCAGCCCATGTGTGTGTGCCCGTGCCTGTGCTGTGTGTGTCTGTGTGGCACTGCATCCACTGTGCATGCTGTGTGTGCCAGTGTCCCTGAATGCATCCCTATGTGCCTGTCCAGCCCTGTGGGTGGGGTGGTGGACTATGCAGCCCCTGCACGCGTGTCATTACACTTACCTGTATTCTCCATAATGCTCCTGTGTGATGGTGGCCCTGTGCCTCCTGGCCTCTGCCGTCAGCCTGGGGTCCCGCCTCCCCATGGTGGCTGCACACCCCCCTGCAGCCCGTCTTCACCATCCTCCCCACTGCTGTCACCCTCATCCACCTGGACAGCTATCCCATGGTCAGTGGCCATGTTGTGCAGCATGCAGCAGGCCAGGAATAGGCCACACACTTTCGATGCACTGTATTATAAGGCACGACCTGTCTAGGCAATGGAACCGCATTTTGAGCATGCCAAAGACATGCTCGATGACACTGTGCATGGCGGTGTGTGCCTCATTGTATCTCTCCCCCACAGGAGAGGATGGTCGCCGGTAGGGGGTGAGCAGCCAGGGCCTCAGTGGGTACGCGCTGTCACCTGTGTGGTGAAAGATCATGTTTATCTCTGTGCT
Organism: Neoceratodus forsteri; assembly: GCA_016271365.2. Lineage (NCBI taxonomy): Eukaryota > Metazoa > Chordata > Ceratodontiformes > Ceratodontidae > Neoceratodus > Neoceratodus forsteri. Next base: position 70,259,127 of record CM057459.1, read on the forward strand.
GTGCTTGTGCCACCCCCTCACCCCTGCTGCCTTCTGCCCCCAGCACCCCATGTCTTCTCCTTCCTCCCTCAGCATTGCTGCACCCACCTCTATCCCCATGCCTTGCTCACCTAACAGGTGCCCCATGGGGATATCCCCACACTCAACTCTCTGGCACAGTATGGAACTGTGCCAGATGTAGGTGTCGTATGCACTCCCGGGGTGTGTGGCACAGACAGTGATGATGCACCCCATGGCACTGCACACCACCTGGCAGCTGATTAATGGGTATCCCTTGCAGTTGATGTGTGCCATCTCCTCGGGGTCAGTTGGTGTGCATATAGCCACGTGGGTGCAGTCTATGGCCCCTATCATGCCTGGCATGTGTGCCACCCTGTGGAAGTCCTGCATGTTTGCTGTATGATCTGTGTGTGTGCTTGGGAATCGTATGAACTCTGAAGCAGGTGGCAGCAGAGAACTGAGGAACTGTGTGAGGAGGTGGGACGTGGCCAACTGAGTGATCCCTGTGATGGCACCCGTTGGTCTCTTGAAGGTGCCCATGGTGAGCAAGCACATCACTGCTGTCATCTTGGTCTCCACAGACATGGCATGACTCTGTCTGGTGGATGTCTGCAGCTCATCACTTCACAGCTCACAGAGCTGCCTCAGAATTGCCCTGTTCAGGTGGTACCAGCCCACGATCTCCACATCACTGTAGTCCTTGAAAGTGAGGTGGGCACGGTACCGTCTGTGTTGAGCATACCACCGACAGGCCCTTCGTTGGCCATGTTGCTGTTCCTCCCTCCTCCTTACACCCATCATTACCTGCTCCATCAGAAAAGGTGCTGCATCCATGCTGCTGTGCTTAATGCTCAGGGTTGTGCATCTGCTGTGT